>PVHT020004020.1:6143794-6185716 GCA_004024745.2 Catagonus wagneri
ATGATGTTTTAAAACCGGGGCTGATAATTTTGAAAATTGATAAATATTAAGCAAGACTTATAAACCGTTAGTCTGCGTTATGTTAGTTAAGTACACTTCATTGCAAATAATCTAACCTGACCATGATAAACAGAAAAGGATCTAGTGGAAGGGTACCTCATAGGTCAACTGAAGACAAGAATGATAAGATCAAGGGATGTGTCTACCTCTCTTTCACTTTACTGGTACAAAATGAAACTCTCTGCTTTCTACTCATTTTGAAACTTATCTGCCAAATAGGAACTATGTTTGAATATTGGAAAATCAAATATCTGCTATACCTTCATCTACTTAAAACTATAGATTTATATGAGGGTTTTTTTTATTTTACATGAATGAAAAACATTTAATCAATGAATTTTTAAGCATGATTGTTCAGTATTTATTCTTAGTAGTAGTTGTGCTAATTGCTCTAGAAATAATGCTGAACATCCATCTATCCACTAATTGGAAAATATTTATACACAAGGCATGAAGATGTTTATGGAATGCAGAGATGAAGAAAGGAATCAGAGATTGTTGATGCCCTCAAGGAACTTACTGTCTACTGAGGGAAACAAAACAGATTTGAAATTCACTGTAACAAGCAGAGTATGTTAAGGGCCAGGAGAGAGGTAAAAATTACCACCAGGGGAGTTCCTGTTGTAGCTCAGTGGGTTAAGAACTTGACTAGGATCCATGAGGGTGCAGGTTCAATCCCTAGCTTTGCTCACTGGGTTAAGGACCTGGCATTGCCACAGGTGTGGTAAAAGTTGCAGATGCAGCTTGGATCTTGTGTTGCTGTGCTGTGGTGTAGGCTGGCAGTTGCAGCTCCAATTTGACCCCTAGTCTGGTAACTTCCATATGCCACAGGTGCGGCCCCTTTTTAGCAAAAAAACAAAAAACAAAAACAAACAAACAAAAAAACTTGCCACTAGGCAGAGTAGGTTAATGGTTGATAGAAGCTAGGCGGTGGAGAAATGAGGACATACTGGTTAAAGGCTACAGATTTTCAGATGTAAGATGAATAAGTTCTGGAGATCTAATGTACAGCATGGAGACTACAGTTAACAATACTTTATTGTATTCTTGAAAGTTACTAAGAGTAGATTTTAAATATTCTAATCACACACACACAGATGGTAAGCATATGAGGGGATGGATGTGTTAACTAACTTTATTGTGGTAAACATTTCCGTGTGTGTGTGTGTGTGTGTGTGTGTGTATGTGTGTGTGTGTGTGTGTAGCAAATGGTTATGTTATGTACCTTAAACTTACATGATTCTATGTATCTTAGTAAAGCTGGGGGCGTGGGTAGTGGGCTCAGAGGGCAGAGATTACCTTGAACTGGAGTGATCAAGAGAGGCCTTGGCCGGATTTGTGGTTTTTCCATGCAGTGATGAAGGAAACAGTAGGCCTAGACCACTAGGAAACCTAGGAAAGGCAAGATTCTAGATACTCCTAGGTTAGGCAGTGATGGTGGAGACTGCTAGCAACAATGAACAACACAACAACTAATATGTGTGTATCTCTTCATGGTTTACAAAGAGCTCTTAGGTTCAGAGACAAACAGTGTAGTGGTAAAAGTACAAGGTCTGCAACTGGAAAGCCTTAGTTTTTTTTTTTTTTGTTATTGAAATATAATTGATTTATAATGTGTTAGGTTCAGGTGTACAGCAAAGTGATTCAGTTATGCATGTATATATAACTATGTATGTAGTTATAAATACTCTTTTTCATATTTTTTCATTATAGTTTTTGTAAGATAATGAATATAATTCCAATTGCTATACAGTAGGACCTTTTTGTTTATTTTTTAACACTCCCCCTGCTTTTCTGAAACTTAGATAACCATAAGTTTGTTTTCTGTATCTGTAAGTCTGTTTCTGTGTCATAAATAAGTTCAATTGTGTTATATTTTTAGATTCCATATATAAGTGATATCAGATAATATTTACTTTGTCTGACTTACTTCACTTATGATAATCTAATTCATGTTGCTGCAAGTGATATCATTTCATTCTTTTTTATGGCTGAGTAGTATTCATATATATATACTATATCTTCTTTGTTCATCTGTCAATGATGAGTATTTAGGTTGCTCTCGTGTCTTGGCTTTTGTAAACAGAGCTGATATGAACATTGAGGTGCATGTATCTTTTCAAATTAGAATTTTTTCAGGATATATGCCCAGGAGTGGGATTGCTTGATCATATGGTAGTTCTTTTTTTAGTTTTCTAAAGGACTCTCCATACTCTTTTCCTTGGTGGCTGCACCAATTTACATTCCCACCAATAATGTTGGGGGGGTTCCTTTTCTCCACACCCTCTCCAACATTTATTATCTGTAGACTTTTTAACGATGGCCATTCTGACCAGTGTGAGGTGATACCTCATTGTGATTTTGATTTGCATTTCTCTAATAATTAGTGATGCTGAAAATCTTTTCATGTGCCTATTGGCCATCTGTAGGTTTTCTTCAGAGAAATGTCTATTTAGGTTTTCTGGCTGTTTTTGATTTTTTTTTGGTAACCGAGTTATATGAGCTGTTTGTATGTTTGGAAATTAAGCCCTTTTTGGTTGCCGAGTTTGCAGATATTTTCTCCCAGTCTGTAGGTTTTATCATTTTGTTTATGGTTGAAAGGACTTAGTTCTGATTCCTACTTCTACTTGCTGGGTGACCTTGGAATTCCCTTGGGACTCAGTTGGTTAAGAATATGGCATTGTTACTGCTGTGGCTCTTGCTATTGTGGTGCAGGTTTGATCCCTGGCCTGGGAACTTCCCCAAGCCACAGGCCCTACCAAAAAAAAAAGGAAAAAGGAAAAACCCAAAAAACTGAAATAATAAAAAAGGAGTTCTTTTGTGGCACAGCAGGTTAAGGATCCAGCATTGTCACTGCAGCAGCTCTGGTCACTGCTGTGGTGTGGGTTCGATCCCTGGCCTGGGAACTTACACATGCTGTGGGCACGGCCATAAGATAAAAAATAAAAAATGACTATGTGATCCTGCAGAAATTATTGAACTCTTTGTTTAATCATCTAAAAAGTTTTCAGATAATAATAATAAACTCTACTTCGTAGAGCTTTGAGCTAATATAAAGTGGGGTTTGGCGTGTAGTACCTTTCAGTAATGCTAGCTGAATTCCGTATCTTGATGCTCACAATAACATTGTAAGATAGAAACTGTTATTATCCTCATGTACAGACATAAAAGCTGAGTGCTCAGAAGGGTTAAATGATTTATTTATTCAAGGGAATATAGAAAACTAAGGAGTTGAGACTCGAAGTCTTTAGCCCATTTTTACTACATGATGTAGTAACCAGAATTTAAGATATATTAAAGGAAATTTGCCATAATCTGTATTTTTGGTATTTTCATTTGGATTTCTTAAGATTAATAAAGACTAAAACTGTGAAAAAATGTATGTTAGGAATAAATAAAAATTACAGAATTAACCAGAACAGTAGCTGCTATGAATGTACATGAACAATTAACACTCATTTTATATCACAGTTTTCTCACTGAAGCAAAAATGCATTTTCCCCTTTGATGGAGCATCAACTGCCTTACTGTGGAGTATGACATGAATTTTTATAGCCTTCAAAGCTTTCTTGAAGACAATATATTGAATAATGACATATTTCATTGTGAAAAATCTTACCCTTTCCTTTTTATTTCTAGGGACCACATTCAGAACATTACTCTTAGATTTACTCTAAATAATTTATACTCTCACTAATCTTCATTTTAGGAGTTATGAAATTTTAGTGAAAGTATGCACCATAGGATAAAGGTGACTTCAGCATGCTTGTACTAGAGTTAGGTAGTGCTAGTGAAATATTTCATGCTATTATTTGATTCATGAAAACTAATAGCCCTGAGAAATTTAATATAGAAAGCTGCACATTTTGAGTAATATATAGATTACTTGACATGTAGGTTATTATTCAATTGAGAGATTTTATATGAAAATGTTAAATTAAATGCTACTGGCAGTTGCTAAAGATTGTACTTTTTAATTATTCTATTTTTCATCCCTTGTCTCTTCCTCTTTTGTCATTGACGTTTTAGGCTGCTGACAGAATATTCCTTTAGCTTAAATGTGTATTATCATTCCAGGTGACAGAGGCACATAGTAGGGACTCAATAAACACTAGTTAAATAGATGACCTTAATTTACTGGCCTCACTTTGTAGGTTGCTGCTGAAATTATTTTGGCTCTACTTCAATTTTTCAAGTATGCGAGGGATTTTACTGAGCTTCTCAGCCGCAATGTGATTAATGAGATTTCTAAGCATGTTGAAATTGGTGCTATCGAATATCTTGGGTCTGAAACTAGGATGTTGTTGATTGAGTATGCTTATGTCTCCTCTGACTGAGGCTATACAGAAAAAACAGACCTTCTAAACAGGGCTTAAAGTTCTTGATTGAAGATAACTTCAACTGAACATGAAGGCACATAATAATGTGTTTCATGAGTTTAACCAAGTATTTGTTTATGCCCATATTTTAATTTTAAATTAAAGTTTGGGGTCTTCAGTTTTCATAAATAGATAGATTCAAAATTCTCCATGTTTCTGCCTTAAGCTCTATTTTTATGATGCGATTTTTAAAATATTTTGACTATTTTATTTCAGTGATTACACTGGACTATCTGAAGGCTCCATTTTGGTTTTGGAATAATTAGAGTCACATTATTAATACATTTTTTGTGTCGATTGTGTATGTCATGATTTCAAAGATGTTGCTCATCAGGTATAGCCTTTGCAGTGTGTGAGTGAGGCTTAGAACTGCACAATAAGGCTGCAGTGGTGAAAGGATGGATACAGTCCTTGTCCTCAGAGGCAGCATGGAATAGCAGTGGGAGCACTGAATTTTGAGTCCTGAGACCTGATTCTAGCTCCATTTCAGTCATGGACTGGCTGCATAATTTTGGCAGATGTATATTTCCCAAGACCTTAGATACTTTATCTATAAAATTAGTAATTATACCAGCTGTAACAACTTAACTATCCTACAACTTGATTTCTTTTAACTTTGACATATGAAAATTATTTTAAAAGCATGTCACCTCTTAGTAATTTGATTATTTGGTTTACTATTTAACGCTGACCTAAGATGTCTTCCCATCTTCCAATAACAACACACACACACAGACACACACACACATGTGCTCATGCATATTTTGAAAATGTGTAGTGCTTATCTTAAGAATAAAGTTTGGCCCTGCTCTGTAAATGTGTTCAGAAAACAATATAACACAGATACTGAAAGCAGCTTGTTTTTAACTTGTAGCTAAACATGACATTCAAATGTTAATTGGATGAATAAATCTTGTTCATTTTACAGACATGGAAATGTCAGTGGAATAAAACTATTTATCACAAGATAATGGTCTCCTGCCGCCAGATAAATGCCAAGATGAAGATACTTATTGAAAATGTATCAAAATATTCTGTTGCTATTTATTGAAAATAAAGGTTGAGGAAAAGTTCAACTTTTTAGGTCAAACATGAGAATTGCCCAGCCTATTGTATTAATATATTACTGTTTCAAACACAATGCACATGGTATAGAAACATGAGAAAATTCTAAGAAACGGTAGTCTATAAATGAATTGTTTAGCTTTCATGTATGAGAATAACTGGAATGTTGCAATAGGGGATAGAAAGATATGCCTAATATATATTGGACTCTTATTGTGTGCCTGACACAGTGCCCACTGATACAAGCTATTCACAAGAACTATTCCCAATGGCACCCAACAGAGTGATTTGAACATTATAGACATTCAGTCTGTAAGAGGGTAAAAGAAGCATATGTACGGTCTTTGACTTAAAGATTAGAGGAATTATTAAGACTTCAGAGGTATCCATAGTATAGACTTCAGAGGTATCCAGAGGTATCACACATAGTATCCATATGTGAGTCTGTTTACCTGGTCCTTTATTGATATTTCTGTATATCAGTTCTCTCTAAAATACATTTGGGTCTTATTTATTTTGTAAAATTCCTAGAGGCAATAAATGAACAGATAATTTAATTGCTCCATGGTTACAAAGGAGAGAAGTTTGAATGTTTAAATTTCCCTTAGGAAGAAAACAGTAATTCATATGGTGCTCTTCTGATACAGTTGGTGTACTAATAAAGATTTTTTTAAAAATCAAAATATTATTTTAGTAGTTTTAGATAGACACCAAGCCCCACTTTGCCAAGTGGATTACTAACTGGCAGTCTCTATCATACAATTTCATAGATGGAAAACCTTTAGCTCTGAAGGACATATGGGAAAGAGTTCATGAGTGCTATAAGACGCGGCTGCTGCAGGGACCGTGGGACACAATTACTCAACAGGTTGGAGAATATTTTCATTGTAGTATATGTGATTCTTCCCTTCTGCTCATCTTTTCTTTTTCCTTTTTTTTTTTTTTTTTTTGTCTTTTGTCTTGTCCTTTTTTTCTAGGGCCGTACCGTGACATAGAGGTTCCCAGGTCAGGGGTCTAAATCAGAGCTGTAGCCACCAGCCTACACCACAGACACAGCAACACCAGATCCCAGCTGCATCTGTGACCTACACCACAGCTCATGGCCACTCCGGATCCTTAACCCAATGAAAGAAGCCAGGCATCAAACTCGCAACCTCATGGTTCCTAGTGGGATTTATTTCTGCTCTGCCACAATGGGAACTCCTTTTCTTATTTCATTTCCTTACTTCCTTATAGATTTCAGTTCAGACAGTTTCCTTTAAAATATATTCTGGGGAAAAAAAAAAAAAAAGGAGTTTGCGTCGTGACTCAGCAGTTAACGAACCCAACTAACATTCATGAAGACGCAGGTTGTAACCCTGGCTTCGCTAAGTGGGTTAAGGATCTGGCGTTGCCTTGAGCTGTGGTGTAAGTCACAGACGTGCCTCAGATCCCACCTTACTGTGGCTCCGGCGTAGGCTGGTGGCTACAGCTCCAATTCAGTTCCGAGCCTGGGAACCTCCATATGCCACTGGTGCGGCCCTAAAAGATCAAAAAAAAAAAATCTTCCTAGACCCAGGCTTGGTTTAGTCTCTGTTATAAGGCCTCATAGTACCCTATAATTTTCTTTCATAGTGCTTTTTACAAGTTGAAATTATATAATTTTATAATTAAAAAAAAAATCAATGTCCTGAAGTTCCATGGTGGCCTATCAGTTAAGGGTCTGATGGTGTCAGTGCTGTGGCTTAGGTCACTACTGTGGCATGGGTTTGATCCCAGGGCTGGGAACTTTTGCATGCTGTGGGTGTAGCCAAAAAAAAAAAAAAAAAAAGTCTATGTCTTTTCCATTGCATACACCAAGAAATAGATGATTTAGCTTGTGTCACCTGTAATGCTTCAGAGTTTTACTCATAGGCGCATTTGCCAAAAAATAATAATAATAATAACTTTTGATTGATAATGGGTTTGCAATAGTGATCTGAAGAAAGTTGATAAGATAGGTTTTTAAAAGTAGATATAAAGAGTAAATTTTCAAAAGTAGAGAAAAAAAGATTTGTCAATCATATGTCATTATTACTGCATTGCTAAAATCAGCAGTTAATTATTTTAGAAATTTAAAAATACTCATCACCTTGCAACCAATCATAGTCTCTTTAAAAATAATTTTTACTTGTATAAAAATTTTTGTTTTTTCCTATCCTCTGTTAAGCTTAATCAAAACTTCCTTTTGAAATGACTTTATCAAGCCTTTAGAATTTTTATGCCCTCTTATGTGTTTGATCATAATATGACAGTTTACCTCCCAATAGACTTAAGAATCTTAGCATCTCATAAGTAGTTCTTTGACAATGACTGCAAATGACTATTCTCTAAGTTTTAATTGAGGCCAAAACTAGGTTTAAGTATATGTATCTTTCACACTGCCCCTCAAATTAATCTTCTTCTTTCCCTTCCCACTGTCACCTTTCTAGGTCAAACCCTGTCATCTCACCTAGAACAATTCGTAAAGCTTCCTGCCTTTGACCTTTTGCCTCTTTCCTCCCTGGGTCCCTTACCATAGTCACATCTTCCTAACCATGCTGTACTTACGTTACCTGTGTGTAAACCTGCAGTAGCTATCCTAGGGCCAGTGACATGTGGTCTAAATGCCTCTCCTGAGGTTCAGTGGCTACCACTTCCTGAATCCAACCTGCTCCTTCAAGCTTAGCTTCTACTTCTCCTCACTACACAATCTCAGCTTCTGCCAAACATGGCTCTTCATCTCCCTGAACCATCTCCTGCAGTTTCTTGGAATTCTTTCCAGGTTTAATGCTTTCCCTGTTACCTTTGTTCCATCTTTATATTTCCTCCTCAGCCTTTTATATGTTCCTTTCTCGGAAACCGCTTCAGCGCACAAAAACAGCCCCCTCTAAAATCCCAGTTCTGCGCCCAGGCATGAGTGGTTGCTGTGAAGAAGGATAATATAATGAGATATATGTGAAAATTCATCATAGGGAAATTTGGCAAGAGCATTTTATTTTATGCAAAGTGTTTAAATTAACCTTTAAATATGTCAAGGTGAGCACTGTGTGTTTCAACTTCCAATGTCTTATCGGTGACCACAAACTGTCCAAAAATATATACCGTAGAGTCAGAATCTACAGGACCAAATGTAGGAGAAAATGTGTGGTTGTGAGAGTCAAAGAAGATGGCAAAGGATGGAGGAAGGAAGCGTCCAAAAATATATATGCATTTAACTTTGACTTTTTTCTCTGATCCTTCTCAGTTATGTTCTGCATTTTGCACCTGAGCCCGATTCTTATTTTTTTTCTTTTTCTGTCACTAGCAGCCCTATTATTAATCTCCTCAGTGAAAACCTATAGCACAATTCCTGGTGGTCTGTGTCATTGTGAGTTTTAATTCTACAAGTTTCTGTTCTGACATATGACGTATGAACAGAATTTTGAACTCAACTGTACTTTCTTAGCTTCCTAATTATGCTGCCAATAGATTTTGTTCCATTGATACAATTTCTAAGTTGCTAACCGACCACATGAACCAGTCTGTATATTGATAGTTTTTAATGTAATTGACTAATGTCTTTTAGTTTATAGGCATCTAATCATTATACTGACAGACTGTTAGTGAACCATCTTTTTCCTACTTGTCAGAGTATGCTAGTGATCAAATCCTATCACAGTAAGCCTTATTATCTCAATACCAAGTATGAGGCCCACTTACTGGGAGAGATATTTGATATAAGCAAACTAAACGTAACTGTAACATTTAGATGTTCTTTTGGGATTTGTCTTATTGGTATTGATTTGTAGACAGGTATCTCCACTTTAGATAACTTACATTATTTAAGCGTTAGAGTTGCTCATCACATTGTATGTCCAGGCACTAAAGACCTAGCAAGGGAAATTCATTTGTTGCCATTGTACTAACTTGGTATTTGAAAGTCATTATGAATATTTACTTTGGAGGACTTAGCTTTTAATCCCAGTTTAGTTAATGGGTTGGTATTTATGTGCTCTTATTCACTTGAGATCTTTGAGAAAGAGTAAGGCCTTATGTGGAGGGAAAAACAGGTGTCCTCAGTGCTGTGAAGAGGAGGGTATGATACAGCACTAGGGAAAACTGAGCTGATAGAATATTGGTGGCACCAAATAGGAGACACTGTTTCGCAGGATTATACTAAAGAACCATTAGCTTGCAGACTGAACGTGATAATAATATCCTGTCCTCCAGAGTGGCTTAAAAACAAAAGCAGCCTTTGCATAATGTAAAATGCATTTCACTTCATTTTCAGGCTTGATTGTGCTCATATAGTTTGTTGCTCTTCATCTTTAGTAATCACACTTCTGTTCTCTCAGCATTTGTCTTGATGATAAGGACCTATTCATGTCAGACATGAACCCTCTCTTTTGAAGACAAGCCACTCATGAATCTCATACATTTGATTATGGTGATTACTTACCTGCTTTTGTCCAACATTACGGACTATGTATTATGTGAACCATGCAGCCTAATAAAGAACTTCCAGAAGAAAGTGAACAGATGCCTAGGTTGGATTTGCCTAAATTGGTACAGTGAATGTTATAACAATGATGATGGGAAGGTGTGAGCTCTATGTTTTAGGTAAAGAATTCCTGTAATCTTGGCATGGGCTAAAATCAGAAGATAAGAAATCATACCTTCAATTTTACTTGAAGATATGTGTGTTTATGTATGTGAGTGTGTAGTTGTCAGATAAGTAATTTTTCCTTACTGTCTTCTTTTTAAAAAATTATATTATGGAAATTAGAAACATATACAAAAGTAGAGATAATAGTATAATTCACTTACAAACTTTTGGTCAATGTTATTTTGGTATCTCACCCAATCTGGAATTTTTTGGTAGCAAATCCTAGATATTATCTTATCCATAAATACTTAAGTACATATCCTAAAAGACAAGGTCTCTGCACAAATCATTGTAACAGCTTCATTAGTAATAGCCCAAATGGAAACAACTCTGAAGTCCACAGAATGGATGGTTAAACAAACCATCGTACATCCTTACCACGGATACTACTCAGCAATACAAAGCAACCATCTATTCATACAATTGGCAACCTGAATGAATTTCCAGAGAATTATTTAGTGCAAAATGTCAGCCCCCAAAAGTTGCATAGTATATGATTCCATTTATCTAACTTTTTTTTTTTTTTAATGGCTGCACCCATGGAATATGGAAGTTCCTGGGCCAGGGATTGAATCCGAGACTTAGTTGCAACACCACATGCTGTGTTTGGATTCTTAACCCACTGTGCCATAGCAGAACTCCTATCTAACATTTTTGAAATGAAAAAATTATAGATTGGAGAATAAATTGCAGTTATCAGAGGTTAGAAGGGGGTCCTGGGTGAGAGGGAAGTGGGCGTGGTTATAAAAGGCAACTAGGGAACCTTGTGGCAATGGAAAGATTCTGTATCTGACTGTATCAATGTTCTTGTCTTGGTTGTGATAATATACTATAGTTTTGTAAGTTACCACTGGAGGGGAACCGAGTGAAGAGTATGAGTGATCTCTTTGTATCATTCCTTTCCACTGCTTGTGAATCCGCATTTATCTCACAATTTATTTTTAAAAGGTGAGGATTCTTAAAAAAGCATAACCACAATTCTCATATCACAAAGTTGTTAATAATTTCTTAATACCATGAAATAAGCAAGTGCTTAAGTTTCCCCAATTGTTTCTTTCTCCCTCCCTCCCTTGCTTTTTTTTTTTTTCAATATAGTTTCTTTGAATCAGGATCCAAATAAGGTTTATACATTAAAATGGTAAAGGTCTCTTAAGACTTTTGAACTAAGATTCTCTCCTTCCTCTCTTTTTTCCTTGAAGGTTTTGTAAAAGAAACACAGTTGTTTGTATTTGCAGTATTTTTGTGGTATATGCAGCCTGGATCTTTTTTTTCCCAATTATACCTTTGTAGTGTTGACTGTGTTCCTCCCTATTTTTTATATACACTCATAGTTAGATCTGAAGCTTGATCAGATTTAGCTTTTTTTTATGGCAAGAATACTTCATCAGCGATTCTGAATACTTTTATGAGGAGGCATATAATATTTGGTTATCATTTTTTGTGTGATATTAGCAGCAATTGATGATTATTGTCTAGCCCATTAATTCATTAGAGGGTTTGCAAAATTGTAATGTCTGTCATTATTTATTAGCTGGACTGCAACAGTTTCCCACACTAACTTAGTTACTTGAGGTGTACTTTCTACACAAAAGTTTTTTTTTTTTAAATCTTTATTATAGTTGATTTACAATGTTCTGTCAACTTCTGCTGTACAGAAAAGTGACCCAGTTATATATGTACATTCTTTTCTCACATTATCCTCCATCATGCTCCATCACAAGTGACTGGATATAGTTACAGATATATAGTGATATAGATATAGTTCCCTGTGCTATCTCATTGCTTATCCACTCCAAATGCAATAGTTTGCATCTACTAACCCCAAACTCCCAGCCCTTCCCACTCCTTCCCTCTCCCCCTTGGCAACCACAAATCTGCTCTCCATGAGTTTGTTTCTTTTCTGTAGATAGGTTCATTTTGCCATATATTAGATTCCAGATATAAGTGATATCATATGGTATTTGTCTTTCTCTTTCTGACTTACTTCACTTGTGTGAGTCTCTAGTTCTCTCCATGTTGCTGCAGGTGGCATTATTTTGTTCTTTTTTATGGCTGAGTAGTATTCCACTGTGTATATGTGCCACATCTTCTTAATTCATTCATCTGTGGATGGACATTTAGGTTGTTTCCATGTCTTAGCTCTTGTAAATAGTGCTGCAGTGAACACAGGGGTGTATGTATCTTTTTCAAGGAAAGTTTTGTCTGGATATATGCCCAGGAGTGGGATTGCTGGATCATATGGTAGTTCTATATTTAGTTTTCTGAGGTACCTCAAAGTATACAAACAACTCGTACAACTGGATAGACATTTCTCCAAAGAAGGCATACAGATGGCCAATAAGCACGTGAAAAAATGCTCAACATCACTAATTATTAGAGAAATGCAAATCAAAACTACAGTGAGGTACAACTTCAAGCAGTCAGAATGGCCATCGTTAGTAAGTCTATGAATAACAAATGCTGGAGAAGGTGTGGAGAAAGGGAACCTTACTGCATTGTTGGTGGTAATGTAAATTGGTACAACTACTATGGAAACAGTATGAGAGTACCTCAAGAAAGTTTCTTTAATGATAATAAGTCATGGATGTAAATGGTTTATGCATTTCAGTTCACTGTAGTGATTATATTTACTGATGCTTGATTTATATCATCTTTGACCAGTAAACATTTCTAAGTTATCTCTGAGTTATTTTAATACAACCCAAATAGCTTTGATGGCTTCTTGCTTTTTGATATGACAAGTTGTTGTACATTCAAATTGTGCAGTTCCTGCCTAGACTTGGCATCATCTGTTCTCCAAGGAGGCTTGCTTCCTATTAGAGACTTTATCTAGGTGCTGCACAAGAATAGATTTAATTAACTTTGGGCACCACCACTGTATGACCTTGGACAAATTACAGAAACTCTCTGTGTCTCATTTTTCCATTAGAGATAATGGCAACATCTACATAGAGTTGGTGGGAAGACTAATATAGAGTGTTGTATACAAAACACCCTGTGTCCTTTCAAGTATATTCTGAAGGTACTTTGTTTTCTGATTTTACATGTCTGGGGAAGGTTGTCTGAATGTAAGTGAATGAATGGGATTGGGTGACTATTTTTCCCATGTGACCCCACACAAGTACTGTGAGAGAGCTGGACTTGGAGGAGCCTTGCATACACATTTTGCATGTTCCAAATACCACTGATTTCATTTTGAAGACTTTAGCATGTCTAAAACATGCAAAGGTATGATAATTAATTTCAGTGAGTTTTTATTATAGTTCCATGATAAATCTCTCAGTGTGAAAAAAAACAAAATCGAAACACAAAATGAAAATGAAACTCCTTAGGTACTTTTTGGTGAATAGATTGCCTTTGACTCTCAATGTTGCAGGAAGTCACTGGTTAAGAATTCTTAAATAATGAAGCTTGGTATGTTGCCTTGTGATTTATAATGATGGCAGATAAACTGATGATTTAATTGTGCTTCCTCTAGTAATAATCCTAAGTGCTCATGAAGTTCCAGTGATTGGCTTTCTTCTGAACTCAGTCTCCCTGGAGTCTTTAGGCATCTCTTTTACACAACATCCGATAACTGACTTTAAACTGTTCCTATTTTAAATAATACAAATCAATTAAAACACACAGCTGTTTAACAAACTCCTCAGTGTTGGTATAGGTCTCGGTGGGTATTTCCTGATGGCTCATAATGACATCAATTTAGTGCACCTGGTAGGATCAGTGTGAACTGGAAGTGGCTTAATTCTTAAATGACAAGAAAATTAAGAAGCCTTTATGGATTGCTGCTGCTGCTGCTGCTGCTTCAGAATCACTGCCAGCCCCATCGCTGGCTCTTCCATGGTGCAGTTTTGTTTAAATGGGACTGCAGATATCATGTGATTGTTTTCTCTGTAATTTGCTGCTAATTTGTTGATTCTGAGTTTCTAGTTATTTGTTTTGGACATTAATTTATCACCTTCCAGGGTAGGTTTATCGTGCCACAGTAAATGCATCTACCTTGCAGACTTTTTGTAGAAACCTTCAGTGTTTTAAAAGTACTCAGTAATTCTGCCACACTTCCCTGTCTTTGGAGAGTGAAATATGTGTCATTGTTGTAGGTCACTTTCTTTGTTATCCTAGCGTGATGACTACAGTGATATTTTCCTTTGTCCCTATTAGTAATTATTTTCAGATTGTTGATCTGGACACGCACTGGGACTTTCTCACTCTCTCTCTCTCTCTCTCTCTCTCTCTTTTTTTTTTTTTTTTTTTTTTTTTTTTTTTTTTTTTGTCTTTTTAGGGCTGAACCCATGGCATGTGGAAGTTCCGGCTAGGGGTCAAATTGGAGTCTACACCACAGTCACAGCAATGCGGGATCCAAGCCGCCTCTGTGACTTACACCACAACTCATGGCAATGCTGGATCCATAACCCACTGAACAAGGCCAGGAAATGAACTCGCTTCTTCATGAATACTTGTCGGGTTCCTTATTGCTGAGCCACACCAGTAACTCCTGCTTGGGACTTTTAAAATTTTTAAATGTTGTTGCTGTGGACTTCATACATTGTCAGAGTACTTGACTTTCCATATTCATTTTCTTTTATCAATTCAAAAGTATACGCTGTCACTCACACTCTGTTGTGCTTTTCTTGTTTGCGGGTAAAAAATATTTTTATAAGCTTTGTTTGTTCCTCAGGCTTTCTTTAGATTAAGAAGTCTATGAAAGTTCTTTCTCATTACCTTTGACTAAATTAATTTTTTCTCAAAATTTCTTTGGCTTTACACCCCGGAGTGTCTTGGAAAATCTTAACTTCATACTAAATGCTATTTAGGCGTTAGTTATAATATTACTTTCTCATTCAGCTTTTAGTTATTAATTTCCAAGATATTTTGTTTTATTCTATTTTAATGTGACTTTAAGGCTAAAAGACTTAAACCTAAGACAAGACAGCATCAAACTCCTAGAGGAGAACACAGGCAAAACATTCTCTTATACCAATCTTACAAATGTTTTCTTAGGTCAGTCTCCCTAGGCAGCAGAAATCAAAGCAAAAACAAACCAGTGGGACCTAATCAAACGGACAAGCTTTTGCACAGTAAAGGAAAGCATAAAAAAAAAAAAAAGACAACCTATGGAATGGGAGAAAATAGTTTCAAATGATGCAACTGACAGAGCCTTAATCTCTAAAATATGCAAACAACTTAATACAACTCAACAGCAAAAAAACCCAATGACCCAATTGAAAAATGGGCAAAAGACCTGAAAAGACATTTCTCCAAAGAAGATATACAGATGGCCAAGAAGCACATGAAAAAATTCTCAACATCACTGATTATTAGAGAAATGCAAATCAAAACTACTATGAGGTGTCACCTCACACCAGTCAGAATGGCCATCATTAATAAGTCCACAGACAGCAGATGCTGGATAGGGTGTGGAGAAAAGAGAACCCTCCAGCACTGTTGATGGGAATGTAAATTGGTACAACCGCTATGGAAAACAGTATGGAGGTACCTCAGAAAACTAAATATAGAACTACCATATGACCCAGCAATCCCACTCGTGGGCATATATCCAGACAAAACCGTCCTTAGTAAAGATACACACACCCCTGTGTTCACTGCAGCACTATTCACAATAGCCAGGACACAAAAACAACCTAAATGTCCATCAACAGATGAATGGATTAAGAAAATGTGGTATTGTAGTTCCCATCGTGGCTCAGTGGTTAATGAATCTGACTATGAACCATGAGGTTGTGGGTTCGATCCCTGGCCTTGCTCAGTGGGTTAAGGATCCTGCGTTGCCATGAGCTGTGGTGTAGGTTGCAGACATGGCTCGGATCCCACGTTGCTGTGACTGTGGCGAAGGCTGGCAGCTACAGCTCCTGTTAGACACCTAGCCTGGGAAACTCCATATGCCGCATATGCGGCCCTAGATAAGGCAAAAAAAAAAGAAAGAAAGAAAGAAAAAAGAAAATGTGGTGTATATATACACAATGGAATACTACTTAGCCATAAAAAGAACAAAATAATGCCATTTGCAGCAACACGGATGGAACTAGAGACTCTCATACTAAGTGAAGTAAGTCAGGAGAAAGACAAATACCATATGATATCACTTATATCTGGAATCTAACATAAGGTACAAATGAAACTTCCCACAGAAAAGAAATGCATGGACTTGGAGAACAGACTTGTGTTGCCAAGGGGAAGGAGAGGGATTGGGAGGGACTGGGAGTCTGGGGTTAATAGTTGTAAACTATTGCATTTGGAGTGGATAAGCAATGAGATCCTCTGTGTAGCACTGAGAACTATATCTAGTCACTTGTGATGGAGCACGATGGAGCATGATAATATGAGAAAAAGAAGGTGTGTGTGTGTGTGCGTGTGACTGAGTGACTTTGCTATACAGTAGAAAACTGACAGAACACTGTAAACTAACTATAATGGAAAAAACAAAAGTTATTTTAAAAGCGAGAGTTTAAGATACATAAGTAAACAAGGGATGTATTTCTTGTAAGTAACCAGATTATTTCTGGTATATTTGAGTGTTATTTCTTTAAGTTGGAATTTTTTTAGCTAGGTAATAAAAACAAGAGACTAGTTAGTTAATGTTCTGTGTTATATGCATATGTGGTTGAGCAGAATATTGCTTCCCTTTTTACCATCAAAGTTGCACTTTTGACTCAGCAAATACCCTGAATTTATCATAAGGACTTACATTAAAGAATTTTCCAGCATTTCATTGATCCATAGAACTTTTACTTCTAAAAAAGGAACAGCTTATAAATGTGAAAATAAAATACCATTTAAAATATTTAATAATTAATTTTAATATCACTCATCTTAACACATTTCATTTTGATAATTACCTACCATCAATTTTTAATTTTTAATAAACATCTTAGTTCCAAAACTTCAAGTTTGAGGAATATTTATATTCTCATTTCCATTTTTGAGAAAGAGGTTATTGGTAGGTGGTAAAGCAGCAGCTGGAGGCAGGTAGACAAGCCTGGGAGAGCGGAAGGGCAGGCCCAGGACCCGAAGGGTGGAAGATAGACTCTGCAGACAGGCTTTTCCAGATGCCTGTGGGGTGTAAGTTTCTTAAGACAGATGCTTTTTGTTTCAGCTTATTTTTGGCACAATGGTTCCTGCATATTCCTATTTTATAATGCAGTTATTTCACTTTTCTTTTTTCATTCTACTTCCTACCCCTTTCACCTTCTCTTTTCATCTGTTGTTTTTCCTGGTTCTTTTCCATGTCAAATGTTAGATTCCCCATATTACATCTGCAGTCTATATTTCATAGTTTAAAATTGGGTCCATAAATATACATAATGCTAAAATATATAAAGTGTGTAGGCAAGTTATTACAATAACTGCATGCTGATGTTATTTTCTCAATATATTAATTGATTTCTACTCCCCTCTGTCCAATCTGAATTTCAAAAATATTCGATTCCAAGTAGTATGTATATATGTATGTATATATATATACACTCATATTATATATTAATACATATACTGTGAACATAAAAGCAAGTGAATAAGAACTAAGTGATGGAGGACAGTTTTACAGAAAACCTAGTTCAAGGGACATTTCTTTTCTTTTCTTTTCTTTTGTCTTTTTGCCTTATCTAGGGCTGCACCCGCGGCATATGGAGGTTCCCAGGCTAGGGGTCTAACAGGAGCTGTAGCTACCGGCCTTCGTGACAGCCACAGCAACACGGGATCCGAGCTGCGTCTGCAACCTACACCACAGCTCATAGCAACGCTGGATCCTTAACCCACTGAGAAAGGCCAGGGATTGAACCCTCAACCTCATGATTCATAGTCTGATTTGTTAACCGCTGAGCCACTACTGGAACTCCTAAGGGACATTTCTGAGCTTTCTAGAAAAACAAATAACAAAAAGGGAAAACCAATTAAATACATTGTTTCATTCTGTTATGGAAGGAAGTAGACAAGTTTATCCAGAAAGACAAACTTTTTTCTTATATTAAATTTTATGAAGATAATTTTACAAATATGAAAAAAATTCTCTTTTATAGGTACTACTTAAACCCAGCTTTAGGAGATGGGAAGGGATGTTCAACTGCAGTTGTGTGAAAGAGTATGTTCTATGTGTGTAGGTTTACACGGTAAAGGCCCTTATTAGCAGCTTACTGTTCAGATCCAGCCTATAAATGTATTTTGAGTGCTTGGAGAGTTTTTTGAGTTTGAATGCCTTTGGACTGGGTATGTGCTCTGTTGTTAACCATGGTCACTCCCCTTCCTATCACCTCGTATGCTATTTCTCTTACTTTGCCTGCCTGTCTTAAGTTGTTTGCTTATTCCCGTACTGATACAAGACACAAAGAAAAAAGAGTTTGTGCATGATTGTGAATGTATGAATCTCAGTACATATCTGGACTATCCTCAAATAAAAGTGCTATCATGTGAGCTTAAAATTTTTTAATAACTTATTTTTTCTGACCAAAAGTAATTCATATTGATAATTTTTAATAAATATACAATAGCATAAATATAAAATTATTAAATCTGTAAACATTATAAATAAAATATAATGTATTAAACATTATAAATTACTGCTGTTAACCTTCCAGTGCATAGTTTTCTAGAAACATTATGTTTTTTCATATAATTGTAAAATATATATTCACCCTTATATATATTCCTATTTTTTTGCTTTTTGCTTTTTAGGGCCACACCTATGGCATATGGAGGTTTCCAGGCTAGGGGTCGAATCGGAGCTACAGCTGCCAGCCTGTGCCGTAGTCACAGCAATGCAAGATCCGAGCCATGTTTGCTACCTACATAACAGCTCATGGCAATGCCAGATCCTTAACCCACTGATCAAGGCCAGGGATCGAACATACAACCTCATGGTTCCTAGTTGGATTCATTTCCGCTGCGCCACTACAGGAACTCCACACATGTATATATTATATATAAATATACACAAACACAAATAGGATAGTACTATGCATTTGGGTTTTGAAATTTACATCACAGATATCTTTTCATACCAATATTTCTTTGTCTCTTTCTTTCTTTATCTACCTATTTATTTTTTGCTTTTTAGGGTTGCACCTGTGGCACCTGAAAGTTCCCAGGCTAGGGGTCAAATCGGAGCTACAGATGCTGGCATACTCCACAGCCACAGGAAAGTGGGATCCGAGCTGCGTCTGCAGCCTACGCCATAGCTCATGGCAGTGCCGGATCCTTAACCCCTAGCAAGGCTAGAGGTTGAACCTGCATCTTCATGGATACTTGTTGGGTTCATTACCACTGAGCCACAAATAAATATAAAATTTATTTATATTTATATAAATCAAATATAAATTTAAATGCATCTAAATTTTCCTTTTAAAAACTACACTAAATTCCATTTTAAAGCCTGTACCGTAATTGTTTTAACCAATTTTATGTTGTGACCATTGAGTTCTTTTCTAATTGTTTGTATTATAAACAGTTTCTAAGTGAACATGCTTGTACTTACAATTTATGCGGTTGTCAGATTATTTTTTTGTAATAAATTTTTAGAAGAAAAATTTGTGAGTCAATAAATATTCATTTCTAAAGATTTTGTTAGATATTCCCATGTCAATTTCAGAGACGATGTCCTACCTCCTCCTACCATCAGTATATTAGAGAACCCTTTCCCTAAATTCTGGCTAGCCATAATTGTTTTTTTAATTTGTTACAGTCTATTGTCAGCCAGGCTTCTGATTGGAACCTTGTATCAAACAGGTGAACACCTAAGTTATGAACAAAATGTTTTTTTTCTTGCAGTTGTTTAGCACATACATTTTAGACACTGGGGAAGTTGATATATAGTTTGAATTAAAGGGTCAGATTTGCATTCTTGCCAAGACTGAGCATTTTTTCTGTTGTCCAAAAGCACCTGTATGCATACATGCTGGCAGGGCTGAGGCTTTTCTTTGTAAGCTCTGCTAGGTTTGCACAAATGATTGAGCAAGACTCCGTGGAAGCATGGAAGTCCTGCTCCTTAAGCATGGAAGATAGGCTCTTGGATGACAAGATTTTTGCCAGCTGGAGTTATCAGTCATCCACCTCACCTGAACAACAAGACTCAAGTGGGATTTTTGATTGAGTAAAACTGTATTGGAGCAGGCCTGCCAGGATGAGGTTACTATTAGTACACCTCCCTCCAAATAATAAAGGGGTTGACATTTCAAAATACTATCCGTTTGAGTTCTGAAAAATATCTTCTAAAACTGACAAATTTGGCTTTGGCATAGTTGTGCTTGAGCTTTTCCTCTTGGCAGTAACTGGCTGCAAGATTAATGTATTCTTTAAGTAGAACCAGGTCATCACCATATAGATGGGTGCTTGTCTTTCTCTTTGCTGTTACAGGAAATCAAGTACTCACTTCTGAAAGCTCTATGAAATTGGAAGTGAATTTAAAAGTGTGGGGCATGAATGCTACTCTATTATATAACCTTTAAAGATTAGAATTTATCTTGTCTAAAGGTTTTTCGGTAACAATAGCTTACACTCAGAAAGCATTTCCCAAGTGCGAAGTATTCTTCTAAATACTTTACATGTATTATTTCACTTAATTTCCTGAACACCCATATTTGGCTGATTCTGTTCTCTACATTTTAGAGAAAGAGAAATTGAAGCATGAGGACATTGGATAACATGTTAATGGTCAAACATCTATTAAGTGACAAAACCAGAATTTGAACATCAGTTTGAGAGCTCTATTTTTAACCACTATTGTTTCACTCCTCCCAAAGTATTTATCTTATTCTCAAGATGTTATTATATTAAAGATAGGTTAAAGTAGATCTGATCCATTTTGGGGTCATGGACCTTTTTGAAAATCTGATGAAAAGTCCAGCACCTTTTCCTGGACACAAAATTTTGCAACCCTAATGAAGGAGGACACTGAAATCTTTGGAGTAATAATGGCTGTAATGGATTAGAACTCAACATCTGTTCCCCACTCTCCTTCTCTTGTTTCCTTCCTTTACTGCAGGCACAGGAAAGTTAAAACATAATTCTCCATCTCACTCTTGTAGATGGGCCTGAATTTGATTTAGGTTCATCATATTGGTTGCATTTGTGCAGGATGTAGAAGACAGAAGTACTGGAGGCTCTACTTTCTTGGGAGCACTGTGGGTCATGAAGGTTATCTGTGTGGCTTTAGAATCCAGTCACTAGCTCTGGGTGGGTCAAAAGGCAGCAGATGGGGCAACCATTTGATTTGCAGCAAATGTGATGTACACTTGGAGGTGGCCACAGTAGAGGCAAGTTTCTGATCAAGGGAATTGGAAGTGTGATTCTAGAACGGCAGAGTCCTTATCTGAAAAGAGGTATTATGTCCCATGGTCTCTAGTTCTCCAGGTGGATTTGGGAATTGTTTCTGAAAGTCACATAGAATTTGTTTATTGAGCCCTCCCAATGCGGACTTCAGCTATACAGAGGAGATTCTGTTTTTTGCAACTGAACTTTGACTGATACAGTATTATATGGCTGGGCCAGAGGTTAGATTTTTCTACAGATTGAGAGTTTGGCTCTGAAGTCAGAAACATTTGGGTTCTTACTTATGTTCTACTTACTAGCAGTGTGACTGAGGGCAAATTATTTGACATTTCACCTTTATCTTTTGCAAAATGGGACGTTAATGGGAGTTAATTTCTATGTGGGGGCTGTTATAAGGACTACCCCATTGGGTTGTTGTGAGAATTATGTGAGTTAGTGCATGTGATGTTCCTAGCATAATGCTTGCCATATAGTTGATGCTAAGAATGTGTTTATTAATATAGCTAATCCATAAACACTGTGAAAAAGAAAAGCAGTGGGAATAATTTCTGCAGCACTGCAGTGGTCCATAGAATAATTGTTGAGCTTCAAGTTTCCTACAGCAGTCTCTTCATAGGCTCACATTGATAGTTAATATTGAGGAGGAAGCTGGTACAGAGTACTTAGGGGTCATATTAGCTTAGTTAACTAAAGAGTTTTGTAGTTCTCATTCTTAGCCTGGGAACCTCCATATGCCATGGTTGTGACCATAAAAAAACAAAAAGCCAAAAAAAAAAATCTGTAGTGGTTACTGAGTCTGTGTCTAAACCTACAACATCCCATTGAGATATAAAAATGTCTCAGCGTATCTTCCAATACATCTGGAACTGACTTTTTTTTAGTTTTTTTTAAAGAAGTAATTCTGAGAATAAATTTTTAAAAATGGCTAGATATAAGAAAGTGAAGTGGATATTAAAGCTTCTTTCCTAGTCACATTAAAAGGTAAGGAAACACACTTCAAGTATAATTTGTTCAATTATATTGAATAGCCAACAAGGCTAACTAAATTTAAAAATAAATGTTCTTTATTTATGGGCAAAATATGTCTAAGAATTTTGCACTGTTTGTGCACTCAAAACATAACTGTTTCATCAAATTGCTGCAGTGTCCTCTGCATTGTGCCAGTAATTGTGGTGGAGCCAGAGGACATACAGGGTGTTTACCTGAGTAGAAAATGTGTGTCATATATTGAAGAGAAAATGGCAATATACATGGATTCTGTGATATAAACCATTTGCTGGTGAAAGGAGTTAAATTGAATACATGTCTAAGTAGCTTCCTCTAATCAATATCTTCCTTTCCGTCAGGCTTTTTCCCCACCCCCACTCCCACTCCCAGCCTTGTTCAAGTAGTCTTTACTAGATAAGAATGCAGTGGCTTGTCCCTTGCACCCTCACATGGCTGTTCAAGCAGGTTTTTCAAACTTAGTCTTGTTAATGTACAGCCAGTGGGGAACTCCACAAAAGGACATCCAGATAGTCAGTGCCTTAGACCTTGGAAAGTTGCTTAGGTAAGCTGTTTAAAGGTTCCTAAGGCCTTCCTCCTCCCCCTTGATTTGAAGGTGGTCGTATAATCAAATTAATTGTAAACAGCTGTTAAAGGGGACAGTGTTTTTAAGAGTACTATAAAATGGTCACTTTTAATCCTCCAAAGTCCATCTTCTAGATAGAAATAATCAACAAATTGTGATTATTTTCCACATTTTATTTGAATTTCTTCACAGGCATGTTTGACACCAGTGTCACCACCGGAAAAGGCTAAATGATCAGTAGTGCTGGTCTCTTGAATATGTGAATGATATTTCCCCTTGGACTTTGATATAGGAGAGTTAAGTTATTACAGATTTGACTATATTTTCTCCATTGATCAAAATGACTGTCATTAGAATGAATATATATATGTGTGACTGGGTCACCTTGCTGTACAGTAGAAAATTGACAGACAACTGTAAACCAGCTATGATGAAAAAAATAAAAATCATTTAAAAAAATGGCTATCACTGAGACTGTGGACCATATAGAAACAGACTTCTCAAAACAGTTCTTTCTTCTACCGATGAAGCTTTAATCAAATGATTATCATTTTGTGTACTCCGATCTCCTAAAATTTTTGTGTCAGCTAATTTGGGTTTCATGCAGGATTTAGGGAAACCCCAAGTATGAGTGGGGGTCTCTTGAGGCTATTGTGTATATGTGTGAAGGTGTGTATGAGGGGGATGAGAAGACATATTTGGAAGCAGCCAAATAAGGAAATGGGTCTTTGGAGCCCTGGACCTTACTGCAGCAAAGCACCTCCACTTTCTTCTGATTTGGGGTTCCTCGTAAGATTTTATTTGCAAAAAGTTTTCTGCTGCTTTAAAATGTTTGAAAATGTCTGAGCTAGAGAACATATTTGCCAGATATAATTCAAAAGACCGTCAGGTTAAAGCTAGACAACTAACATTGCTTTGTTCCTTGACAGAGTTTTGGACACGTCAGATCTCTCTTTTGAGGGAGTTGAATCAGGAATATGTAAGTCCATATTGTTTCCAGCAGGTTGCTCAGAAAATAATCCTTTTGGTCTTAACTGAGATCAGTATGGCCAGGCTTACCTTTGCATCTGCTAAAGTTATTTTGTGAAGCAACTGAATAAAAATAGTTCTTAGATTCTAAAGCCTAGGATATAACAGTTCATTCTGTCAAACTGAGGCAACTTATAACAACTAACGATATGGCCCAGAAGGAAGGTGATCAGAGTGTTTGAATTGAGCTCTCCATCCTGGCACTTCATAGGGGACAGACTTTTGGCCCTCTATGTTATTTTCTGGAGCTCCTTTAGAATCATAAAGTGTAGCCAGTTAACTTTGGAAACTAAGGCTCTTAAGTTTCCATAGCTACCAATAGTGTCTCCCTTGCTCCCTAAACTAACTCATTTGTACTTTAGATAAAGCTCACCAATCTGCATGCACACCAAGGTAGCTCAGGGAAATCACAAAAGACACCCCTTCTTCCTTGCTTCTATGTGGTCTGCTTTTATTCTTGTCTCATTCCTGCCGGGTTTCAAGTACTTTGTTGTATAACCCTAGCTGACCTTCTCCGGTCCCATAACCTTGGTACTTGAGAAGTGTCTTTCTGATGCACAAACCTCAGCGTCTTGCAAACGTTAGTTTTGGTCTTAGTTCCTTATGTTACTGGAAGAAAATTCCTCTATTCTTCTGGCCCACAAACAACAAATTTGGCAGGACCTACCTAACCATTCCAAACTCTTTTCAGCCAGGATGGGAGGTTTCTTTAAGGACAGCCGTGACTTTCCACGTGATGGTTTGGAAATCTTCAGTGCCCTTATTTTATGTCCTGTCTGTCTGTATCTATAGATAAAATGACTTGTGTGCCCACATCAAGTTCACATTCAGGGGTTCAAATGACTGACCTCAGCTGCATCTGAGCACCCTGAACACTTTTGCCAAGGGCTGGTGTTTCGAAGGAGGTAAAGTCCATTTCCTAGTGTACAAATGTTCTCTCCAGGTCCTGGTTACTGCGTGATGCTATGTGCTCTGTCAGTGGGAAGGAGAAGCTCTCATATATTTTGGAGTAAAAATACGAGGATAATTGGGATATAGGGAGGGACTGGGCCTGGGGAAAGTTGATTAAGGAGGTTCAGCCTGTGATCCAGTGTATTTCTCTTGGGGTTTTCATTTAACTTAGCCGCCTGATTCTAGATTTAATTCGAAGGTACTCTAATATTAGATCATATGTAAGTGAGCAAAAAGAAACCAGATTTGCATTTAATAACCGATATAGAAGACTATGATAAGGATGCATATTTTCTACATGTTTTCTGTAGTTTTTGAGCTCAACTTTGAACTTCCTCCCAAAAGCAGATTCTACAACCTGAATCCATGGTCTAAGAGATTCCACTCTCATTTTGCAGCATTCTAAGGATAGGCAGCTATTGTATTTTAATTGAAAAAATTCCCAGAAGGGAACAGTACTAGCATAGTTTCTTAGGATTTGGGAATTTACACGAAACTTTAATTCCTGTTTTGTTTAACTTTTCACAATGACTTTCCCGAAAGCTGAACATCCTAATTTTGTCAGTGGAAATATTACTTAATGGCTAATACGATCATTTACCTTTAACTTTCTTTCTGTAAGGAGTATGATATGCCCTAAATGTCTTCAGGTAGCGCATTGAGCTTACACTGATAGGTTATGTAGCTAATTTTCCCCTAGGTTTTCCTGCATTTGTTTTAGTTAAAAGCAGGCAGCTTCCTCTGATCATCTATCTTGGCTGCAGAGATTCTTCAGTTCTAAATGTTAATATTGATTTCTTTTTGTAAAGAAGTCTGGTAGAGATTTTGAAATTTTGGGTGGGATTAATGGCTGACTTCTAGTATTATGAAAAGAAAAAGGATAAGAAATCTCCAAGTGAAACAAAAATAGTTTCACCAATATAAAGTAAACCCTTGGGAGGGGCAGAATATTTATTGATTTTTCTCAAAACCTTAAAACTGCATTTATTTCATAACAGAGTTTGTGTGCTTGTGAGATATTCTCAAACTTTTTTTTTTTTTTGGTCTTTTTAGGGCTGAACCTATGGCATATGGAAGTTCCCAGGCTAAGGATCGAATCGGAGCTTGGCCGCTGGCCTATGCCACAATCTATGCCACAGCCACAGCAACACCAGATCCTTAACCCACTGAGTGAGGCCAGGGATTAAACTCGTGTCCTCGTGGATACTAGTCAGGTTCATCACCACAGAGCCACGATGGAAACTCCTGACTCAAACTTTTTAATTAATAAATTGTCTTAATAACTAAAATGTGAGTCATTGAGGTGTATTGAAAACAATACAGAGTTTATAGCAAGAAAGAGGTAGATTTAAGGCTGAGTCTCTCCCTTACGAGCTTTGTGCCTTGAGACAAATTACCTAAACCTCGTTTTGCTTAACATAATGACACCAGATTTCTTTTGAGTAGTATTTGATATTTTTGTCTCTGTTATTTAATTATTCATCTTTCTCTGTTGTTGTTAAATAGAACACTGTTTTGGTTTTTTTTTGGTGTACAGTTCTGTGGATTTTGACAAGTATCTAGAGATATGTAACTCACTACAACACTACAATCAAGATGATACAGATGGCTCCTTCATTCCTGCCCCAGGTTACCTGCTACAGCCCCTTGTATTCATCCTTTCTGCTGTCCTGACCCTTGTCCTCTTGATTTCCTTTTTCAGAGTGTCGTATATGGATTTATATATAGGATTTTAAGCCTGGCGTCTTTCACTCAGCAGAGTGCATTTGAGTTTATCTATGATGCTGTATATATCCACAGTTTGTAACTTTTTATTGCTGAGTAGTATTCCATTATACGAATGACCAACATTTTATTTATTCCTTTACCAGCTGAAGGATCTTTTGAGTTGTTTCCACTTTTTATTGGTTAAGAATAACACTGCTGTAAAATTCATTAACATGGTTTTGGTTGATGTAAGTTTTATTTCTCTTGATAAATACTTTGGAGTAAGATTGCTAGTCCATGAGATGAGTATTTGTAAGAAAACACCAGACTGTTTCCCAAAGTGTCTGAACCATTTTGCTTTCCCACCAGCATTTCCTGAGAGTTTAGTTGCTTTACATCCTTACCAGCATTTGAAATTTTCAGGTATTTAATTTATTTTAGCTATCAATCAGTGAATAGTAGTATCGGCATGGTTTTATTTTGCATTTACTTAATGACTAATGGTGTTGAGTATGTCTTCATGGGTTTGTTTGGTGTTTCCTGTATTTTCTTTGGTGAAGTATCTTTTCAAACCTTTTGCCTGTTTTTTGACTGAATCCTTTATATTCTTATTGTTAAGTTTTGATACTTTACATATTGTAGGTATAAGTCCTTTACCAGATATGTGATAATGGATACCTACTCCCAGTGTGTAACTTCTTTTTACTCTTTCACAGAGCAAAAGTTTTAAAGTTATATGAAGTCCAGTTTATCTGAAAACACTTTTAATGTAGTATGCCTTTAGTATTATATCAAATAATTGCCTAGTCCAAGGTCACAAAGATTTTTTATAGATATTTTATAGTTTTATTTTTATACCTAGGCCTATAATCCATTTTGAGTTAATTTTTGAGTGAGGTATGAGGTATGAGTTCAGACTTACTTTATTTTTTACATGTGGATGTCCAGTTGGTCTAGTGTAATTTGTTGAAAAGACTTTTCTTTTTTGATGGAATTGCCTAACACTTTTGTCAAAAATCAATTGATCCTGTATGAGTGAATCTATTTTTAGACCTTCTTTTCTGTTCCATTGATCTATTTTTCCATTCTGTCACTAATACTACACTGTTATACTTATTCTATCTTTATATTGTGTTAAAATCAGAGTGTAGGTCTCTCAACCTTGTTTTTCTTTTTAAGAATTGCGTCAGCTCTTCCTTTCCACATACATTTTGTAATAAGCTTGTCAATATCCACAAAAATTAGAATTTTAGTTGAGATTGTGTTAGACTGATAAATCAAAAGAGAGAATTAACATCTTAACAATGAGTCTTCTAATATGTGAAAAGGCATAACTCTACATATTTGTGTGATTCCTTTGGTTTCTTTCATTAGTATTTTATAGTTCTAAGCATACGGAAGCTGTATATATTTCTTACATTTTTTGCCTAAATACTTCAGGTTTTGATGCTGTTGTAATTATTATTCTTTTAAATTTCAAATTTCATTGTTCATTTATATCATATGGAAAAAAATTAATTTTTATATATTGGCCATATATCCTAAGACCTTGCTGAATTCATCCATCAGTTCTAGGAGCTTTGTTGTAGTTTTGGGAAGAATTTTCTCTATTAATAATTATGTTATCTGTGAAAAAAGACAGTTATATTTCTTCTTTTATAACTCATATGCCTTTTTCTCCTTTCTCTTTCCTTTTGCACTAGCTGGGACTTCCAGAATGATGTTGAATAGGGGTATGATTAATTTTATATGTCAACTTATCTAGGCCATGGTACCAAGATATTTGGTAAAACATTATTCTAGATGTTTCTGTGAAATTATTTTTTAGTTGAGATTAACATTCAAATTGGTAGACTTTGAAAAAAGCAGATTGCCCTCCATAATGTCTGTGGGCCACATTCAATCAGTTGAAGCCTGTAAAGGAAAAAGACTGACTTCCCCAAGCAAGAAAGAATTTTACTAGAACTCTAAATGCAACTCTCCCATGAATCGCTGGGCTGCTGGTCTGCCCTGCAGATTTTGGACTTACCAAACCTTTGCAATCATGTGAGCCAGTTCCTTAAAATAAATCTGGCTTTATATCTGTCTGTCTTACACACACACACACACACCACATCCTCGTGGTTCTGTAGAACTCAGATTAATATAAGAGCCAACATCCTTGCCTTTGTCCTGGTATTAGAAGAAAAAGCATTCAATATTTTTCTGTTAAATATAACTAATTATATTTTCTACTCAGTATAGTGTTAGCTGTAGAGGCCCTTTTCTAGATGCTCTTTAAGGAAATTTTCTTCCTATCTTGATGAGATTTTTTTAAAAATCATGAATGAGTGTTCAGTGTTGTCAAAAGGTTTTATGCATCTCTGTAAATGCTCATATGATTGTTCTTCTTTAGCCCATTATTACAATGAGTAATATTGTTTAATTTTTGAAAATTGTATTCCAGTAATAAATTCCATTTGTCATGATTTTATTATACTTTTTATATATGTTTGGCCATGCTTTGCTAATATTTTGTTGAGGTTTATTTGCATTCATTTTAATGAAAGATATTAATCTGTAGTTTTTGATGGTTTTTTTCTTGGTATTTTCCTGGAGACATGAATGGTCTTGTATCTTTTTATGTTCCCACAAATTCATTTTTTTTAATCTTTTTTTTTTTGGCTCTTCTTCAGATTGGATAATTTTTTTCTAACTTGTTCCTTTGTCATCTTCATTCTGTTAGAGAGTCCATCCAATAAATTTTTAATTTCAGATAGTACATTTTTTGAAGTTTCCGTTTGGATATTTTTCATATTTATCCGTGGAGAACTTCTATTTTTTTATTCATCTATAGTGTGCTTAGCTTTACCTCATGCAGCATGTTTACAATACAAAAGATGCTTTAATGTTTTTGTCTAAATAATTCCAGTATTTAGAACATTCTGAGGTTTGCATTTGTCTTTCCCCTTGAAAACTGGTCATATTTTCCTGGTTCTTTGTGTGTCAGGTAGTTTTGGATTATATCCTTGTCTTTTGACTATTAGGTCATGAGATTCTGGGTTCTGTTAAAATCCTGAAAAGAATGTTGACTTTGTTTTTTTGTTGTTGTTTTTAGCAGACCATCAACCCACTCAGGGTCAGATTACAACTTCTATCTCATCCTCTGTGAGTGGTGTTTCCAATATTAGTTTAATTTTCCAGGCATTTGCTATGCTGCTTTGCATCTCTCTTTTGCATGCACTTCTCAGGGGTTCTCTGAGACTTGAATTTAAATTGCAGTTCCATTTTCACAGTGTTTCCTAGACTGGTTTGGATCTGGCCTGGACATGCATCGCTTGGGAGTGAACTGGAACTTGTATCTTTTTGTGTACAGAATTAGGGAATCCATTTCTCCAACTTTCTACACTTTCTCCCATACTCTCTAGATCCTGGAGGCTTATTTTCATGCTCTTCTGGCTAGAAAGAAAGGGTTTCTCTTGGGATTTTAACTTCTTGCTCTCCTTCTTGTAGTTTCATGTGACTGGGACTACCCTTGATAAAAAGCAGCAGAAGAAAGAAGACAAAAACCAAACAAACCAGATATTCCCCTACAGTCTTCAGACCACAGTGTCCCCTTTCCCAGTTCCTCTGGCCAGAAATATGTTTTATGTTTCTTTGTTTTTCTCAAAGTTTTAGGCTCTCATTGCAGTGCTAGTCCATGGGGCCACCCTTTGAGCAGGACTTCGAGAGAAGAGAGAGGGAAAGAGAATAAACAAATGAACAAAGAGATCTTCTCCACCCTCCACAACTCACAGGGACTCCTTTTCCTGGCTGTATGGCCAGTGTTTTTGTTGTTTCTTCTTGCACAGCTCCACAGTAGGGCAACCCTGGGTCAAAGCTGAGAGGTAAAAGAGAAAAAGCCAGGGAATTTACTCCCTTAGAAGTTTTTCAGGGTTTGCCTACTCTCTCCAATTTGCTACACTTGTTAACTTCTCAGAGTTCTAGAGTAGTTGCTTTAATTTTTCTTTTTTTTTTTTAAGCTTTAATCAGTGAGAGAGATAGGCTGTAATGGGCTTACTCCATCTTGGCTGGCACTAGAAGTATAGAGTCCTTATGTTTAAGTGCTGTATATATTCTTTTTTCTCAGATTGCTGTACTTTAAAAAATCAAGTCCATATTTTTGTTTTTAAACCAGAGAGTTTAATCTGTTTACTTTTATTGTGATGACTGATATATTTCTATTTTTTCCCATGTTTTATTTGTGCTTCTGTTTATCTTCCTTTTTGGTTTCCTCCTATAACATTCTTCTATACGTTAAAGAATGATGTAACTTGTATGAGACTCCTTTTTTAAATCTCTAAAATGGAGATAAAGGGATCTAAGGAGACTGTTACTTTAAAGATTGACAAGATAAAATATTTAACACATCTAGCACAGTCCCAGGTACAGTCAGTTTAATTTAATAATATTCATTGAAGGAGTTCCTGTCATGGCTCAGTGGTTAACAAATCCAACTAGGAGCCATGAGGTTGCAGGTTCGACCCCTGGCCTTGTTCAGTGGGTTAAGGATCCGGCGTTGCTGTGAACTGTGGTGTAGGTTGCAGACACGGCTCAGATCCCGCATTGCTGTGGCTGTGGTGTAAGCTGGCAGCTACAGCTCCAATTAGACCCCTAGCCTGGGAACCTCCATATGCCATGGGTGCGGCCCTAGAAAAGGCAAAAAGACCAAAATAATAATAATAATAATAATAATAATAATAATAATAATAATAATAGTCATTTAGCACCGATTATGTGTTCAATAACAGGACATATGTAAATTACTGCTCTTATGAGCTTCCATCCTAGTAGGAGAGAACCAATAAACAAAATACGTAAGTAAACTGCATAATCTGATAGAAGATGAAAACTGCTATGGAAAAAAATAAAGGAGGGAAGGGGTTAGGGAGAAAAGTGGTAGCGTAGAGGTGGCATTTGCAAACTAGAGAGTTAGTTATCTTCTGTATGAGAAATAGTACTGCTTTATTCTTTGCATGTTTCAATTGTATAGCATTTCACGTCATTTTGCAAAGCACATTAGCATCTCATACTTTAGTTTTATTTTTACTCATCGATTCAACAAATGTGGGCCAAACTTGTGCTAGACCCTGGGATACAATGGAGAGTAAAACCAGACCTGGTATCCCTATGAAGTCTTTAGGGCTTTTTCTACATTGTATTCATGCTAGATGAAGTCATTGATGCAAATTTATTTATCTCTCCCACAGTATTTCTTGAATTTTACTATATAACAAGATGCTATAGTAATTGATAGTTTAGCAAGGTAGACATGATCCCTATTCTCATGAGTCTTATGATCTAATGAGAAGACAGATTTTTTTTATTATAGTTGATTTACAATGTTTCTTCAAGTCCTATTGTACAGCAAAGTGACCCAATCACACACAGATCCCTATGCTATACAGTACAACTGCAGCTTACTCTGGCTATGGTATGGAGAAATTGAAAGGGATCAGCACTGAAGGTAGGAGACCGGTTAGGAACAAGAATTAAGCCAAGAAAACTATGACAATGGCCTAGATGGAAGTGGAGGTGTGTGGAAATAATGATTCTAGAGATAAAGGAAAAGTGTATTTTAGGAGGTGGAATTGACAGTGTTGGAGAAAATGGGTGATGGATAATGCCATTTACAGAGGTTGGACGGGGAGAGTTCAGTTTTCATTATCCTAAAAGTTTAGCAGTCATGCAGGACATCCAAGTGTCATATCTCTGAACCATGTGAGAACATATCAGTGATAGAAATATGGATTTGGATGTTATCAGCAATAAATAGTAATTGAAGCCATGAGAATAGTTAAGGTGACCTAGCCAAATGTAAAATCAAAAGGGTAAATGGCTTAAGAGAGAATCTGAAACATACCATCACTTAAGAGTGGGAGTCTGCCTATGAAAGGCACTTTCTACAAAAGGGTAGCCAGAAGTGTAGGAGAAAACTCAGGAGATTCTGAGGCCTTACAGCCTAGGGAGGGATGGGTTTCACCAATGTGAGTTTGTCCTGTTTGGAGAGCCAGGTAAGAAAAGACTGAAATGCACCCGTTGAGATCATCATCAATGACAAGGTCATTTGTGTGCTTATGATGAGTAAACAGATTATTGTGGTTTGAGTGAGAAAATGAGGAAGTAGACACAAAATTAGTAATCTTTCCATCAATTGGGAGAGAAAGATTGGGTGATTCTTGAAGAGGAAAATTTAGGGGAAAGATTGGTTTGTTTTTCATTGTAATTGATTGATTTGTTTTTAAGGTGGAGAGGACTTGAGTGTTTTAAAAACTGATGGGAAAAGAGCCAACAGAAAGGGAAGATAGAGGAAGTAGAGAACTGAGGTCAAAGTCCCAGAGAAAGTGGGAGTGATGGAGGAAGAAGAGACGGCTCTTCCTTCTTAACAGAAGTTATAGAGAACAAGATATGGTTATGGATTCAGATGTATTTTTAGTTTGGCAAGAAAAGGATGTTTTATGGTTTCTATATTTTCTGTGAAGTTGGAAGCAAACTCATCTGCTGACAGAGAGGGATTTCAAAGCTTTAGAAAGAATGGAGATTTGATTTCCTTCCATAGGGGATGGAAAAGTAGACTAAAGAAATATGTCAGGACAAGAGGAGGCATGGAGGGTCCACTTGAGGAACGTCAAGTTACATGATCTTCTCAAGCAGTGCTTGGCAACCTGCATGCAAGTGCAAAATAGAGTCAGCCAAAATTGGGATTTCGCCAGGTGATAAAATAGACAGTAGACAAGGAAGTTGATAATATTGGTAAGAACATGACTAAAATGACAAAGAATAGAATTAAAGTTTAATAAGGAAAAGAGGAGGTGAACTCAGAAAATGTGGACTAGAGTTCCCATGAGCCCAAAGAACTGAAATCTTGGGGATCTTCTAAGAGAACTGAAGTGATAGGATATTTTTATCTTAGAATGGTTTTAGAGAGGCAGTGACTGCTGGTGTTGATAAATTCCTCCCTGTGGCTGTTAGAGTACATGGCTGAAGTGGAAGTCAGGAGAGGCCAGAGTGTTGCATGGCCTGTCCACATGGATAAAAAGTCACCTGGATAATAGTGGGACGTGGGGCAGAAGGAAAGACTATGAATCAAATGTTAAACTCTTAGGCTACATCAATAAATAATAGCAATGAGATGGGGGAACAAATATAGAAGAAATATTTAGAAACAAATATAATATTTCAGTGATTAAAAATTTTGAGATAGTGGAGAAATTTTGAATACTTTGTGCATATTTGATATATTTTAGAAATCATTTTGTAGATAGGACAATGTCATCATTAACTTTTAGAGATATATACTGAAATGTTTATGGAAGAGGTGAAATGATGTCTGGGATTGGCTTCAAAATAATCCAGGATAAGGAGTGTAGAGTAGGTGGAGGTATAGATGAATCAAGATTGTACAAGGGTTTACAACTGTTGAATCTAGGTGATGGTTAGTAGATATTCAGTTCATGATGCTCTCTATATCTTTGTGTGTTGGAATTTTTCTATAAAATTTTTTTTCCATAAAAAAACAAAATATACGAGTAAGACAAAAGACTTCCTAAAACAAAACAAATAAGCCCTAAATTTTCCACCACCCTCAGCATATTTAAAGAAACAAACAAAATGAGAGAAATCTATATGTAAATTTTTTTCAAAAATTAAAATTGCAAGAAATGTCCCTTACTCTTATAGTCTTGATTTTGCTAAGAAAATCGGTGTTCCCCTTATTCATACACTTCAAGATTTCACAGAATTCATTTATATCCTCCTTTTCTACCTAAACTTTTGCTACTTCTATCTGTTCTTTTATAACTTCTTCTGATAGGAATAGCTCTGGTACTTTGGACATTTAACTGGTCCAAGGTACCAGAGTTATTTTTCCTTCATTCATTCGTAGTTTCAGTATATATCTCTTAATGAATGTTTACTAGACAATAAATGTTGTATGAGAGAAGGAAAAAGTAATAACAGTAATGGAAAGGAGGTAGAAGGTATTAAAACTCAGTGGTTTGTACATCAATGAAGCTGATTTTTTTTTTTCTCTGTTTATGGCCACAGCTGTGACATATGGAAGTTCGTAGGCTAGGGATCGAATCAGAGCTGCAGCTGCTGGCCTACGCCACAGCTGCAGCGCCAGATCTGAGCTACATCTGTGAACTGCACCGCAGTTCATAGCAATGCCAGATCCTTAGTCCACTGAGGATGTGGGTATCCATGAGGATGTGGGTTGTGAGGCCATGTCTCAAACCCACAACCTCATGGATACCATTCAGATTCATTACTACTGTACCACAATGGGAAGTCCCAATGGAGCTGATTTTTGAAAAACATTTTCTTATTGAAGTATAACACACATTCACAAACATACACAGATCTTTAATTATCATGTGTAATTCTACCTCTGTAACCATCATTCAGTCAAGAAATGCAACATTTCTGTGGAGTTCCCTAGTGGTTAAGGATCTGGTATTTTTGCTTCTGTGGCTCAGGGTCACTGCTGTGGCATGAGTTTTATCCCTGGCTCGGGAACTTCTGCATACCATGACACATGGCACATGAAAGTTCCCAGGCTAGGGGTCAAATCAGAGCTGTAGCTGCCAGCCTACGCCAGAGCCACAGCAACGTGGGATCTGAGCCACACCTGCAACCTACACCACAGCTCACAGCAGCACCAGATCCCTGAGTTAAATAAACGTGTATGTGTGCGTGCATGTGCGCACGCATGTGCGCATACTAAACCATTTCTCTAGGGTTTTTATTTTTGTTTTTGTTTTGCTTTGTTTACTTTTTAGGGCTGTACTCGCAGCAGCATATGGAAGTTCCTGGGCCAGGGTCAAATCGGTGCTGTAGCTGCCGGCCTATGCCACAGCAACGCCAGATCCTTTAACCCACTGATCCGGGTCAGGGATTGAACCCGCATCTTCATGGATACTAGTCAGGTTCATCGCTTCTGAGTCACGAAGGGAACTCCCATGGGTTTTAAATTTTATTTAATTTTAATAAATTTAAGTTGCCACATATGACTGTTAATTGTGCTGTTGGGCAGCTTTGTTATATAGATGCTTTATTATTTTACCTTTCAGATTACTTGGGTAAGCCACTGGGAACTGGTTTTTGTTTATAATATGAGGTATGGGTCAAATTTATTTCTTTTTTTATATGGTTATCTAGTTGGAACAGCATCATTTATCAAAAGAGTGTCCTTTCCAGACTTCTCTGTCACCATGGTTAGATGTTAATTTTCCACATATTCATAGGTCTTTCTGGATTCTCTGTTCTGTTCAATTGTCAGTTTTTGTGCCAGTATCACACTATTTTTATTACTTTGTTATTTTATCTTTATTAGGTTTATATTGTCTCCAGTAGAGAAAGTTGCCTAATTTAATTCTTTTTCTTAGCTATTCGTAACTCATTGAATATCCATTTAAATTTTATATGCAGCTTATCAATTTACACACAAACATGCTGAAACTTTGGTATTAAATTGGATCTAGAGATCAGTTTGAAGACAGTGAAAATTTTTATAATATTGACTCTTCCTATTCATGAATATAGTATATCCTTCCATTAATTTTGTTTAATTTTTTTCCCTTAATATTATTTTACAGTATTCTGTTCATAGATCTGGCATATCTTGTGTTGAATTTCTTAATTCCTTGCTTTGTATAGGGCATCCATTACATTGTTGAATAAAAGTGATGATATGGATATCTCATTCCAAATATCAGAGGAAAAATAGTTTAAATGTGAGGTTTGCTTTAGGTTTAGTGTGGTATTCTCAATCTGACTAAGGAAGTTCCCTCCCCTTCCTAGTTTAAGTGTCTTTGAGATGTTGATTTTTTTTAATCAAATGCTGTATCTGCATCTTTTGAGATGATCAAATGATTTTTCTCTTTTACTCTAATATGATAAACTACACTGATTGGCTTTCAAGTGTTAAATCAACCTTACATTCCTGGGGGAAAAAATCCAACTTGACTTTAATATACAGTGTTTTTTTAATATTTTGCTGGATTTAGTTTGTTAATATTTTGCCTAGGACATTTTCATCCATATTCATAAGAGAAATTGACCTGTAGTTTTTCTTTCTAATAATATCCTTGTCAGTTTTAGATATCAAGCATATGTTACCCTCATAGAAATGGGTTGGAAAAGTGTCTTATTTTTCTATTCTCTGGAGGAGTTTATATTACGTTGGTGTTATATTTTTCTTTAAATATTTGGGAGAATTAATCAGTAAAGCCATCTGGGTCTGGACTTTTCTTCATGGTAAAGTTTTTAATAAAATATTTGATTTTTTAATAGATATGATACTATCCAGCCATCAGTTCTAATTGTGGCTTCTATGAAGGTAGTCATTCTTTTTTCTCTGTATACTTTCAGGATTAACTTCTGTTTCTTTAACTATTATATATTTATATGTTATGGTCTTTTATGTATCTTCCTTGAGATTTATGTTTCCTTTTGAATCAGGGGTTTGATTTTTTTATTGTTTTATGAAATTTCTTGGCCATTTTCTCTTTAAATATATTGCTTCTGCCCCAGGCTCTCTATCATCTCTTGTTGACTCTCCATTTACAGATATTTAGGTCTCCGCACCACAGCTCAGCTCATGTGTCTGTTAGGCTCTCACCGCCCCTCCCCCTTTTTATATCTCTGTGCTTCATTCTGGATTTTTTTCCCTCTGACCTGTGTTCCAATGTCATCCATGTAAATCTGCTCTGAAAGCCTTTTCACTGAGTTCTAAATTAGAGTTATAGTACTTTCAAGTCTAGCATTTTAATTTAATTCATTAAAAAAGTAAAATTCATTAAAAAAGTGAAATTCATTAAAAAAATCCCAGTTTCCTACCAAAACGCTCAAGCTTGTCTTAAATGCATTAACAGAAGTCTGAAGTCAATGTCTGCTAAGTCCTTTATTTGGTTCATGTCGGTTGTTTCTATTGTCTGTTTTTTCTCTTGGGTTTTGGTCAAGTCTTTTCATTTATATATATTTAATAGCTTCTTTTTATTAGGAGTCAGATGTGTGCATATAAAAAATTTACAGAGGTAATTTAAGGCTCTGTGAGATGTTATTTTTCTCCAGAGAGGATTATTTCTGCTTCAGACAGGCAACTAGCTTAGGGCACAAGCAATATCTGCTCACATTGATCCAGCTAAGGACTGAGTTGTTTTGAAGCTGGGCTTCAGATGCTTTAAGGGCTGATCTGGTTTCAGTACCCTTGCTTTTAAAGTGAGCTCTTCCAAATCTCATTCAAAATCTTCATGTACTTGCCAGGGCCCCTCTTCCTTCATAGATCCTGAACTTTGAGAATCAGGCAATTGCAAAGGAAAAGGCAGCTCCAAATGCCAGGCCCACTTTGCGGAGCTTCCTTCTTCTCCTGATCCTTTGTCCTACAATCCCATGTTTTTGTAACTCCATGATGCCTTCAGACAGATGTTAAAATTCCTAGTGTTTGGAACCACGCTGGACATTGAAGAAGGTCAGGGAGGGGGAACTGTTTGGACTTGGCAATGGGGAAGGATCACACCTGTCCTACCTTCAGGCACTGAGTTTCTGTTTGAGAGGAGCACAAGGGAAAGAGACTCCTTAGAAGCTGTCATATTTTAGTCAGGACAAGAGTTAGAGGATATATGCTGAGAAGAGACTAAGGAGGTTAGCAAGACTGGAGGAGGGGAGAGTTAATAGAAAAGTTTTTTTTCTTTAGGAAAGGTTGGTTGAACTAGGTGACATCTAACTTTCCTTGTAATTTGAAATTCTAGGATTCTATTAAATGAGCTAGGCTTCCATTTAGGTTAATTTAGAAGTTTAATTAGAATTTAAAATTTCTCCTATAGTGATAAGGAGGCTTATCTTCATAAAGAAAACTTCTGGGTTTTAATCTCAGCACAATAGCTCCCAGTTGTAAATCAGTGAACCAGCTTCTTTCCATAATGCACAATGGGATTCGAAAATATTGAGTCCAGAGGGAACTCGTTGCAAAATTACATTCTAGGAATTTACTAATCTGTGGATCATTGTGTAGTATACATTTATAGAAACTACCTCATTTCCTTATATCTTATATTATGATTTTATTATTTTTATGTATATAATCTGCAGCTTCTGGATGGTTTTCTGCTTGTGACATAAGTGCTTCCACTCCTCTAACTTCTCCTTGGTGTTTTCATGCTCATTCTCTTCTGTCCTTTCTCTCCCCTAACTCTGTTTACCACTGCTCTCTCCATGCCACACTTCACAGTCTGTTCTCTAGAATTCTTATTCCATGCGGGAGAAAGCTTCCGACATCATTCTCAGCCTTTCCACTGATTATTCCTTTCAGATCTTTTACAACTGAATTCTGTCTCTCTCAAGACTCCTGCTTCTCCTATAGCCTTCTCTTTGCTTCATATCTCATCCTGCCTTTTTGATTCATGTCTCCTTCATCCTTATGTAAAATCTTCAGCTCCTTTCAGGTCAAGGCTAACCTACCCCCAGCCTCTTGATTGCTCTCAGGTATAGCTTCCTAGGACTCCCCCTTGTTCACCCATGGATTCTTATTCTAGCGGTTCCCCAGCTTCACTCCGTCAGTCCATTTACCTCCCCACCTCTTACTGTTACTATTACTCTACACTTCAATTTCCTCACTTCTCTCCATACCCCGTGTGGGTGCCATGGCCCAGGTCAATAATCATGCTCTTTCAAACCCTTTATTATCTTGTATCTCTCTTGTGTTATGCCCATATCCAAGCAACTGAGCTTTTCTGCAGAAAAATCATATAAACAGTGTGCTCACTTCAGACTGATGACCACAGATCTCAGCAGGAGGCGCAGGACTGGCAGGTCATGCTATGCCACTCCTCTAGTAAATTCATTTTCCGACTCCTCAAGGGCACTATTTCACACCTTTTCCTCTCATGGCCCAGCTCCTCTTCCACACTCATGTCTGACAATAAGAATATATGTAATCAGGAGAGGGTCCTTCATCTTCTCAGCACCAGGCTCGAGCCTACAGACATCTGAACCTATACACTCTGCCTTAACTGCTGCAACCAGGAAAAAGTGGACCTGTGCCTTCCAACACTAACCCTTGCTTGTGCCTTGGGTCCTAGACTCTCTTTCTTCTCAAGGATGTAATTCCTGCAGTAACACCCTTTCTCTCTGGTGTCCCTGATGCCCTGCTACCGGATCCTGCCCACTGCTTTATAAACACCTTTATCTTTTCCTTCAAAGATCATCAACAGACAGTTCACAGATAACTACAAGCAAGCACCTTAAATATTTGAAGAAGTACACAAACCCACTCACAAAAATAGTAAAGCAAATTAAAACTATACTGAAATGCTGAAATGACATTTTTTTTGTTTTTTTTTTTTGGTCTTTTTTTTTTTGGTCTTTTGTACTTTTAGAGCCGCACCCATGGCTTATGGAGGTTCCCAGGCTAGGGGTCTAATAGGAGCTATAGCCGCCAGCCCATCCCAGAGCCACAGCAACGTGGGATCAGAGCCACATCTGCAAGCTACACCACAGCTCACGGCAATGCCAGATCCTTAACCCACTGAGGGAGGCCAGAGATCGAACCTGCAAACTTATGGTTCCTAGTCAAATTCATTTCCTCTGCACCACGACGGAAACTCCCTGAAATGACATTTTTTAACCTACCATATTAGAAAAGATACAAAAGTTTGAAAACATAGCATTAAGAAGGGTATGGGGGAAAGAGTATTTTCACACTGTGAAATGGAGGTAATTTTGACAATATCTAAAAAATTACCAAATGCCTATGCTATTTGTGACCCAGCAGCCCCACTTTGTATTAGACCTGCAGGCATTAGAGTGCCTCTAGGGCTCTGTAGATATTCTGTGTCTACTTCTCTTCCTGAGTGGTTCTGTCCAGTTCCATGTCTTTAAATATCTTTTATATGCCAATGACTCCAAAGTCAGACCTTCAGCTCAGAGACTCCTGGGCACCCAAGACTAATTCATCTCAGCAGCTTGCAGGGTAGGTTAATGGTACCTCAAACTTAATGTGACCCACATAAGATTCAGTTTTCTTCCTCCCTAAATCTACTCACACTCTCACCAAGCTTTCATAATTTCAATAGATGATTCCACTGCCCTCTCCATTTCTCAAGTCAAGGAAACTAACAACATCTTTGATTTCACTTAATCCTGAACTTTTGGCCTCTATTTATTCCTTGATTTTGTTTTTTTTAACTTCTTTTAATTTGAAGATGTTGACTTTGCTTCTTATTCTCCAGTTTTTGTTTTAAATTTCCCCTTGGACTTGAGACAGGGCATCATTTTCCAGGCTAGGAGTTTGATTCCTCCTGTCCATGGTCCTGGCTCTCGTCTCTCCCTGCTTTGTCTGCTTCTAACTACCTCTCTCAGACCTACCTGGTGACTTTCCTTCCTCTGGCAACCACTTTGCTTCAGTCCCTCAAGGGAAACTCAGAGAATACTAGCCAGACTCTTAAGTGACTGATATGAAAAACTTAAAATGCTGATGTATTAATTTATAATTATGTGTTGTATCTACCACATGAATGGGAAAGCTGGCATCAGCTAATTAGCATTGGGGAAGATTATTGGAAGCTGCCTTGTAATCAGAATATTATCTGTTGAGCCTAGAAGAAGAGTTAAATGACTTTAAAGGTAGCATCTAGTTTGTTGTGTCCAACGCTACCAGGCATGTTCCTGCCAACCAATTCCTGTCGCGGTCATCTGGTCTCACAGAATGTAGGGGTCATGAAAACAGAGTGCATATCTTTCGTGCTCACCATTAAAAACATGGGTGTTTACTCCCAGAATTCTTTGTCCTGGATGATGCTCAATGAGCACTGCCAAACTCTACTTTCTTTTTTTTTTTTTTTCCATATTAACAATGAGTTTTATTTCAGTTACAGGTATACAAAGATCATAAGTCAATACGATAGATTTTGTGTCCCAAACCCACAGTGCATCCCCCCAGATTGTCTTATTTGAAAAACCATGGTTTTCCAAAATCTGTGAGTCATTGTCTGTTCTTCAAAGAAGTTCACTGTGTCTCTTTAGTTTCCACATGTAAGTGGTAGCATTGGGTGTTGCTGTCTAATTGTCTGACTGGTTCCACTTCGTATGATAATTTCTAGGTTCATCCATGTTGCTATAAATGTTGTTATTAATGGCTGAGAAATATTCCATTATGTGTATGTACCATATCTTCCCTATCCACTCCTCTGTCGATGGGAAAGAGAATTTATCTACTTGAT
>PVHT020004020.1:6189264-6206020 GCA_004024745.2 Catagonus wagneri
TCTTCTCTTAATTTCTGGATATTCAGCCTTAATTCTTCAAGTATTTTCATTACCTCCCTTCTGAACTCCATTTCTGACAGACTACAGAGGTCAGTTTCATTGCTGGCTGCTTTAAAAGACTTGTCCTGTTCTTTTAACTGGGAATGGTTTTTGAGCTTCTTCTCCTTGTTTGTGGTTTTCTTTTTCTGTGGGTTTGGGGAGGCCACGCTGTAGACTTGGAAGGCTACTTCTAGGGAGGAGCTCCCCTTTGTATTTTTTGGTGGGGTTACTATTTATTTTTGGTGTAGGAGTTTGACTATTTGCTGTCTATTTCTTTGGAATGAGCAGGCTGTTATCTCAGTGGTACTCTGAGTGTTCTCTGTTAGAGTGTAGGAATGGCTAAAGTCGACAGTGGGAGCCTAGTCTCTACGCTCTCAATTGCAGGAAGGTGGCGCTGTCCACTCCTAGTTGCCCAGCCCTGGGACGTGGTCACGAGCTCTAGGCAGATCTACCAGGTGTCTTAAGCATTTGGCAATAGCAGCAGCAGGAAGTATGATTTCCCCTGGGAGTGAGAGCCGCGGGAAACTACTGTTCGATTGCAAAGTCCTCTTTTGAGGTGACTGGAACCACATGCGGTACCCGTCAGAGTCTGGCTCAGCAGGCTGGCGTTTGTTCTGCCCTTCCGCTGATGCTTTCTCGTCTTATGGGGCAGTTTCCTGGTGGCAGCGGCTGCGCCGGCCCCGCTCCTCTGTGAAAGCTAGCTCCGTGTGGTTGCGTACTGCTCCTCCCGCCAGAGCTACCAACTCTGTGGGCTGACGCAGTCGCCTAGGTCCGTGGACCAGCCCAGGGCCCCGCCACCCCCACCGATGCTGGCTGGCGCAGGCGCCTGGGTCCACAACCTGGCACCGCGCTCCGCCCACAGGCTTCAAGGCACGGCTCCGCTCCCGCTGCCGCAGCTGCAGCCTCCACTGGCTCCTCCCCACTTCCGCTCTCTTTGGCGGGTCACCGTCACCCCGCCCTGCGCGCTAGTTCAAGTTGCTTCCTATGGCGGCCAGCCCCTCCTCCTCTCCTCTTCCCTAACAATGGAGGCTTGCCTCCCCTGCGGGACCAGACTTCCTCGGTTCCCTCAGTCCTGGTTTTGCTCTCCACAAATCCTAGAATATCGCTGTTCCTTGTCCTATTCCCGCAATCGCCGCAGCCACCGACCTCTGCCCTCTCGGAGGGACTAACCTTAGGAACCTGTGTTTTAGCTCCCAGGCACTGCCCGGCGCCTCAGGCTCTGGTGTCTGTGCTGGTATTCAGGTCTCTAACTCCGATTTTCTTATCTCAATCCAGCTGCTGCGTTTTTCTCAGGCTTTGATATCCCTCTAGTTCTGTTGGTTGTTGATCCGCTGATCATTGTTTAGGTTTCTTCCTAGGAAACTTCTTTTTCACAGCTCCCTCCCTGGAGTGCTGGTTACCATCTTAATTGCTTTTCTCTCTCACCTTTTTTTTGTTTTTTTTCTTCAGTTGTTCTACCCAGTTATTTCAAGGGTTTCTTGCCGTTTTTGGAGGTTTAAATTAATCAGCATTCAGATGATGATTTGTCCAACTTGTTTTATATTTAGATGCATTTTTTGATGTATTTGTGGGAGAGGGTGAGCGCGACCTCTTACTCCTCCGCCATCTTGCCGCCGATCCAAACTCTACTTTCTGTTTCTCATTTTCCGCTGATCTCTATTAATTCTGTCTCTTCTGTCGACACATTCTTTCTGAATTATTCAATCCAGAGTTGCGCTCTCTCCACTTTGGACCTTAGATAATATCTTTTAAGGTAATTTTTCAACAAATTTAATACCAAACATTTGGGGTTTGTTTCACCAGTTTGCTTATGAGGTTCTGCTCACAGTCACCTAAACTACTTATTGGCCTAATTGTGCGTCTGAAAGCTAGAAGAGTAAGACATCTACTCATACCGATGGATTTCCATTTGACAATCTTTGAGCCCTACTTCATAAAGCACAGATATTTAAATACGAATGCCTTAAGATGTTTCTAAAAATGTAACTAATCTGGAAAATACAGATTTACCACCAAAAGAATGTACCACAAAATTTAAAGGCAACAAGAATATAGTTTACTTTTTTGATAGGCAAAACTGGAACAAAAAATAGGCATGATAATGAGCTAAATGTCTGATACTTTGTAAGCTTGATAAGGATAATTATTTATTTATTTTTCTTTTTAGGGCCACACCTGTGGCATATGGAAGTTCCCAGGCTAGGGGTCTAATCCGAGCTACAGCCACCAGCCTACATCACAGCCATAGCAATGCAGGATCCAGGCTGCTTCTGCAACCTACATCACAGCTCACAGCAATGCCGGATCCCTGACCCAATAAATGAAGTCAGGGATTGAACCTGCATCCTCATGGATACTAGTGGGTTCGTTACTGCTGAGCCACAATGGGAACTCCCTTGATAAGGATAATTTAGTAGAAGCAGATGAAGACTACTAATTTACAAAAGATTTGCTGTTGCATTGTTGTTGCAACAATTATAATTGAGTTCTAATTATAATTATTATTATGATTAGACTAATGAGATACATTTTTTTAATATGAAAAAATTTTATTCAAGGGTTGTTCTTACCCTTCAGGTGTAAAAGAATCTGAGTAATAAAGCATCACTGTCTACATAGGCCAGGGATTTTGTTGTACCTGAGAAGAAGGTAATCAGCCCCTTGGAGCTGGGGATAATTGTTCAGACCAGGCTACAGTTTAGCAAAGGCTTTCTGCAGGAGAATGTATCTCTCTAGGTGGAGAGGCTCTCTCATCAGAAGGCAGCAAACACTCATCCTGTGGGGAACCAAATGCAAACCAGCAGCCAAAGAAGTGCACACAGAACAATCTTCCTCTGTTCCAGAGGACAAGGACCATGTGTGTTTCATTCTCCACAGCATTCCCAGTACCTAGCCAAGTCCCTGGCACATAAGAGGCTCTTGCTAAATATTTACATAGTATGAATGATGACATTATGTATCTTACAGCTTTTATTTGTTACTTATTTGAGGTGTAACAGATTACCACCAAATATTGCAGCTTAAAGCATTTTTTATCTTCCATTTTCTGTGGACCAGGAAAACAGACATGTTTTACCTAGGTCCTCTGGTCCTAAGTCTCTCATTCGGGTACACTCTGTCCCAAGACTCAAGTAGGAAGGATCCCCCTTCTAGCTCACTCACATGATGGTTGACAGGACACAGTTCCTCAAGGCTATTAGACAAAGGCCTCCCTTGGATCCTAGCTGCATGGGCCTCTCTGTAAAGCATCTGACATCACGGTAGCTTGCTCCATCAGAGTGAGGAGGTGAGGGTGCAGAGAGAGAGCTAGTGCTATAGAGGTCACAGCGTTTTGTAGCCTTATCCTGGAAGTGACATTCCTACACTTGGCCACATTCTGTTCCTTAGAACCAAGTCCCTAGGTCCAGCCCACATACAGGGAGAGAGGGTTGCACAGGAAATGAATACCAGGGTATAAGGATTATTGAGCCACTTTAGAAAGCTGCCTACCAGACCTTGAATTTTTTAAAAAATGATTATATTCTCAGAAAAAGAATATTAATTTTCATATACCTTTTAAAAGTGGAGTTCAATATGCCATACTGATTCCGAAGCATTGGTTTACTTTTTCCTAAAACAAAAAAACTAAAGGTTAATACCAATACAGTACACCACCTGTATTGACCATGTTTTAAAAATATTTCCAGATTGTTACATTGTAGTAAATAATGACCTTCTGAGAATTCAAAGACCCAAATACAAGGGAGTGTATTGCAGCAGTCTTGATCAATGTTTAGTGATGATGGAATGTAAAATCGAAAAGCCAAGGATAGAAATCAAATTGCCTTTCTGCAGAAAAATCCTCAACAATTGAAAAACTGCTCTATAAAATGAAAGAACAGCTTGATGATTTAGAAAATAGAAACAGCAGAAATATTCTGTAGATCCTAGTTATGTCCCCACTGCTTATTAGCTTGTCTGTTAGAGAGCAAAGAGGAAGGGCAACAAAAAGAGATTCAAATTAGTGGATTCTGCTCTGGCCCTGAGCCGCACTGGCTTAGGACTATTAACTCTAAGTATATCCTAGACTAAAAATAAATCTTCTGCCCTTTTATTTTTAAGTGACTTTCTTCCTCCATATCCAAACCGGAACACACACATATTATTAATCTATATAAGACTTATTTGATGGACTTTAAGGAATGTAGTTTGATGTTCTGGTATGGTAAAAATTTTTCATTAAATCCACAATAATGTTATTGTTTTAAAACACTGAAAACATAATCAGTCACTTGAGCAACTTGTGTGACTTCAAGAATGCTAATTGGATATGTATAGAATGGCAGATCAATGACAGACTGGCAACACTTCAGCAAAAGTCACTTCTAGATACTTAACCTATGACCAGGAAGTGTCTTAGCCTTGCAATAGATTACTCTAATATGTCTAGCCAATAAAACTAGTTTTCAATTAGATTTATTTGCATTTACAACTATAAGAATGAAGACGGTAGCAGCAACTATGTTCTCTTTTTATTTGAAACCTATCTCATAGAAGCAAAGTGTTTAACCCCTCTATAAGAGTGCTTAGATCTGTAGTGAAGTTGGAAAGGTTGTAGGCAGGCATCAGTCTCTGCCTAGTCCCTTGATAGCCATGTGACCTTGAGTAAGTTACCTAACTTCCTTGGAAACTCAGTGTCTTCCTATATGAAACAAGAGAAATGATGGTGATGATTTATGTTATAGTGATGATGATGATTACAGCTAACGTGTTAAGCACTTGTTATGTACCAAGCACTGTGTTATTTTTATGGGCATTAGTTCCTTTACTCCTCATAATGAATAATAACCCTATCAGATCTAAATGAAATTCTTATCCCATGAATGTCCTATCATACACTAACACACACCCTCACACACTCACACACACTTATCTACCATTTTCAACTTATTTTACCATTTTCAACTTATCTACCCTTACCCCAGAACCATAATCATAGATTATGGCTAGACTCTGACTCTCTTCTTCTAGTGAAAAGCAAGTTTCTTGTGTAAGCTTATAGCCCCACAGATTATTAGGGGCTGTGTTTCCTTTCTTTACCATGGTGGTTCTTTTCTGCTATAGGTTCTCAATGCTTTTTTCTCCATTCCTAATACTTTTTATTATACTTACTTCTTTGAGGAGAATAACCGTGAATTCTAAGGCTTGTTTTCATCTTTGGGGCGTGTGTGTGTGTGTGTGTACATGCACATGTGATTGTGTGTACAGAGTTACCATTGCTATTATAGTTTGCTATTATATTAAACAAGTTCAGTTGTTTTCGGTACCACATCCAGGAGGGAATGGTGGAGACAGACCTATCAATCACTGGAATATGTCACTTTCCTTCATCTCCTGTTTACTATCCAGATCTGGGGTTATTTTTACCTGAATCCAGAGTCTGCGCTATTCCTAATATGTAGTTAACAATCTGAATGACACATTCTTTATAGTACCACAATAATTCTGTCCATTACATCACTTAATTTATGGGAGTGCTAGCACCAAAATCAATAAACATTATTTCTGAAATGTCAAGAGTATTAATGGTGTGATTAAAAAAGAAAAAGATTCTAAAATCTCTCTGCACAGAATCCTTGGATATACTGTTGTCGAGGCATACCTACCAAAATCTGTGATATGGAAGACTTAAATCATTAAGACTCCATCTACTTTCAAAATGTGTGTCAGAAGCTATTTTTAGCCACACGAATCTTTTGTGCCATATTGTGGAATTCTGTTAGCAGAGAGGGAGAGACTGTATGTCTCAGAGAAGATTGTCTCAGGTTGTTTTGAGACATATCAACAGTTGCTAAGGAACCGTCGCTAATGCTTCTGGGAAATTCTGTGATATTTCACTTAGAAATTGGGAGAAATTTTATAAAGCAAAGCTTCTTAGACAAGGAAAGCATATGAAGGGCGATATTAGGGAACAGCTTCAAACTGGAAAAAAGTATTTTAAAGTTTCCTAGAAGATTGAGTTTAAATGGGGTTTCTTATCACCATATAATCACCTCTTACAGAATCCTGGAAGCTTTCATTTACATCTGATTTTAGAACAAGTAACATTTTAAAATCTGGTCACATTTCAGTTTATTTTCCATGATTGATGTTTTAAAATGGAGATTAGCACTTCTTTTCACACAGAGAATTAATTAGCATGCTAGGATGGTGGTTCTACTGATTCTCTTCTCTTTTAGTGAAAGGCTATATTAATAGTAAGTACTTAATAGGCACTGACTGTTTACTAGGTTCTACGAAGATATAGTCTTGACGTGTAATGGTTTTAAACCCAAATAGTCCTCTCTGATTAGCTGTGGTATTGTAGATAGTGAAGAGACTTTGACCAGCCACTTTCACTGAGGCTTATGTTGCTGGGGGAGTCAGGCCAGCCACCTAACAACCAACTCAGTGCACCATCCCAGTAAGGACTGTTAGGCTAATCACTCGCCCCACTTCAGTATCCTTTTAGCTGTGTTCTGCCTGGCTAGAGAGTGAAGGTTTGCCCCACACAGGAACGTTACTTTTAGATGAGCTCATTTTAACTATACTGTTCAGTGTACATGTTTTACATGTTTTATTACTTCTCGGCTTATTAGAATCTGGGAAGAATGTAGCAATAATTCATTTTTTTTCTTTTTCTCTCTCATTCACAAACACTCAGTGCTAGAGCAAGGATCTATGGTTAGTGCTGGAGTTAGGACACAGTAGATACACAGCCTCTGTCTTCAGAGAACTTATATTCTGGTGGGAGACAATTCTGCAAACAAACAGTTGCAAAACAGTAGGTTAAGAGTCACCGTGGTAGTGTTTAAGGTGCTAAGGAAGAAACAAGTGCAGTTTTTCATTTGTTTAGGAGGATGACCAGAGTCTTCACAGACAGAGTTGAATAGGAGTGTGTTAGTCTTACGCATGGGGAAGGGGCTGAGAGGGAGCAAGCAGTGCGTGCAGGGTCCCACAGTCATGAACAGAGAATAGGCTTCTATCAGTCCATGATGCTGGTGCCTGGTACCCCAAAAGGGAGTCAGAGATATAGCAGACCAGTGCACACAGGCCCTCCCATCAAAGGCTTGGGTGTTTTTTTTTGTTTTTTTTGGTCTTTTTGCCTTATCTAGGGCCACCCTTGTGGCATATGGAGGTTCCCAGGCTAGGGGGTCTAACAGGAGCTATAGCTGTTGGCCTTCGCCAGAGCCACAGCAACACGGGATCCGAGCCGCGTCTGCAACCTATACCACAGCTCACGGCAACGCTGGATCCTTAACCCACTGAGCAAGGCCAGGGATCGAACCCGCAACCTCATGATTCCTAGTCGGATTCGTTAACCACTGAGCCACGACGGGAACTCTGCTTGTTCTTTCAACATATTAACCATCTCCCTTTTTGGGTTAGAAGACTACTACAATGGGCTGACAATAACAGGAGTAGAGAAGAATATATAAGTTGTGTTAGGAAGGAAATAATATTAGAGGGAAATATTAAGAGGAAAAATATATAAGACTTGATGAAGGACTGCGGGTGGGGGTACAGGTTGAGGAAATAGCCAACACCCATAACTTCTTCCGGCATGTTCTCTGTCTCTGTGCTCCATGTTGCTCCGCAACTCCAGGCCTGTGATTCTGTGGTTCTTTCTGTCTGGAACACTGTCCTACCTGGCCTAGTGATCCTCTGCGAACTAACATGGCTTGCACTTTTGATGCTTCAGCATTTCTCTATTTAGGATACCAACTGGAAACTGTTTAAAGCGATACCTCTCGTCCTTTAAGCATAACCTCTTCCACAGTAGGAGCTATGTCTTCTTTTTCTTTGTGTAACATGCATAATCAGGGTATAACCTTTGTGTAAGTAAGAGTTAATAGATCATTCATTAATGTGAACTGGTCTGATAAGAGTTCTTTAAAAAAAAAACTGCTATGTTTGTTTTTTTGCCTTCATATTGCAGATCAGGTGCTAAGTGCAATAATAATTTAGAAAACACCCGGATGTCAGATAATCACAAGGACAGGGCAACCCAGGCAACATGTCTTGGTGTTGCAATTGTCTTGGTGTCTCTTTACTCTGAGGCTTTTCCAGGGAAGCCAACAGCAAAAGTAGCATCAGGCCATTTGACTGGACTTGGAATCCACAATGTAGAGATGGTTCAAGGACCTGGTGCTGGCAATGTAAGATGTATATTTGCAAAAATGTGGACACAAATAAATAAAATTAATGCTAGCAGCAAACACATGCTACGTGTCAAACAAATGATTCAGATTGTTACATGCTAGAGGACTACAGAGGGGATGCAGAAGGCCAATAGCCCTTGGGTATATATATATATAGTCAGCAAATTCAGCATGATGCTGAGTCTTAAGCCCTGAGCTTGCACACCCATCAGAATATTCACCAAAGAAACAGTTTGCCAGTCCTTTAGCTAGCGGAGAAACTTGTATCAGGGTTCCATTAAAGATCAAAGTAGACAAAAATATGAAATTGAATGGTGCATTTCTTTCTATGTTAGAGGAGTAGAAGCTATCAGAGAAAACATCTGTGATGATTTGACTAGTGCTGTCTACCCAGTTTTACAGAAAGCACCATGATATTCTTGATGATTTTATGCTTATTTTGGCTGAAACTGTCCAGTCAGGCAAATAATTGGTCAGCACAGAATCCATAATACAAACAATGGCATGGAGCATGTTTTGCAGCAAAAGCGAAGTTCCTTGGGTATATGGAGGAAATCTCAGAATTATTTATCCTAGACACCTACCCAAAGACCAATCTGTCGAACACCATATACAGTTGACCCTTGAACAACACAGGGTTAATTCATGTATAACTTACATTCAGCCCTCTGTGTCCACAGTTCTTCCACATCCATGGATTCAACCAACCATAGATGTAGTACTGTAGTATTACAGTATTACCATGGACTATGGACTGTGAGGTACTCTAGTATTTACTGTTGGAAAATGTCTGTATATGAGTGGACCTGTGTAATTCAAACCCACATTGTTCAAGAGTCAGCTGTATATGGGATCATGAAAAATATCCAATACTATTTTTCATCTGACATGGCAAGATAGTATATAGTTAGTGATATCTCAGCTTCTGAATTTAAGAATGGGACTAAATAGAGTTCTTATCACAAGGAAAAGAACATTTTATTTATTTATTTATTTATTTATTTATTTATTATATCTATAGGAGATGATGGATGTTAACTAAACTTATTATGGTAATCATTTCAGAATACATGGAAGTCAAATCATTATGCTGTACACCTTAAACTTATACAGTGCCATATGTCACTTAATATCATTAAAATTGGGGGAAAAGAATGGAATAAAGTAAATGCGAAGTAGTAACACATAGTGATTAAGCATGTTTGATGTAGTGCCAAACCACTTAGATTGGAATGATGACTTTTCAAAACTAATTGTGAAACATGGAGCAAGGTAGTAATTCCCCCTGTACCTTAGTTACCTCATCTGTAAAATGATAACAATTGTAGTATGTACTTCGTGCAGTTGCTACATGAATTAAATAATAAATATAAAATTTTAAAATAGGTTGTAACACATAGTATGCGATCACCCAATAAATATTAGCTATAACTGTTACTAATGATCTTACCTCAAGTTGATAGCAAACATAACTTCTATCAATTTATTCACCAAATTCAAAATTAACACTACTCTGGAGCTAGCATGGGCCATAAGCTCAGATAGCAAATATTGCTATTCTTATATAGAAATAAATTCATATTTTTTTGCCATCCAGCAATCATCATGAATGTGGTGGACCATCTGGTAGCAATTATCACTTTATGGAAATCTGTCACTGAGGTGAATAGCAACCCACGTGCAAAATGCTCCAGGCTCTGGAAGGTAGAGATATTCCCCAGGATTTCAAATTACATCAATGTGGGGATGCATTGAGATGAATGGAACTGGACAGGCCAGGATAACAATCAGGACACATTGTTCTTTCAGGTTTCTAAGAAAACAGGTCTAAGAAATTTAGTCGCCAAAAAAAAAAAATTCCAGTTGTGGCTTAGTGTTTTAAGAACTCTACTTGTGTCCATGAGGATACATGTTCAATCCCTGGCCTAACTCAGTAGGTTAAGGATCCAGCCTTGCCACGAGCTGCAGCTTGGGTTGCAGACATGGCTCGGATCTGGCCTTCCTGTGGCTGTGACGAAGGCTGGCAGCTGTAGCTCCGATTAGACCCCTAGCCTGGGAACTTCCATATGCCACAGGTGTGCCCTAGAAAGAAGAAAGGAAGAAGGCTAGTCTCCCCATCTCTGATACAGTCCAAAGAATAATCTGTGTGCCATCTACTTGGTTTTAACAAGGCATTTGAGTCTGGTAAGCACATTAGTAGTTTAAAAAATCTTGCAAAGACAGGCTGTGTGGGGAAGTTTATAAGCAACATTTGTTTACAAGGAAATGATGGTGAGAGTTATATAGATGCAGACAGAGATAGCAAATGCGTTTACAGTGACTAATTGCACCAAACAAGCTGCACAGGTATACCATTATTGTCTGCGATCTGTTTTTTGTTTATTTGTTTGTTTTAAGATGCCTTTTTGTTGATTTCAAAGATTCAATTCATGTATTAACATGAAGTTTAGGTCAGATAAGAGTGCATCTAATCTCTGCCGTATGTAGAGGGCAAAAGCAAATTATTATTTGGAATATAAACAACCTTATTACATATTGTCTGCATGCTGATGACTGCACACAGGTGGCGCACAGTCAGAATGATGAATAACAGTGGTTGGGTTGGTTTGCTATGTTGTGCATCACTTTGGTCATATTATCAATCTCCAAAGAGAAAAGAGTTTCCAGAATTTCTCTGGATCACCCTTGAAAGTTAGAGATAAGTTTCATCACCACAGTGGCATCATCTCTTGCAGTCAATCAACAGTGACCACCAAATGGAGATTTAGTGGTGGTGTGAATAAAAGGCACTGTGATAGACAGCATTGTTTGTTCAGGAAACAGAAATCTATAGCATGGTCTCCTTTTCCGAAGATGGGGCCATAATGCATAGATTACATTGCAGAATTAATAAGTTACATAGTAAGAAAACTCTAAAGAGGTGCTACAGGCTGTATATAAAAAAGTGCCAGGTCACCGATAGAGATGTAAGAAAAATTTGTTTATTGTGAGCTAAAATGGCTCTGGAAAGACTTCTTGAAAAGAGATGGAGAGAGAGAGGGAGGAAGGGGGAGCAAGGAGAGAGAAAGGATTATTCTAGGTAGGAAGGACCAGCACAGACATGAGGAAACACAAGGTATAGTGGGAATAGAGAGTAAACCCAGTTAATGAGAGTATAAGCTACATGAAGAGCCAGGTTACCAAAACTAGGAATTGCATACCTTTGAGGATATGCAGTATGAAGTAGCAGGTGAGAGTGTGACACAGGATAACTATGGGTCACTAGAATATGAACAACAGAAGAACCTTTGTCGTCTTGCTTGCTGCTGCATATTTAGGACTTAGAATAGTTGCCGGCATGTGGTGGGTGCCCAGTGAAGCCTTGTTTGTGTTTAGGGGTACCCTGATAAAAGATAAGCCTAGAAAAAAAGTTTGATGCCAGTTTGCAGGGAAACTGAATAGAGAGAGGGCCATGCAGTTCAAACTTTACCATATAAGTTTGGGTTTTTCCTTAAGTGTTACAGATCCCCAGGATTCAGGATATATATGAATCCCTTAAATCATAGGCAACACCTCTATGCATTATGCATTATTCTAAAGTCCACAGTTTTACTGGGTATTGAAAGATATTCATGTACCCCCCCGATTAAGCTTTGCTTAATAAGAAATGGATAATGGAATTATTTTAAACAAGAGAGTGGCATAAAATTGGTATTTGGGATGATGGCTAAGGTATCTGTGGAGGGTGAGGGACAGACAGAGAGACTGGAGCAGAGGGCATTAGGTCGGAGGCTCTGGCAGGCTAGAGGGAAAGATTCTGTGACAGCCGCCTGGGTGGGACTGACCATCTTCAAGGAGGTAAAGGGAAAAGGAAGTGTTTGAGGAGTTCCCATCGTGGTACAGTGAAAATGAATCCAACTAGGAACCATGAGGTTGCAGGTTCAATCCCTGGCCTCCTCAGTGGGTTAAAGATCCAGCATTGCTGTGAGCTCTGGTGTAGGTCGCAGATATGGCTCGGATCCCGTGTTGCTGTGGCTGTGGCGTAGGCCAGCAGCTACAGCTCCAATTCGACCCCTAGCCTGGGAACCTCCATATGCCTCGAGTGCGGCCCTAAAACAAAACAAAACACACACACACAAAAGAGAGGTAATTGAGGGAGGTGACAAATTGTTTGTGGAGAAGATGGGGAAATGGAGAGAGTGACGTTCAATTCAGTTTCTAAAGAAATCATTCATTATTTATTTACTCAAGCCTCTTGAGTCTACACCGCATTAATTTAAAGCCTCCATGTAAGAACTCTACTCCTATCACCATGAGAACTTAGACTGTCCTGCAAGGCCTGATTGGAAAGATGTATCAAAAATAAGGACATCAGTGAATCGTAAATTGCCAGCTCTTATGAATGCTGACATGAAGATTGTTACTTTCAGAATGATCTGATTTCAAATTTCTGCTTATTTGTGGATGTTTAAGTGTCTCCCAATATTTGGGGTACCTGTGTTGTTGGAGGCATTGCCCAACTGGATAATTAAGTCCTTTCACTCTTAAGGTCATACACTCCCAAGTCAAGAGATTTCAAATTTTGTAGGTGTTTCAGAAATAGAGTCCCTCATTGTCTCAGTGCACATTAGTTTGGTTTGATCATATTTAATGAGAGAATATTGGAATTCTGAGAACGTAGTCCAGCTAACTGTACAGTTTAAAAAAAAAAAAAGTCTTGTACCCTCCCCTGAGGTAATACAAAGATTTGGAGACCATCACATTGGGGGAATGTTCACGTTTGCTTTTGATCGCCTGAGTCAGTAAGGAATGAACCTTCTGGGCTCTAAATTAATCCCATTCAACTGTTTGCAGTTCAGCACATCTGGGAGGCAGAGGTTAAGAGGGAACAGTGAAAAGGAGACAAACCTAAAAGCGCTTTGCTTTCCAAGCAGATTTCAAGTCAATCCCATAGCTACATGTGGTCTCAAAGCTAAAATGGCCTTGGCCCCATTATCTGACCACGAATGTGGCTATAACAGAACCACTGTAGGGTCTCTCCTGCCTTAGCCTAAACTGAAGCCATTTTCAGACAGTCTGGTGCCTTCCTTGCCAGTTTCCACACTGCAGGTATGTTAAGGAGCATCTCAGTGCCAACCCGGTTATTGGATGGCTCTTTGGCGGTCTCTGGTGGTAAATGTTAGATATTAACAGCCAAATACTTGACTCCATCTGAGCAAACACAAAAACAAATATTTGAATGAATCTGCTAAAATTCTCAGATGTGAATTTAAGTCTGATACTAATTTCTAGTTATAATTCAGAAGGGTAACTATATTGTTGATATGTAGAGTGGCCTCTTAGAGTGAGCTATCCATGTAGTATTTAGGTCTTCTCTCTCCACCAAAGTCTCACATTTCTCCAGCGGTTCTTGTAACAAGCTGTTCTTGATAGAAGGATGTGTCTGTGAATATATATAATTGTGTTGTTAACTTTCTGATTATCAGATCTTCATAGTTATGAACATTAGACCTCTTAATTATCACAGTTGGACTAATGTCCATTTTGGCAACTTGCTATGTCATATCAGTAAATGAACTGGACATACTGAGCTGTTATATCAAAGAGAGCTGGTATGTATGCCTCAACACATGCATTTGCACACCGCATGCAACTAGGTACATGAGGGTCTTCTCACTTTTCTTCTTCTTAATTCTTGGCAGAGCATGTATAATCAGTGTCATAGACATCATCCATTAGTCAGTTCAGCCTTCCCTGAAGTATTACTATTCTAAACAATCCTATTACCAAAACATTATTTTGTTACTTTATTAAAAGTCCTACAGCTCTAGCATTGCTATACTCAAACACAGCTTTATGCAATTAGTATTATAATGGAAGCTTTATTACAATGATATATAACTTGTATCATCCTAATAAAAGTTCCTGTACATAGCAATGCTTTAATAACGTTGTTTCTGTAACAGTGATTCCTTAGTAATGGAGCTTCTCTCATGGCAACTTCATTATCAGGAAATGATTTCAGTAATAGAAATGCAAATAAAGATTTTGAGAGGAGCATTTGATGCATGGCTCTATTACTGACCTGCTATCTTTTCATGCGTTACATCTAATCATTATAAGCCTACCATGTAGATTATAGTTATGCTTATTACTCTCCTGTAACATTCTAGCATTTGTGTCCTTCCAAATTATCAAAATTAACTGCCATTTTAAAATAAAATTCAAGGGTTAAAATAATTTAAATTTTAATTAAATTTTGTCTCTAAAGCATTCAAGATGTTTCGCAAAACCTTCTTTAATTTTTATTGTGTCAGAGATTGAGTGGACCAATAGCATTCAAACTGGAGTATATGTATCCTTGACCGGATATAAAGATATCCCAAAGGAAATGTGGGTAAGGAGAGGTTTAAAGGAATTAATTTCCAGATCTTATACTTCTATACGTACCCTCTCATAAAATCTGCCTGCCTGGAAGGCCCTTATGGCTGAGATTTTCCTTCCCCACCTGCCCCTTTTGCCTTTCTCCCACTGTTCAAAACAGGCGTACATCACACCCATGTCATCCCTTACCATGGCACATTGCTCCACTCCCTCATATCTTAAAGTCAGGAAGTGTAGGACTGCAGTTAAAGCTGGGCTCTGGAGCCAGGGAGCATGTGTGGATCCAGGATTTATGACTTTGAAAAGTCTGGGCTTTCTCATCCTCGGTTTCTGTATCTGTAGAATGAGGATGATAATAATAATAGGGTAAGTGTTGTGAGAACTGAGTGGATTCAAACACATACAGGAAAAGTATGACCTATAACACACACTAAATAATGCTATTAACTCATGGGTTCCAAAAGTATTTCACTGTATACGATCATCAAATTTTATAATACTTTGTTTTGCTCAACTGAGTACTACTAATCATTATAACAGCAACTCAACAAGACATCTTAGATAACACCTAGCATAAAATGGTCACAGGAAATTTTGAAAAATAAACTTCTTTATTTTTTTGTTTACAGGAATGTGATCGATAAAAGCTTTTAACCAAAAATATACATTAGGAAAGAAAGTTCTTTATCCTGAGAGTAGCAGAATGGAGATGAATTCAAGGAGGAAAGTATTAAATATCCAATTGTTCATATATTTTAGAAATGAATGATGGTGGATATCATTACACTGGGGGCATTTATTTTCAATTGAATGCACTTCAGAGAGTGACAATAATATTAAAAATTGTATGTTTATCTAAAATAGTCTGTGTTCTAAATTGTCCATATTTACAATGCACTGGAAATTTTATCCTTTGCAACTATTTAATGAAAAATTTTAGAGGTCAACTTATGTGCCTTGGGTTATGTAGATAAATATTTTTAAAATGTAGGTGTGTGCAAGCAACAACATTTGAAGACATTGGAATAAAACATTATAATTTGGAATAAAGGTGTTAGATGAAAGTAGAGATATAAAATTGCCTTTAAAATTTATGTTTTCTGAGTACTAGATATTAAGAATAGTATCTTCCTTATCAAGTTTGGAAACCAAGTAAAATTCTAGAATTTTGAGACTTCTGGCAGAAAGTCAGTTTGACTTTGTGGGCTAATTTGGCTGGGTGTCCCTGGTGCTTCAGAATAGCTCAGAACATAGACAGCATTTGTGTTCCCAAGCTGTTTGGTAATGCCTGGGAGAGAGCCCGTCTTGGAAGGCGGAGCTGGATTTGTCCTTTGATTTGTTTGTGGAAGGGCCCCTCTCAGAGTGGATCCTGTCAAGGCAGAAATGAGGAGGGAGGGGCACAATACTGCTGGATGAAGGCTTTGAGAGTTTACTTCGTGCTGGAAAAGGCAACTGGTCCTAGTACTGGAGGAGCACCAACTCAGACAAGAAAGAATAAATGAATCCTTTATGAGGAACATGTTAGAAATGGGCTATTTTCTATGTCAAAAAGCAAGTGTTGAAGAAAGTATGTATGCCCTCATGTGTGTTTACCGCCTGTTGTATCAGTTTGATGGGCACAATTTTAGTTTTCATTCTTATTTCGTGACATGCCTCAGAATGAAAGTTTAGTGCCATTTTCTTGAGCAAGTTTCATGTCAGCGTATCCATAGTTGTAACCATAATGCATGTACAATTTTGAATGCTGGTTTTCTCACTTAACATTATTTTCCAGATCCTTGCCAAGGAAAGTAGAGCATCTAAGAAGAGTGATATGATAATACTGTAGCCATATTTATATCCACTGGCACAGAATCTGAGGAGAACATAAGCTTTAGTTAATGTGATTTGTGCTGGCCTATTTTCATGACCCTCTGAGAACCAAGTTCCAGCTTGTTGGAGACTCAGGTCATATATTCAGGCCTGTTCTGAGAGTTTGGGCCTCAGCATACCATTTCTCATGAGTTGCTGACCCACCTCAGCCAGTCTGGAAATGCAGCATCCAGGGACATGTTTACAAACTTTCAAGAGTCACCCAACCCTACCCTGAGCCCTAAGTCTTCTCCATATGTTCTCCTGAATCAAGTCAGTAATTCCCAAGGGTTGCATCCTATGGTCACGTCAAAAGTGGCATA
>PVHT020004020.1:6207020-6280437 GCA_004024745.2 Catagonus wagneri
TTGGGCCTCAGCATACCATTTCTCATGAGTTGCTGACCCACCTCAGCCAGTCTGGAAATGCAGCATCCAGGGACATGTTTACAAACTTTCAAGAGTCACCCAACCCTACCCTGAGCCCTAAGTCTTCTCCATATGTTCTCCTGAATCAAGTCAGTAATTCCCAAGGGTTGCATCCTATGGTCACGTCAAAAGTGGCATAAAACCTAACCTAGTTACTTAGCATCTTTGTAGAGTCTGTATGATGTTTTTGTGAAATATTTTCAAAGGCTGGTTTAACTGTTACATTAAAATAATGCTCCTTAAAACAGTGAATGAGTAGTCAAGCAGTTTGTATTGGTGACAGTCTAAATTAGTTTAATCATTTTGGAGGGAAATGTAATAATATAGATTAACAGCCTTGTAAATATCCCCACTGTTTTTACTCATTCCTGCAATTTTATTATATACACATACATACACAATTTATAACAATATAAAACTGGAAATGATTTAAATGTCTAACAGTGGAATATATATTATGATATATTAGCCAGATAGAGTGTTATATAGCTAAAAGGAAGTTATGAGGATGATGCAAAATATAGGAAGGTATATATGAAATAATATTGAGGTGAAAGGAAAATTGAATCATAAAATTATATATTCACTGTGTACATAACTGTGAAAGATAGGTGGGTAGGTAGATATCAATAAAAATAGGAAGAAATCAACCTTTAACAGGAAGGAAAAAAAAAAAAGAGCTCAAGGATGACCTAGTCTGAAGCAATCATGAGATTTATTGACTCTGCTGGTCTGAAGGACCATGGGGAGAAAATAATGGTGAGCTCAGAGCTCAGCCTTTAAATCAGAGTTTCTCTCCTGAGTTTATGTGGAAAGCCTGTGTATTTCCTGGTACCAGTTTTTTTCTTTCAATTTTATACTCTATTTTGAGTCCTAGACTTTCTCTTCTAGAAAATACTGAACCAGATTCAGACTATAAAAACCAGTTCTTAAGATTCCAACAGAAGTTAAAATGGAGAAATGTTTGGTCAGGAAGTGGGAATAGAGTGTACTTTTTTTTTTAATCCTGATATTAAGTTGCTTACAATTTAAATAAAATATCTTCAAGGATAAGAAACTGCCATTCTTGTCCATATGTATCTGCTTATTCCTCTCTCTAATACTTATTTGCAAAATGTCAAGGTACGATTATTGCCTGAAAAAAATCTGTGATTATATACTTATATAGAAGAGTATGATTTCTTGATACTGTTGACTATTAGTAGCATTGTTTTTGTTACCTAGTTTCAAATGATTAGTGGTCTAAAAAGTGGGAGAAGTATTTCATTGTAGCTAAATTTTTATAGGTTAAATCTTTACCTAACATTTGTTGTTATTAGACCAGTAACAGATTTGGTAATGGTTTTATGAAATCATTAGAAGTATTCTTCATAGAGTCTCTTTCTAGAGCACTTCTAAAGAGAGAAACTGATTTTAACTTAAGTCACTGGGAATCTGATTTGGGGAATAAAAAGAATGTTTTTATTATCAAAACTGGGTAAGAAAGCAGAAAGTAAATGAAATATATAACTGTTAGCTATAAACTGGGGTGCCTTATTAGAAATTTATATTCGTTATATTTATCTAAAGAGAAGTATTGTGGTATTTTGAAAAATCATCTTAAAGATTAATCTGTACATTTTTCTGTTGCTTTAAGATTCTATTTGGCACTACCCTAAAAAGTAATTATACTAACAGACTGCTATTTTATTTTGTATTGCTCATAAAACATCTTCCTGTGTGATAGTTGCCAGACATTAATATCTGATTATCAATAAACTAGGCTATTTTGTGAGTTTGTTCTTGAAAATCCTTGACGTTTCTGATTGCTGATTCACCACTCTATTATACCCCGACATAATCTAAAGTGATGTCACTGTTTTAGTGAGTATCCCAGAAATAAACTTAGTAAGCCAGAAATTGTCACAGTTATATAATGTGGTGGAAGGGGGAAAAAAAAGGAATTAATGCTTGGAAAGCACAAGCTCGCAATTGTTTTCCTTTTAGACAAAAATAGAATAAATGTAATGCCTGCAAGTTATTTCATGCTCATGTGCTGAATTTAATCTTAGTAGGCTTGGCCTTGGTAGAGAAAGACTAAGATCTATTCTTTTTGTTTGTTTGTTTTTATTAAAGTATAGTTGATTTATGATGTTTCTTCAATTTCTGTTGTACAGCAAAGTGACCCAGTCACGCACAATTCCCTGTGCTGTACAGTAGGGACTAAGTTCTGTTCTAGAATCTGGACAGGACTCTTGACTCCAGAATTTCTGAGTGCCAGAGGGATGGATCAGCCATTTCTCTGAGCAAATTTTTGCAATGTGGGTGAGGCTAAAGGAAGTTTCCTCTATGTGGCCCTCACAACGCTCACGGTTTTGGTGTGAGAGACAGGAAACCAAGAGCATTCTTTACTGCCAGCATCACCATCAGGTACTTTTTTAAAATGGCCATTTCCACCTAAACAGAACATTTTAATAAAAACATTGTTATGGAACATAGCAAGGCTTTTAAACAGAGACTTAAAGTCCTTTTTGTCTTCATTTAAATCTGTTTTATTTTTCTTTCTGTGGTGCTATATAAAATCTCATCAATATACAAAATCATTCTGAGCCTCAGATTTTCTCATTTTCTCTGGATGAGAGCTTTGATTAGCTTTTTACAAGTTCTTCATTAGTAATTGGCTTGCGTTTTTGTTTTTGTTTTTGGCTGTTGTCTCTAATAAGTTTATTTTCTATCAAAGAATTCTTTGAGAGTGGTGTGAAATATGGTACTCTGTGTTATGTTAAAGAATATTATAGTTTAATATTCTTTATAAAATGCAACCAACAAGTGCTATTAGGATTAAATGTTCATTTCTTCTTTTTGATGCTGGTGACTGGGGTGGGTTGTTCAGTCTTATCTTCATGCCTGACCTAGTTGTGCAGCCGTTCCTGTTTAATTAATAGACATTTACATAAGCTCTTTTTTTCCCCCAGAAAGCTTTATAATGGTCTTGTTGGTTATCTCCTTTCACCCTGTGAAGTATCAGCAGTGCTATTTCCATTTTGCATATCAAAATACAGAGAGATTAAATTATGTACAACAAATTGATAACTGAATCAGTTTGAGAACTCAGAGTTCTGGTGTATTAATGGTATTGCTTAAAGCAACAACCCGTATAGACTCTATAAATATATTAAAACTCTGCTCTCTAATCCAGGAGTTGGAGTTGGAACTGTCAGCAGCCCAAGGAGGGAGCCCTTTGTAGATGTATGCAGTGTGGGAGAATTAGTTTCTGGACTCCCTCTGGAGCCATGAAAGGAAAGTTTTTGTTAGCAGAGAAGGTGGTGTCTGAGGACTACTGCTCTGATGTCTGTAATTTTTAATACAAATTCTAGGAAGCCTGGTGGTTTCTATGCAGCATGTGAATCTGAAGAACTGTCCTATTTTTCAAATCCATCTTCCCAAACATCATTAGAATTAATTAACTGGAGTTCCCTTTGTGGCTCAGTGGAAACATCCAACTAGGAACTATGAAGTTGTGGGTTCAGTCCTTGGCCTCACTCAGCAGGTCAAGGATCCAGCGTTGCCGTGAGCTGTGGCGTAGGTCACAGACACAGATCACATCTGGCATTGCTGTGGCTGTGGCATAGACTGGCAGCTGTAGCTCTAATTTGACCCCTAGCCTGGAGACCTCCAAATACCACAAGTGCAGCCCTAAAAAAAGCAAAAAAAAGAAAAAGAATTAATTAGCTGTCCTCAAAATAGCAACAGGTTCAGTGCAGCCTGAGTAAAGCTGGCTTGCTGACCTTTCTTGGGTATTTGAGCAAGACTCTCATTTCTTTCCGCATATTTTTTTTTCCTTAAAGATTTTCTCGCTATCTTTCTAACTATATCATCATGCACTTATTAGGGTTAGAAATCTGTACTGGGGTCTATCTTCCTTCCCTTTTGTTTCCATCTTTTTTCAAAGGATTGCTTGTACTTCAAACCTTGCTTCTTTGTCTTGTGTAGGTATTGATTACTTCCAGTAAATACTTTGGAACATACAGGGATTGCCTCAATCATTTAACAACCTGCTTCCACCACCACCATCACCAGGAAAAACAGACATTTTTTTTTCCTTCTTCATATTTACCAAAATTGTCAGTCTTACTCAAAAGATGGAAGTCTGTGTGCCTCTCACGCAACTCCCTTCCCATTAAACTTGGAGCAGCCTCTTTCTGCTCTCAGTTCTACTGCCACGCTCTTCCCCTGCTCCAAGTCCTGCCCATCTTAAAGAGGTCTGGGCCAGAATAAATACCACATCTTCAGTAAGTCTTTGCTGCTCACTCCTCCTCCTCATCAGAAATGACCTCTTCTTTATCTAAATTCCTGTATTCCTGGACCTCTGCCTTTTAAGCAGCACATAGTTTGTTGTATATTATAGTGATTTCTATAACCCTTGAGTTGCAGGTATCCTAACAGAGCATGGGGAAAGATGAGGAAAGGAGATGGCCTATTTCATTTGACTCAAGGTCCCTCTCAGCTCATGAAAATTTGTACGCCTAGTATTCAGTTTGGGGTTTCCAACTGTGGAACACTCAGCATAGCATTATAGAAATTGCACAATCTTAGGAGTTCCCATTGTGGCGCAATGTAAATGAATCCCACTAGGAACCATGAAGTTGCAGGTTTGATCCCTGGCATCGCTCAGTGGGTTGACGATCTGGCGTTGCCGTGAGCTATGGTGTAGGTTGCAGACGCGGCTCCGATCTGGCACTGCTGTGGCTCTGGCATAGGCTGGCAGCAACAGCTCTGATTAGGCCCCTAGCCTTGGAACCTCCATATGCCGCAGATGCAGTCCTAAAAAGACCAAAAGAAAAAGAAAAAGAAAGAAATTGCACGATTTTAATAAGCATTAGGTCTACAGGGTGAAAATAGTAGATGAGTGCCAGGCATCAGGATTTTATGATACCTGGACACTGGAAGTATTATCCCAGGGTACAAGCATTCTTGCCACGTGTGGGATCTCGGGCCCGGCCACCTCTGCGTTGTGATTCTCCCCTAATTTACTGGTGAGCTTCTCTCTGGTCTCAGGCACTTATATGCCTTCCTCAGGACACCCTCCGTCCTATAATGGGGAGCATCTTCTTCTATGCTCGTGCCATTGTGATTGCCTACACCGTTTTCTCTGGAGTGTGAAGCCTCCCTATGTCTCCTTTCCAAATTATGAAAAGAAAAATCCCTCTCACAGAGAGCATCTCTCTTACTAGCCTTTCTTGTTCCTGGTCACAAGTGCTATTATTTATGTCCTATCATTAGAGCATGTGACACTGCTGTTGTCCCTGGGGATCCGCTCTTCCATTTTCTTTAGAAATCCTAAGTGAAGGGACATGAGCAGTGACAAACTGATTTTATCTTTGGAACTTTCTCTCCTAGAGGTGCAGCCTGGGACTTTCAGTCCTGGGTGTGCAACTGTGTGTAAACCTTAGGAGTTGAGATAATGGGATATTGTTTTATATCTTTTATTACTTCATACTAAACGTAAACTCCATGAAAGCAGATTTTTCTTCTGTCATGAATATGCTATATTTCCGGTTCCTAAAACGGTGCCTGGTGCATAGAACAAGCTTCATAAATATTTGTTGAATTAATGAGTGGGTGGATGGATGGATAGAAGGATGAATGCTTTGCGTGGAGTCTTACCCACAGTAGGTATTCCGTGGCGTTTTTTGAATGAGTGAGTAAAAATCACATGAAGTAATAAGGGGGGGGTGAGTGAAGTAGAAATACATGAGCTTATTATATATTTTAGTAGTATTTGATCTGCTTCTAAGTCTGTGTAACAAACCTTAGGGGTTATGGTTGTATAGCAGAAGGTAGGCCAACTGACAGAACTAAACTATACATCCTGCATCAGTTTTTTTTCATGATAATGGAGGCTATTAATGTTTATGTAGAAACCAATAGATTTTAGAATATATCACACAGTTGACATAAGTTTTTTTATGTAGGGAGCTGAGTATTCCTAAGCTTATCCTCAAACTCTCTCCTTTGCTCTTAGGTATACTTTGGAGAAATATTTCAGAAAAAAGATATGGAAACTTTTATTTTATCTGGGCTCTCCTATAAATGTGCAGAGGTGCTTTGCCTGGTTTTGTGCCATGGGGAAGGAATGTTTCTGTCTCTTTCATGTCCCCACAGTGGCATAGGGGCCATTGGTGCTTCCTGCACAAATATTTCCCCTTTATGGGACAGGCTGCGTGTGCCAGTAACAATTTGCTTTGGCACAGTAGGATGTCTTTGTCTATGCAGTAGCTACACAAATATTTATTGCAAGTGCACCAGATGAAAGACATTGTCCTGGATGCTGAGATTAGAATAGTAATCAGAATACTTCTGTCCTTAAGAAATTATAATAAAGGAAGGCTCCTATAAACAGTCAATTTCCTATATAGAACAGTGTGGAAATAAGCAGTAGGCTTAATGGGTGCAGTGCAAACACAGAAGGAAGGCACTTGATACGGGGCTGGGTTGAAAGAAAGCTGAGATCTATAGGGAAGAAAAGGACATTAGTAGGTGATGGAGGGAGGACTTCCCAGGTAGGCCTGGAGGTAAGGCAGCGTGTTTTGGGGAACAGCAAGTAGTTTCATGACAAACTGTACATAACTATACATAAATACCTGGTCTTTCAGTTCTGAGTAGGACTTTTTAAACATAAAAATGATAAAAGAAATGACAACGGAGAAAAATGCAGATTTAATTATTTAGCATTACATTTCTTATCTAAATCATCATGAACAAAATTTAAAGACAAATAACAATCAGGAAATAAAAGGTATTTTGATATTTTAGCAACTTCTGTGAGAGCAGAGGTTTATGTACCGCTTAGGACTAACATTTGACCCAGGACATGCTCATAGTGATGGCTGAATGAATAAAAAGAATCAGTATCTTCAAGTGATACTAAAGAGTTAATATAAATAAATAAAACAAAACAAAGTATATGAAGGGAAATAATAAAAATAAGTACAGATATTAGTAAAAAAATAAGACTAAAAGAAAATTGACAAAAGACACATATGCCAAGGACTGGCACATAGTAGGCATTCAATAAATATCTGTCCAGTAAATTAAAAAGTAGAAGAAAACTACAAACATGTAATATATAAAAAGGTCTGAAAGGGAATTCACCAAAAACACAAATTGTGAAAGAGAATTCACAAATTGGAGAGTAAATCTGAACTGGGCAGTTTTATTTCATTTTATTTTTATTTTTGTCTTTTTGCCTTTTATCTAGAGCCGCACTCGCGGCATATGGAGGTTCCCAGGCTAGGGGTCTAACAGGAACTGTAGCTGCCGGCCTTCGCCACAGACACAGCAATGCGGTATCCGAGCCGCGTCTGCAACCTTCACCACAGCTCACGGCAACACCGAATCCTTAACCCACTGAGCAAGGCCAGGGATCAAACCCGCAACCTCATGGTTCCTAGTCGGATTCATTAGCCACTGAGCCACTAAGGGAACTCCTGAATTGGGCAGTTTTAGACTGTTCTTTTTTTGTGTGCTTTTTGGGCCCTCATCCGTGACACATGGAAGTTCCCAGGCTAGGAGTCCAGTCGGAGCTACAGCTGCCGGCCTACACCACAGCCACAGCAATGCCAGATCTAAGCCTTGTCTGCAACCTACACCACAGCTCATGGCAATGCCAGATCCCCAACCCACTGAGCGAGGCCAGGGATCAAACCCGCATCCTCATGGAAACTAATTGAATTCATTTCCACTGCACCATGACAGGAACTCCAGTTTTAGATTATTCTGCTTTGAGTCTTCATACCTCTCTGTATTTTCTGAACTCTCCGTGCATTGCTCTTAAAATTTTTATGAAAACATATTAGTTTGAAATTTTAAAAAAACAGATTTTTGAAGAGGTAGCCTAAAGAGGATTGAAGCCAGGGGTGCTCCTTGATCCCAGCTCTGGTCAGTGGGATGGGGAGGGGTGGTGTGTGAGCACGCACGTTGAGTAACTTGCCCTTTACTACAGGAAGGTCTGTAAGCATGATCTCTAGGAACTTGTCCTCCAAAGTGGCAACTCTTCCTCAAAGAGTTCTTGGAAAAAGGGACTCCTGCAAAGCTCTCAGTACAGTGCCTGATACTGTAGATGCTCCATGGCCATTTTCCTTTCCTGGCCTGAGTGGGGAGGATGAGGGAGATACCCATTCCCATTGCTAAGGAAGGTGGAAGGCAAATCTGATAGGTCTGGGATATGAAACTAGATGAAAGCTTAGCTTGTGAAATTATATTTGTGCCCTCCTGGAGAGCCAGGAAAATTAAGAAATGAACCAAGTAACTCATCATATTTATTAGATGTAAGAATGAAGGTGCAGTATTATCATTTCCTCGTGATAGTCACATCTAATAGTTCTGAAACCAATTCACAGTATTCATGTCAGACCTATTTTATGAGACATTTAACCATTGCTAAATTAAATTTCGTAAGAGAATGTGGCACTATAACTCCTCTGGAGCTACAGAGATAGAAATCTGACCCATCATTTCTATTTTCATGGAAAACCATTTAGCAGAACTTTGTTCCAGTAGAAGTGTTTATTGAGTTGTAAGCCTAACACAGTTCATTGGCTGCATGCATTTCCACACTGACATTTTTCTCAGCGCAGATTTGCATCAGTTCATTAGTACTGACAGCAGATGGTAGCACTTTCACACAAATTTACCTTCTGAATTGATCTAAGAAATGTCACTAAAAAGATCCTGACAGTTTTGATGTTCTTCCATTTCTGAAAATGGCATGTTAAACAAATAAGGTGTAGGATTTTAGATTATTTTTTAACTCCAGCACATAATTCCTAAACCAACTAAAGACACTTTCATCTCTGATTCTGGCTGTCTGAAGGAGAAAGTAGAAAATACAGATAATCTTTCCTGATACTATAAACCTTAAAAAATCTTCATTGTAGAAAAATGGTTTTCGAAGAATATTATCCAGATTGTCTGCACTGATCAAATGACTTAAATTATTTGTAAATTCTCCACCTTACTTTGTCTGAATACAAATTGCTTGGCTTATAGGATCAGCTGATTTTTTTTTTACCGGCTGAATTTTGCAGCCAGTATTTCTTCAAATATTTTGCCTGCTCCTTTCTCTGTGACTGAATATAACTGAAAATGTAGTATTGGCTCAAGTCACAAGGCTAACTTTGAATTCTGTCATTTCTGCAGCATTAAGATACCCAAAAGATTAACCACATTTTTGAATTGCAGATCCTTTGCTTTCGGTTAGGATTAAATCATTACAAAACTAACAGACAAGAAGACTTAATGTTTGCTAAGTGAATGACTGAGGAAATATGTGAATTCTAATCACATCAAGGAAACTACACGTTTCTACTTTATGTAATCATTACTATATTCTTAATAACTCAAGGCCTTATATTCAGTAGTCTTATAGAGAAAAAATATTTGAGTATTTTAAAATTAATTTTCCATCTGTGTTTGAAAAGTAATTAGTGATTTGGTTAATTTGTCACAACTAAGAGATGCTGATACATTTTAGAAAGCATTGGGTGTTGACTATGTATAGTTTAACCATGGTGCTTTTAGTTATGGTGCTTTTAACATTTTCCTGAAGAGTGATCATGTTTAATAATATACTTAAAGGATTTATTTAACAATAAGAAGGACCTTTTGGGTTTTAAATGCTCTCGAAAACATTCTTACTAACATTCTAACAGTAGGAACACAAGTTAATACTGACCTAACTTAGCTAAAATACCATAACTTTGTTCAGTATAGTCTCACTGCTCTCCTTTCTCTGTGCTATCGTCATATATATTATATCTATGCATATTATAAACCAAACATTACAGTATTGTAATTTTTGCTTATATAATCCTATGACTATTAAGGTAATTAAGAGGAGAAAAAAAAAGTTCATCTTTTATATTTACCATTTATGATCCTTTTATTTTTTTCCTGTGGATTTGAGGTACTTTCTGGTATTATTGCAAGAAGGAGTCTTTTAGTATATCTTATAAGGCAAGTGTACTAGCATGGAATTCTCTCAGTCTATTCCTTGGGAATGTATTTATATTACCTTCATTTTTAAAGGATAGTTTTGCTGGATATAGAATTCTTAATTGACAGTTCTAGGGTTTTTCCTCAGGCTTTGAATATGCCTTTCTGCTGCTGTCTGGACTGAGGAGAAGCTGGCCTTATTGTATCCTTATTCCTCTTTATGGGATGAGGTCTTGCTCTCTTGCTACTTTTAAGATTTTCTCCTGTCTTTGGCTTTCAGCCATTTGATTATGATGTGTCTAGGTATGGATCTCTGTGCTTGATCTTAGGGTTTGTTGAGCTGCTTGTGTCTGTAGATTAAATTTTTTTATCAGCATTTAGAACTTTGCAGCTGGTATTTCTTCAAATATTTTGCCTGCCACTTTCTCTCTCGTCTCTTTCTCAGACTTCTGTTACGTGTATGCTGGTATGTTTGGTCTCTGAGGCTTTGTTCACTTTTCTTCGTTTTCTCCTTCAGATTGAATAATTTCTATCAATATATCTGCATGTTCATTAATTCTTTTTTATTTATTTATTTTTTCTTTTTATGGCTGCACCTGCAGCACATGGAAGTTCCTAGGCTAGGGGTCACATTGGTGCGGCAGCTGCCAGCCTACACCACAGTCACAACAATGAAGGATCTGGGCCAAATCTGTGACCTACCCCACAGCTTGTGGCAATGCTGGATCCTTAACACACTGAGAAAGGCCAGGGATCGAACCCACATCTTCATGGATACTAGTTGGGTTCTCTAATCCACTGAGCCATAATGGAAACTCCTATTAATTCTTTTTTATTGCCATCTCATATCCACCGTTGAACCCATCTAGTGAAAGTTTTATTTCTGTATTATACTTTCCAACTCCAAATTTTCATTTGGTTCTTATTATAGTTTGTATTCCTCAATTGAGATTACTTGTTTGCAGAGACATTGTCATAATTTTTCCCCTTAACTCTTTAAATATAGTTTTCTTTAATTCTTCAAATACACTTATAAGAGCTGCTTTCAATTCTTTGTAAATCCAATATCCAAAGCCACTCAGACGTTAGTTTTAATATAATGGATTTTTTCCTTTAGTTTTTTTTCTTTGCCATTTTATAAATTTATTTAAAAACTAGATATTTTAAATAATATATTGTAGCAACTCTGGATTCCAATGTTTTCTTTTGAGGGTTGTCTTTTTGTTGTTGTTGCTATTGTTTTTGCTTATTTGCTTTAGTAACTTTCCTAGGTCTTATCTGCAGAATTTTCTTCCCCTATAAGGGTGGCCATTGGTGTCTCTATTTTGTCTTTCATTCTTATTTTCATGTTTTTGCCTGGCTTCTATGGGGTTACTGGCTATGTCTGCATACCTTGCTTGTTGGCCAGTGATCTGACGGAAGTTGTGCTCATATATCTCAAGCCTTTAAAGCCTTCTTCTTTTGTTCATGGATGTGTGTCGGCTGGGATCCAAATTCCACACAACCAAATTTCAGTTAATCTTCAAGTTGTTATCAGTGTTTACTTTTCATCAGGCCTTCTTGTATCTCCCCTTCTTCCCTGCACATGTACTTAGCTCCTTGTCAGTCCAAGATATGTAGAGAACTTACCTGACCCTTCTACAACTGTCTCACTCCATGATCTCCCTACTAGATATCTGACTGGTCTGCTGCTTGCCTTAACTGGGACTGTAACATCTGACTAGCAAAGCTGTGGTTTCATTTACGTATAGTACCTGCTTTGCTTTGCTATCTTTACTGCTAATGCCAGCGGGCAGTAGTTTTCTCTGTTGGAAATCAAGTCAGCCCTGCTGGCAGCACAACTACCAGTTCTCAAACCTGACACCACTCCTGTTAAACTTCCCTGTTGATTGAGCTGGGTTGCAGGGGTGGGGAAGTATGGGGTGGGGCGTGGGAGATGGCAGCATGGGAGTATTTCTAGGCAGGAAGGCTGCAGACTCTCTCTGTGTCTGACTTTAAGTTCTAGCAGCTTTGCATGAATTAAACACTTATCAAAATTTTTATTGGCCTTTGGTTGATTTCCACATCCCAGAAATGGTTGTCTTTCTGACAATTTTGTTTAGTTTTACACTTGTTTTTCAAGGAGCTTTGTTGACCTCTACATCATTCTGCTATAGCTGGAAATTGAATCCTATTATTATTAATTTGTAAAACTTTCTCAAAAAAATTACACAAATATCCCTTATTATAATTCCTGTTTTAAGAAGATCAACATTTCTTAGTTTAGCTTTTTTAAACCAAAGCATCTTACCAAAACAATATAATTTTTATTTTCAAAATATAGTTTAAACATTTGATTTTTAAAGAGTCATTCATTTAAATCTCTTCTCTCTAGTTATATAAATATGTCCTTAATATAGTAAAAGATGAAGAATTTTTTTTGGTGGCCAAACCTGTACTAAAGAACTGTCCAAGCTGTTCTAAAAGCTCTTCTAAGGCATGGAAGTTCCTATTATTTAAAAAAAGCATTTCACAGGTCCATTACCACGCATTGTATTTTATAAGTATATAACCTTAAATACTAATAAAAATTTTTATTTTGTTTGGGGAAAAATGAATATCAAAATGTTATAGATTGCTGAAGTGTTTTTGAAGTACCTGAGCTTTTATTTTAATTTAAATTCATTTAAATTATTTTCTATTAATTTGTCCTGAATACCGATATATTGATAATTTTAATTGCCATATCTACATAGCCTTTTTTTTTAAACTAATTCAGACTTTTCTTGACCTTGGTTATAATCTGTTGTCAAATGTCCCTAAACATTTAGACACTAGTCAGTGATATTTTTACCATGCTGCATAACTCTATAGGAGCTTTTTGGTTTTAGGTATTGAAATTGGGCTTTGTTATAGGGTATTGTAAGACTGTATATCTGGTTGTTATTATCCGTGCCTATTTAGATATCCATGGGTTGAACAGTAATAGTCAACTAAGTGCTTTTTATATGTCAGGCCTGTTTTGAACAGTTTTCTGGCATTTTTCTCATTGAAGGATCACCATCAGTCTATGAAGTAGATGCTGTCATTAGTCCCAGTTATCAGATGAGCAAACAGAGATATGAAATGGTTAAGTGGTTTGCCTCAAAGCTCACAGCTACTAAGTAGTGGAGCAGAACTCGACTCCAGTCTTGATTACAGACCCTAAAGCTTGCTCTTATCTATTTACTACTTGGAATGAGCAAAAGATGACTTGTAGATGTGCAATACAAGTCTTTAACAAGCAGCATCGAATGAGCACAGCTGCAATGTGACATAAGCCAATATGTCACATCTACATAGGCCAATATGTCCTTGCTTAGAAGATGGCCCCCTGAACTTTACGTACATCTAAAAATCTCAGGTATATACACTCTGACATGGTTATTCTTTCAAGGTCTTACGAAGGTTAGACATAGGCCTGAAAGGAAGAGGCAAGGTCTTAGCTATGTGACAAAGTCATTCCTCGTGAGAGTTACCAACCCCTAAAGAAACTGAAGTACAAGGGGTTAAGAGTCTTGGAGGACACTCTTGGATAGTTGTTGTGAGTGCTTCCATTCACCCCTAGAAAGGGAATACTCAGCCAGGATCTCTTCCTGCTGTCCCCTTTGGCTCAGATGGGCCTGGGAGCCCTGGTTTTGTAATGCTCTGGATCTATAAGAGTTTTGGTGCTCTCTGTTTGTTACCCTTTCGGTATTCCCATACTTTCAGTGGAAACATGTTTGACTAGTCCATTCTACCTTAGCTATAGGAAGCTTGGGCTCGAGTGTTTAAAGTTTGAGGAGTTTCCCCTTGAGCGTGAAAGTGGCCATGGCAATCATGGGCTGCCCAGGGGAGAGTGCATCTCAGAGAGGAGTGAAGGCTGCTTGGTTGAACTGACTCTCCCCTTTATGAGTGTTCCATCTAAAGCCATCCTTGGAGGTCTAGATTTCCTTTTATTTAAGAAGGTAACCTCTTCACAAATTTGGTTCCAGCTTGTCATTCCTTCCATTGGTTACTACATAAGTATCCAAATAGAATTTAGACTAAATTTAGCTTTTTAAACCCCAGCTCTCTAAACAGTAATTATTTTAGTCCAGGATAATTCTAAAATTCTTATGCATTTCTTATGCACATTTCCCATGCTGATTTCCCTCCACGGTCTTCTGCCTCCAACAGTTTCTCTGCATGATTGGGTTTTTCTTGCCATTGTGATCTCTGCTTAAAGATTTCCTCTTCAGTAAGGCCTTCCCTTTCTGTAAATCTAAATTATTACCAAAATCCCTCTAAAATCATATTACCCTGTTTTGTTTTATTCATAGTATTTATTTTCATCTAGAGTATCCTGTTTACTTATTTGTTCTGTTTATTTATTAGGTATTTCCTGCACTGGAGTATAAGTTCCATGGGATTAGGGACTTGGTTTATCTTAAAGACAGTGGTCTCTATTACTAGATCCAGAACTGTTGCTGCCAGACACATAAGAGATGATCACTAGATATGTGTTGAATTAATGACTACTAGTTTAGAGCTAAGGGAAGCCAGAATCAAGTTGGACAGGAGGACTTTCAATAGGCAAAACTTTTCTGGGCTGTGGCCCCAAGACCTGGTTAGGAACAGGAAGGAGAGGTAGGGAGGGAGTTAGAGAGCAGGAGCTCAGGCCCTTTATGGGAATCAGGCCAATGGGCAGAGACCTCTAGAGGCGGCATCCAGGGAGATAGACAGCAGCCTAAACCCAGCCCATAATTCGGCCCTTGCCCCACTCACACACACCCCTCCACACCCAGTGTCACCCATACAAGTGGAACCATCCCTTCCTTTTCTTGTGCGTGGGTATGTGCCCTTGCACACAGACATGAATATTTCGGGGTTGGATGGTGGAGGCAGCAGGGACAGCCACGCATATTTCTCCCCACGGTTAGCTCTGAGTTCAGCTTCTCCTTGCACTGACTGAGAAGAGAAGAAGCCAGGAGAAGAAGCTAGGCAGCCCCTAGTCCAAATCCAGCCTGCAGGCTTGTTTTATTTGGCCCGTAACATGTTTTTTAAAAAAATGAGCCAACATTTAAATTTAGGAGGTTTTGCATAAAAATCTGGATTTCTAGGTTATTTTGACAAATGGGAAGACCTGGCACACTGAACCTGCATTCCCACATGGCACAATTGGCTGAAGCAGAGTGGCAAGCACAACCTCGGCTGGGCACACTCTCCAGTTACCCCCAGTCCCTGTCACTGCCTGGTGCATTGAACTGGCCTCACCCCTTTGGGTCACTTGTCTGGTCTTCATAGGTAGTTGTCTTAGTCTCTTGGGGCTGCTATAACAAATATACCACAGATATAGTTGATAGACAACAGAAATTTATTTCTCACAGTTCTGAAGGCTGGAAGTCTGAGACCAGGTTGAGGACTCCAGCTCTCTTGTGACAGCCCTCTTCCAGGTTGCAGACTTCTCAGTGTGTCCTCACGTGGCAGAAAGGGCCTCTTTTTTAAGGCATTAATCTCATCATGAGGCTCCACCCTCATGACCTAAGCACTTTCCCAAAACCCTAGCTCCTAATACCATAACACTGGGTGTTAAGATTTCAACATATGAATTGGAGAGGGGACACACATTCAGATGATAGCAATATTTGAGTTTGCAGTCTCTGGCATAATGGGATCATAGATAATGCACAATAATTGCAAATGATAAACTTACCAACAATAATTGTTTGTTTTTGTGTTGGTAGAATTTGTGCATAGATCACTCACTACATAGAAACCTTCTAGGACTCCCTGTTGCTTGCCAAATGATGTCCACATCCCTGACCTGGCAGCAGTCTGACCTGTATCTTATAGCCAATCATTCTCTTATAAAGGAAGTGGATTTTAGTTTTATGGAATTTTAACTTATGGAAACAGACCCGTAAGCTTGGAAGAGACAGGAGAGAAACAGATAAACAGACACTCAGAGAGAGACAGGCAGGCAGACAGACAGAAACAGTACAATTTAAACAGTGCTGGCCATTCCCCTTCTTCCACTCTTATCTCCTATCCTGTCTACTCACTGGACATGTGCCCACTGGCACTGGATGCAGTTAGGCCTGAAACAATGAACATGTTGGCAAAGTCTATGTAATAAAATATGCAAATGATGTCGGTCCCCTTACCATTGACAAAGAGGTGAATGAAATGCATCATTCAGATGGTCAGGCTCCTGGACTTCATGAACATCCTTGAGGAAAAACTGAAGAAAAATTATAGGCCAAAATAAGCACTAGCTAAAGAAGAGTTAGAGGAAATGAATAAAATATATCTGCATTTTGTATTTAGTGCCATTCCTTTTTTTGTTTTTTTTAGGGCCACATCCACAACATATGGAGGTTCCCAGGCTAGGGGTCCAATTGGAGCTGTAGCCGCTGGTCTACGCCAGGGCCACAGCGACACAGCATTCAAGTCGCATCTGTGACCTACACCACAGCTCACGGCAGCTCCAGGTCCTTAACCCACTGAGCTAGGCCAGGGATTGAACCTGCAACCTCATGGTTCCTAGTCGGATTCGTTAACCACTGCGCCACGAAGGGAACTTCTTAGTGCCCTTCTTTATCAACAGATAGTTTCTTCTCACCAGCTTCTCATGTTTGGGTTATGAATTTTATTTCAAAATAGGAATGGGGGAAGGATCAAGATGGTGGAGGAGTGAGATGTCACGCTCACCTTCTCCCACAAACACATCAAAATAGGAATCAATATATATTTTGATTTAATAACTTGAAATTAAAACAAACTTCAGTCAGAATTCCCTGGTGGTACAATGGGTTAAGGATCCAGCATTGTCACTGCTGTGGCTCAGGTCACCGCTGTGGCTTGGGAACTTCCTCATGTTTCGAGTGCAGCCAGAAAAACAACAAAACAAAACAGACATACAAAAAAAAGTTTTTAAAAAACCCTGTATATTAAAGGAGTAAACTGGATGATAGATTTTCACTTTTTCAGAGTAACTCATACTGGCAATCCTGGGCCGACTCTGATTCTTACAGGAGCATCCCATACTTGGACAGCCCTTTTTTGTACTGCATCCCTGCAAGACGAGTGAGTTCATGACTCCTGTGTTCAAGAGTTCGCAAAAAACCAATAGGTAAGGAACACCATCAAGATAAATTGGCTTGCACTCATTTGAAAAGAGAGTAAGTCTTTTTATGTGATTCTAAAAGCTAAGCTAAAAAAGGAATATTCTTTGTAATAAAAAGAATGGCTAATATTTATTGACTTTTCAATTGTGTATTAGGCATTGTTCTAAGTATTTTAGATGTATTAACACACTACATTTTTATAACACCCTTGTGAGCTAAGTACCATCTTTTACCCAGTTTGCAGAGGAGGAAGCTAAAGCACAGAAGGGCTGACTCACACAGCTTGTTAAGCGGTGGAACTGAATTTGAACCCAGGCACTTTTGCTTCAGAGCCATGCTCTTCACCATTGCACTCTGCTGCCTTAACTAATCTTGTCAGTTGTGTTAAATAAGAATCACCAAGAGGAATCAAGAACCCCAGTGCCTGACCCTCCCTTTAACTACTTTAGTGTTGGATCTTCAGCCTCTTTGGCCCTCAAGTCCCTGTCAGGCCAGGGGCTGGCATTTGTAAACGCTGGGATTCCAAGTGGTGGGCATATGTCTTGAAGAAGCCTCATTTCTATGATTATTGGTAACTGATTTACTACCTCTCACCCAACTACAATGGAAAGCAAGTTTTCTGTGTTTTCACTTGTTTCCCAGGAACTTCAACTATATCACGTCATGGCTGAGCATTGTAGGGCCAGCTGTTGGACTGAATCTGCCTCTGAGTTATGCAAGAGCTGCATCCTGGGATGAATGAAATGTCAATGAACAAGGTAGAAAGAGAAGTTGGTGCTGCATGTTTTGCTGTTGCAAAGATCACGGTGTCTCCGTTGCCCTCCTGGCTCCACCATATATTTTGAGTCTGCTTTCATCTTTAACAGGCTGGACATGGACTTCTTTGCTTAGTTTCCCAGCCAACCACATTCCCATCATTTTGGAAGCTTTTGACTTTACTATAACACTCACCCCACCAAAGGGCTGGGTAGCTTTATTTTAGAATTAATGTTCTTAAAACAAGCATTTACTGCTCAGCCTTCTTTATCTTCTTGGCTTTTGTTTTCTTCTTGTTCTTCAGATTCTTCTGTTGAGCCAAAGAGCTTAGAAGAACACTTATGTGGCCAGCCCTGTTTTAATGGGACCCATGTTGTGCAAGATTTCAGCTCCCCAAGATTTTGATGTGGGTTTTTTTTTCCCTTGGAAGCAGGTATCTTCAGAAACTGATACGCTTTATGTTTAGAAGATACCCTGCAAAGACACAATCACTATAAATAGCAAAAAATGAATATAACTCAGTAATGGAAATACTGACATCACCAGGGCACTTCCAGGTCATTCTGTCATGTCTCTGAGACTTCTCTTTAATTTGAGACTAATAAGCCACCTCACAGGGTTTCTGTGGAAGCATGTGAGATCATAAGTGCATGAGAAAATACTGTAAAGTATTATACAAATATTCATTAAATAGCCACCCTTCTTATATTTGATTGTTATTCACCCAATCTGTAAATAAATTTACTAGTCAGTAAAGTATTAAGATGGACCTAATATGGTAGAATGTTTGGTTTGAGGTTGCCTCTTTTGTTTTCTGTTTTCAATTGCTAGAGCCTGAGAATAAGAGAAAACTGTAATTGCCTTTTTTTAGAGCACCTAGATCAGTGTCTGTCAGTGAGGGAGTCACTTGAGGATCTCTTACAACTGCAGATGCTGGGGCCACCTGCTGGAACAGCCTTTCTGGGGTGATTTTGATGCACATGCTCCTGAAGAAGCTCTGGTGTGGGTGTACCTTGTGAGCTGTATTTGTATTCGTATTGTTTTGGCCTCCCAACAGGCCTTTCTCAATTCTGTGCGTAGCCCCGGCAAGCTGGGCTTGCTTCCTGACGTTGTGTGGGCATCGCCCTGAGCCTCCTGATAGCAAGGAAGTCTAGGAGATGCTTGTTCTCAAGATGGCCCACTTGGGGTCAGGAAGAGGGAATTGTCTGCTGGCAGATGGCAGAGGACCGTGACAGCCCTTCCAGTCTCTAAGTTAAGAGCTAAACTCTCACAAGGGAGTAGAAGTAGAGAAAGGGTTAATTCAAACTGCTAGAAAAGCTAAAAGTAAATTTTAAAACGCTGAGCTGCACATATTCATGCTGGGATGAGAGCCTGCTTACATGCTTGCTGGGCATTTTGATATTTACCACAACATCTTTTCAACTTCTGCAAGGGATTTTTCCCCCTACTCTCCCTAACATAAACACAGATTTCACAGCAAGTCATTTCTCAAGCCAGGTCATTTCTAGGGTAAAAAAGAAAAGAAAAGGTAATAATATATTACCTGCATGATGTACTTGTCTAGAAATTGTCTTTTGCCAACAGATTCTGAGATAATAGTCTATCAGTTTAGGAAAAGTTTATGTTTCTTTCAAGTTAAATTTTTTTTTTTCCCCTGTGAGTAATGAAGACCTAAAAATTCATCAGTGATTTAAAAAAAAAAAAGTTTGAAGAGCTCCTAAGGTTGCAAAGACCTCTCTCCCCAGATAGATCCTTCTCTTCAGGCAGCTCTATTTCTTTTTGTTTGTTTGTTTTTTGGTCTTTTTGCCTTATCTAGGGCCGCACCCGCGGCATATGGAGGTTCCCAGGCTAGGGGTCTAACAGGAGCTGTAGCTGCTGGCCTTCGCCACAGCCACAGCAACGCGGGATCCGAGCTGCGTCTGTAACCTACACCACAGCTCACGGCAATGCCGGATCCTTAACCCCCTGAGCAAGGCCAGGGAGCAAACCCGCAACCTCATGGTTCTTAGTCGGATTCTTTAACCACTGAGCCACGACGGGAACTCCCAGGCAGTTCTATTTCTTTGCAGTTTTTTTTTCACTTAAACTTTTAATTTTTGGTTGATTAAAATTTCCTTTTAGTTTTTTAAAGAATGCAGTTATATAACAGACTATTATCCCAAAAGTCCTAAAACATTAAAAAATGTTTTGCTTTGTCAAAGTAACAGTGCTTTCTCTACAATATGATGGTTTTTCCTCAGGGTTTCCTCTCTAGCTAATATAAGGCAGAGCCCCTCAATCAGAAGCAAGACTGGTGAAAGCTGCTAGCAGTCAGTCTCTTAAAATCTGCTTTTGTGTGACCTTGGAAGAACTACCTCTTTGGTCCTCTTTCCTGGTTTGCACCAGGAAGGATCTCAGCCCACCCAACTCCTGTGTCTATGAAATCAGGAGAAGTCTAGAGAGCTAGGCTCTGAAGGTGGTTCCCTGCTAGCTTGCATGGCTCGGGCTAATTTTCTTAGTCTGCTTTGGTCTGTTACCCCTTCTAGTTTTAAAAGTCCATAATATCAATACACACTCACCTAACAAGGGCATAGAGATCAAAACAGTGAGTGAGTCTGAATGTGCTCTGTAACTAACACCATGCTGCGTGGAGTCAGGAGAAGAGTGGGTCCTTAGCCCTGTTCCTGTCCACAAAGCATCTCTGCTCCTTCCCACCTCAGTTCAGGCCTGCCCACTCCCCAGGAGAATGGGCTCCTGATCAGGCACGCTTTCTCTGCCCACAGCCTGTCTGACCGCTGCTCATGGTGGTTCCCACCTGGAAATGCTTTCTTCCCCATGACTCTACCCAATTCTCAACCTGGCTTATGTGATTAACTCTTTTGCAAAACCTTCTCTGACCCTCTCCCCACCCCATTATCACTGTACTTAGTCATAATGATAGAGTAGAATAGTTACACAGGTGGCTGTAGAAGTCCCAGCAGGGGACCATGGTTAGACAGGGAAACCTAGGGAACTTTGGGGGACCACTGTAAGTTAAGGAAGCCATCAGAGGGAATTCCTGTTATGGCGCAGCGGAAACGAAGCCGACTAAGAACCATGAGGTTGCAGGTTCAATCCCTGGCCTCACTCATTGGGTTAAGGATACAGTGTTGCCATGAGCTGTGGTGTAGGTCACAGATGCAGCTCAGATCCCGAGTTGCTGTGGCTGTGGAGTAGACCGGCAGCTGTAGCTCTGATTCGACCCCTAGCCTGGGAACTTCCATATGCCACGGGTGTGGCCTAAAAAAAAGCCATCAGAAATGTCTTGGATGAAGCAAGCAGACTTGCTTAACTATAAAAGGATAAGTAAAAGCACAAGATATGCCTCAGATCATTAAGTGAAAGAAAAAATGAAGCCTGCATTCAAGTTCAGCAATGACCCTTAAGGACCAAAGATAGGAATTTAAGGGTAAGATGACATTCCAAAGTAGAAGACCCTCATTATACAGAAACCGGAGATGATTCCAAGTATTTTAGCGTATGCTACCACCCTTCTGCTAATTTGAATAAGCACTCAGACAGTCCTAGTTTGACCTAATAGGGTCAAATACTCTCTTACGGATAGGAAGGAGGAGCTAGTGATGAAAGCCTGACCTCTACTTGAAGAATGAGGAAGAAGGTGGTGTTTTCTCACACACTGCTTTCCTTGGATTATAAAATGTAGCCCACCCATTCCTTGGGGCAGAGCCTTCTTGCCTGCTCGCTTCTATCTCTCACAAGCATCTTATCTTAATAAATCTATTTCTTGCCTATCATTTTGTCTCTCACTGAATTCCTTCTGTGCCGAGACACAAAGAACCCAAGCTTCAGTAAGTCCAGACACCAGCTGAGTGGTTCTAATTAAAAACAAAAAACAAAAAACATGGAGTTTGCGTCGTGGCTCAGTGGTTAATGAATCTGACTAGGAACCGTGAGGTTGTGCATTCGATCCCTAGCATCACTCAGTGGGTTAAGGATCTGGTGTTTGCCATGAGTTGTAGTGTAGGTTGCAGACGTGGCTTGGATCCCGCATTGCTGTGGCTGTGGCTACAGCTCCAATTAGACCCCTAGCCTGGGAACCTCCATATGCCGCGAGTGTGGCCCTAGAAAAGGCAAAAAGACAAAAAAATAAAATAAAAAAAAATTTTTTTAAATGGGTTCAAGTCCCAACCTGGGTTTAGTCTGGGTTCAAGTCAGAGGTGTTTTGGTTTCAATAGTAGCATTTCATTGTCTGCTTTTCATTCTGATGTGATGGATAGTGAGTAACTTATTGACCCCTTTTGGATATGTTATAAGGTTGCATGCACAGAGGAGTTGCTGTCTGCCCCTTGCAAGTGATCCAGGGAATATCCTCAGTCTGGGGACCCACGTGGGTGGGCCAGTTCTTTGACCGTGGAAGAGCCATATGCTGTGCTCATCATCAGGTACTAGCCTACAAGCTGGAGGTTAAAAAAATGAAATTTCCACCCCCCTAAAAAAAATAAATAACATAAAAAGGAAAAAAAAAGTGAGAAGTAGGTTTTTGTATCCATTTCTTCTGAGAGAGGTACAGTTTTAATTAATACTCTTAAGACATTAGGAAATGGAGATCTGCATTGTCAAAACTAGTTTTTACATAATTCAGAGAGCCGAAAGTCTAGTAAAGAGGGGATTTTGGGGGGATTAAGATTTGAGAGTAAGAATATGCAAATATATTCACTTCAGCCGTTACTTTTTTGTTTTTTCGTCTTTTGTCATTTTAGGGCCACACCCGAGGCATATGGAGTTTTCCAGGCTAGCGGTCTAGTTGGAGCTGTAGCTGCGGGCCTACACCACCGCATCTGCAACCTACACCACAGCTCACGGCAACGCTGTATTCTTAACCCACTGAGTGAGGCCAGGAATCAAATCCACAACCTCATGGTTCGTTTCCGCTGCTCCACGATGAGAACTCCAAGCCGTTACTTTTTGGGTTCCTCATAGATGCTGACCCTAGGCTGGTGGCAGAGGTAGCAAATGGAGAGGCCTGACCCGGCTCAGATGAATACCCCTGTCCAGTGGAGAAGACAGACAAGAAGATGCAGGGACAGTACGATGTGTGCTGTGGCAGAGGCATGGAGAGCAAGCACCAGGGAAGATTCACAGAAGAGAGATGTGAGTGGAGTTGTGTAAAACCTAGGGTTTAGCCAGGTTGAGAGGAGGAAAGACCCTGAAGGTGCATGTGGGGTGGTGGTAAAGAGTGAGCCTGGCTAATGGGACTGCAGCAGGTCTGGAGGAGACTTTATTGACTCACTGAGGATTTGAGTTTGGCCGAAAACCTATAAAGAGCCACTGAGGGAATTCAAGTAGAGCTGTAAAAGTGATCACATTTGCATTTTAGAAAGAATTTGTATTTTGAAAATAACTAATTGCAGATACACTGTCAGTGTTTTTTCACCAGCAAGTACCAGTCCACAGACTTGAGAAGGTACAAGAAGGCAAAAAGGGCTGGGAGTATGTCAAGGACGATTTTTGATTTTTGCCTAGTGCCTTCCAAAGCAAAACCTGCCAGTGTTCTGATGAGTCCTGGTTTACTTTATTAACCTGGGGCAAGTCACTGTGCTTCTCTATGCCTCTCTCTTCAAGGACTAAATGGAAGGAAGTGTATTATTAGGTCAAGTAAAATCAATACATTCGTTTATGACCAGTATTTTTTTTTATGAAATAGAGTATGTCTAGGAGAAACAGTCCCTGTTTTTCTTCTTTACCCTCACAATGCTATCATATAGCACATCTGACACTAGATGTTATGGGTTTTCCATACGCCAGACAAGTCTGCAACACCAGCTAGGTTTTCTGCAATTCAGTTCAATTGTTAAACCATCTACCTGAAGTTAGCATCAGATCCTAAGGTTAAGTGTTCAATCTCACAGACTACCCCATTTAAGACACCAGTTGTAAGGCCCAAGATGTCACCTGTATTTCTGACCAGCTATAAATTAGGGTTCCAATGACCCCGTCCTTGGGTTAGGTAAGTAATTTGCTAGAATGGCTCAAAGTACTCAGGAAAACACTTATGCTTACCAGTTTGTTATATAATAAAGAATATGATAAAGGATGCAGATGAGATATATAGGATGAGGTCCAGAAGGGTCCCAGGTGCAGGCACTTCTGTCTCCATGGAGTTGGGTTGCATCACCCTCCTGGAATGTGGATACGTTCACCAACCTGGAAGCTTTGAACCATGCACTCGTACTTTTGGAATTTTTATGGAGGCTTCATCATGTGGGCACGATCAGTCATTAACTCTACTTCTAGCCCTTCTCACGTTCCCAAATGATGGGGGATAGGGCTGAAAATTCTAAGCTTTTAATCAGGGCTTAGTCTTCCCAGTGACTGCCCCTATCCTGAAGCTATTCAGGAGCCCACCCAGAGTCACCTCTTTAGAACAAAAGCCACTCCTGTCATCTAGGGAATTCCAAAGCATTTATGAGCTCTGTATCAGCAACTGGATTTCAGAGACCAGATATTAGAACAAAAGATGCTTATAACTTAGGAATTTCAAGAGTTTTAGGAGCTCTGTGCCAGGAACCTGGGGCAGAAGCCAATATATTTTTTCTATTATTTTATGCACACATAGAAAAAAAGTGCATTGCACATAGTGAGGGTATTATTGTTTTGTGGAACTTTGATTTCAACTAGATACATAGATAAGTTATCTATGATGTGCACACATACACACAACACTAGATTGTGCTGTAAATGTATTTCTGATTCCGAGGAGCAGTCAGATTTGAAAGCTAGTGGACAAATAAGCTTCCTTCCAATTCTAAGATGTCTGATTCCTTGATGATGCTGACCAGTAAGTTGCTAAAGATTATTCTAGAAGGAATAGTACTTAACTATTAGCATGCCCATAGCACTAGGCTACTTGATATGCACGTAGGTTCCCAAAGCACCCCCCCGACTGGATTTTTATAGGGATTGTCTGTAAAAGCACTTTCACGTTTATATGCTAAAATTTCGTAATATTCTTTAAAGTTCTGTAATGTAAAGCCCTTGCTTTTATTATCGAACTTTTGTGTTGCCAATAGCGACACCTAGTGGTAAAAGAGCTCTATTGCAAATATCTTGTATTCTAACCGGTTAGAGCTGAAAATGATTTTAGAGATAACCAAGTCCCATTTTGTAAATTATTAAAAACAAACTGGAAACTCACCTGTATTCCTACATTCAGATAAACCTTAAATGAGAATAAATCCAATGTCTAGATGGTGATTTCTTAGATTATTTTAAATCTTTTCAAATACCCAGGAATCACAGTAACGAAGCAGAAATTTAACAAAGCATGCCCCGCTAGGCTAACAGGAAATCGTAGTTTGGTATATCTACAGCCTTTGGTGCACTGGTATTTACACGTGCATGCCAGATCTTCAGGATTTAGCATGGTGCCTGGCACTTGGTGGTACTCAATAAATCTTTGTGGAGTATTTGTGTATGTGAGTGATCACTGAGCCCCAGGGAAGCCTCCCAGGGTCTCCTTTCTGCAGATTCTAGGACTGGACCTGCTTTCCTCCTGGGACCTGCCACCCACTCTATCCTTTGAGGAGTTTTCTCTCCCCTGTCACTAGCAGCAGAGTGGGATGAGGTCTCCTTAGCCCCCTCCTTCAATAGGTTCAGAGGCCCTTTCCTGCATATTGATAGGAAGATGGTTAAATAAAATGTGGTAGTGTAGAGCAGTTATGGTGAGTGAATTAATCTCCATGCATCAAAATAGGCAGTTCTCATAAATAGACAGTTGAGTTAAAACAGGAAACAAACACTAGATGCTGGAAGTTCCCTTGTGGCTCAGTGGATTAAGGATCCAGCATTTCCACAGCTGTGGCTCAGGTTGCAACTGCGGCAGGTTTAATTCCTAGCCTGGGAACTTCCACATGCTGCAGGAGTGGCCAAAAAACCCCCCAAAACAAAAGCAAAAATAAAAAACTAGATGTTAACTCTGCATGCAACTTAATACTATATCAAAAATACACCAATACCACACATTTTCTGTAGTACATATACAGTATATGTGTATAAGAACGTAAAAATGGTTTAGAAGGACACACATCAAACTTGTAGGAGAGGTTACCTCAGGGGGTGGAGAGTGGAGACTCAAACTGGAAGTGATCAAAGGAGACTTTGGCTCTTTTTTTAATGCTACATGTAAGTACCCATAGACTATGAAACTAAAAATTCATTTAAAGGGTTTTAGTGCTTACAGATAATTTGGAAGTCACAGAAACATGTAAAAGAGTAAAGTTTACACTAAAGTGTTTATCACTCAGGGATAACTACAATTTAAATTTTGATACATTTTCTTCTACTAGTTTAGTATATTAGAGTCTGTGTATGGTTTTACAACTTGATTTTTCCCACTTAACATTCTATATGAAACATTTCCCCCTATCATTTAATGTTCTGTGAAAAAACAACTTAAAATGACTAGTATTTGTTTTATATTAAAAAGTACCAAATAATTTGGGGGCTTTTAGGTTTTCTAATTTTTCACTGTTTAACATACATTCACTAAGCAGTTACTACCTGCATGGCCAGAGCCTGTACTAGGCATACAGTGTTCAGATGGGCAGACAAAGCCCACCATCCTGCCCCACCCACCACCCCACTGGAGCTTTTGAATGTAAAATATGTGTGTAGAAAGAGTTGTTCACATTCTGTTTCTTTGGGTTACGTTATTACTAAGGGAATGAAAGGATCAAAGGATAAGGAATGTCTTAAGTTTTTCCATTTATATTGCTTAATTGTTCACTCGTAAGGCTATACCAATTAATATTCCTCAGAGCAGTCTGTATTTTACTATTTCCTAAAATCTTTGAAAATAATTTTATCTTACTGTGCTTTTATGATTGGTCATTTTTCTCTTCCAGCCTAATTTTTTTTTGCTTTTCAGTGCTGCACCCACAGCATATGGAAGTTCCCAGACTGGAGGTCAAATTGGAGCTACAGCTGCTGGCCTATGCCACAGCCACAGCAGCTCCAGATCTGGATCTGCGATCTGTACAACAGCTCCTGGCAGCACTGGATCCTTTAACCCACTGAGCGAGGCCAGGGATCAAATCTGCATCCTCATGGATACTCGTCAGATTCATTTCTGCTGAGCCACACTAGGAACTCCTACCTTTTTCTGACTGTGCATTTACCAGTGACACTGAGAAACTTTTCTCTAAAATGGCTCGCTGCTCTGTAATTAGGTCAGCTGGTGCCATCAAAGCAGAATGTGAAATGTGCATGTTGCAGGTTCTGCAGCCTGGATCATCTATCCACAGATCCTTACCGCTCTGTGGACATTTCATAAGTAACCACAGGCAGCTCTTGTGACTGCTCTTGGCTGCGATTAAATTGGAAAATTATGTAATATATGAATAAATCTGGTCAGTGTTGTACAATTTTTTTTTTGTGTCTTTTTGCTTTTATCTAGAGCCACACCTGCGGCATATGGAGGTTCCCAGGCTAGGGGTCTAACAGGAGCTGTAGCTGCCTGCCTTCGCCACAGCCACAGCAACGCGGGATCCGAGCCGCGTCTGCAACCTACACCACAGCTCACGGCAACGCCGGATCCTTAACCCACTGAGCAAGGCCAGGGATCTAACCCGCAACCTCATGGTTCTCAGTCGGATTCGTTAACCGCTGAGCCACGAAGGGAACTCCTTTACCTAGACTTTTAAACCAGCCGAGTAACATGACCTCTTGTGCTCCTTCTAATTAATGACAGTGAAGAGGGTCAGAAAGCTAAACTTCAAACAAACAAATAGATTAGATAATCCATGTCAATATCTTATTACCACAAATAAGCAAATCACTGGTAAGGACCTCGGAGCAAGCTGCCACTTCTCAGACGGGGAGGTGTGAGGGGATGATCTGGGCTACCATTTCCTCCTCTTCCTCCTACAGAAGACACTCTCCTTAGGGTCAGTATTGCTGTTTGAAAGGTTCAGATCCTCTGGGAGGCTCGGAATGTCCATAATGCTCATCAACCCTGGCTTGAGTTCTTAGGCTGTACGTGAGTGGCTCCCTCCTTTTGAAGATACACACCACATATTGAAGGTGACATATTTAAGTGACAGTCTAAATGAGGTGGTAACTCTGTGTGTGCATGTTTGGAAATATTGGTTTATCTGTCACTCCTGGGTCCCTTCAAATGTGTCACTCTAAAAATGATTTTCCTATAAGCCAATTTATGCTCAATTGTTAAATGTTTGAATACTTTGCTCTAAAATTCCACTGGTGACATTACCATGACAATAAGCTTTGAAAATCTACTGCTTTTCCTTACATACTAATAAACAAAACATCACTTTACAAAATAATAGGGGTAGAAATTGTGCTAGAAACTAAGAAGCCTTAGTACAACCTGCAAAGGCAATCCCCCAAACTACAATATCATAAGAAATGTGAATTAATACTTGGATGATCCATTTAAACAGATTTTATAGGTTAGAATAAAGATGATACAAGTAGCTATTATTTAAAATTTTATTGTAATATGGTAATTTATGATCTTGGTCTCTTTTCTTGACTTTGTATAAAACCGAAAAAGAAATGTTAGCTACTTTTTGACAACCGTGAAACAGTTCCAGGAATGTTATCCACAGCATGACCATTGTAACCAAATCCAGACATTTACCTGGACTGAAAGAGAAAATTCATATATACAAAGATACAGATTCAAATTTGCATAGCTGTCAAATCAGAACTGTGTTTCTCAATTCTATCAAAAAATAAAAACACAATGCCCCATGTATATGAGGCATAGTGTATTTCTCTAGTATAGTTTTAAATTTTTTGCAGAACATCATTTACTGGTGTGTTTCAACATTTCCATATAAACACACAGAAAATTTACTGATCATGTTATACTATCCCCTTCCTTTTAAAAACTATAAAACAGGAGTTACTGTTATGACTAGGTGGTTAACGAACCCGACTGGAATCCATGAGGACGTGGAATCCATCCCTGGCCTCCCTCAGTAGGGTAAGGATCCGGCACTGCTGTGAGGTGTGGCGTAGGTCGCAGACGCAGATCGGATCTGGCATTGCTGTGGCTGTGGCGTAGGCTGGCAGCTACAGCTCCGATTCAGCCCCTAACCTGGGAACCTCCATGTGCCGGGGGTTCTGCCCTAAAAAGACAAAAAAAAAAAAAGTCTATAAAACAAAAACTCTTACTTAATACTCAGCTAAGTAGCTACCTGTAAGGTGGTGCTTATTATTTTGTTAGGGGTCTCCTCTAGGAATAGTTTAATTTAGAAGACAGCCTCGTTTTCTGGTTTCAGTTGCACTGATTACTTGGGCAGGTTATTTCAAAAATACTCAAGAGCTACCCTTTTTGGGCTTCTGAGTTATAAAATGAAGTGGCTGAAAAGAGCAGTAGTATCCTTGTAAGTGGGGAAGGCAAAGGGATGGTTTCATAACTATTGTCTGAGAACTTGTTCAAAAGACAGATTTTTTTTCCAGAAATCCATACCGATTGTTTCCCCAGAGGATTTGGGGTATTCGTGTAATCTAACAGATACCTTAGGGATTCTGACTTTCTGGATATGAGAACCACAGGACTAAGGGATCTCCAATTCTTCCTGCACTAACAATTTGTGATTTGTTTGGGGTTTGCTGGGCAAATATAAGAGTAACACAAATAATTATTCATTCATAATTTTTTAAACCTTTTAATTTATAATTTAAGACAAGTGAAGTTGCAACACAGTATAGTTTGTATAGTTTCACTCAATTTTCCCTCAGTGTATTTTAAAACCAGAATACATTTTCAAAACCAGTAAATTAAATTATAACACTAAAAACTACACTTACTTGTATTTCATCATTTCTTTTTTTTTTTTGGCTGCACCCACAGGCATGCAGAAGTTCCTGGGCCAGGGATCAAACCCTTGCCACAGCAGTGAGAATATGGGATCCTTAGCTGTTGGGCTGTCGGGGAACTCCAATTTCATCAATTTTTATATGCACATTTTTTATACACAGTACTATGAAATTCCATCACAAGTATTGATTTATGTAAACGCCACCACAATCAGGACCCAGAATTGTTCTGCCACCACAGACACTCCCTTATGCTACCCTTTTCAGTTTGACTCTATCCCTATCCCTAATTCCTAACAATTACCAATCTCATCATCTCTACTGCTATAATTTTGTCATTTCAGGAGGTTTCTATAATTGAAATGATACAGGACCTATGCAGCCTTTTGAGATTAGCTTTTTGTACTTAGCATACCACCAAGATCCACAGAAGATGTTGCCTCCAGAAAGTCTTTTATAACTGAGTAACATTTCTCTTATGGATGTTTATCCATCCAGTTTATTGATTTGCCTGCTGAAGGACTTTTAGGTTGCTTCTTGTTCTTGGTCACCACAAATAAAGTTGTCATGAATGTGTGTATACAGGATATTTTTGTGGGCAGACATTTAACTTCTGTGTGATAACTACTCAGGAGTGCAACTGCTGGACTGTAAGTATATGTTAATTTTATAAGAAATTGCCAGTATTTTGCAAGTGACTACCATTTTAGAGTCCCAGTGACAATCCATTTGCTCCAGACTTGGCAGTGGCTGCTTTTGTATTTATTTTTTAAAATATTTATTTGCTGCATCCACGTTTAAATTCCTGGGCTAGGGATCAGATCCGCACCACAGCAGCAACCCAGGCCACTGCAGCGGTAACGCTGGATCCTTAACCTGCTGAGCCACACAGGAACGCTGTTAATGATTTTAAGTGCTTGTCATCTCTTCAGTGAAGTGTTTGTTCACTTTCCCCTTTGGTAAGAGAACTGTTTTTTTACTTTTGAAATTAGGGAGTGCTTTATATATTTTGGATACAAGCCCATTATTATATATGTGATTTGCAAATATTTTCTTCCAGTCTGCAGTCTGTCCTTTCATCCTCGTGACAAGGTATTTTACAGAGCAAGTTATTTTAAGTTCACTTTACCTTTTTCTTTTTGTGGAATGTGCTTTTGGGGTAATGTCTTAGAACTCTTCACCTATTAACACTGCAATGAAGATACTCAGTTTTCTTCTACAATTTTTGTGGTATTACCTTTTATATTCAGACATATGACCCATTTTGAGTTAATTTTTGTACAAGCTGAAAATTTAAGATCCAGGTCTATGTTTTTGCAGATGCAAGTCCACACTATTGAAGAAACTACCCTTTTTTTGTGTGTGTGAGTCTTTTGTCATTTTAGGGCAGCACCCATGGCATGTGGAGGTTCCCAGGCTAGGGGGTCTATCGGAGCTGTAGCCACCGGCTGATGCCACAGCCACAGCAGCATGGGATCCGAGCCACATCTGCAACCTACACCACAACTCACAGCAACGCCAGATCCTTAACTCACTGAGCAAGGCCAGGGATTGAACCCACAACCTCACGGTTCCTAGTCAAATTCATTTCCGCTGAGCCACAACAGGAAACCCCCCTTTTTTTTTTACTATCTGTACTCTTAATAATTTTTGTATCTGTCAAAAATCAATTGGCTGTACTGGTATGTCTTATTCATGGAATTTCCTATTTTATTTTCTGTCCCTCTTCCAATACCACACCCTCTTAATTACTGTATCTACAAAGTCTTAAGACCAGAGATTGTGGGAGTTTGTCGTGGCGCAGCGGAAACAAATCTATAAAGGATTAGTGTATATTTATTCTAGATTTAGCTCATATTTTGTTTATTCCATATAAAAAGAAAAATTATTCTAGAAAATTCTGAAATAACTGTTTACCCGTTTTTTGTTTCTTTTTAGGGCCACACCCATGACATAGGAGACTCCCAGGCTAGGGGTTGAACTGGAACTCTAGCCGCCAGCCTATGCCATAGCCACATGGGATCCTAGCTACATCTGCGACCTACCAGAGCTCAAGGCAACGCCAGATCCTTAACCCACATCCTCATGGATACTAGTTGGATTCATTACCACTGAACCACAACAGGAATGCATTCCCAATTTCTTAAAACTTGTAATATACACAACACACTTGTGGTAAGGAAAAAAAACACAAAAAGGATTTTTGGCATGTGAAAATTTATTACTATCCTGCTTTTACCATCAAAACTTATTATGATCTTGGTCTCTCCTTCTTGCCTTTGTATAAGGCCAAAAGAGAGACATTGGCTACTTTGACGACCTTAAAGCGGACTCCAGGAATGTCACCAACAGCATGACCTTTGCGACCAAATCCAGCAACCAGAACTTCATCATTTTCCTGAAATAAAATCAACAGTTTACTTCTGGTAAAAGTGGCAAACACCAAACATACCCGCTCCTATAAGCAACTGGGGGGAATCACCCCATAAGTATAAGCTAAGAGACTACAACACTCACCTCAATGAAGTTCAAACAACCATCATTGGGTACAAAGGCTGTAATTTTTTTGCCATTCTTGATTAGCTGAACCCTGACACACTTCCTGATGGCAGAATTTGGCTGTTTGGCTTCAACCCCTCTGAAACATAAACAGTATAACAGAGTGAGCTGGCTTTCTGAAAAGGCACATATTTTAATTCATTAAAAAAACCACAGTATTCCTACCCTTTCAACCTAATTCTAAATTGCTAAACTTCCACCAAGCTTTTCCTCAATCTTAGTTTAAGGAGACCAATAGGAGAAACTTTCAGCCTCTTTATAGCTGTAAAATATGAACCAAGAACTAGAGCTATGAAGCCTGGATTAAGATCCTCACTGCCACTAAACTTGAGACCCCACAAAATTACCATTTTATAAAATCAAAGAACAGGTGAGTACTGCCAAATAGATGAAGCATACTCTACATTTGTTTTCTCAAGTGGAAAGACGTGATTGACCGCAAAGATGAAAACAGTTGATGGCTGAGAATTTTTTAGAACGGTTCCCATATATATTAAACTCCTATAATGTCTATTATTTCATTAGTTACCTTTTTCACTCCAATGCCACCCCAATTCCTTCCAAACTAATGTTCAAGTTTGGAAACCTTTGGAGGTTATCTAACTTTCCAACAAACGTGGCTACACAAAGACCAAGGATTTACAGCCAACTTTAAGGGCATTTATCTTTAGTTACTCCACTCAAATCCCGAAGGACGCAACAATGTACTTACACTTTTTCAAGCACAATTCCCTTGGCATGAGAAGCACCTCCAAAAGGGTTGGCCTTCAGAGCTGTGCCTAAATGCGCTTTCTTGTACTGTTTATCATGCCACTTCTGGTCCCGTCGGTGGCTACGGAGCTTCCTGGCAGTACGAAGACCGCGACACTTGCCTGAAAATCGAAATCACCTTAATTCTGCATTAAATACACCCAATCACATTTTACAACTTTCAGATCCTAGTCTCACCTGGAGTACAGACCGACAGACTCTGACATCACGTCCATGGCCCGAGCCTGAGAGTCCCCCTTAAACCATGGACACAAGCGCTCCAACGGTTCTGCTTTCCCCCAAGAATAAGAACCCTCGCCAAATCTCAGGGGAAGCAACGGCGGTGCCCTACGTTCCTCAGCAATTCCGGCTCCGCGGCTTCCGCGCCGCATGGGCCCCTTCCCGCCGGGCCATGTGCCAGCGGCAGGCGCGCTGCCCCGGCCCTCATCATCTGTCTTCCCCGTAGCTTTTCCTCATCCCTCTGCTCCTATCTGCCCCCATGTCCCCTCGAAGCCCTAAGTTCCACGTGCGGCGCCCCTCAGCCCAGACCGGGAGAACTCACCCATCTTGCCGGCGCCACGGGCCTGAGCAAAAGAGAGAAGAAGGACAGGAAGAAACCACAAACCACCGCGATCAAGCCCCGCCCAGCCGAGGACCCTGCGGCTGTCTGCGCAGAGCCTGGTCCGGCAGGCGCCTCTCGATAGAAGTGTACAAGCAATCACCACTTTCCAGAATCTGCGTCTTATTTAACTTGTGTGCAATTCAGATATATCCAGTTTTCAGCATGGCTTATTTTTTATTAATGTGAATGCCGCAGGCAGAAGGGACGAGGACTACCAATCCCAGAAGCCTTTGCCCGAGCCCCTCCCACTGCGCAGGCGCTCTGGGTAAACTCTCCGCTGCAGGCTCTGTGGAGCTTAAGTCGGGAGACCGAGAGGTCTTACTTGTGGGAGTACGTCGGTGGAGTGGAGAGTTACGTTTATGTTGTGTAAAATTAGACTTCGGAGTCTTAACTCTTATTGACAAGAAGCACAGTAAATTGAAAAAGCTTTAGCGAAACAACGTGCGCACTATATATAGACCCACGCTTTAGTGGGAGACCGGGCCTTAAATTTACCCAGAGTTGCTGCTTTCGCTGTGCGAACTTGGGTGATTCATTTAATTATTTAAACCCCAGTTTCTCCTGGAGAATTACATAGGTATGAAAGTTGTCTAGGATGTTGGTTCATTCACAACTATTTTTTAAAAATGTCTTCTCTGTTCTGGGCTCTATTCTAGGCACTAGGGATATAACAAGGGATACAATTTTCAAGAGAGTGAAAGTTTCTGCTCTTATAAAGTTCGTGTTTTAGGTACGAGAAAGTAGAAAATAAAAGTATGTAAACATTAAAAGAGATAATTTTAAGTATTGATAAGTGCTCCTGAGAGAAAACAGTTGGTTTGGTGATGGTGACTTGGAGTGGGGTGGGCGTGGCTACTCTGGATAGGGTGGAATTAGAAAATATTGTGTATCTTGTCACTTACGATGGAGCATAATGGAGGATAATGTGAGAAAAAGAATGTACATATGTGTGACTGGGACAGTTTGCTGTATAGAAGAAAATTGACAGAACAATGTAAACGAGCTATAATGGAAAAAATAAGTCATTAAAAAAAAAGGTATCTCTGGAGAGATTATATTTAAGGTGAAATCCTAAAGAGAGGGAGCCACTCAGACAAACATACGGGTAAAGCCTTCAAAGAAGAGGCATTTTCAATAAGTTGCAAGGGCTGAACTGAAGGATGGGGTTGGGGAAGGAGCTGCGTGAGGAGTAGTGTGGCATTAGATGGAGTCTGAGAGGTGCACAGAGACATGGAGCCTGTAAACCATGGTAAAGACTTTGTTTACTCATCCTGTGATTTTGGAAAGTTTGAAAACTGGAAAGTTTTCAGCAGGGGAGTAACATATTATAGGATTTATATTTTACTAGGCTCACTCTGGCTGTTGTGAGGAGAAAAGAAACTGAGAGATGGATCTTTGAGGCCAGTTGGGAGGATAGTTCACTTGAGAGGTGATGATGGCTTGGACTCGTCCAAGGTGGTAAAAAAGGTTGAATTAGATGTAGTTTGATGGTAGAGCTGACAGAAACGTAGGCTGTGAAAGAGAAGTTAATTATGATCTTCAGCCTGAGTAGTTGGATAACTTGTGTTATTTATTGGGTGGGAAATACTGGGAAAGGAGCAGAATTTAGAAGGGGCTGTCAAAGGTACTGTTAAGTGTGTTAAGTTTGAGATGCTTATGAGACATCCAGGTAGTGATATGAGGTTGGCAACTGATAAAATGGGTGTGGCATTCAGTAGTCATCCGTGAATAGACCCCGCTGAAAGCCATGGCTCTGGGTAAGGTTATTTAGGGGATAACTGTAGGTAGAACAGAGAAAGGTTGGAGACTTGAGCCCTGGGCATGTGGAAACTTAGTGAAATTGGAAGAGAAGCAATTGAAGCAAAACAGATTAAAAAGGACTAGCCCACTGTGGCACAACAGGATCAGCAACAGGGAGAGCTGGGACTCAGGTTTGATCCCTGGCCTGGCACAGAGAGTTAAGGATCTGGCATTGCCGCAGCTACAGCTCCGATCTGATCCCTGGCCCAGGAACTCCATGTGCCCAGAGGCCACCAAAAAGGGAAAAAAAGAAGGAGTGGCCAATGCTGTAGTCTAATCAAAGCCAGGTGACAAAGGTGGCGCTGAGCAAGTGTGAAAGGAAGATAAGGTGAGGACTGAGAATTGTCTTTTTTTTTTTTTTTTCTATCTTCTCTAGCATATGGAGGGTCCCAGACTAGGGGTCTAATCAGAGCTGTAGCCCCCGGCTTACACCACAGCCCCAGCAACATGGGATCCCAGCCGCGTCTGCAATCTACAGCACAGCTCACGGCAATGCCGGATCCTTAACCTGAGCGAGGCCAGGAATCAAACGCGCAGCCTCTTCATTCCTAGTCGGATTTGTTAACTACTGCACCACGAAGGGAACTCCTGAGAATTGTCTTTTGGATTTGGCAGTGTGCAGGTTATCGGTGACTTGGTCAAGAAGATCTAAGCCTGATTGGATTAGGGTCAAGAAAATGTGGAAGTGAAAGAATTGTAAACAGCAATTATAGGCCATTTTTGCAAGGAATTTTTCTGTAATGTGCAGAGAAAAGGGGCTGTATCTAGAGAGGAATGTGTGGTCAGGTTGGGTCTGTTTAAGATGGCAAATTTTATGACTTTTTTGTATCCTGATGGAATTGTTCCAGCAGAGAAGATAATTGCATGAGCAATCCTTGAGTAGTATACAGGGGGTCCCAAGTGGAGGAGTTGACCTTAGGGATAATAACAGTTTATCTATAGTTATAGAGAAGGCAGAGTATAGGGGTACAACTGCAAGTAAATTGGAACATCGGTTGACGGTGTGGAACTTCTCTTTTGAGTACCCTTATCTCGAAATAAGCAGGGTTATCAATGAAGAAAAAAGAATAGGGGAAAGAAGTTTGAGTAGAGAAGGTAAGAAGTGAAATTATGTAGGAAAACAATGCTAGTGTTAAACAGTATTTATACTTAACTGTTAGTTTAATACCAAATACTTTAAATGCCTTACATTTATTAACTTAGTTTTAGTTTTTGTACTATTAATAGGTAAATATTTTTATTACCTTTGTTTTACTGAGGGATAGTGTCTTAGTCCATTCAGGCTGCTCTAACAAAATCTTGAAGACTAGTGGCTTCTTTTTTTTTTTTTGTCTTTTTGCCTTATCTAGGGCCAAACCTGCGGCATATGGAGGTTCCCAGGCTAGGGGCCTAAAAGGAGCTGTAGCCGCCTGCCTTTGCCACAGCCACAGCAACGCGGGATCTGAGCCGCGTCTGCAACCTACACCACAGCTCACGGCAACGCTGGATCCTTAACCCACTGAGCAAGGCCAGGGATCAAACCCACAACCTCATGGTTCTTAGTCGGATTTGTTTACCACTGAGCCACGACGGGAACTCCTGAAGTTGATTTCTTATAGTTCCAATATCAAGGTGCGGGCAGATTTGATGTCTGGTAAGAGCCCATTTCCTGGTTTGTATACTCTTTGGCTGACCTCAAAAGGCAGAAGGGCCAGGGCAGCTCTGGGCAGCGCATGCTTTTATTTATATTTGTTTTTTTGTTTGTTTTTTCCCCAGTTTTAGTAAGATATTGCATGTCGAGGTCTCTTTATAAGTGTACTAATCCCATTCATGCGGGCTCCACCCTCATAACCTAATCTTCTCCCAAAGACTACCACCAACCAGTGCCATCTCATTTGGGATTAGATCTCAATATGAATTTTGCCTTCTAATTTAGATTGACAAGAGATGTGGGATTGTTGAACAGTTCTGAGATCCCATTTGAAACTGTAGTTATAATGTTATATAAATTAGCATGATTTTGTGTATTCCTCAAATTTATTCAATGTAGTAGTCACTGAGAGAGAGTCTGGAGCCGGGGCAGGGGGTGGTGGTGCGGGAATTGAGTTAGATGAAAGTGGTGGAGGAAGAGCAAGGGAGTTGAGAGTGATTACAAGGAAAGCATTGTAACGAACTATGAGATCGAAGCTGGAGCAGTAGAGACAGGGCTAGGCAAACACTTCTGAAGGCCTGGCCTAACCTATTGTGAGCAGTTTCTATGAGGCTAAGTAACATAGTGAAGCATTGGTACAGAAGTAGATAAATTGACTAATGAGTAGAATAGCTCAGCAAGAAACTCATGTAGAATGTGTACAGACTGTTATTAAATGACAGAATTAGATGTCAGATCAATGTGTAAAGGAAAGGTTGTCAAACACATGGAGCCTACAAAAAGTGATTACTCAGATTTAATTCCATCACCACCTTAGGCTAAAAACAAAAATCAACTCTAGATGGACTGAGGGCTTGAATGTCAACAATAAAATTTTAAAATTCTTAATAGAAAACAAAGGTGACTATCTCCTTAAACTTAAGAAAGGAAAATCTTTCTGAACAAGAGAAAAGAATGATAAATTTGTCCATATTAAGAATCTTTGTTCAACTACAAACTGAAAGAAAGCAAAAAGACGTTATAAAGTGAGTTGATATTCACAGGGAAGTTTTCATATAAAGTTGGGGTCATTTGTTCCTTGAAAGTTTAGTAAAACTTCCTGTAAAGCTGTCTGGTCCTGGTGTTTTCTTTGTGGGAATATTATTAATCGTAGAGTAAATCTCTTTAATTACTTACTTACAGGACTGTTCAGAGAACTGTGATTTCTTCTTGAGGCAGATCTGGTAAGTCATTTTTTTAAAAAAAGTATGTCTATTTCATCTGATTTTTCAAATTTGTTTTATTTGTTTTGACATTCTATTATGCATGAACATGTCTGTTTATATATATTTGTTGGAAGGTTTTTAACAATGAATTCAATTTCTTTAGTAAATATAGGACTGTAAAGGTTATTTATTTTTGAGTGAGCTTTGGTACTGTATGCCTTTTAAGGAATTTGTTCATTTCGTCTAAGTTGTCAGATTTATGAGCATAAAGTTGTTTGTAAGATTCCTTTGTAATCTTTTTTTTTTTTTTTTTTTTTGCCTTTTGTCATTTTATGGCCGCGGGTTTATGGCCGTACCCGCGGCATGTGGAAGTTCCCAGGCTAGGGGTCTAATCGGAGCTGTGGCCACTGGCCTGCGCCACAGCCACAGCAGCGCAGGATCCAAGCCGCGTCTGCAACCTACACCACAGCTCACAGCAACGCCGGATCGTTAACCCACTGAGCAAGGGCAGGGATCGAACCCGCAACCTCATGGTTCCTAGTCGGATTCGTTAACCACTGCGCCACGACGGGAACTCCATGTAATCTTTTTAATATCATAGATTTATAGTGATGTCTCATCTTCCATTCCTGTTATTGATAAGTTGTATCTTCTCTTTTTTTCCCTTGGTCAGCTAGAAGTTTAGAAGTCTTACTGATTTGTTTGAAGGACCAGCTCAGCTGATTTCACTGATTTCCTCTTGTTTTTCTGTTTCATTGTTGTGGATTTCTGGTCTGTTATTATTTACTTTCTTCTGCTTGTTTTGGATTTGAATGTAGCTTGGGTCATTGATCTGAGATCTGTGTTCTTTTTTAATATATTTAATGGTATGACTATCTCTCTAAGTACTGCTTGAGCTGCATGCTATGAGCCACGCCATGGTATATTTTAGTTTTCATTCACTTCAGAACGTTTGCTGGGAGTTCCCTTTGGCTCAGTGGTTAACGAATCCGACTAGGACCCATGAGGTTGCGGGTGCGATCCCTGGCCTTGCTCAGCGAGTTAAGGATCCGGTGTTGCCGTGAGCTGTGGTGTAGGTTGCAGACACGGCTCGGATCCCGCGTTGCTGTGGCTGTGGCAAAGGCAGGCGGCTACAGCTCCTGTTAGGCCTCTAGCCTGGGAACCTCCATATGCCGTGGGTACGGCTCTACATAAAAGGCAAAAAGACAAAAAAAAAATTGCTAATTTCCCTTTTGTTTTCCTTTTTTGGTGTATGGGTTATTTAGAATTATGATATTTAATTTCTAAATATTTGGGGTTTTTCCAAATATCTATGTTATTAATTTCTAGTTTAATACCATTATGGTCTATGAAGATCTTTTTTTGATTTCATTGTTTTCAAAATGTGTTGAGGTTTGTCTTATGACAAAGAATACAGTCACTCTTGGTGAATTCTCCATGTACACTTGAAAACAAAGTATATTTTGCTAAAGTTAAGAATAATGTACTATAAATTATAAATGTTAATTGGAACAGGGAGATTGATAGTGGTATTCAGGTCTTCTGTGTCCTGTAATCAGCATGATAGTGGCATTCTGTGGAGAGACTGGGGTTATGGTTTACCTTAGGTAGTGAGTTTAATTATTATATTATTATAAAAATGAACCAATCAAACAGGAAAAGTCAGAACATATTAATCAAAGATTTTGATTACCATAGCTATGAAACATTTTTTAAAGCATTTAATTTTTGGTTTTGGAGCTTTGAATTTTTTACTTCCTGATAACGAACTTACTACTAAATTTGGATCCTGAGAGGAGATGGAATTTCCTTTCACTTTGAGCCCTAAATTTTCTCAAAGGGCCCCCATACAAGAATCAGTTTGAGGAATTAAAGGAAAAGAAATTTGCCATGGTTAAAGGGTAGTGAGCCGGCGGGAAAATTGAGGAAGGTGAAGTTCAAGATGTGGGCAGGACCAGCTCATGTCCAACTTGTAGGCCAGGATAAGAACTTTGAGTTTCATTCTGAGTATGATGAGAAGCACTGCAGGCTTCAAGTGAAAGTGTGACAAGATCTGATCTACATTTAGAAAATATCACGTGCTTGCTATGGAAGGCTACAGATGCACAAGAGAGGGCTCGAGTTATCCAAGGAGGGGGCTATTGCAATAGTATAGGTCAGAGATTGCAGGTAGTAGCATCGGAAGTGGAGAGATGTCATAAGATTCAGGATATATTTTGGAGTTTAGATCATGTTGGAGAGGGCAAAATCATTGACATCATCGTCACCACCACCACCACCACCACCATGACCATCTCTAACAGGTCCTGGTTGTTGTTTCAGTGGCTGGCTTAGGACTTCACATGCATAATTTCTTTAAATCCTCAAAACAACTCCTATGTGATAGGTGCTATTATAAGACCCATTTTACAGAGAGTAAATTTAGACTTAAAGAAGTAAACTTTCTTATCCAGAACATGTTTGTTGCTTTCCAGGTTAGTTATAAGACAGAATTTTGATTTTTAAGTTTAGAAAAAATTTTGATGAATATTAAGTAAATAAATTGCAGAATTGATAGGAAATACTTTTCTAGCCAGCAAAACACTAGGAAAATTAAGGAGTGTAGTTGTTAAGTTTAAAGTATTTTTACTATAAATTGCAACCATATCAATGGGTTACTAGAAGTACATGAAAACCAATAGACACTTTGTCACAAAAAATCCCATTTAGTAGTTCTTGAAATGTTGGGAGAGTTGAGTCAGGAAGGAGAACAAGTTTCCTTCTTTCCTATTATTTCCTTCCAAGTAGAAGGAGTTAAATTATTGTAACTCCTTATTTCTCTTCCAGTTTCCTCATTCCATGCCAGGTGAAGAGAAGTGACTTCTATGGTAAATTTAAGAAAAGTAGCCTAAGCATGTTCAGATCTTCCTTTTTTCCTTTTTGGGACTCAGTCTACCCTACAACGGTAGTGCTCCCTTCCCTATAGAGAGCCCAGTGCAGCTGTGATAGGCTGCCTTTTTTATTTTAGGAAGCGGTTTAGTCTCACCCTTTTTGCTCCTAGGGTAACTTTGTCCTTCAACCTAGCTTCCCATAGTAGTATTAAAGGAGGTGTTTGGGCCTCTACCTGTCTTACCCCTTTTTTTAATTCTCAGTTAGTTTAACACTAAGGTGGAGTAGAAGGGTGTTATTTGACTTCTCTCAGAACCCCCCAAGTTTTAAGAAGAAAGATTGATCTTCAAAAATTAGGTCAGTTGATGAGGAGACTAGGTCAAAGGTGATGCTGATTCTTTGTACTGTATGGGAGAGAAGTTAGTTTTTGGGGAAGAATGGCCAAGGGTTTTGACAATGTTGACAATTGATATTGGAGCATTTAGAATGGTTAGAAATGTGTTTTAGCTATAAAAATTAAGGTGTTAGTTGCTATGGAAATGTGACAAGTTAAAATAACACCTTTAGGTGGGGAAAAAGAAGCAGTGAAACTAAGACCAATGTTTGCATGCCCTGTATAACTGCTGGTGATGGATGTTGAGTGCTTCATTTTACCTGATTAAAGGTAATTATGTATCCAGCTTATGCAAAATGAAGGAGATTTCTTTTTTCTTTCTTTTTTTTGCCTTTTAGGGCTGCACCCACGGCATATGGAGGTTCCCAGGTTAGGGGTCGAATCAGAGCTACAGCTGCCAGCCTATGCCACAGCCACAGCAACGCCAGATCTGAGCCGCATCTGTGATCTATATAACAGCTCTCAGCAACGCTGGATTGTTAACCCACTGAACAAGGCCAGGGATTGAACCCGCAACCTCATGATTCCTAGTCAGATTTGTTAACCACTGCGCTACGACAGGAACTCCTGAAGGAGATTTCTTATCGCCTCATTCTAGCTACTTTTTGGTGTAGTTGTTTTTTCTTTTCATTTCTTTTCTATCTTTCCATAGTTTCTGTGGAACTAAAGAAATATGGGTACTGCTATATAATCTTGCTAACATTAAGCCTGATCTTAAAATCTTGTTATTTAATTAAATCTCTGTGTAGGATCTAGGGGAATTGACAACAGTGGTCTTTGTGAAATTCCTGGAAGTTATCATTTTAGTATGCATATTAAAATTTATTCTCCAGGTGTTCGCTAACTTGGCTGAGAACCAAACAAAGGAAAACAGACTCTGTTTCAGTAGGGACCTTTGAATTTTAAGATATGAAAGATAATTTTTCTCGCTAGGAAAAGAGATGATTTTATTCACTCAATGCAACGTGAAGTTTTAGAATCTCTTTCCCTGGAGAGGTTTAAGAATCTGGTAGACGGGCCAATTCTGGTAGACGGGCTCAGCACAAGCTGTCTGAGTTCAGTGTGGAACAGTTGATCTTTGTGATAGGGAATGGCTGGGGTAATTCTTTCAGCCTTTGCATTCCAGAGTAAAATGAAGATTTACCAGGACAATTTCATATTATTTAAATGCAATAATATTATAATATGTAATTATAAAACTCTTATAAAAGTAAATATACAAAATTTTGAGTTTATATTATTAAGGTTTTATTGCTTAAAGGACTTTAAATAAGGTAATACTAGATTTTTTTCCCCATAAAGTGAAAAAAAAGAGAGCAAGAAAAGAAAAAGGAGTGAAGAAACAGAGGATGAGAGGGAGAAAAGAAGTGGTGAGAGGTTCTGGGTTTTTATAGCTACACAAAGGATAGCAATAATTTTTCCATTGCTCTAAAACTACTTTTTGGTCTTCTTGGTTCTAGCAATCATCGCTGTTTATGAAGATAACCCAAAATCAGTGAATCTATAACCAGTTCATGTGTAATTTTTCAAACTGTGTACCAGTGAATTTTGAGATTACTTAGATAACTTTTCAGTTAAAATTTCCAAGTTTATGTTAATATTTTATCAAATAACATCTTGGTTTTTTTACTTAGTGCTTGTACACAATGCTGTCTTTGAAGTATTAATTTTTGTGTAAAGAATCCACTTTGCTCTTATTCTAAATGGTGGCCTTAAGTATAGGGCAACAACAAATAGCACATATTCTCAGTGTGAGATTTATTGTAGTGAATTAGAACTCTGATTCCTGTCTCTGTTGAGGTGAGAATTGTGCATTTTTTTCGAGTAGTTGGAGGCCTTTTCCTCCCTAGGAAGACTGCTTTAGCTCTTCAAAGGAGATCGTTATAACTCGTCTCTTACTTCTTCATCTGTTATATACCTGCCTCTCTCTATCCTTCATCTAATCAGCCATTGCACAGAGTGGAGCTGGGGCCTTCAGAGAAGGTCACTGGTTTGCTAGGGGAAACATCCCAAAGGTGTGACTCAACTGGGATCTTCTTGGGGGTGAAGACTTGGTCTTTTTTACTTTGTATTTGGCATCTAGAACATGACAGTCAATGTTTATCTAATGGACAGATTTATGAAAGCAGCCCTGCTGTAAGAATGTAAAAATACGCCACTAATTTGACACATTATCCGTGTTCCACAAAGTCAAAGGGGAATCTAAAGTAACAAACATTAACATTTAAATCAAAGGCACTTATGAGTATTTCATTTGCCAACCTCATTTTAATCAACTCAGAAGTTAATTTGATGAAAATTGGTTGAAATCATGGCAGCAATTAGCCTCTGAACTTGATAAAAAGTCTTTAGTAGTCTGAATTCTCTAGAGAAAACAAATAGCTAAATGCACATGTGAATATGAGTATGAGATTTATTTATTTTTTGGCCACAACCGCAGCATATTGAAGTTGCCAGGTCAGAGATCGAATCCGAGCTGCAGCTGTGACCTACACCACAGCTGTGGCAACACTGAGTCCATAACCCATTGTGCCAGGGCAGGGATTGAACCCATGCCTCAGTGGCAACTGGAGTTATAACAGAGATTATCCCAGATCCTTGACCCACTGCGCCACAGTGGGAACTCATGAATATATGATTTATTATAGGAGTTGGTTCATGCAGTTACAGAGACTGAGTAAGCAGTAAGCAAGACCCCAGAGAGCTGATGTTATACTTCCAGTTGCAGTCTGAGTTGGAAGGCAGATAAAGACTGACGTCCTCACTATAAGACAGGTAGAGAAAGTGAAATCTCCCTAGCTCCACTTTTTTTCTATTTGGACCTCGGGTGACTTGGATGAGGACCACTCACATTGGAAAGAACAATCTGCTTTGCTCAATCCACTAATTTAAATGTTCATCTCATTCAGGAACATCCTGAGAGATATAACTCTGAGCACTTCATAGTCCAGTCAGTTTGACACACATCAACCATCACAGAGTCATACCCCTGCTAAAAGCAAGAAGTACATAAGTACTATAGTATTTTTCTAACAAACTGATGTAACTTGGGTTTTCCCATGTGCATATTCAAGCTACTGAATTTGATGGAATATTTGAATTAGTTGATTTCCTAGCTGTGGTTGCCTAAGTATTCAGGCCCTGGGAGTCACAGCCATGTGGCATGACATGGGAATTAGTTATGTGCGTTTTTTTTTTTTTTTTAGGGCTGCACCTGCAGCATATGGAAGTTCCCAGGCTAGGGTCGAATCAGAGCTGTAGCTGGTGGCCTATACCACAGCACAGCAACGTGGGATCTGAGCCACATCTGCAACCTAACTACAGCTCAAGGCAACACGAGATCTGTAACCCACGAGCAAGGGATTGAACCCACATCCTCATGGATCCTAGTTGAGTTCATTACTGCTGAGCCACAACAGGAATGCCTGTGCAACATTTTTGATATGTTTTTTCATTATGCTATACATTTTATTGGAAACCAACTTGAACTTGGGCCCTAGGTGTACATCCGTTAATTAGACATGGTCCCTTTCCTCATGGAGCAGGCCCTCTGGTGAGGAAACACACCCTAAATAACAAGGAAATCAATGTCTCAGTACAAATATATATATTCTGATGGGAGTGAACAGAAGGCAGGGAGAGCTAGAGGGGCATGAGGTGATCCCCACAGGGAGAGGGAACAATCTGTGCAGTCACTGAGGTGCAGAAAAGCTTGTCTTGTGGAGGGTGTGGAGAAGCTAAGTGTGAGCCAGCGTGCTAGAGTGTGGTGGTGAGAAGGGGTGTCCACAAGTGAGGTGAGAGAGACCAGCAAGGGCCAGGTCATGCAGGCTTTGTAGGAGGTGTGTAGAATTGGGTTTTGAATTAGTGTGCAAAGACCATTATAATTGGTTTGAACATATGACTAAAAAAGTTTTCAGTCTGAGAGCATTTGGATGAATTGAGACTGTGGTCTGACTAATGCTAGATGCTCCTCCTTAAGGTAAACGTTAGAATTAAGATAGTCCGATTTTTGCCTCTGATAACTCAATTCCATATGGTCATATATGCTTATGGAAGATAGTTTTTGATATGCAGATTTCCAGGTAACATTTCATTTAGTAGTGTATAGTAAATCAGAAAACGAAGCAAGTTCTAGTATTTTTAGTTGAAAAGAAGACAGCAGTGGATGTACAACTTCCTTTTCTGTCATGGAGACTGTTGGGGGGATATTTTCCATTCTCTGCATTTTCTGTTTATCTTGTGAATAAGTCACTAAGTGCTCTTTGTTCTGGAATATCTTTAAGATATATGTATAGTGAGCAGCTTTGAAAGGATAGTGTCTTCCTCTCTGGCAAAGGGACAGGTTTGTTTATAGCCTTGAAACTCAGGGTTTCTCTCCTGAAGTGAAACCCTGTGTGCGAGCATCCATCTGGGTCCACCCATGTTTCTCTATGGGCAAGGGGGACTGACACAAATAGAATGAATGATGCTCATACTGCTTGCTGTGTGGTGAGTAATACATAAAATACTTTGTCTCTGACCCATGAGTCCTGTCTTCTGCTAGCATCTATGAAACCGTAGCAGCCTAACTTGTTAGCTTACTAGCTGGGTGAAACCTCACACCTTCACAGATTTGGACAGACCTCAGCCATCTGAGCAGGCAGGTACAATGCCAGGGAGGTGATGCCCTTGTGCTTTGCAGTCTGCAAGCTATCATATTAGCATTTTTTTGTCTGCTTTTCTCCTCCAAAGTGACAAGATGAGCTGTTCTCAGAAAATCACATCTTAAGCGTGACTTCTATTCTGAAATACATGTGTGAAACCTAGTAGCTATTAATTATTCTGCCTTAAATATTCTTAACCAAGTGAGAGGAAATTTTGACGAAAGAATGCTGTATTAAAATTTTAGAATCATCAAATCGTATATATTAAAATGTACTTGATTTAAATAAAACATTTTGTGTACATGTGTGTGGCTGAAATATAACTGAAGCATATTTCCAAGAAAGATTGTATACATGATAAGTGCTAAGGGATGAAGACTGTGGTTTCTGAGTACTCACAGAACCGTTATTATCACAATATGGCATCATCATGGGCTTGGGCTCTCACCTCCTCCTGACCAGGAATTTGAGGAGCAATGTGATCAGATACTCTTTCTGCTGCCGTGGGAAACTATAAGGTATCGCTCTAGCAGCTGGAGGAGATGGTCTCTATTTGCACAGTCCAGTAAGGTAGCCACTGGTCTCATGTGGTTATTGAGCACTTGGAGTTTGGTTAATTTGAATTGAGATTTGTATAAGTATATTTATATGCTAGATTTCAGATTTAGGGCAGAAAAGAAGGTAAAATATCTCATTAACAATTTTTTAAATTACTTATGTTTGCAATGATATTGTAGATGTATTAGGTTAAATAAAATATATTATTAAAACTAATTTCAACCTCTTTATTTTTAATTCTTTCAATGTGGCTACTAGACAGTTTTATTGTTTTAATTTTTTTGTCTTCTTGCCTTATCTAGGGCCGCACCCGTGAAATATGGAGGTTCCCAGGCTAGGGGTCTAACAGGAGCTGTAGCTGCCGGCCTTCGCCACAGCCACAGCAACACAGGATCTGAGCCGCGTCTGCAACCTGCACCACAGCTCATGGCAATGCCGGATCCTTAACCCACTGAGCAAGGCCGGGGATCGAACCCACAACCTCATGGTTCCTAGTCAGATTTGTTAACCACTGAGCCACAACGGGAACTCCTGGAGAAATGACTATTTAAGTTAATAGCCCATTTTAAAATTGAGGTTTTTTTTTGTTGTTGTTGTTATTGAGTTGTAGAAGTTCCTTTTATATTTTGAAAAATTAATCCTGTAACAGGTATATGTTTTGCAAATATTTTCTCTCATTCTATAGGTTGCCTTTTCACTCTGTTGATTGTTTCTTTTGCTGTACAGAAGGTTTTTAGTTTGATACAGTCCTGTGTCTGTTTTTGCTTTTATTGCCTGTGCTTTGGTAGCATAGCCATAAAATCGTTGCCAAGACCAGTGTCATGAAGTTGTTCCCAAAAAGCATGAGATTCTTCTTCTTCTTCTTCTTTTTTTTCTTTTTAGGACTGTACCTGTGGCATATGAAAGTTCCCAGGCTAGGGGTCCAATTGGAGCTGTACCTGCTGGCCCATGCCACAGCCACAGCAATGCAGGATCCAAGTTGCATCTGTGACCTACGTTGCAACTTGCAGCAATGCTGGATCCCTAACCCACTAAGTGAGGCCGAGGATCAAACCCACATTCTCATGGACCTTATGTTGGGTTCTTAACCCACTGAACCACACTTGGGAACTCCGCATTATGAAATTCTTAAGAGAATACCAAAATGATGCCAAATTCTGAGATATTTTTTATTTCTCCTTCTATTATGAAAGATAATCTTGCTAGGTACAGTATTCTAGTTTCCAGATTTTTCCCTTTTAGAACTTTGAATAGCATTTCTGTAGAGAAATCAGCCAACAACTTTACAAGGATTCCCTTAGAATTAACTGTTTTTCTCTTGCTGCCTTTAGAATACTTGCCTTATCTTTACCTTTTGCCTTTTTTTTTTTAATATGTCTTGATGTAGGTCTCTTTGGGTTCAACTTGTTTGGGGCTCCCCATGCTTCCTATATCTGGATATCTGTTCCCTTCTTTAGTGTGGAACATTTTCAGCCATAATTTCTTCAGATATATTTTCAATCCCCTTTCTTTTTCTTCTTCTTCTGGAATCTCTATTATGCATAGATTGGCATGCTTTATATTATCCCATACATCTCTTACATTGCTTTCCTTTTTTTTCCATTTTTTCCCCCCAATTCGGTTTTCTGTCTGCTGTCCTGATTGGGTGATTTCCATTATTCTATCTTCCACGTCACTTATTCTTTCCTCTGCATTATTCATTCTGCTCTTCCATGCCTTTAACTCAGGTTTTGTCTGCAAATGAATTTTCTAATTTTTCTTGACTCCTTCATATGGTTTCTGGTTCCTTTTAAAAGTAATCTGTGTTATGTTGATACCCGTTCTTAATTCCTTCAGTATTTTCATTACCTCCCTTTTTAGCTTGGTGTCTGTTAGACTGCAGAGGTCTGTTTCATTGTTCGCTCCTTTAGGAGAATTCTTGTTCTTTTAACTGGAAGGAATGATGCCTGTGCTTCTTCATTTACTTATATTTTTCTTATTCTGTGAGTTTAGAGGAAACAATTATCTACTATAGTCTTAGAGGGATATTTATATGAGTATCCCTGGGTAGCTTGTGAGGGCATTTTTTTTTTTTTTTTTTGGTGCAAGGGCTGCTTTTTGTTTGGATGCTTGCTGTCTCTTTCCTCAGTGTGTACAGTCCATTATCCTCTTGATAGAGGGTGTACAGGTGTACAGTCTGCACATGCCTCCAGGAAAGTGGGAGCAGTGGGCAGTGCCTTGGCAGTGGTGAGGACCGATGGGAGGTAGGGGTGACAGGTTGCAGGGCCATGGGCAGTGACCCTCAGGGAGGTGGGAGCAGCACCCAGGGCGTTTGGCAGCAGTAATGGCAGCAAGGTGTGTGTGTTGCTGGAGGTTGAGGACACCTGGTGGTGCTCAGTTGTAAGGCCCTCCAAGGCAGCATCCTTGAGGTGACTGCTACCACAGGCAGAACCTATTCATGGAGCTTTAGTGGTAGCAAGCCACACCCACCTCAGGAGTCTGAGATGGCTGTGGCCCACCCCTGTGGCTTGTGCAAGAGTGCTCCATCACCCAAGAGCCTGCACAAGCACAGAGAAAGATATTCCTGTGGTGGTCCCAGGCCTCCTCCTGTGCTCTCTTGGCTGTGATGCACTGCCACCTAGCCACCTTAGGCAGTTTCCACACAACCAGCCCTAGTCCTCATCCCAGAACTGACCTCTGTAGCCCCAGTTTTGGCCCCCAGGTCCATCCCAAGTGTCTCAGTCTTTGGTTTCCTGGGCAGTGGTACTGATGGCCTGTGCAACTCTCTCTCTGTCTTGCCCTCCTCTGACTGACTGCTGACTGCAGTTTTTCCTTGATGTTTTAAGGTTCCTCTTCCATCCTGGCTGATCTCAGTTAGGTGGCCTCCTAGGGTACAGATTCATTTCCTCTTTCACAGCCCCCTCTCAGGAGTGCTGGTCCCATCCTGATTCCTTTTTTTCTCTTCTCTTTTTTCTTTTCCTTCTTTTCTAACCAGTTATGTGGAGGGTTTCTTGTCCTTTTTGGAGGTCTGAGGTCTTATTCTGGTGATCAGTAGATGTTCTGTGCAAATTATTCTACACGTAGATAGGTTGTTTTGATTTGGTGGGAGAAGGAGCACCACATCTTATTCCTATGCCATCTTCATCCCCTGTTAATTTCTAAAAAGAGCTTAATTGGGAGAATTTCTCTAAAAATCTGTGCCCTAATAATTCTTCATTGAGATGAATAATCTAACAACCTAAACAGACCCCTTGGTTTTACTCTATGCTCTAAATTAAGCAGTATCAGAACCCTCTTTTCAACTTTCTCCCTCCTCCTGCATAATACAGTCTGGGAAAGCTGCCTGTTATTGGTTGAATGGATTGTCAGTCACAAAGCATAAAAATACGGCCTCTGCTCTGTTTGCATTTATGAATTAACAGATGTGCCTGGTTTGAAGAAACCAATTCATTTCTTGATGGGAGGAAAAATCTTGTTTATTTTTTCACTTGTTTTTATATGTATGGGATTTTCACTAACTTTGGACCACATACTTGCCAGGAAGAATGTAAGGTGAGTAATTGCACATCTTTTAATGCTTCTGTCAACTTCATTGCAAGTGTGAAATTAGGTGATTCTGTCATTTCTTTATAAGCTGCACAGCTACGTTTGTTAACAGTTCAAAATGGATGTACTAGGTTAGATCATTTGGCAGCTACTAAAATCATTGAACTAGAGTTTATAAATAAGAGATATATTTATAATCTTTTTTATGAGTGGAAAGAATTATTTGTTCAAAATAGCCAAGAAATATTTGTATAATATTTCAAAGTATATCTCTATGAGAAAATGACCCAAATCACTGTTCATGTTTCTTTTATATTTATGAGTGTTAATTTCAGTTTCTCCTGCCATTATTATGAGAAGAGCGTAAAAAAAATAATAAAAATAAAAAAATAAAACCTCAGAAACATATAGCCTTTCCCCCAGAGAAAAGGTGTTAAATCATTTTGATTGGCAGGAAACAGTAATTGTGTGGAGTCTAATTAGTTTAAAACTAATTTTGTTAGTTTCAAACACTATTTTAAATACTATTTAAAACTAACAAAAAATTTTCTATTTCTGTTTCCTTTGTCATTGTGGCTTCTTTCCAGTACCACATAAAGCAACATACTGAGATTTCTCTATGAAGATTCAAAATCTGAGTAGCAATTACTTTAGTTCTTATCTTCCAGTTACTCATTAAGTGCCATTACAACAAACCCATCGGGGGATTTAGTTTGAAGGCAAAAGATGGTGCCAAGCAGGATGATCTGCCAAAACTTGTGTTAATGAATTCTTAAGTCACCATCTGATAACAAGTATAGTTATTTGTTATTTGTTTTCCCCCATTGTTTCCAGATCAGTTAGTGCTTTCCTTCAGATTCACTTGCAAGTAATAAATGACCTATACTCTTTAGGTGATTAAGGCTAAGTAATGTTTCCTCACCTGATTTATACAGAAATGACTGATTTGTGTATTATACTAGTAAAATGTATACCAAGAACTGTAAAAATCCCAATTCTGTTTTTCAAGCAAGATTAATAGGTTTGAATAATTTTAGCTTCAGAAGGGACCTTAGAAATCACATAAATCAATAATCATTTGACTCAAATAATATGGCATATTAATTTATTATGAAGGAAACAAGAATTGCTGCTTTATGAATGTTCTTTCAAATTCTAGGTCTGAAATTTAAAATATATTTCAACTCATGGGCAATTCAAAGTTCTTAAGTCTCCAGAAGGCTGACTGTATTTTAAACCTGATACATGTTTCTGAAGCTTAGAGCAAGTACAGGTCATCACTCTTCCTTTACATGAATATTGGGTTTATGCTTAAACGAAAAGAAAATCTTTTCCCTCTCACACAACATCCCCCGTGATCTCCCATTTCCCACTTCCCTATCAGAGTGTGTTCATTCATTAAATTGTTCATATATGCATGTAACGTGTTTTTTTAATACTTTTTAATACTTTAATATGTTGTCTACTTTTAAACAGACACTGTGCTAGGTGCTGGTATACAGTTGTGAGCAAATCAGATATCATTCCTGCCTTCATGGAGCTCTTAAGTCTAGAATGGAGGTGCTCATTAATCAAATGAATGATATTATTGCAAATAAACTGTGAAATGTGCTTTGAAAGAAAAGTATGAACACATTTACTAGGGCGATCTGAGCTAGTCTGAGAAATTAGGGACCGTGTTCCTGAGGGAGTGATATTTGAGCTGTCATCTGAGGATATAACGGACATGACAAGGAGGTGGGGGAAGGGAAGGATGGAGAACATTCCAGATGGCGAGAACAGCAGGTGCTAAGATTCTTATGGGGGAAGAAAGGAACTGAACTGAAAAATACCTAATGTACCGTGTAATAATCTATATGGGAAAGAATCTGAAAAGGAATGGATATATGTATATGTATAGCTGATTTACTTTGCTGTGTAAGTCAACTATATTCCAAAAAAATTAAAAAAAAAATGCTAGTGTTGCCGTGAGGCAGGGAGGGGAGGAGGCGAAATGACTTGAGCACAGCTGACAGGCCAAGGTCCTTCAGGCCTTTGTAGGCTGTGGTGGGATGTGTTCTTCATCCTGAGCAGGACCATGAAGCCATTAAGGAGCTACTTCACCTTCATGAAAGCATGCTTAGGAGACTCATGATGGAATACTTGGTAATCAAAACTATGGTTTGATTGTGAACCTAGGGCTATTTATTACTTTTCATACATTGCGGAGATCCCCTTTGCTAGAAAGTTTCTGAATATTTTAGTGTTTACTTTTTTTCTTTTTCTTTTTCTTTTGGCTGTATCCACAGCATATAGAAGTTCCTGAGCCAGGGACTGAATCTGAGCCATAGCTGTGACCTATGCCACAACTGTAGTGCTGCCAGATCCTTAACCCACTGTACCACAGCAGGAACTCCATAGGTCTACTTTTTTTCTTAAATTAAAAACTAGCGTTTCTTAGTTTATTTACACACAATTTTAATCAGGTAATTCCTTGGTTCTATAGTTCAGAGATTATGTAGTGGTGTGAAAATGCATACATCCAGTATTTTGTCTTTGGTTGTGATAATGGCTTCCCTTAAAACTTCATTAGTTTAGGTTTGTGGATATGGGCAAGGCCTATTTAAATTAGAGTTTACTTTAAGAAGTATAGGAGTTCCCTGGTGGCTCAGTGGGCCAAGGATCTGGTGTTGTCACTGGTGTGGCTTGGTTCACTGCTGTGACACTGGTTTATCCCAGGCCCTGAAACTTCCACATGTTGTGGGTAAGACCAAAAATAAAAATGAATAAGTAAATAAAAATAAAGAGTATAGCAGCATCAAAAAAGGGTATAGCAGCTTCATTGTATGTCCGTAGATTTCCTTGAAATGAAAGTAAGTCTATGTTGTCTGCCAACAGCATTTCATTAATGAGCATATGGAAAATTTTCATTAGCAGAGTATCAAGCCAAGCATATTAATGACATAACTCATTCACTTATTCGTATACTTTTATTCCATAACTCTCTGCTAACTAGATATTTTCAAATGACTTGATGTATTTTTATTTAGGTAATTTATATCTTGGAGTTCCCGTCATGGCTCAGTGGTTAACAAATCCGACTAGGAACCATGAGGTTGCGGGTTCGATCCCTGGCATTGCTCAGTGGGTTAAGGATCTGGTGTTGCCATGAGCTGTGGTGTATGTCGCAGATGCAGCTTGCATCCTGCGTTGCTGTGCCTGTGGCGTTGGCCAGCAGCTACAGCTCCAATTAGACCTCTAGCCTGGGAACCTCCACATGCCGCGGGTGTGGCCCTAAAACTACAAAAGACCAAGAAAAAAAAAAACTTCATAATTTTCTGTTTTTGTTCATTAAGACATTTTAAAGTTGAATACTTAACCCTTTATTATGAATTATGACTTTTGGATAAAGTTCAAATTAAAGAAAGTAAGAATCTATTTGTGTATAGTGATTATTAATTAGAAAGCTTGAAACTCTGAGAAGTATTTTCTGGGTATTAGCATGTCTTTCATATATTCAGTTACTTTTTAATTTGCACAATAGAGTTTGAAGTTTAGATAGAATTTTTTATTTTGTCTAAAGCATTTTTCTATTATGCTTAGCTTACATAATTGTTTTGATTGGAGCTTCATGTTTGCTGCTAAGGAAGTTAAATTTCATGGTGCTCCTAGATGTGATTTGGTTCAGAGGACTGATTCATGCTAATGCTCCTCACAAGAGACATAGTATAAGTCAGAATGATAATTGATAAATTTTTAAAGGAAGGCATCTTTTAAAAAAATAAATTAGAAAAATTTATCAAAGTAAAGTAATGCATATGCATGGTTAAAAAAATCAAATGATACCAAGACACATAATACATTTTGCCACACCAGTCGCATATGGAAGTTCCCATTTAGAACTGCAGCTGCTGGCTTACAGCAGAGCTACAGCAACAGGATCCAAGCCATGTCTGTGACCTACACCACAGCTTACAGCAACACTAGATCCTTAACTCACTGAGCGAGGCCAGAGATTGAACTTGTGTCCTCATGGATACTAGTCAGGTTTGTTACTGCTGAGCCATGACGGGAACTCCCATAATAAATTATTAAAAACACATCCCCTATTTTGTCAGCTTTTCTCTTGCAACAGACAACTCCAACATTCCAGAATCTTATGATCTCAAACATTTGTTTCTCAATCATGGTTCATATTTCCTGTGATAGCTATGGGTGGGCCTATTCCAACTGCGTTCTCATTTCACGACCCAGAGTGAAAGAGCAGCCTGTATTTATAGGGACATACCATTATCATGTCAGAAGGAAGAGGGCAAGGGGTAGCAGACATATGTAATGCCCCTGCAAATTTCTGTGGAACTAACGTGTTATTGCCTCCGCTCATATTCCATTGGCCCATATTCCAAAACATATTACCCAGCCTGATGATGGGGCAGGAAATATTCTCCACTCACAGTGACGTACTGCAAGGAATATGGCCAAAGGCAGGAATATATACATCTCTGGGATTGCTCCTAGGGAGTTGGGAATAATCAAACAGTCCATCACACTACCACAATATTTAAATGATATGCAGAGATGAATTATCAACTTATACATGTTATACTTTGTGTAACAACTTACATGTAGCATAGTCTCTCAAAACCTCCTTTTACCTAGAGATCTTCTAGGTCTCTCTTCTTTAGAGCCCTTTTGTCGTCTTGCTCCAGTCTGGATTGACTGTCTAAGTCTGATGTACTGTAGTCATCCTTAGGTTTCTCTTCGTCACTCTTCTGAGTTTGATCCACTGTTTTTTTTTTAGAGCCTGTGCTTTCTTCTCTGATTTTCTTCCTTACTTGGTTGGAGTGCGTAAAAAATGGACAGTGAAAAAAACAAATACACTAGACTTTTGAAAATTAAAACTTTTGCTTTTTGAAAGTCACCATTAAGAAAATGAAAAAGCAAGACATAAAATGGAAAAAATGGGTTTTAATGCATGTATCTGACAAAGGACTTGTATCCAAAACATACAAAGAATTCTTTTATCCCAGTGATAAGAAAGCAACTTTTAAAAATTGGCAGAAGTTTTAGGCACATGCTTCACAAAAGAAAATACATGAATAGTTAATAGAGACAAGAAAAGATGCTCAGTATCATTAGTCATCAGGGAAATGAAAATTGAAACTACAGCAACCCACACCCATTAGAAGGGCTAAAATTAAACAGACTGAAAATACCAAATATAAGAATGTGGAGCTCATACACTGAAAATGATTAAATGTTAAACTTTATGACTCAGCCATTCTACTTTGGGTTTTTATTCAGGAGAAACAAAAATATATTCCACAAAAAACCCTGTATATAAATATTCTCATATCTTTATTCGTGGTTGCCTCAAACTAGAAACACTATAAACGTCCATCAGTGTGTGTGTGTGTGTGTGTGTGTATGTGTGTGTGTAGGCAAAATGTGGTATATCCATACAATGAAATATTTCTCTGTAATAAAAAGGAATGAAATATACATGTAGCAACATAAGTGAATTTCAGTCATTTTAAGACTAAAAAGGACAAGCACTATAGAATATATGTTATATGGTTATATTTATAATTTGAGAGAATGCAAACTAAAGTGACAAAAAGTAAGTCTGTAGTTTTCTATGGCTGAGGGGGAGGAGATAGCTTTTCACTGCAAAAGTGCATGGAGAAACTTCTGTGGAATGTAAATATTCTGTATCTTTATTATGGCAGTGCCGGGTATATGCATATACCCAAACCCATCAAACTGTACAAATTAAATGGATTAATATAATTTATTGTACCTAAATTATACCTCAATAGAGTTGATACAGTGAAAAAATCCATGCATGCATGAAGTTGTTAATAGCATCTAGTAGACATTATAGTTAACAGTTTATCATCTTCAGAAATTCTTATTAAATAGTAGAGATTGTATTACAAAGAGAATGGAGCATTTAAGGAGTTACTGTCATGGCTCAGTGCAGACTAATCTGACTAGCATCCATGAGGATGCAGGTTCTGTCCCTGGCCTCTCTCAGTGGGTTAAGGATCTAGCATTGCCGTGAGCTGTGGTGTAGGTCATAGAGGTAGCTTGGATCCTGCGTTGCTGTGGCTGTGGCTGTGACTGTGGCTGTGGCCAGCAGCTGCAGCTCTAATTCGACCCCTAGCCTGGGAACCTCCATATGCTATGGGTGCGGCCCTAAAAAAGACAAAAAAAAAGAGTGGTGCATTTAATTTAATTTCTAACTGGTTCCGTATAATTCTAAAGCACTTAACTTTAATAGATTTGTTTAGTTATTTATTTATATCTTTTTTGGGCTGCACCTGCAGCATATGTAAGTCCCCAGGCTGGGGGTCAAATCGACAGCCACAGCAATGTGGAAGCTGAGCTGCATCTGCATCCTACACTGCAGCTCACAGCAAAGCTGGATCTGAACCCACTGAGCCAGGCCAGGAATCGAACTCATATCCTCATGGATACTAGTTGGGTTTGTAACCCACTGAGCCACAGCAGGAACTCCCCATTATAGCATAGATTTAGTAACACTGTAGCTAAAATTATGTTTTTTTATATAGATAATAATATATAATGTATATATTCTCTAATTGTAAAAATGTTAAGAATTTATGTGCTATTATACGTATAGATCTTGGATAGTAATCTATATATAGTTTGATTTGCATTCTCATATATTATGGGTTCAAATTATGAAAAATATAAAATACGAAATAAACTAAAAATTTTTATGACATGACAATTGGAGATTTAAACTGATGTGATATTTAATGTTAATATTTTCTAAGTATAATTGGGCTGTTATTTTTAAAAGTCATTATGTTTTAGAAATTCATACTTAAATGATATAGTTTCTGATATTTTCTTCAAAATAATACCAGAGGGGGGAAATGGATGGGCAAGTAGGTAAAACAAGACTGTTTATGACTTGATAATTACGAAAGTTGGCTAATGAGTACAGGTATATGGGTGGAGGATGATGGAGCTTATATTTTTCTTTTTAAATTTATGTATGTTTGGGGTTCCAGTTGTGGCTCAATGGGTTAAGAACCCGACATAGTGTCTGTGAGGAAGTGGATTCGAATTCGATTCCTGGCCTTGCTCAGTGGGTTAAGGATCTGGTGTTGCCGCAAGCCGTGGTGTAGGTCGCAGATGCGACTTGGATCCTGTGTTGCTGTGTCATAGGCCAGCAGCTACAGCTGTGATTTGACCTCTAGCCCAAAAATTTCCATTTGCCATGGGTGCGGCCCTTAAAAAGAAAAGAAAAATTGTGTGTTTGCAATATTCCATGAGAAAAAGTTGCATGTATATTATAACTTGTCAATTTCACTTCTAGGAATTTATCTTAGGAACTTCTCAGAGGTATAAACAAATAATCCACAATAATGTTCAATGTAGTTTTGTTTATTAATTGGAGAAAATTTAAATACGTAATGGGGATTTAGTTAAATAAATTGATACATTTGGATGATTTAATACCACATGGAATTAAAAATTAGGTCATAAAAAATAATAACATGGGAAAATATTTGTGATATGTTTTCAGTTAAAAAAAGTGCAGGGTTTAAAATATATTTATAAAAATCTGTTCTTAAATTATTTAAAAAATAAATTATATGTGTGTAGGGTGTGTCTGTGTATGTAGAGTGAAATGCGGGCAAGGTGTCTATTATAATTTCTAGCCTCATAATTTTCGGAAGTATCTTTTTGGCAGTAGAGTCTGTTGTCTTTTTTAAAAAAAATAAAAATGATATTTTCACTCCAATATGTTAACAGTACAAGGTAGTATAAAATTTCAATTTCACCGTATTTTATTATGTTTTATTCTTTGTTTGATTTGTTATTTGGTTATTTAATTTTGGTTAAACCTCAGTGTCTAGCATACTGCTTGGCCATGGTGGACTCTCATAGTAGACTATTCTAAGAATAAAGATTTCAGTTAATATTTTATTATTATTACTTTTTTTGCTCTTTTGGTTTTTTAGGGCCACAGGTGCTGCAAATGGAAATTTCCAAGCTAGGGATCGAATCGGAGCTACAGCTGCCGGCCTACTTCTCAGCCACAGCAACGAGGGATCCAAGCCATGCCTGTGACCTACAGCACAGCTCACAGCAATGCTTGTTCCTTAACCCACTTAGCGAGGCCAGGGATGGAACCTGCATCCTCTTGGATTCTAGTCGGGTTCATTTCCACTGAGCTGCAGTGGGAATTCCTAAGGTTAATATTTTACATTTTTTCTTCTTTAAAATTTTCAACATTTTCCTTATTTTATTTGAAGAAAATGTATAGTATTACTTTTTAAATCAGAAAGTCACTATTCAGGGAGTTCCCTTTTGGTACAGCAGGTTAAGGATCTGGCTTTGTCACCTCTGTAGCTCAGGTCGCTGCTATAGTGCAGGTTTGATCCCTGGCCCGGGAGTGTCTGCATTCCACAGGTGCAGCCGAAAAAAAGAATTCACTATTCAAAAGTAGACAGTTCGGACAGGCTAAGCTTCTCTCCTCTCCTCTGAGATGTAATAAAACAAAATGTCCTCTTTAAAATTTTATATAAAATCCAAAATATAGTATTTGTTCACATCTTTTTATCTTTGTTTTTCCTGGTTTCAGCTCTCGAACATCTTCAAATAAAGAAGTGGTTATACACAGTGGTAAGACCTGTAATTGACTTTATGATTCCTCTGGGGGTGGTGGGGAAGGATTCTGTTAGTGATGGGCTTCTCTGAATACCAGTGCTCGCCAGCAAGAGTCTCTGATGTTAAGATCTCTTAAATTAGTGTGTTCTAAATTATGAGCCAGAAGATACTCTAGCCTGGTACATTTCATAGTGGTTAGTATATTATCGTCACTCAGTTACATTACTAAATCAATGACATTTAGCCTTTGTACTCATATCATTTTTATTTGACAGATCAACAGGATAATGGAGATATGAAGCCAGTACAGAATGTCACAGCTATGCCAATCACACAGGTATGGACATGTTAGGAAACTAGATTGTATCTTAAAAAAAAAAAAAAATGTAAACACATTTCAATCAGGTCAGAGCTGTTGTGAAAATGTAAATAATAATTCTGTTAACAACTAACATTCTTTTCTTGAACTTGGGAGAAGTGGGTTAGAGTTGAGAAAACACTAAATTTTCACTGGCTCTCATATACAGTATTTTTCTTTACAGTATTCGATTTTGCTTTTGTTGCTTTCCAGACAGGACCACTATAGTAACAATTTATCTTCAGTTAGTGGTAAAGTTGAGTTGCTGCTGCCAGTTTAATTTCTCTTTTATCTGTATTTACACTGGAGGAATTGGTATGGAATAACTGATCTAGATGAATGGATTTTCTTTCAGGTAGAGAGAGACCTGCCTTTCTGATCTCCAGAATGACCTACTGAAGTTCATTGTCTTGGGCTTCATAGAAATGAGCAAAGGCTTCATAGAATACCTTGCTACTTTATGTATATTAAGTGATCTGGAGCTGTACTGTCCAAGATAGTAGATGCTAGCCACATGTGGCTCTTTAAATTTAAATTCAAATTCAAATTAAATAATGTTAAGTACAATTAAAAATTAAGCTCCTCCTTTGCACTGACTACATTTCTAGTGTGTAATAGCCAGGATCACAGTCTTTCCTGTTTGACATTAACGGTCTGGAGAAGTATGCTTGATTTCTAGAAACCTCTTATTTCCTTTGTTTAACATATTAATTTCTTTTTTTTTTTCTTTTTAGGGCCACACCTGGGGCATATGGAAGTTCCCGGGCTAGTGGTCCAATCGGAGCTGCAGCTGCTGGCCTATGCCACAATTGCAGCAACTTGGGATTCAAGCTGCATCTGCAACTTGTACAGTAGCTTGTGGCAACACCTGATACTTAAACTGCCGAGTGAGGCCAGTGATCCAACACACATCCTCATGGATACTAGTCAGATTTGTAACCTGCTGAGGCACAATGGGAACTCCTAGACCTTTTTTTTTCTTCTTTTTAGGGCCACACCCGTGGCACATGGAAGTTCCCAGGCTAGGTGTCTAATCAGAGCTACTGGCCTAAGCCATAGCCACAGCAACACAGGATCCAAGCCACGTCTGTGACCTACACACAGCTCACGGCAACGCCAGATCTTTAACCCAGTGAGTGAGGCCAGGGTTCGAACCTGCATCCTCATGGATCCTAGTTGGGTTCGTTAACCACTGAGCCACGAAGGGAACTCCCACCTAGACACTGGTGACTTTTGAAAGTCACTATTGCTAGTATTATTACTTTCACAGTTGGTTTTGGTTGGTTGGTTGGTTTTTATAATTTCGTCCTTTCCATTTTTGGTGCTTTGTGGAACTGAGTTCATGTACCTTTCAGGTTTATCTATCATTTTTAGGCTTGTTAGGATCTGGTCCACCCATCTCCTTTTCCCCACAATAGCATGGACTCTGGAGCTATCAGGATTTCATCTGGTTTTGAATTGGCACTTTTACTTCCAAGAAGCTATTTGTACCATGGAAACAAATTCATATCTTAAATTTCATTTATTTTGTTAATTAGGCTCTCAACTACAATCTGAGCAGACAAAGACTTTTAGAAAAAGAACCTTGGAATGCATTCAGCCACCATGGCCCAGTTAATGTCTCCACGGATGGAATTCCTTGCATTCTTTTTTGGACCAAGAGGATAACAATTAAATTTAAGAATCAGACCTGGCTGGACCTTACAGAAGAAACTATTGGCCAGAAGGCAACAGTGGATGCTGGCAACTCAAATTGTAGTGAAGAAAATGCCACGTAAGTTGATTGGAATAAGCCCTTGGGGCAAGTGTAGACTGTTAACTGGGTGGTCCAGTTCTGTCATTTTAGAAAATAAAGTAGGTTCCTTTGCACATGACCCTGATATACATTTCTGAGGAAATGTCTAATGTCTAAAATGAGAGAACAAGTCAGAAATTAGTTTTTAAAAATTTCTTATTTTTTCCCAGTAATTTTCTTCTGAACACTTTAGCTAATTGTTACAATACTTTGTGGAAATCGGGATTCTGAAAATGAGGGCTCCCAAACTCATTCTGCAAAAGAGAAAGGATTCAGGGCTCTGTATCACTCCAAGTGTGAAGTGTCTAACTACTTTCCTTCCCACAGGGAGGAGAGGAGATGACATATCACTGATCAGAGTCATACATACTCTAGTGGGTAAAACAGGGAAAGCTGTCTCTAGCCAGGGCAGATGTTTGATTCTGGGAAGTGTCTGAAGTTGTGGAACGTTGCAGATTTGCAAGTATGCAAGGGTACCTTTGAATGGCTAAATTTCAGAGAATTCTTTAGGATGTTTAAAAATGATTACAATAATTACTATTGATTTAATATAAGCAGATTAAACACATGTCCCTTCCTAAGAGGAAATCAATTTCCAGTGCCTTTCTCTGCTTTTCTGTCATCCAAGCAAATATTTTTTGGTTATACTTGTTTTGGTCCAGGTGGAGGAAGTCTGGCGTGTCCCACTTGCCTTCTATAAACCTCCTTGCTTTCAACATTTGTTGGCATAATGAAGGCTTTTGGAAGAATGTGTGCATTTGTTTTGGCCTGTTTTAATGGGCAGAATGCTTTGTATAAACCGTAGCATACACTGTGTGTGTGTGTGTATGTGTGTCTGTATTCTTCCTGCATATCTTGGCAGAAACACCTTTTTATTCCTGGACTTGATTTCTCATTTAAAAATTCTTAATGATGGGTAAAAATGGATTATATAAATATACACTTAGAGGTTATATTACAAGTCTTAGTATCTTGTAATATACTTAGAATGACTCTTATTAGGTAGCTAGGGAATTGTAAGCATAAGCATCCAGACTCTTCCCAGATTGTTTATTCTGTTACAGTGTAACTATCTTAGAGACTCCAAGAGCTCAGAACTTTTTCCTCAGGCTCTAATTAATTCCCTACAGGGCTCTTTATTTGTGGTCAGCGCCCGGGAGAGAGGATCATTGCATAGGGATCATCTTGCCTGTCCTTGGCTGACTGGCCCTCCTTGATTCCATTTATTCTGACCCCAGGGTATTTGTGGGGAAGATCAGAGCATCACAGCTTTTTGCTGGGCTTTAGAAACCTTAATTATCACTGGGAACCTAGGAAGAATGAAAACTTAGCTTTTAGACCCAGTCCTGCCAGAGAACTCTGTGACTTTATAAACAGGAGCCACAGTAGGGTCATCACCTGTGAGATGGAGATAATGGCATCTGTTAATAACAACTAACAGGACTTGAGCTCTTGGCATTGACCAGGCACCTTGTGAGGACTTCACAGGTAAAATAACTGTTATTCCTCACAATGCTACTGCAAATAAACCCTTGAGTCACAGGTAGTTATCACCTGTGTTTCAGGTGAGGAAATTTGACAAAGCTCATGAGGTTAGGAAACTTCCTGAGATCAGACAGCTTGCATGGTAACAGAGCTGGGGTCTAAAATGTCTTGAACAATGCCATTTTCTCTCTTCTCTCTTGGCCCTCTCTCATAGAGATGAAAAAATCAAATGAGGAAATGTATGCATGAGAACTTTGTCAAGTGCTACCCAAAGTATTAGTATCATTTTCATAAGATACTAATGATGCCTAGAGTAAAATAGCATCTAGTTACCTGGTGGAGAGGCCTAGGGAAACTTTGGTTTTCACAACATCCAATCAATGAGTTTATTTGTTTGTTTGTTTGTTTGTTTCTGCTTTATCACCACAAGCATGCTAGTGGATGAATTCTAAGTCTGCGTTATCCACCTCTTGGAGTCCTGCTCAGGAGAGTATGCAGGCATCCTGGAGAGCCCACCCAAGGGCCTGAGTGGGAGGCTTCCCAGGACATGAGGCCTTCAAAGACCAGCTGCTGAAACTGTCCCTGATTCCTGTGAATTGTGTAGATTAGGGAGATGTCTTTGCTGTGCTGGCAAGGAAATGTTATACTCAGGAACCAGAAAGGGAGTTGTGGAAAGAACAAACCGAAGCAAAGACATAACCATGTAAGGTCAAAAGCACAAATTAAGAAAAGATGACCATACTTTAGCACTTGGAAACAAAGTGTTGAGGGAAAGGCAAATTGTTGGCAGACAGATTTGCTGCAGAAGTCTTTTTAAACAGTGAAAGCCCTACAAATAGAGCTTAATCCAGCATCTGTGTATTTTGAATTTAGGCAATTATAGTCTGAAGAATTCAGAATCTGTTTTAAATATGAGAGTAGGGCACTTGGATGAGCAAAAAAAAAAAAAAAAGGTCTTTTCTGAGTAGTTCCCTACATTGTATTTCCCATTTGTGTTCCCAGGTTATGGTGCAATGCTTTGCACATAGAAGAATCTCACTGAATGATTGCTGAATTTACTTTGTTGAAATTGGGTCTCATGTTTTTTATTCTGCAGCAGAGCACATTAACAAGCTTTCATTGAAACCAGGACTGATGGAGAAAGCTCTTGGGGCGTCGGAAGTGTGGAAGGTGCTGAGCTGCTCCACTGAGAAGGGGTGGGCTCAGCATGGCTATGCTTTGAGTTTTAGTCAGAGAGCCAGTTTGTGGGTAACTAAGATGTTCTGATTCCTTGGAAGAACTAGAATAAGTGACCAGTCAGATTTATAAAGTGCCATCCAAGGAATGCATTTCATTTCTTGAAAGTATTTTCAGTAATTTGTAACAGATTATCAGAGTACTGTTAAAGAAAAACTCTCTCCCTGTCTTTTTTTGTTTGTTTGTTTGTTTGTTTTAGGGCCGCACCTGTGGCATATGGAGGTTCCCGGGCTAGGGTTCTAATCGGAGCTATAGCTGCCAGCCTGTGCCACAACCACAGCAATGTGGGATCCAAGCCACGTCTGCAACCTGCACCACAGCTCATGGCAATGCTGGATCCAAAACCCACTGAGTGAGGCCAGGGATGGAACCCACAACCTCGTAGTTCCTAGTCAGATTCGTTACCACTGCGCCACAATGGGAACTCTGAAAAACTCTCTTGAAGACTTACTTTACCGAATAAATTAGCTTATAAAATGTTTGTAAATGAGTACTTCTAAGGTGTTTTATGCTATGTTAGAAAAAAAAGATGTTATGTTAGGAAAAAGATGTTATGTTAGGAAAAAAATTATCATATTTAATATGGTTTATTTTATAAATAAACCCTTTTCTCCATAAGTAGTATGAAGATAAACTTCAGCTCAGTCACTGATGTTTCTGTTTCTTGATAAGTGGGACTAAATTAATGGGATTATGTTTGTGTGATTTTTTTTTCCAAATTTGTAATTGAATATTTTATAACCATCTGCTTTTGCTTTTTTGGTTTTATAATTTTAAGGTGTTATAACTTCTAGACATAATGTCACATATCAGCATCATCCTTTATATATTTAATTTCTCACACTTTCCCATTTTAATTGTTTATTTAGCTTTTTACTTTTTTTTTTTTTCTTTCCGGCACATGGAAGTTCCCAGGCGACGGATCAGATTGGAGCTGTAGCCGCCAGCCTGCACCACAGCCATAGCATTGCCATTTCTGAGTAGTGTCTGCGACCTACACCACAGCCCACAGCAACGCCAGATCCTTTAACCCACTAAGTGGGGCCAGGGATTGAACCCATATCCACATGGATACTGGTTGGGGCCCAGTTTTTTATCACTCTTATTTTTCAAACTTATTGAAATATTAATGAAATACACTAATGAAATGCACAAATTTAAAGTGTACAATTTGGTCAGGTTTTTTGTTTGTTTGTTTTGGGGAAGGTTTGAATTTTTTTTTTTTTAGGGCCACACCTGTGGCATATCGGAATTCCTAGGCTAGGGGTTGAATTGGAGCTGCAACTGCCAGCCTATGTCACAGCCACAACGACGCCAGATCTGAGCCATGTCTGTGACCTACGCCACAGCTAATGGCAGTGCTGCATCCTTAACCACTGAGCGAGTCCACGGATCAAACCTGTGTCCTCATGGATACTAGTCAGGTTTATAACCTGCTGAGCCATAATGGGAACTCCCAGTTTGGCTGATTTTGGCACATGTTTATACCCATGAAACCATCACCACAATCAGGACAGCAAACATTTCATCAAACTCAGAAGTTTCCTTGTGCCCCTTTGTAATCCATCCTTCTGCCATTCCCACCTTTCCAGGTAACCACTGTTCTGCTTTCTGTCATTATAGCTTAGTTTGCATTTCCTAGAGTTTTATATAACTATAATCGAATAGTGTACACTCTTCCAGTCTGACTTCCTTCACTTAGCATAATGATTTTGATATTTTTCATAGTTTCATGTGCCAAAGTTACGTTCCTTTTTATTGCTGAGTGGTAAGTACTTCTTTGTATGGATATACCACAGTTTATTTATCCATCTACCTCTTGATGGAAATTTGGCTTTTTCCTCCAGTTTTTAGATAACTTTCTAAATAAAGTTGCTGAAAACTCATGTACAAGTCTTTGTAGGAGCATGTATTTTCATTTCTCTTAGGTGAATACCTAAGAGTGGAATGGCTGGATCATATGGTATATGTTATGTTCAGTTTTTAAAGAAATTGCCCAACTTTTTAAAAAGCCGTTGTAGCAATTACCTTTCCACCAGCATTGTATGAGATTTGCAGCTGCTTCACATCCTCACCACACTTGGTATGGTCAATATGAGACTATAGAGAAAATATTTTTATATTTCTGTATGATTAGCGATTTCTGAACACATTTTCTTGGGACCTGGATTAAAAGATAAGTCTTGGTGTCACTAAGAGATGTACCTCCCCAGAGGAATGTGATTGCGTGTCAAGGAGTAATGAAGCTCAGCACTATTGAGATATTCAGGGCTTGGAAATCCAGAGAGCTTTTTATCTTCTCCTTGGAGACATTTATTTACATACATGGGTATTAGACATGCAGCCATTTGTCTCCATTATGGTGAGCTATTTACTGCCGTTCAAAAGTTAATAAAACTCATACACTTTCATTTTCCCAAGGAAAATTTTTGACACTAAGAAAGCAAATGTTTTTCTCCCTCTCTTAGGAGAAGGGGGATCACTGTCTCTCTTCTGTGTAAACTCCCAGATTTATAAGTATAGTGTTGCTCACCTGTGTTACGAATCCCACTATGCACAGAATGACATCTGGCTTTCAGGAGGGAATAACTGGGGGTGGTCTTTGCTTTGACTTAGTAATAATCTGTCTCTGCTCCAGGCAATCCTTTGTTAAGGTTCAGAAAAAAATGTGAATAAATATAGATATAAAAAGCTTAAGACTAGTTGGTTTTTTTTTAAGTTTTAACCATTCTGATTACTGTACTATAGTATCTTATTGTGATTTTAGGTTTTCCTGATGACTAATGATATTGACATATTTTTGTGTACTTACTGGTTATTTGTATATATCTTGTGAAGCACATGTCTTTTGAATACTTTCTTTTGAATACTTTGAAGTTGTGTTGTCTCCTTATTATTGAGTTGTTCATGTTATTTGCTATATTTCAGGTCACACTTTTGTATTTTTTCAAGAAACTGTTTCTTACCCCCAGAATGCAAAAATTTCTTTTATGTTTCTTCTCTGTGTTTTATAGTTTTGGTTGTTATATTTAGGCCTGTGATCCATTTGGAGGTAATTTTTTTAGTATAGTGTGGAGTAAGAGTTATTCCTATTTTGATGAACTGTGTTTCTCTTTTCTTAGGTTGTCTCTGAAGTTTGGTGATGCTGAAGATCCCAGAGGTCTTGATATAAGGTAGGTATGGATTCCATTTTGGAATGTCACAGGTTTAGCACTTCAGATTAGTCCATATAATTTATTCATTCAAGATATAAATGTCAAGGGCCTGCTGTGAGCCAAGCATTGTAACACATGAAATGCCATGTTTACTTAATTATACTGAAAAGTTAATGGTATTATGATGGGAATTCTCTAGTAATGCTTTCTTTAGTTTCTATCAAAGCATCTACCTAGGAAACAGATGAACCTGAGAATGTGATACCCTTTTCCTCTGAGCAAAGAATAAAATACATTTAAAGCTCCAAAGCTGAGGATCTAGTTTGAAATTATTTTCTATATAGCTCCTTACAACTGAATCACAGTTATCACCTAACGGTAACAAAAAATTCTCTGATAGCTGAAATTCCCTGGCAGACAGTCAACCCAGGCCTGCATTTTTCTCTGTTTATGTGTAGAATAATGCATCTGCCAACAGTGGCTTCTCCAAGTAGTTAGGAACTGTTGCAGGGGTGAGGAGCAATTTGAAGGCATTAGAGATTTTTTTTTCTTATAAAAATATAATCTTTCCCTTCCTATAGGACCAACCTTTTAGTAGTGATAAGCAGCTGTCTTTAACATTACTTGATAAACCAGCAGGATGTGCTAGGGCAGTCTTTCCTAAGCTGTGTTGTATGAAACACTTCTGCTCTGTGTAAGACTTTATAATAACCCCCAGAAAAGGGGTCCTGTGGTCAAAGGTGTTTGAGAAAGAGGGCACACGGTGTCCTCTTAGAGATTCACGGTGTAAATTTGTGTATTGACATTTCTATGGAAACGTGCTCTTAAGGAAGATTGCTACACTTGGTGGCTTTGGTGAACCTAGCATTTCCTATGTTTAACCTTAGAAAGCTCTTTCCTCAGAACATTTGCCTACATATTATGGGACACTAGTATTTCACTGGTAATAATTTAAAACACACAGATCATCATCTTTCAGAGAAACTTTATAAGGAAAACAGAATTCCGTAAGATGACCCAACACATATACATGTCTGTTTGATATTGGAATGGGGAATATTTTTGATTCCAATAGCACCTTTTTTTTTTAACCTAAAGGAAAGTAACTTTATGAGTATTAGTTTTCTTATGATAAAGCTATATGGCAGACACACTCTGTGTTTCCTCTGTGTATCCTCTTTGGCATTTGCATTTGACAGCCCTATAGTCCACCAGCTCAGCTTTCAACTGCCAGCCTTTCTTTGCCTGAAAGCTTTCTCTGGCCAAAGGGGGCATATTGCCTCCTGTCCCTACTGCAGCATTGACTGAAAGAAGTCTATAATTACCTCAGCTCCCTCTTCCTCAGGTGAGGTCACTCAGAGCCTCATGTTCTACTTTGTGTCCCAGGGTCCCCTGTGGGCATTAAACCCCAGTTGCTCAGAGCAAAAATTCGCTTATCTGTGTCCTTTTGGGCTGCCTTCCTTTCCTCTGTCATTTCTCTTCTCTCCATTCTACATATTTTGAATGACTAAATTCCCAAATAAATTTGGGATCACCTCCAAAAAATGCCTGTATTCACATCTTTGTCTTGGGGTCTTCTTTAGTAGGAGCTCGACAGTCAGACAAGGTTATACGTGTCCATTGAAAATAGAGAAATGAGAAAATATTGAGCTATAAAAAAGAAAATGAAAATCTTTAATAATCCAACCACCATTGATAATCACTATTAACATTTGTTTTTCTTACTTTATACTTTTTTTTTGATGGTAAAAGTTACCATTTTAAAGTGTTCAATTCCATAGCATTCAGTATATTCACATCATCACCTTTATGTATCAGTCTCAAATGAAACTTCTTACCATTAGCAGTCACTCCCCATTCCCCTTCCTGACCACCTATAGTTACCAGTCTGCTTTCTGTTTCCATGGCTTTGTCTATTCTGGACATTCCATATGAATGGGGTCATGTAACATAGGACCTTTATGTCTGGATTCTTCAATATATACTTTTAAAAGAGCAACTAGTAAAGAGCAGGAACAGAAGTAGGCACTGTGCTGCTCTGTCCACACCCCTCCATCCTTCTCCCTGTTTAACAGTAGGCACCTGTGTGATTGCCAGAGGCTCCCCTCAGCTGCTGGAAAACCCTTTGCCTACATGCCCACCAGAGGGCCAGTCATCCCACACAGCAGCCCTGACCAGTGACATGAGGCAAATCCAGATCTCCCAGCAGGATGGAGCCGGAGTTGCCCCCCTACCCTGCCTTTGGCCCTGGGACTCTGTTCAATTCATGCCCTTACTTGTTCTCCCCTCCTTCCACCCATTTCATATCTTTCCTCCCCAGTCCTCCCAGGATTTTCTTTAAAAAATCACTCACCCATAAATCCTCGTCTTAGGCTCTGCTCCAGAAGTCAGCCATGGATTCAAGTGGCTAGGACCATGCTACTCCTGACCCAGAAAGGGCCAAGAGACACAGAGCCAAAGACCTGAGTGCTGGACAGCTGTTTGGCAAAATGACCTGATGTATTTACAAGGAAGGATTTTTCAGGCAGGTCTGTTGGTCACTGACACTTCCATCTCATCCAAGTTGTCATAATAGCCTCAGTCTCAGGCTGCTATCTGAAACAGGGCTGCAGACAATGTGGCAGTCTTCCACCCCAGCCCTGAGCTCAAGAGCAGTCACTTCCTGGGAAGCCAGAGGTAGCCTGCCCTTTCTAGGAATGGCTTTTCTCTCCCACTGCCCATCCTGGAACCTCTGACTCCAGGGCTTAGGCAAGAGATGTCCATTCCCTCCATCCTTCCTTCCCTCAGTGTTCTTGGTGGATTGTTGTAGTGGGCAGGGATGTCTGGGCATAACTGCTTCCCTCAAAAAGCCTTCCTGTATCTGCCTCAGGAGGCCAGAGTGAACTGGGGGTGTCCTAGATAACTTCAGATGTTTTATAACACCAGACGTAGTACGAGGCACTACCCATGCATGCCCCCTTTCAGCTTAAACAAGCACAATCTATTTTATAGATGAGAAAACCAAGGCCCAGAGAGGTTATATGAAAACCCTTATCATACCACTAATAAAAGCTGTGTTCATCGAGAACTCTTTGGCTGCTTAAAGCCCAAAGGGAACTGATTGATTAATAGGACTGAATATGATTAACCGACCACACCAGGGCAGCATCTTTCTCCACCTCCTGGCTCTGCTGTCCTTGTGTCAGCTTCATTCCCAGGCAGGGAAGATGGTGACTAGGAAGGCAACTCTAAGCTGACGGTTACCCACTTAAAAGAACCCTGTTGCCTGATAGCTAGGCAGAAGCACCAGGATTGCATCTTACTGATCCAGCCTGGGGCATATGCCTTTCTCTAAACCAATCACAGTGATTAAAAGGCTGCAATATACTGATAGACAGGGCCTGGGAGACTTCACCGAGGGAAGAGGGTCAACCCTATACACACCAAGACGCTGTTCCCAGAGGGAGCAGGAAGACAGCCTGCAAATGGGCAGAGCCAGGATAAAAACTCAGGCTTTCCTGAGCTATAATGATCTCAGCTGATTTTTTTTTTCCATTTTAAAAATCAAAGTGTACATTGATTTACAATGTTGTGTTAGTTTCAAGTGTACAGCAAAGTGGGTAATCACATTAACATTTTGATGTGTATCCTTCCAGAATTTTTTTTCTAGGTAGTCACACATTTTTTAATGAGAAAAGTGATCATGACATATGCATATTATAACTTTTTTATTACTAAAGAATATTTCATTCCAAATGGCTAATAGTAAGGGCTCTGGTCCCAGTTTGGATTCTAAGCCCAGCTCCAGTGCTTACTCTCTGCATAAACTTGCACAAGTTAGTTATTTAATCCCTTTCTGTCTTAGATTCTGCATTTGCAAAATGAAGGTAATAATATTTATCTCATGGTTTTGTAGTGAGGATTAAATAAAATACACACAAAGACCATAAAAAGATGCTCGATACATAGTAAGAGCTATTGCTATTATTTAACCATTATCTGTTTAGCTAATTCTTCCTTACTGTCCATTTAATTTCTCTCAAATTCTTTGCAAGAATAAAATTACTTTAATTTTAAAAAAGAAAAAAAACCCAAACTTTTGTGTTTTTCCTTCTGTAGGAATTTGTATTGCTTACTTTGGGGGGCTGCCTTGTTAGTTGCTTCATTCCCATACATCAGGAAGCTCTTGTTCAGAACTAAAAAAGTAAAAGCCTCTCTCTGAGCCAGTTCTACTACCTGACAAAAGAGGGCGCCATTGTACCATTGGTAGACAATGTCCTGCGTCAGCAACTGTAAAAGTGCTTTGGGAGTAATACTGTTTTATAATTTTCAGATTCACCCTTACCAATTACAACAAGTTCTCCATCCAGAGTTGGTTTAGTTTGCACCGAGTTGAGATTATTTTCAATAATTCAATTCAAGCAACTTTTAATGCAACTGGCATATATGCAACGTCAAGTTACTCCTACCACTGCCACCGGGTCAGCAGCCTGCAGCGGTATGACGCCCTTTTGTTGCCCAGTGACAGCGATATGTCAAGCCTGTGGGAGGTCACTTTTGCTGATTTCCAGGTAATAAACTAAAACATATGTTCAGTGCACCTGTGTGTTTGGTGCTAAAGAAACTCAGTGTCTGAAGAGAGATATTTAAGGAAAAAAGAGGAGTGGATATCTTTAAAATAATATTGGTGTTTTTTCTTTTATCTTCTAAGGTATGAAATAGAATAGGATCAACTATTTCCTCTTTCTGCACAGTGACACCCCTCCCCACTCCTTCCCATGGACTGGCTTTTACATTTAGGTTTATCCAGTCACTAAAATTTATCAGTTAGGAATGCAAGCAGTCTAAGTTGGAGTGAAGCTGTAGCATGAAGCCTAGTGACTGACACTTCCTGGAGTGAGAGGCCCTTCTGGGGAGAGGAATTGTCGGACAATTATTTTATTTCCTTCCTGTAGAAGAGCAGTGATCCTATCAGGACAGATAAGAAGTACAACTGCAGCGTGAGTGACAGCTTTGGCAGTTAGTGTAGGAGTGGAACTGTCATCCAGGGAGTCAGAAATATCCCAAAGATCCTCTTAAAGTATTTGTGGAAAGGCACAGAGGCATAAGAGGTTCCTTTTCACCGCTAGAATTTCTGACTGAGAAACGTGTCACCTTCCACTGTCCTGTTTACCTGTGAAAAAAGCTTACCTTGTTCTTCCCATTCACCGAAATAGGCAGGGTTTTACATGTCCTTCGTATAGGCACTTCTTGATCTTTTCCACACGTGAATATATATTTACTTCCCTTCCCCTCAGCTTGGAGAAGTGTGGTGAGGTAGTTTGGGGTGGAGAAAGAGTTTTCATTTTGGAGTTTGAAAGACATGGTTTCAAATTACTTCTCAGCCACTTGGGCCAAGTTACTCTACTCTCTCAATTTCTGACCTGTTTTTACGGCTATAAAGAATTCATGGCCTAATGTATGTGACAACACCCAGGATCATGTCAGGTATGGATTAGCAATAACTAATACTTAATCCTCTTTGTGTGTCTGCACTTTCATGGTTATTTTACATACTTTGTCTTCAGAACTAATCATAAAGCTACAAGATAGCTGTTATTCTCTTTGTTTTACAAATGAGATTATTAAAACTCTGATGATTATATAATTGTTCAAAGAGATACACCTGGTAAACGGTAGAGGCAGAATTTGAATTGTGGACTGTTTGACTCCAAAGACACTTTATATAATATTTATAAAGTATCTGTTTCTCTCTTTTACCCTTTCCAAAGAGAAGTAGGCAGAAAGGGTGATGAGGAGGTAATAATGAAAGTGAGGAATATTTCTCACACAGTCTCGCCTAATTAGAACAGGTGAATTGACTGATTTATACCTCCACCTTGTTCCAGAAATGACTTATGATGACTTACAGAAATACCTTAAGAAAAACAACTGGAAAATGGTCAAACCACTTCATACCCATTAGGGTGTTTATTATAAAAAAAAAAAAATCCTCCTAACCAAAAATAACAGCTGTTGGCAGGGATATAGAGAAATTAGAACCCTTCTGTATTGCTGGGGGTAAAATGGTACAGCCGCTGTGGAAAACAGTATGTCAGTTCCTTAAAAAATTAAACATAGAATTACCATGTAATTCAGCAACTCCACTTCTGAGTATATACCTAAAAGAATTGAAAACAGAGACTTGAACAGATATTTTTGCACCCATGTTCATAACAGCATTATTGGTAATAGTCAAAAGATGGATATAACCCAAATGTCTGTCAATGGATGAATGAAAAATAAAATCTAGCATACACCTACAGTGGAAGCAGATGCAAACTATTACATTTAGAATGGATAAATGACAAGGTCCTACTGTATAGGACAGGGAACTATATCCAATCTCCTGGGATAAACCATGATGGAAAGTAATATAGAAAAAGGATATATACACACACACATATATCACTTTACTGTACAACAGAAATTGGCACACATTGTAAATCAACTATAATTTTAAAA
>PVHT020004020.1:6287713-6344696 GCA_004024745.2 Catagonus wagneri
ATGGAAGTTCCTGGGCTAGGGGTCACATCAGAGCTGTCGCTGGAGCCTACACTACAGCCACAGCAGTACCAGATCTGAGCTGCATCTGTGACCTATGCCACAACTTGTGGCAACAGCAGATCCTCAACCCACTGAGTAGGGCAAAGGATCGAACCCACATCCTCATGGACATTATACTGGGTTCTTAACCCACTGAGCCGTATCAGGAACTCCTAGAGTAGATTCTGTTGTCTGCAACTAAGAATATTAATTTACATACTTATTTGTACCAAAGAGGATTGCAGGGAATACAACCTTAAGAAAATGGGGATCTAAGATTGATTATCTGACTCTGTTTAGCTTAGAACCAGAAGAGGACTTTGTTAGCAGTAGAGGATGGGAAACTGATAGGCCATGCTGTTGCATAAAGACATTTTCACTGTGGTTGCTTTGCGTGTCCATTGGTGGTATAAATGTCAGGCTGATGTGACAGCCTCTACGTACATGAAGGGCCAACAAAACCTATTGTTCAGGCTGGGACACTTTTGAAAGGGAAAGTGAGTGTCAGTAACAATTCTAAGATAACAGACATAAACAAGGTTGGGGCCCGGCAAAGTGGAATATATCCTCACATATGGCGATCACCCTAAGTTTGATGCCTACTGTGTACCCCGTAAGGTAGGCCAGCTCTTTCTAGCTATGCTGGAGGGCTTACAGAAAGAAAACAATGACTCAAGAGTTTAAATTCACAGCTCTAGGCGTGGTATAAAAAAAATTCAGAGGTTTTTTTTTTTTTTTTGGCCACACCTAAGGCATGTGGAAATTCACCAGCCAGGAATCAAACCTGCACCTGCACAGCAGTGACCCGAGCTGCAGCAGTGACAGTGCTAGGTTCCTAACCCACCGAGCCACAGGGAGACTCCCCAGGGAGTCTTTATAACTGATCTACAAGAATCCCTTACTGCTTGTCAGTGGGCTGACATCATTGAAAATCAGGCACAGTTCTGATCCTGCAAATTGGTAAACTGTATTACAGGTGGACCCTTGCCAGGTCTCTTATATGTACATGAGAATATTGATATCAAAAGAGAAGAAACTTGAAGTAGGAATGGTAACTTTGGGGAGAATTTAGATGACTTAAAGAATTGAATTCCCAAACTCCATTAATTTCTACTTGCTAGCAGCAGCATCCTCTATGAGATGAAGCTATTCTTGCCTTGCTTCATGGTCCTGTGATGATCTCACCAGAGACAGTTATATGCTGCAGGACAGACAGTGTCATATTCTAGTATAAAAATCAAATATGAGAGAATAAAACTTTAAGGTTTTGCTAATTTATGCAGCGTAAGACTTGGGGAATATATGTGCAAATGGGTTCTAGAGAGTGAGGTGTATAATTTCACATTGGGCTCAATATTTTGAGATAGGTTCTCTTACCAGATTTTGAATAGTTGTGCTGGTTTGAGCAGCCAGGAATGTTTCTAACAGTTTTCTCAGTTGATTGCTTACACTGTGAAATTAACAGAAACACTAGATGAAATGGGCCAAAAATTTCTTAGTATAATATAGAGAGAAAAAAAAAATTAAACTTAGAAAATTGGGATATTAAAATTTACATATCATCTATGACCTGTTCTCCATCCTCCTAACTTTTCCTCTGTGAGGGACCAGAGGACACTTCTTTTGTCATAGATATACATTGGGGATACAGTATTAGAAATTTTGAAAAGCGCTCTACTGACTCTCCTCTGTAGGCTGTGGATGAAGGTAAGAGATGCTGTTCTTGAACTGGAGACCTTGGTCTCATTAGGATGCTGGGATCCTGGAGTATCAGGGGTGAAATAACAGCACAGCAAACTTAAGGGGCAGAAGGGCAAGAATGTTAATTAGATTAGATTATATTTATTAATGGTAAGGTGTTCTCTGATTGATGTGGCCAGGCAGTCCACTGAAATACTTGTTCATTTAAATAATAATAATAATAATAGTAATAACCTAGTTCTGGTGTAAAAAGGTTTTTGGTGTGGTGACCTTTTTGCAGACAATAGAGTTGTAGCCTCTCTTACTTCTGGTGTCTTCCTCCCTTGTGGGTGAAGTTGATTTGGGGCTTGCTGCCGGCTTCCTGATGGGAGGGACTGGTGCCTGCCCACTGGTGGGTGGGGCTGATTCCTATTCCCTCTAGTGGGTGGGGCTGATTCCTATTCCTCTGGTGGGTGGGGCTTTTTCTCTGGGTGAAATTAGAGGCAGCTGTGTGCCTGAAGGATCTTTAAGTAGCCTGTTTACTGATGAGTGGGGCCATGATCCCACCTGGATTATTGTTTGGCCTGGAGCTTCTCAGTGCTGATGGGTGGGGCCAGATTTTCCCAAAATGGCCACCTCCAGAGCAAGACAGGCTCATGAATATTCCCAAGAGCTTTACCTCCAATTACCTTCTCCCCACAAGGAGTCACCCCCTGTTTTCCCAGGAGATCCTCCAAGAACTGCAGTCAGGTTTGACCCAGGTTTCTATGGAGCCTTTGCTTTGCCCTGGGACCCAGTGCATGTGAAAGTCTGTGTGCGGCTTTCAAGAATGGGGTCTCCGTTTCCCCCAGTCCCGTGGAGCTCCTGCGCACAAGCCCCACTGGCCTTCAATATCAGATGCTCCGGGGTCTCTTCTTCCCAGTGCCAGATCCCCAGACGTGGGGACCTGATGTCGGGCTCGGAAATCTCACTCCTGTAGGTGAGTCTCTGTGATACAGTACTTTGCAGTCTGTGGAGCTTCCCACTCAGGAGGTATGGGGTTGCTCCTATCGCGTAATCGCCCCTCCTTCCTGTTGATGTGGCCTCCTCTTTATCTTCTGGAGTAGGATATCTTTTTGAAAGTTTCCAGTCCATTTTGTTGAAGGTTGCTCAGCGTTTGGTTGTGATTTTGTTGTTTTTATGAGAGAAGTTGAGTTCCACTCCTTCTCTTCCACCATCTTAATCCTCTGGTATAGTTCTGGTGTAAAAAGACCTTACTTTAGCCATCACAGTGGGCTCATGGAGCTGAGCCTGTTTGTGACTCCAGAAGAGTGCTCTTGACTGAAGAAGAGACCTTCTAAAAGGTCTTTGGTCTCCCTACCTAATGTTGAGCATTATCATGAACAATTTTATGCTTGTCCATCAGTTATCTGTCTTTTTGCACCACTTCTAGTATGTTCTGATTTTTAGGTAACTAACTTAAACTATTCCCATGGATACTTTTATTAGTAACCCAATAGGTATGTGATTATTGTCCTTTAATTGTTAGTGCTGGAGGAACATAACCTAAGAGATGGCCGTATTCCTGGGAAATCTGGGAAAATACAGCAAAGAACATGAGTAGGATTTGACCAGACAGATAATGTTGAGAAGGACATATGGCATAAAGAAACACATATATAAAGGCTGGACTTTGTCATGCCTGAAGAACTATGTATATGGGTAGGCACATACAGTGTATTTGGAGGAATGAAAAAGATGCAGCTGAAAACGAAGAGAGGAAACTATTGTGCACAACTGTAGACTTAGAGTATTGACTTCTCATAATGGAGACCTTGAGCGGATTTGGAAGGATTCAGAGGTTGGTTCAATAAGAAATAGCAACGGATTGGCAAGTCACAAATGACTGGTGGATATCTTATTTTGGGTTCTGGTGGGAGGTGATGCCAACGTCTGCAATCAGGGAAAAACAGGTGAGAGTGAGAGTGGGTGTGGGAGAGGAGAGATTCCTGTATTTCCTATAGGAGAGGTCCAAGTAGGTGGTTAGATGTATGAATATGGGGCAAACGAAGAGATCTGGACTAGAAATATAAACTTGGAAATGTAGCAGATGCTGTCAGTGTCCATCCATATTCTTCGCACCTGACCATTTCAGTGCATCTTGGCTCATCTCTCCTTTGCCAAGAATGGCCCTCAGAGGCTGCTCTACCTGTGTTCCTGGCAGGCTGGATGTGCTGAGGAACTAATACCCACTGGGAGTAGCCTTCATGCGGTAACTCTCAGGAGTTGTGTAAAAATACCATAGCACATTTGCCCCTTGATTGGAATGACTTTAGGGTATGTTTTGTACTATTTCCTGGAGCTCCTCAGACTCTTTTTGCCCATTGAGGTATCTTCGCTGTGTAATGTTCACTTTATTAACTCTTTCTTTTGCCCTGTCTTACTTCCTTACTCCCCTAATAATGTTTCCTGGCATCACCTCCAAAATAAACTTCTTGTGTTCAAATCCTTCTCAGGATCTGCTTCTCTGGAAAGACAAGCAGTAAAGGCCAGAGGGAGAAAGTTGAAATCTTGGTGGTAGTGGTGATGGAGAAAGGAATGAAATCAGTCAAGGAGAAGAAGACAGTTTGATAATAGATCTTATTATTTATGGAGGAGGATGAGCAAGATAAATCTGTGAAGGAACTGGAGTAGAAGCAAGAGAGAGAAAAGGCAAACCAAGAAAAGAATAGTGTCTCAGAAATCAAAGGAAAAAAGGCCTTCGGGGTGAGGGAAACAGTCAATTATGTCAATGCTGGAGAGAGATCAAGAAGAAAAGAACTAAGAAATGTTTATTTTTAGAATTTGGTCAATGGGAAGGTTGCCGGTAAACACCATACTCCATGGAAAAAAAGAGACCAGCATTAGCTCAGGGTATTTATTTCCCCAGTGTTCTCCTAGAGGGAGTGCCTTGGACTGGCTCTATCCCTTCTCTGAAGGTTCCTGCTTCTTTTAAGATGCCCTGCTACACTTGACTGTCTCCTGGCTTTTAGTAATTTCTTATTGCCTTGTCCCTTTGGGCTCAGAGATGGTAACAGCTCTATTGATAGCCTCAGGTTACTGTACTGTCCCTTGTGGGTCTCCTATGCCCTACTGAGACCTTTGTGAATAAACTTCTTAGAGTATCCTATTTTGGGGGTGCCTACTTCCTGCTGAGAATCAGATTTGCACAGAGATTTAGACAAATTAAAATTTGTTACTTGTTTTATATCTAGCAATTTTTTTTTTTCAGAAAGAATTTAAAACAACCAATGAGATGCCATAGGGTAAGGCATCACTTCTGAGGTTGTGTGTTTTTTTTTTTTTTTTTGGCCTTCTGTGCCATTGTGAGCAATGATGTTCACATGTGCAATATACTCCTATAGATATGCCCACATATTATCATTCTGTGCCTCAATTTTCAGGGCCCTACAGCCTGGTAGTCCTTTAAGATAGATCCGTATTGCATGAAGGTTTATAGGTAGCTGAAATAAGTAGCTCAGGCTACAGACAATTCCCAGGTAACGGAGACTTTGTCACTCAAAACATATTGGGATGTGGGCATGGTGTTATAAGGCAGCCCTGGGGTAGTCTCTAATTTATGCAAATAAGTTATTACAAAACAATCATTGCTAAGAAGCCACTTCGGGAATCCTACCAAGGTGATGGCCTCTGAAGTTGGAAGCCCCTGGGCTAGGAGGAACCAGCATATAGGAAAATATTAAAAATATTCCATAGAGGGAAGAAAATGGGTGGAACAAGATCCTCAGAGAAACAGTGTTAACAGATTTCCTTCTAGGGGACAGGGTAGAGAAGCCACTTGTCCTTCTTCAGTAGAGGCACATAGAAGGGACATAACCTGGGGAGAATACTGAACGGCTCTCTGTCCTGCCTGTGTCACTGATTATGCTTTTCATGTCCTTACTCTGTAACAGAAAGATGATGAAGTGAACAGATCCAGTTTTTCTCTGACTCTTTGGGACTGTCTGTGTATTTCAGATTTCTGTTTTTATGACAGAACCTTCATTGTTAGCTGTATGATATTTTCAGTTACTGAGCTGAGTTCAACATTTTAAAAGGTCCAAATGTTACTAGAGCAAAACCCTCTAGTTCCAAATAAGTGGAATTTAAAACGCGGTTTGGACCTTCTGATATTTTATGTAGAAAAATAGGACAAATGATAGTAGTCAAATTTAGTTGTTCTAATGGTTGTTATTTCATAACACATCCTGATGGTGGCCACCTGGATGTCCCCAAATCCTTTGGAGTCATGTTTTAGTTTGCTCTCCTGGTAAAGTGGCTTGAATCCCCTTAATGTGAGAAGTAAGCCTGTTCCCCATGACACCTGAGAATTCAGCAGGAGTGTGGATTAGTGGCAGGAACAGTAGTGATTTATGTTCTTGTTTCTTCCAGTTCTGATTTCATGCCTCTGTTGATTTTCAGACACCCCTCTGGTGGTCTCACCTTCTCCCACTCCTCTCAGTTCCTGGAGTTGCTGTCTGACATTGACACGAGTGTCACAGACTTTTACTGAAAGTTAGGAAATTACCTATGGTGTTAATCTTAAAGAAAAGAGCCTTTCTTCTTCTTCAGAGTTCTTTCTTTTTAATCCATCCAGGTCAGGCTATAGTCAGATTTAAAATAACAGCTCTTTATCTACTGATCCATCTTTTTCTCTTTCTCCTTTATCCATCCATCACGTTACATATGTAAGATAAATGGAATACTTAAAAATTTAAGAGATGTTTTAAAAATCTGTATGGTTAGGTCATAAAAGATGAATACTAGTTCTTCAAAAATTATCACAGAAAAGCTTAGAAATAAATTTGAAGCAAAAAAATCTTTTTGTTCTTAGTAAAATATTTAACTGTAGAATGTTATACTATCACATTTTTTTAAGAAGCTAAATTTTATTTCCAACTCTGACAGTGATAAAGTGTTTCCCACTATGTTCATTTTTATCCAGTGGTGGCATCACTCTGAGCAAAACTCATCTCTGACCTTGAGAGTTTGTTGTCACATTTATGTGAGGCATTGGATTTAGAAATCTATTCAGTAGTCTCAAATTCTTCCCCTAAACAAGGCATATTCTTTTTCCTACTTTGATGAATCATTCCAGTGAGATCTGAAAATCTCTTCATGTGTTACAAATAATTCTTCTTTTTGGGAGAATCCAAGTTCCTGAAGATTATGCTTGTGGAGATTTGGACAAATGTTCTAACCTTAATTAGTCCTTCCCCCGTCTCTGCCGCTCCTGTGCCCTTGATTCCATCCCTCTTCTTGTTAAGGATGTGCATGTTTCAAGACTGAGCCTGATTTCCCAGTACAGCCCTCCTTCTTACAGAGATATTTTCCTTAATGCAAACTGCAGTCAATTAGCTTCAGGTTTAAACGCCTTGTGGTCAGAACTCAGGACTTGCCAACCTTCTCCATTTGTTTGCAGTCTGCATCTGTTTCATACTGCAGCTGCAAAAGGGTTTTCTGATTTATTTTCAGGAAGGTCAATTCTGAACTGGCTTCAAGTGCAGAGAGACCTTGAACCACTGTTTAGAAGACCCTCTTTTGGAAAATGAGTATAAAATTATCAATATAAATTAAGCATGAAGGTGATCATCTACTTGGAAAACAGGAGTTCCCATCGTGGCGCAGCCAAAGCGAATCTGACTAGGAACCATGAGGTTGTGTGGTTCGATCCTTGGCCTCACTCACTGGGTTAGGGATCTGGCATTGCCGTGAGCTGTAATGTAGGTTGCAGATGCGGCTCAAATCTGGCATTGCTGTGGCTGTGCTGTAGGCTGACAGCTACAGCTCTGCAGCTCCAATTTGACCCCTGGCCTGACAACGTCCAGGTGCTGTGGGTGCAGCCCTTAAAAAATAAAAAAAAAAGGGGGGGGGGAGAAAACGAATTTTTAAAATCTGACTGAGTTTGAAATAGTTTATTTTTACAGCTCTTCCCAAAACATATCATGAGCACGTAATGCTAGGAAGCCTTCCAGAGCCGTGGAGGAGACCTGTATAAATTGTGTGTGTAAGAGAGATTGATTGAGAGAGAGATTTTCACAGAGATTTGACCTTATATACAACTGTGTATACTAGATAAATAGTCTCTGTGGACTGCCCTCATGTCTTACTATTGGATGCTAAAACTTGAAGTCTGCATAGCAGACAACTGGGAAGCAAAAATGGATGTAAACTGGGGGAGAGCAAGGACAAGCTAGAATCCATGAAGAGGAGCTGGGATCATGAGAATGAAACCTGTGTCAGTTTTCACTGCCTCCATCTTTGATAAAATAGTTCCCTTTGTTACAGAGCTAAATAAACATTCCATGAAATGAAGATATTGAGGGAGGATCCCAGGAAAAAGTGGAGAAGCTCCAGACCTGGGTGCTGTCCAGTGCCAACAAGGTAAACCAGCAAATAAATGATAATGTGTCTGAGCTTTAAAGGCACCTGACTCTACTTTTTGAAGGTTAAGAACAAATGGCTACTGCCTCACTTCTACCTTCTAAATCTCCTGCAAATAGGCTCTCAAATATGGTCCATCTTAACCAGAAACATACAGGGAAGAGGATTCTAGAAAACATGGTTCAGCCTAGCTGTACTGGTGTATTATAAAACCACCACAGTCTGGTCAACTTAACACTCACATACATCTCTGTAAACTATAATTATTTTAAAAACAGATGCAGTAACAAAGCCATACTTCTGCTTAACCTGATACAACTACCCCTGTGTACAACCATTTCCCAAGTGGATGCTAATTTCCTTCTTGTTTTTGGTAATGTTCATTCTTCTCTTAAGTTATTATAACTCCCCCTTTGTTATCCTGTAACTTAAATACTGAGATATATGATTAACAACTATCCATACATCAGGAATTGGGAGTAGGAAAATAAAACTATATTATATATATATACACACACACACACACACACATATATACACACACACATTATATATACACACATGTATATGTATATAAAGAATTATATATGTATATATACATGCGTATGTATATGTGTATACATACACACACACAATTGTTCACATCAGAATAAGGAAGACATACAACTACTATACTTCTCATTTCTGCATTTAGTCACATGGTCTAGCTGGTGTTTATAATTGCCTTCTGCTAGTTGGAGTTCTTTACCTGGTGGGATAATACGAATAATTATTCTTGAAATTCTGGACCGTTAGCAGTTTTGCATGAATTGACTTGTAGTTTTTCATGGACTTTAATCACAGAACATGGGAATACTAAAAAAGTACCCAGGGTTCCTCTCCACCCACATTGTGTAGTGGCAATCCAATTTCCCCTTGATAGTGAGGTTCAATCACCAGGATCATTTGAACGGCCCAGGATTTCCATACTATTGGCATTTTGGGGTAGGTTAAGTCTTCCTTGTAATGAACAGTCCTATGCCATGTAGGATGTTTAACAGCATCCTTGACCTCTACCTCTCAGCTGCTAGTACACTCACCTCCTGCAGTCGTGACAGCAAAAAGTGTCTCTAGACATTGCAGATGTCCTCCTGACAAAATTGTCCCCGGTTGGGGAACCACCAAAGTAACCCCTTTCTTTATTCAGTCAGTTCATAGGCATAAGGACTCCAGAGTAGCTACGTGATGGTTTAAGTTTCCAGTTCAATAGATTCATTGTTTTTGTCTCTTTGTGAAAGCATTCTTTTCTTGGGAACTAAGACGTTTAAATCAGTTGTTCCTAAAAGTTGTAGGGATGGAAAGAAAAATTTGTTAGCGAATCACTAGAGGTGTTAGAGCTGCTCTTCCTACTTGTATTGCTTGATTCCTGGATGCATGAATCCTGCTCAGGGGAGAAACAGGATGGTACATTCATTGTTTAGTTATCTGCTACCTCCTGGTCCATGTTGCCCCAGCTTTGGAAGGTATCATCACCCACCTGGCACTATAATTAAGTCTTTAAAAAGCCATTCTGTTGTTCTGTCAATTAGCTGCTTCAGGATGATAGCAACAGGGGAAGACCAGTGAATTCCATGGGGATGGGCCCATTAGCTACACTTCTTTTGCTGTGAAATGCTTAGCTGGAAACAATGCTATGAAATAATCATGGTGGTAGATAAGGCATTCTGTAAGTTCACAGATAGTGTCAGAAGCATTGTGGGCAAAGAAGAGAAATCCATGACTATGGTAAGAGCTTATCTAGTAAGAACAATTTGCTGCTCCTTCCATGACAGGAGTGGTTAATGTAATCACCCCCATCAGGTGTCTGTCTCATTATCCCTAGAGAATGGTACCGTTTTAGGGGCTCAGTGTTGGTCTCTGCTGCTAGCAGTGCTATAGCTCGATAAGCCGTGGTGAGCAGAAGTCCATTTTGCTAATAAGTTCATGCCTCTATCCCTGCCATTTTATTTGAGCCCATTTGGCAATGATAGAAGTTGATGGAGAAAGAAGTTCACTGACAGCCACAAAACATCTCATCCTGTCCACTCAACTATCAATCCTGCTTCGTTGAGTTCACACTTTGGTGAGAATGGGACACAAAACTTTTTGCATTCAGTGCCCACTTAAAGATGTTTATCCAAATATTTCTTCTTAAAATCCAGGTGGACCCAATGTAACTGCAAAAGTTCTTATAAGAAAAAGAGGGAGACAGGAGAGGTACAGTGAGAGTGGGATGTGGATGTAACAACAGTAGAGGTTGGAGTGATACAAGGAAGAACCATGGACCAAAGAATGCAGTTGGTCTCTAGAAGTGGAAAAGGTAAGGAAATAATTTCTCCTCTAGAGGCTCCAGAAGGAATGTGGTCCTGTTGTCACCTTGATTTGTGGAATTCTGACTTCCAGAACTATCTAAGTTTGTGTTGTCGAGAGCCGTTAAGTTTGTGGTGATTTGTCACAATGGCAATAGGAAATCCTGTTTTGAAACCAGACCCAAAAGGAAATGACATGTGTCGGGGCAGAGTCTTCTCCCTCCCTGTGCCTTCCTCTTCCCCCTCTCAATCTCCATCATTCTCCACAACTGGCTCTACACAGACTATTGAAAGGACACAGTCATTGCAAGACTCTTCCTTCCACCTCTTCATGCCCTGTGTCCTTGTGGAAACCCCTGGCTACCTGAGGTTGCTATGGAGCTCTCCCTTTGCCCCATCAAATTTTTTCATCAAGTCTTCATTTTTAATTTTTCTCTCTGATATAAAAATGACCCATTGTTAGCAAATCCATGACTTCTGTTTTCAAATATATTTGAAACACATTTATGCTTTTATAGTGGCTTGTTGCAGACTATGTCTAATCCACAGAAAGAGTTCTTTTAATGGTGAACATTTCAGTATGGTGGCAGGCTAATCCTAAGAAGTTTGGAGTCTCTCACAGTACATCGGATAAATGCCAGTCTGTGTGCAGGGCGTTTTATTATTCCTTATTGCTTATCCGCAGTGTCCATTAGCATTTCCTGTTGTTATATCGGGAAAATCATAATGTTTTCAAAGGTTTTTGTTGTTCAGGTACAAACGTGTCTGGAATATTATTTAGGACCCACTGCTCATTGAAGTATCTAAGATCTCTTGTCTAGTTTATTTTGCTGTCAGGTTCTGTTAGACATGATAGTAGGGACGTTTTGTGCTGCTTCATCCTCTGTGTCACTCAGATTGTTGTGGCAGCTCTCCTTGGTACTGGTAGCCTGATGAGTAGAGTTTGTTAGTGGCTCTGGAAAGACATGTCATGCAAGAATGGGATAAGTTCTTAAGGAAGATGCATTTCCATCTTTCTAGCCAAGGAATGTGAATTGAAATAATGTACAAAGAGATACTTTTAAAATATACTTTGATTTTCTTTTTGGCCGCCCCACAGCATATGGAGTTTCCGAGCCAGGGATCAGATCCAAGCTGCGATTGCAACCTAAGCTGCAGGTGTGGCAATGCTGGATCCTTAATCTACTGTGACAGGCCAGGGATTGTCCTAGAGCTCCCAAGATGCTGCCGATCCTGTTGTACCACATCAGGGACTCCTGATTTTCTTTTTTTATTCCAGCTTTATTGAGTTATAAGTGACATATAGCATTTTCTAGGTTTAAACTGTACAACCTGTTGATTTTTTACACCACATATTGCAAAATGATTACCACCACCATTAGCTAACTCCTCCATCATGTCACATAATTACTATATTTTGTGATGAGAACATTTAAGATGCATTACCTAGCAATTTTCAAATATATAATGTAGTATTATTAGTTACACTAAACACAGACCTTAGGTCCCCAGAAATTACTCATCTTATAACCGTAAGTTTATAGTTAAAGAGGTACTTTTAAATCGCCATTGTCAAAATGCACCATCTCATATACTCTGACAGTGTTTACAGTGCTGTTGTTTGGATAGAGTCTTCTCTTAGACCATTAAACCCAGCTGCCTCTGTTTTTCTAGCTTCTAGTCTCCAGTCTTGCAGCCATCCCAGTCCACAGTTAGACTTTGTGAGCCTGTGTCCTGGATTTGATACTTTGTGTCCTAGACTTTGTGCATTACAGGAGGAAACCAATCAAGAAATGGAAAATAGCTTTTCTCCTGGGATCTTAGAGCAGAGATGGACTAAGCACTATTCCATATCTCTTTTATGAATAGACTCTACCCAAAGCCTGGTGGCCACCTGTGGTGGGCTTGTTGCAAAATAACCACCTTTATGTCCCTCTCTTTATCTGCATCCCTTGTGATCTAACTGTGTAATTGCTTCCCTTAAGAGGTGAGGTATATTTCCCCAGCATTTAAATCTGGGCTAGCCTGATGATTTGTTTTAGCCAATGAAATGCAGCAGAAGTGATACTGGATTGATTCTAAGCCTAAGCATCCACCTGTTCTCCTGGAAACCTGCTCAGCTGCCAAGTAAATAATTATGGGGCAAAGACTGCTAGAGAATGAGAGACCACCTGGAAGAGAGAGAAGCCATCTGAACAGAGGCCATCCTAGACTAGCCAGCATCCAGCTGACCCAGCAGCTGACCACAGATGTCTAGTGAGCCTCATTGAGACCTGAAGAACTGCCAGACTGAAGTCAGCCTAATTGTCCACCTGCAGAATTGTGGCTAAAAATTGGTTATTTTCAGCCACTGTGTCTTGGAGCGGTTTGTTATGCAGCCAGAGCTTACTAATTTGTCATCAAGCTTAGATGCATTTCCAAATTATGACTTACATCGATCTCTGAGTAATCTATACCTGCCACATAAGAGGAAAGAAAGAGCAAAAGATGAACCATATATGGAAAAGAAGAGACATAAAAGGAAGAATATACAGTCAGGTTGCTCTTTGACAGTTCTGATTATAATCCAGTTTCTTCTCCAACTAAATAAATCGCTTTACAATTCAACGGTCTTGTTTTCAAGACTCAGAAACTCCCCCACGCTGGCTTAAGTAAAGGAAAATTGTCTCAGGGATATCTCATCGATCCCAAGGGCCAGGATCCCAAGAGCCACCTAAATCTTCGCGAGCAGCTGACTCTGGACCTGGAATATGGTCTGGAACCAAGTCTGCTTTCTCTGCCTTGTTGCTTCTCCATCTCTTTCTCTTTGGTATTAGATTTCTCATCACTTCTGTATCTTTGCTTTACTTTTTCTCTCTTTGGTTCTCTGCTTGCACATAGCTTCATTGTGCCCATTCCAAAATAGCAGCCTCAGACTCAAGTACTCAGGACCTCCTAGCTCACCTTCCATAAATTCAAATTCCCATTCAGAGAGAGTCCAATCTGGTCCACTGTGGTCCAGTCTGCTGTATGTGAGCAGTGATTGGCAGGGCCCATAAAGATAACCTTTTCTGGACATTGAACATGTATCTTTTGTAAGAACCAGGGGACTGCATCAATCTTCTTCTTTGTCTTCTTCCTTTTTTTTCCTCTTTCCTTTTTATGGCGTAACCTTTGGCATATGGAAATTCCCAGGCTAGGGGTTGGATCAGAGCTGCAGCTGAGGCCAATACCACAGCTACAGCAATGCCAGATCCACCAGATCTGAGCCGCATCTAAGACCTACACTGCAGCTTGTGGCAACGCTGGATCCTTTACCCACTGAGCAAGGCCAGGGGTTGAACCTGCATCCTCTCAGAGACTGTGTTGGGTTCTTAACTCTTTGAGCCACAACAGGAGTTCCTGCATCAGTCTTCTTAACCTCTGCTGTTGGGAGGAACCATGTCTTACTTTCTGGAGCTCTTTTTTTTTTTTTTTTTAAATACCAAGTGTGAATAGATTTTTACCTCTGTTTTCCAGTGGAGAATCAACTTCTGCATCCTTTCATTAGAAGAATGTGATGAAAATGATCTGCAATTTCCTTTCCTAATCAGGCTGGGGCAGGGATCGGAAAGTCTTTCTTAGCCCAGTGTCCTGTCTCATGTGCCTTTATGATGCTCCTGGTGTCCCAGGACTCAGGAGCCGCAGCATCCCCTTCATATAAAGCTACCTTCCAGGGTCCATAACACTCTGTTCAGCACCTGGGTCAATCTTCCCTTTTTTTTTTTAATTTTGTTTTGTTTTGTTTTACAGTAGTCAAAATCTGGAAGGTTGCTGGTTGAGATGCTCTGTAGTAGCAATTTATAGTAATATGGATTTTATGGAATAGAAGATTCTCAAAAATAAATCCTGGTACTGACATATGGTTACCAGGTCTGTATTTTGCCACACAAAGCCATTACAAGCTCCTCTATCCAATCATCATCATTTAATGTTAGATTGAAACCAAGGAAATTGCCATTTTTAAAGGTCAAAAATAGCTGAATATTGGCAATTTCCTGTGGTTCCACGTAATACTTTGAATCATACTTTAACTTGAGAACTATAGGAAGGATATAATCTGTAATAAAGGACTGGCCTTTAAAAATGAATTTATTTAACTTATGAAAATGCTCTTTCCTTAATTTTCTTATTTTATCATGAACCATGAACTCTTTATAATGAATGGTCTGGTACTAGTTTTTGATGTGTCTTTTTTTTTTTTTAAACCCAGGTCTAGGGAAACATATCTGTATGATCGTCTCAGGATCACTCTCATTCCTATGAATGCCTCTGAGGCAGGGTTCTGGCTTCCCTTGGTTCAGAGTTATCTTCAAAGGGCAGTCATCTTCTCTGAGGCCCTCTCAGGCTGTTGTTGGGTGAATCGTTCACTTGTACTAAATCTGGGTTCTTAGGGGACATGTTTATAGCACCCAAACCAATGAATGTCCCATTCTCTCTCGTAACGAGCAAGGTCACGTTTACAAAAGGAGCCTCAGCAATCTTCAGTGAAATATGCAAACCAGTTTTTCTATCAACCATGAGTTAGAGATACTTCCCTTTGTTTCTTGTACAACTTTTCTGTCATCTCGGACAACTCCTCCATCACCCTCTATTTCCTACCAAGGGATCTTCATTTCTCTTACAAGCAAGATCTAGACAGATTGTATAACAAACTGGCTTTGGTTATTAAAAACATATTTTGAGCTCTTGGCACAATAAGCATAACCACTACTGATGAAAAGAAGTTCTCTCCCATATGGTTCTCGAAAGAAGTACGATTTTCTGAATTTACTGTACATGTGAAAACAATAAACAATTTGCATTTCTTTTTCTAGTAACTCAAACTCTAACCTGAGGGTTTTTTAAGAATGGGTTTGGTAATTTCTACATTGTACCATTCTCTGAAATATTATTGATTCTCAGCAAAATAACTAAGTCTTAGCCAAATGTTTCAGTTTATCTCTCTTTTTTTTGTGAATCTGTAAATGCGTCAGAAAAAACGTTTACTGTAATGTTAGAATGTGCATGTGTTGGCATTAAAACTGTGGTTTTGTCCCTACGGGGAATCAAATGGAAGCAAAATTACAGTTAATTCCTGGTATCTGTGGTAATGGGGAACAGACTGCATTTGTAGCGATAATATTTGAAGAATTTATTTTAGAAATTAGGTTCAACCTTGTCCTGTACTAAACCTTTTGCCAGAGATCCACAGTAGTCAAGCTGCTCTTTTTCCTCCTTCCCTCGTTCAGTCAGACTTTGGGGTAGAGAAATGACCAGCAGGAAAGAATGGGAGAGTCAGAAGACTTAGAAGTAGTGTGATTGTTAGATTTTTCTAAACTTATTGACTATAGCTCTTTTGTGGGAAAAGGAAACTACGCTGTAGTGAAAGAGCAGGATAGTCTTCCTGCTCCTTTAGTAAAGTGTCTTGTCTTATGATTTAAGAGCTAATCGTCCACCAAAACTATGTCCACGTTTCCAAATTCAGTTTTTAGTTCGTAACTGAAAAAAGAAGCAAAAAGATTTTAGAGCATTCTGAAACATCTCTGAAGCTATTCTCCCAAAAAGAGAAGTCTGAAATATAGCTGAGTGGGAGGGAAGAATGCCAGCACAGAGCCTTCTGTGTCTAGCCAGTAGTCTACAAGAGAAAGGATTTTATCAGGTTCAGTCTCTGACCCTTTGGGAGAAAGGTTATGTATAAACTCTGTGGCCTCATGGCTCCCACGAAGGTTTTGGATAGATCAGCGGGGCAGGGGTGCACTTATTCTGGATCTGGAATGTTTCCTGAATACAGAAAACTCACGCGCTTGCAAAGACAAGAGTGCATTTCATTGGTGGTATCCAGATGTAATGCTCCAATGATGTAAACCACTAATTTGTTCCGGAATGATTATTGTTATCTGTTGAAGAAGACTTAGAAAATGACTTCCAGTTTTAAAGAATCCTACTTTTGTAACTCTCTCCTACTCACGGAGGTAATCCTTATGCCACTCTGAAAAAGCTTCATATATATTATACATTATAAATATATGTATATATATAAATTATATAATTATGATGTATATATGATTATGATATGGTTGTGATAGGGGAAACCTCAAATAAATATATTAGAAACTCAAAATACAAAACGAAAGGATGGTTTTAAATAAGGCTGGATATCATGATTAGTCCCAGATGGTTCCTTTGTAGTCAGGAGAGTTCTCCCAAAAAGTCACATTTCTTTGAATGTCAAAATAAAAACTGAATTAGGCCCCTGCTCTGTGTGTTCACACTCATAGGTTTTGGGAGGTTTTGCTGCCTAGAGCTTGTGAAATGTCCATTGAGACAAAGAGATTATGTCTTCCATAATATATTCTTTGGAAGGCAACAAATGTTCTGTGAACCAGCCTTTATAATCTCAGAACCAAGGGTTTCTCTTTCCTTCTGGTTTTCTGTATTTTCTTTGGGTAATGGAAAACATTTTCTCTTTCTATGGTTCATCTATTCAGTAGGCTCATTTCCCTGGGGGAACAGGCCTCGTAGTTCTCAGAGTATCAGCTCCATTTGCTGGAGCAAAGCAGACTTACCATCAATTGGGGGGGGCTCTGATTCCCATGGAGAATATCCAGGCAGATCAGGGAGGTGTCTAAGCAAATTCCATTTGCCATGGCAAACCAGGGAGAATCAGACCAAAGAAAACACACAGCTAATACCAAAGAGGGTGTTGTCTTTGGTACTTTCCAAGAGACATCACTTGTTCCTTGATATCTCTAATAGAAAACTTGTCAGAGTAAGTAAATTTATTTCCAGTTCTGTCCTACCAACAGGTTTTGCTGACTAAATTACTTCATTGGTTGCAGTCGTAGTAAGGAAAATGTAGTCTTTTTCTATAAATGATTCCTCCAAATCTGCATTTATTTGTTTTTGGGATTCAAGATTCCTATTTATTTATTTATTTATTTATTTTGACTACACCTGCAGCGTGTGGAAGTTCCCAGGCCAGAGGTCTAACCTGAGCCACAGCAGTGACAACACTGAGTCCTCAACCAATAGGCCACCACAGAACTTGCGAGATTTCTTTTCAGAATCTTCAGAATGTTTCCCTTTTAACACATACAGTCTGTTTCTTCCTCACCCAGAGAAGACCAAGTTTATGATTCATTGCTTTTCCTTCAGCTAGTAGTTGATTCAGAACAGAATGAAGTAGGCCTTATCTTTCATGGTGTAAATGGTGTACTTTTCAAAGTCCATGTGTCAGTCAGTAAGAAGTAGAGTAATGCATTTTGTTTCTAGTCAGATTCATTTGTATTTAAAGTAAAAAAATGATACTTATATAATATTTGGGTGAAAAAACAATGGTATTTCCTCTCCAGATAAATATATTCATTTATATGTTCTTTATTTTTAGTTCTATAATAAAATATAACACATTTTATAATAAATGTAATGCATAGGTGACCAGTGAATCACACCGAAATTAAGTTTTCCCATGGAATAAAGTTTGCTCATTACTTATAACTACCAGCTTTTTAGGACAAAACTGAGAATATTTTTCAGATCATCTGAAACAAAACCATCCCTTAGTTTTGTATGAGATATCTAATGGAATAAGCAAAATGTATTTTCTCTTTTGAATTTTATTTTGGTGTGTAATTGATGAAATTCTCCATTTTTTTCTTTAGTGAATATATTGAATTCTGCATGGAATTCAGTGCTTTGAATAATTGAATACTGCAATTTTGAAATAGAGATACATATTTCACTTACTGATATAAAAACACCTTATTTCTGTTTTTAGTCACCCCATTATTTGTATTTTTCCCAAAGGACATCTTCCTTTTATAGCTAATTTGAAACAAATGGTCATGCAAATTGACCAAGTAGCAAAATTGTCATCAGTTTGGCATTGTTTTATTAGTATCAAAGTGATATTAATTACGTAGTCAGGGATTACCAAATATTTGAGCCACATAATACCATATAAATTATAGTGCATATGTCAAATTTAATTATAGCACATATTTTATTAATATTCATATATTTTATTAATATATGACATACTTTTGATTTCTGGCTCTCTACCTGTAAACTCATATGCCTTATTATCATATTTAATAACTTCTTGCTGGCACTGATTTCCCAACTGTGGCTGTTTGGGTTTTTTTTTTTTTTGTTTGTTTGTTTTTAGCTTAGGAAGACTAAAACATTGGTATTAGAATCATGAGAAACTGAGCAATATAAGTTTGTTTTATGTCATTTAAGACTGCAAGTAAGACAGTAAGATTGCTATGATAGAAAGTTAAGACTGCTCTAAGACAGAAAGCAAATATGAATTGTTAATGCTCTGTAGCATTTGTCATCCTTGAAATATTTGTAATACGTGATCTCTAATTTATTCGTTCATTAATTTACTCATTTATTTGTTCATTTATTCATCAAATACATATTGAGCCAGATACTTTGGTAGGTGCTGAGAGAAAATTCAAATACAGACCTTGCTTAGGGTTTGATGTTGTAAAAGGTAACATTTATTGAATATCTAATCTACGGTGACCTTTAGAATTCTGACATTCTACAAATCTAAGAATGATTCAGTTAGGTCATGGAATCAGTAATCCTGGTGAGAGTCAGGGTTGTGAAAGTGAGAGCCTTCCTATTCCTTGCTCACATCCTCAAGAGCAGAGGTCTGGGAAAGATGACATGGTGGGATGTTAGTGGAAGAACAGGTGGCTACCCTTGGAAAATTCATGGTAGAGATCAGTTTATTTTTGTTGGAGAGCAAGAGTAGCTCTATGTGTTTGTAGGGTACTTTGAAGCTGATTATTATGTTCAGATTAAGTAAGAGCAAAGTTCAGATCTTCTTGTCTTTCAGTAATTAAAGGAAAGTGAGCATCAGCCTGGGAAATAAGCAAACCAGAAAAAACACCTCTGAGGTCTTTTGTTTTGAGGTCTTTCCATTTCTTCTCTTGCGCAAAGAATGTTTTTCCTCTGAGATCTTTAATGTATGGAATGAGAAGTGAAAGAGATGCCTTGAGGTCAGTGAACTAAAGGAAGTCACTTTTCTGAAAGGAATTTATGTGTTAATCCCTCTCTAGGCTGTGGAATTTCTTGGGCTTGCCACTGACGGAGTGGAGATAATTATCTTGCCCATAGTTGTGTTTCTAAATGAACAACTCCCTTGACATACTGTGTATGGTTCTTGGTACAGTAGATTTGTTAGGGGACTAAACAGAGTAACAATAGATTATTTGACTAGATATTAGTGCAGCATTCTTTTTAGGATTTCATGAAATATGACCTATGAAGCTAGATATGGATGTGCTGAACTGTGTGGGTTTTTTGACCCATGAGGGAAAACAGACCGTAAGCATCAAGGTCCGAGACTGCGTAGATGTCTACCACATTGTGAGGACTTAAGATGTCCGAGGCATGAAGAGATTGTGAAGCACAGGCTTACTGAACATCTTTAGAAATGTTTTGCTGAAAGCAGTAATTGGCACTTGCTCAAGAGGTATATTAGGAGAAACTTCCATTGCCAGTGAGCATGGGGAGCCAGAAAAGTCTGAAGCTTGGGGGAGATTTTTGGAAAGTGTAGTTCCTTTGAGAAAGAGGGTGGAGAGGCTAAAATTTAATGAACTGGACACAAAGCTGATGGTCATGTGGACACTGACGAATGGCAAGCTATACACACTGGGAAAATGACTCTTTAAACATGAACATTGATTCTCAAGAAAAGTGGATGGACAGTGAGAAGTTCTAGAAATGAGCAATTCAAATGGGGAAAGTGAGAAATGTTTGAAAGAAACAAGTAAGTAGAAGAATTAAAAGTGAAGATATGTGCGTAAGGAACTCATTGTCTGTTTCAGTCTATTATATGTATATTGCAAATATATACAAATATATTCCTCCAGGAGGAATTATACTTTAAATAGGTTAAGGTATGCTGAGAAGGAGAAAGAGCAATAACTTTTAAGAATCAGATGGGAGTTCCCTTCGTGGCTCAGCGGTTAACAATCCCTCCTAGGATCCATGAGGCAGGTTCAATCTCTGGCCTCGCTCAGTTAAGGATCTGGCTGTGAGCTGTGGTATAGGTTGCAGACAGGGCTCGGATCCAGCGTTGCTGTGACTGTGGTGTAGGCCAGAGGCTGCAGTTTGACCCCAGCCTAGAAACTTACATATGCCGCAAGCCCCCCCCCCCCAAAAAAAAGAGGGCTATTTTAGACCATGTATTAGGTAACACTGACAGGAATCAAAGAATCCAGCATGTGGTTTAGAGTACTGAGCTTTGCCCCTATCTATCTCAGGAAAAGTGGTCCTGTGTCCCCATATTGTACACTGAGTGACTTCTTTTGGGGATATGTACAGAACTTTGTATTCTGACTTCTTTATCTTCTCAGATCTGAGGATAGGAAGGATCCCATTGAGGCTGCCATTTCAACTATTGATTATGTGATGCTACACATGTCTGCGATGAATTAGATGCAGGATTGAGGCTTGCCAGGTGGCATGCAGGATGTATAATGAGCATCTGCAAGAGTAAAGAAATACCTGTGAAGGCTTCTTTGTAAATTCATTTGACTTCATGTTCGCATACAACTTAGGCAATGAAAATAATTTTCAGAAGCGTTCAATTAATTTTGAATAACTCTGCAAGTGTTTAATAAATATTTGAAATGAGTAATTTAGAAAGCAGTGTTTATTACATGTCTCGTATGTTCCTAGAACTCTGATCGGACTATAGAAAATTCTTTTAAAAGCTCCAGGGATTTTATAATTATGTCGACTTGTTTAAAAATTGTTGTACTAAATTCTTAAATTTTTTATTTGACAAACATTTATATAAAGAATATTATGTGTCAGGGATTTTGAAGAATGCTTTATAGATATTAGCTATAGCATCTATATTAAATGACCCAGTGCTTGGAAGTGAATTTATGTAAGATTTTTATAGGTAAGTCTTCTTCTTTTTTTTTTCTGTCTTTTTGCCTTTTCTAGGGCCGCACTCTTAGCATATGGAGGTTTCCAGGCTAGGGGTCTAATCGGAGCTGTAGCTGCCGGCCTACGCCACAGCCACAGCAACATGGGATCCAAGCCGCATCTGCAACCTACACCACAGCTCACGGCAATGCCTGATCCTTAACCCACTGAGCGAGGCCAGGGATCGAAACCACAACCTCATGGTTCATAGTCGGATTCGTTAACCACTGAGCCACGACAGGCACTCCTAGATAAGTCTTCTTGAACAGAGGAATACAAGAAGTTGGATATGCACTGTGAACTTATGAAAGCCTAAAAATGGACTGTGATTTAGTATTTTTCACATCCAGAGTGCACTCTATTTGTAAATTTGTCAAGTAGGCAAAATTTGCCTACATGTTATTCTGCCTTCAGATGTGAACTGAACCCTAAGTTTGTTTCTTGCTTCATAAAGTCTCTCTGTCTAGCTTCTTGATTGAGTTAACCTACCTGTGACTCTTAAGACACTGGATTAGGCCACATACTGATGCCATTGTTGGATGGCAGGAATTATGGTATGTTGTTTAGGGAGCTATATGGGATATGTTTGGAGGAGTTGTCCAATGATTCTTTGTGTCTAAAGTTTCTGTCTTTCATCAATGGAAGATGTAGTGAATTTAATCAGTTAACATGATGGTTAGGTGCATGCGAACTGGAAGTACCCCTCACTTGTCATGAGAAACTCAGACCCATGAGTCAATTAGGTTGAACAATTGGGTTGCAAGGGCTTCTGTTTACCCTCAGGATGGTTTAAAACATTCAAATTGAAGTTACAATCCCCATGCTGCCTTCCTCACCAGAGCAGACATTCCTCTAGTGGAGGCGCCAACCTGATCCCATCCAAATTCAGTGTCATTCCTAGAATAGCTAACGACCACTGCTAAACATTCCCCAAGTAAACCCAGCTAAGAATAGTTTCTTATTTCTAGAGCCCTGACACAAGAAACTCAACACCCTGAGTTCAGATAAGCTGAAATTTTTTCGAGAGATTTGTCCAAGTGAGACTGAGAAGTATAGAGTCTGAGAAAGTCTCAGATTGATGGAGAGTCTAGCAAGATTCCCTATATCATCTATGACATGGCATTGAGTGATGCTGTATGAGACTAAAAGTGCTTGTGGATATGCCTACACGCTGAATCAACTGCCTGTCAGTGCTTTGGGCACCAGGGAAACGTTCATTAACTCTGCCCAACAATCAAATTAAAATTTCACTCTTACCATCTTGCAGTTTTTAAACACTACTTGGTACTCTCCAATACCATTCCCACTTGTTCTGCTACAATTTGTTGGAAGGCTGAAGCTGCATCTTGATTTTTTAAGCCAGAAAGATGTATTTCCTTTTTAAAAGGTTCAACTTCTAAGGGCTTATCATTATTATTAGTTATTATTTTATTTTTAAAGATTTTTTAAAGAGTGCTTATTTACTATTTATTTATTTATTTATTTACTTATTTATTTATTGGCTACACATGCAGCATGAGGAAGTTCCTGGGCCAGAGGTCAAACCCATGCCACAGCAGTGATCCCAGCCACAGCAGTGACAACACTAGATCCTTAACCCACTGAGCTACCAGGGAACTCCAAGAAGGGCTTAATATTAAACCCCAGAATTAATCTTACCTTGTGATCGATAAGGTACTTGATCCTCCTAAAGACTTTGAGAGGACGAGAATTATCATCCTTTTATTTTTCATTAATGAGAAGTAGAGGCTCAGATGGGTGCCTGCTTATGATTCCTATTTCTCAAATGGGAGATATGGAACTAGAACCCAGATCTTTGGACTTTCTTGTGTGCTGCATCCCGTCGCTGCCCACATGCCAAATATCTAAGGCCTAACCCCCACCTGCTCCAGCTCATGTATCTGCTTTAACTTGGCAAGAAAATTGCTTTGGGGATAGGGATGGGTCTCTATCCACAGCGCAAAGTTTGACGCAAATGCTCTAATTTCCCCTAGTATCAAAAAGGATCATTTCTGTAATATTTCTTGCATGATTTTCTGTAACCCATAAGAAGATCACAATATTTTTTTGTCTGAAACAAATTGTATTGTTTCAGAATAGCTGTATTTGTTTAACATAGATGGTTTGAGTTTAGACTGCCTTGTACTTTCTTCTCTGGCCTGAATTGTTTCTTCCAAGTTAGAATGTTTTTTCTTCTTTGGCATTCATTAAAAATCATCGGCAACATGGCCACCCTCCAGAAACACTTCTGTAATGCCAGCTACAGGACTCAGCGTCTAAAAATAAGAGTTGAAAATAAGATTTAAGTTAATGCTCAGAAAGAAATCTTTCCATGTGTTTTTACTAAAATTTGGTAAAACCAGTTCTAGGGAAAAGTGTGAAAGACATGAAACCTTTATTGCTACTTCCTATAAAACTTTGAGTAATTAACTGATTCTTTCCTATTAGCTGTGTTTCATTTTTTAACTTAAGGTTATGTAAGTTGTGAGGAGATTCTCATTCTATCCAGAGCCCACAGCTGAGCGGGCTTCCTGGGGAAAAGCAAGGCTCCTCACTAATGATTCCCAAGCTCTTGAAGTTTATATTTTCACTTGGCCATCATTTGTTACTTCCTTTATGGAACTGATTAAACTCACCAAATGATGAAACAGGAAATCAGATAGTTTGGGATTAGTGTGGGCAGTTTAAAATTTGTTAGAAATCTAGTGTGGAAACTGTAAAATAGTCCTATCTTGACTATTGTAATAATGCTGACTTGAACATGGGAGTGCATCCATCTCTTTGGTAGTATACTAGGAAGTAGAATTGCAGGATCATAAGCAATTCTATTCTTAATTCTATCGTAAGCAATTCTATTCTAGTTCTATTCTTAATTTTTTGAGGAACCTCCATACTATTTTCCAGAAAGGCAGTATAAAGTTACATTCCTACCAACGATGTAAGAGGATTCTCTTTCACTACAGATTTGCCAAAGCTTATCTTTTGATTTTTTGATAATAACCATCCTAAGAGGTGCGGGGTGATAGCTCACTGTGGTTTTAACTTGCATTTCCCTGATAATTAGTGATTCTAAGCATCTTTTCATATACATGTTGGCCATTTGTATGTCTTCTTTGGAAAAATAACTGTTCAGGTCCTTTGACCATTTTTATTTTATTTTTTTATATAATGATTTTTATTTTTTCCATTATAGCTGGTTTACAGTGTTCTGTCAATTTTCTGCTGTACAGCATGGTGACCCAGGTGCACATACATGTATAGATTCTTTTTTCTCACATTATCATGTTCCATCGTAAGTGACTAGATATAGTTCCCAGAGCTACACAACAGGACCTCATTGCTTATCCATTCCAAAGGCAATAATCTGCCTCTATTAACCGCAAGTTCCCAATCCATCCTGCTCCCTCCCCGTCCCCCTTGGCAACCACAAGGCTATTCTCCAAGCCATGATTTTCTTTTCTGTGGAAAGGTTCATTTGTGCCATATATTAGATTCCAGATATAAGTGATATATACAGAATGGAATACTACTCAGCTATAAAAAGAACAAAATAATGCCATTTGCAGCAACCTGGATGGAACTAGAGACTCTTATACTAAGGGAAGTCAGAAAGAGAAAGACAAATACCATATGATATCACTTATATCTGGAATCTAGTATCCTTTGACCATTTTAAAAATCTAGTTATTTGTTTTTCTGCTGTTGATCTGTATGTGTGCCTTATATAGTTTGGATATTAACCCCTTATCAGATATATGGTTTGCAAATATTTTCTCCCACTGCATAGATTTTCTTTTCATTTTGTTCATTCTTTTGCTGTGCAGAAGCTTTTAGTTTGATGTAGTCTCTCTTGTTTATTTTTGCTTTTGTTGTTGTGATTTTGGTGTTAAGTCCAAAAAATCATCAACAAGACCAAGCAAATTTTATAGCTTTAAGTCTTATGTTTAACTTTTTAATCTATTTTGAGTTGATTTTTGTGTATTTATGTATGATTTAGGATAAGGGTCCAATTTTATTCTTTTGCTAATGGACATCCCGTTTTCCCTGAGAAAAGGAGATGTGTCCACCAGAGATCCATCCACCTGTGGGCAGCATGAATCCTATGGAATGGCACACAGTTAGGTTTCACAGGCGATCTGTCACATAGTCTGCCCTCTTTTGGTAAACTGAACATATGACTTGTCAAAAACATTTTTATTCAGTGCTTTAGTATGTGCCTTGTAAGGGAAATTTAATCCATATGTGTCAAAGATTTATTTACACTTAAATCATTAAAGCATCATTCTGAGTTTTTGATGTCTAACAAGCCTTTTGACTTTTTCCAAGCAGTTCTAAGTGCTCTGCCAAGGGCATACCTAATACCCAGGACCAGAAAATTCACATTTTCTCCTTGAGTCTAAAATCCTTGCTTCCATCTTCAGGAAAAATTCCTTAGTTCCCTGAGTGAAGGACTGAGTTCCTACTTGCTCCTATTTCTTTGCAACTCAAAGCGGGAGAGCTCTGGATGGGCAAAATATGATATGGTATGATTTACACATCTGGCCTCGATCTGGGCCTGTTTTCTAACTTGGCAGGAGGTACAGGATGCATTTTACTCTCATCTACCTCTGCTTCATTGGATATGTTGTGCAAGGCAAACACCAGATGATTCTGAGTTCATCTGGTCCATGGAAATGGACAGGAAGAAGTCCCACTTCATTCAAGGATTTGGGCAAATGTATTAAAGAGCATGATGCTCAGAGAAGAAGTATTGCATTTCCATTCTTTCCAAGATTAAAGCTACTCTGACACTGGTGGATCTGTGTTTTGTCAACAGTCTTAGGTCCCTCATCTTACAACAATTTCAGTTCTCTTGGTTAGTTTGGGGCTGGTTCTAGGATGACATAGGGAAGGCTGCCACCAGAGGGCATCTCTTTCAGTATCTCTCCCCTTCATTGTCTCTTTTGACATTTTTCTTTAAGTTTTTCCCTTACTAATCGCTGCTTGGAAACTGTCCTAGGTCATTGAAGAAAACATGGATAAATTAAATCCTGTGAAGTTGTTACTGAGAATATGCTACTCTCCCAGGACTGGTGACAACTCAAGGCAGGGGTTCTGTCCCTTTCATTTCTGTGTCCTTGGTGTCTTATACAGTGCCTGGCTTACACTTGGTACCCAGGTCATGTTTGCTGAATAAATATAGTATCTTTGTATAAGAGACAGTCAAGCTAAATTCAAAAGACTGAGCCCCTGACCATGAAATTTCAGTTAACCTAATCTCAACAAACATTCTTGTCTTTCTGTATTTCTTCTAGTAGCTTCACCTTTTCAAACCTTAAATCCACCACAGAAAATACAGCAACTGATGGCAGCCTATGGGGCAGTGCCTTACAGTGGAAGTCCTCTCACTATCCTCCAATCACTGCAGGGAGGGTAGGAAGTGTCCTACACTCAGGAGAGAATGTAGCTGACCCTTCTCAGTCAGTTAACTTGTTCTTGTGTAGAGGTAGAATGTGGGGCCATCGTTTGCTTTTTGTGAGATTCCGGTCTCTTCTCTGTGGGTTGAAGTTCTCAGCTCTGTAGTGGGAGGGATAGGCTAGTACAGTCATTCTGTACCTTTCATTTAAAAATTTATAAAAGGAGTTCCCATCGTGGCTCAGTGGTAATGCACCCAACTGGTATCCATGAGGATGTGAGTTCAATCACTGGCCTTGCTCAGTGGACTAAGTATCCAGTGTTGCTGCGAGCTGTGGTGTAGATCACAGATGAGGCTCAGATCCCGTGTTGCTGTGGCTGTTATGTAGGCCAGCAGCTGCAGCCCTTATTCGACCCCTAGCCTGGGAACTTCCATATGCCATGGGTGTGGCCCTAAAAAGACAATAAATAAATAAATAAATAAATAAATAGATAGATAGATAGATAGATAAATGACTAAATAAAATAAAAATATTATTGTATCGTTGACGTACAATATTATATGTTACGGGTGAGTAATATAGTGATTCACAATTTTGGGTTTTTTTTTTGCCTTTTCTAGGGCTGCACCTGTGGCATATGGAGGTTCCAAGGCTAGGGGTCTAACAGGAGCTGTAGCCGCCGGCCTACGTCACAGCCACAGCAACGCAGGATCTGAGCCAGTCTGCAACCTACACCACAGCTCACGGCAACACCAGATCCTTAACCCACTGAGCAAGGCCAGGGATCGAACCCACAACCTCATGGTTCCTAGTCAGATTCGTTAACCACTGAGCCATGACGGGAACTCCCTACAATTTTTAAAGTTATATTGTTTATAGCTATAAAATATTGGCTATATTCCCTGTGTTGTACCATATACCTTTGTAGCTTATTTTATACTGAGTGATTTGTACCTCTTAATACTCTACCCCTCTCTTGCCCCTCCCCCCTCCCTTTCCTCCCTGGTAAACACTAATTTGTCCTCTGTATCTGTGAGTCTGCTTCTTTTTTCATATACTTACTAGTTTTTTGTATTTTTTAGATTCCATATATAGGTGATATCATGCAGTAATTGTCTTTCTCTGTCTGACTTATTTCACTTAGCATAATACCCTCCAAGTCCATCCATGTAGTTGCAAATGGCGATATTTCCTTCTTTTTTATGGCTGAGTAGTTTTCCATCGTGTATACCACATCTTCTTTATCCATTCGTCTGTTGATGGACACTTAAGTTTCTTCCATATCTGGACAATTGTAAATAATGCTATAAACACTGGGGTACACATATCTTTTCAAAGTGGTGTTTTTCGGTTTTTTTTTCAGATATATACCAGAAGTGGAATTGCTGGGTCATGTGGTAGTTCTACCTTTATTTTTTTGAGAAACCCCCATACTGATTTCCATAGTGGCTGCTCCAATTTGCATTCCCACCAACAGTGTATGAGGATTCCCTTTTCTCCACATCCAGGTCAACATTTGTTATGTTCTTATTGATGAAAGCCATTCTGACAGGTGAGGTGATAATTCATTGTGGTTTTTTGGGTTTTTTATTTTGGTGTTTTTGGCTGCACCTGTGGCATGTGGAAATTCCTGGGCCGGGGATCGAACCCCCACCACAGCAGTGACTCAGGGTACAAGCAGTGACAATTCCAGATCCTTAACCACTAGGCTACCAGGGAATTCCATTTAAAATTTTTTTTATTGGAGTATGGGTTGACTTACAACTTTGTGTTAGTTTCAGGTGTCCAGCAAAGTGAATCAATTATATGTATATAATTTATATATATACACACACACACACATACACACATATATACACACCTTTTTCAGATTGATATATATATATATATATATATATAATTTTTCAGATTTTTTGGTCCTTTTTACATGTAGTTCTTACAAGATATTGAGAATTCTCTGTGTTAAACAATAGGTCCTTGGTCCTTGTTTATTATTTATTTTGTGTATAGCTGTAAGTATATGTTAATTCCAGACTCCTCATTTATCCCTTCTTCCACGCTTCCCATTTGTTAACTTTATGTTTGATTTTAAGATCTGTGAGTCTGTTTCTGTTTTGTAAATAAGTTCATTTGTATCATTTTTAAAATTAGATTCCACATATAAGCAATACATGTGATATGTGCCTTTCTCTGTCTAACTTCACTTAGTATGATGATCTCTAGGTCCATCTATGTCTCATTGGGGTTTTGATTTGCATTTACCAGATAACTAGCATTGTTGAACATGTTTTCATAAGCCTACCTTTTTTTCTGAACATAGTCAGACCTTAGGAGGGATTTGGCTTCGGGTTACTTGGCAGAGGGATATATCTAGGGTGTTTCCGGCTCTCCCTACTGGTTTCCCTACTACAGTTCTGAGAACTCTGTAAGCTCATTCAGCCACTGACAACATCAGCTTCTTCTGCTGACTATTAGTAGCCTCCAACAGTTAGAAGTAGATGGGAACTGAATAGCTCCTTCCCCACACCCTGGCCACCAGCTGTTAGGAATCAGTGAAAGCAAATATCAGGCAGAATCCTACTGGAATCTAACATTCATTAACAGGCATTCATGCAACTGGTTTCCTGAGGTCTTTGTCCCTTTAGGTACTCAACCCAAACACTTTACATGAACATTGACTTTAAGGCAGATAGAACAGTGTTCTTGGAAGGAAAGAGGTCTTTTGGTTTGAATAGGCAACATAGACTGAACCAGTCCATGGGTTTCACATTGAAGGTGACTGTGGCAAATTCTTATATTTTGTTCATTTAAAGGCTGAGGTGCCTTACATATACTTTTCATCTGACTGCATATCTAGAACATGTCTTATTTTATCAATGAAAATTTGTCTAACATTTTTATTCAAATTAAACTTCTTTTGCACATTTGGAAAGACTTTTTTTTTTTTTTTATTGTCTTTTTGCCTTTTCTAGGGCCGCACTTGGGGCGGCATATGGAGGTTTCCAGGCTAGGGGTCTAATCAGAGCTGTAGCCATCAGGCTATGTCACAGCCGTAGCAATGTGGGATCCGAGCCACGTCTGCAACCTGCACCACAGCTCATGGCAAGGCCGGATCCTTAACCCACTGAGCAAGGCCAGGGATCGAACCTGCAACCTCATGGTTCCTAGTCGAATTCGTTAACTACTGAGCCATGACAGGAACTCCTGGAAAGACATATTGAAAGCTGATTGTAATAGACTTCTCAGATTATGATGATTCAAAGTCTTTTAAATTCTAAGTAATCGCTCCTGGGGAGTTGAGGTTAGTTAAGGTTTACTTGCCCTATTTGAGGGCAAGTATTTTAGAATAAATTAGGCACTATAACAGAGCACTGAGAACTGACAGTCTTTATGATCCCATCAATAAGATATGATTAGACTCCTTCTATGTGTACATAAGGTCTAAAATGTCAAATTAAAACAATTTTGAACCCAGGTTAGAAAGTTTTGCGTAATTCTTTTAACATCAAGCAGTATGCAAAATGGTCTCAGGCATCTTCTGTTTTTAATGTGCTTATTTTAAATGAAAAATTGAAATAATGTAACTGAAATTATGTAATCAGTTTATTATTCACCACACTGTGAGCATAGATTTTTTTTTTTAGGTCTTGACATATCTTTAAATAAGTCATTTTGATAGTTTTTAAAATTTTATAATATGGCACCTTTGTGAAATCATGTATTTGTATAAGGGAATGTGTTTTAGTCACAGCAGGGGAATTTCATCTGACTCATTCAAGCATGACTCTCACATTTGTTAGGAATATGGTCATTGTATTCTCAAAGTAAAATATTCTTTTACTCTGTCATTATATATTGTGATTTTAGATACAGAATTAATTTCTGTCATATCTTGCCAAAAAATTGGCCACATTTCAAAGGAATCCACATTATTCATTCATACTCTGAGCGTTTTTTTCTAGCCTTTATTAGCCATGCGTAAATCCAGACCTCAAAGTACATCGGTAAAACCCATCAGGGTGTACATGTGATGGTTAAATGTGGTGGTGGGACGTCTTGTTTCATTCAGTCTATAATTCTCTTGCCCTACTATGTGCCAGTCACTGTACTGAGCACAGAACTGGAGTTGTGTGTGCAGCAATAATCCAACAGATGTGTCCTCAGCCTCTTAAGCTTCAGCCATAACAAAAGGGGACACGTGCACTGGATTAACATGCCTGATGACAAACTCGCGTCTTCCCATTCCAAGGTCCACTGTGAGGTCAGGGGTTATCTTGCTAATTTTGTTTTCATGGTCTGTTGAGGGGGGAAATAAAGATAATAATTAATTCTGTATGTAAAAACGAGTATCTATATCTGTCTATCTATCTATCTAGGTAAAATCACATACACAAAGATAGAGTGAAACGATCTATGTGCCAGGCACTATAAAGGTCTCCCTAGGGGATTACAAACATTCTCAAAGTTTTATTTGCTACCCATATACTGATGACTTCAAAACTTAATCAGTATTTCTGACTTTTCAGACTTGTGTATAGAAATGCCTTCTGGGCCTCTCTATTCAGACATGCTAAGAACCTCAAATTCAAGGTGAACCAAGGGGTTGCTTCTCTAGACCTGTGTTTCTTGCCCTCTTTCAGTCAATGGTGGACCCAGTGTTAAGGCAGACACTTGAGAGTCATTCTAAACTTTTCACATTCTTTGAGTTGACATCCAACCCAAGGCCTACTGATGTCCTCTTACTGGGTGGGGAGCCTCAACAGTGACTGGGTTACATATCCTGGGGGCTTGAGTTGGACTCAGGTTGCTTTAAAGAATATGGAAGATACGTTCCCTCTTACTCACCTGGGTTTGTGGACCAAGTTTATATCTGTCATATTATCATTTTTTGGCTTAATATTTGATATATATTTTTTCTTTTTTCTTTTTTTTCTTTTTTGGTCTTTTGTTCTTTTCTAGGGCCATACCCGTGGCATATGGAGGTTCCCAGGATAGGGTTCTAATTGGAGCTGTAGGTGCTGGCCTATATCACAGCCACAGCAACGTGGAATCTGAGCCGTGTCTGTGACGTACACCACAGCTCGTGGCAATGCCGGATCCTTAACCCACTGAGCAATGCCAGGGATCCAACCTGCAACCTCATGGTTCCTAGTCAGGTTCGTTAGCCATGACAGGAACCCCGATATATATTTTTTCTTATCCCATAGACAGCTGACACTGAGATAAGTTAGTACCTTGTGCACATCAGCTCATTTAATTCTTACAACAGTTCTTGTGAGTAGGTCCCATTGCCATCTTTATTTCGCAAATGAAAGAACAGTGCGGTAAAAAACCTGCCCTACATTCTGGCTAATGAGTGATGGAATCTGGATTTAAACCCAAGCAACTGGATCTCGAGTCCATGCTCTCACCCTTGTACCACCTGCCTTGCCTGTGCTACGTTGTGGGTGGATGGCATCCATCCATTTGAGGATCATATCTTGTGCTTCTATCCTCTTCAGAGGGCTTTACTCAATGAGGAGCAGTAGAGGTGATCGACAAGTATAAGTCGATTCGTTGGCACCATAAGTACTTACCTCCCTCTGAAAAGAGCCCAGCTCTTCAGTCCTAGCCCCCATCTGACATTGTTTGGCCAAGAGGAGAAGGGTGGTTTGAGATGATCTCCTTTCCATCTTAATCTCCCATTCTCCTGGCCTTTTTGCTGCTTGCTCAGCCATGGGGAGAACAATAGCTGCATTGCCCACAGCTGGCTCTGTGTTGTTTCTGTGGTTTTGGTCTTTGGGGCTCTGTAAAGGGGTATATAGTGCAGAGGTGACGGCAGTCTGGAACTGCAAATGCCACAGATACTGTCATTTCTCTGATAAACTCTGTAGCCTTACTCCCAGCAATTTCCTTGGTGCCTGGGACAGGAATCTAGGGAAGCCTCAGACGAATAGCAAGGATATTTGGGGCTGTGGTGGTCAAAGAGGGAATCCCCCAAGAAGCATTTGCTTATGATCTTTGTTAGAAGGCACTTCAAAGTCTCTTCCAGTGCAGAGCAAAAAGGCCCCTGTGGAGAGCTGATTCCCTTCTCAACCTCTCACTCTTATTTCCTGGGGAAGCGGTCCCGTCAGCTTTTGTGACTTGATTTGAAACCATTGAAACTGAACGTGCCATCTGGATAGAAGCGCTCTGTGCTGGTCTGTCGGCACAACAAGGGTGACAGTGTGAACCCTCACGGCACACCACACCAGGGCCTGGCCAGGGATGACAGAGGGCAATTCATGCCTATCTGGGGCCGTTCCACTCTGTGAACTGTGAGAGGAAGCCACATGACTGAGGGCTTTTGTAGCTCAGGGGCTGGAAGATGAAATATGAACCATTTCTGTTTCCTTGCCTTGTTCCCATCTAAGCCCAGGAAGTGGAATGGGCTGGGGGGACAGTGGCGCAGGCTGTTTCAGGAAGGCTCATACTGGCTTCCCACAGAACCATGGGAAGCTTTCTCCTGACCCCTGTCAGGCTGACCCCAACCCGCTCGGTGTCGGGAATGTCAGCCCTCCTTTCAAAATCAGAGCAACTCATCAAATATGAATGACCGCAGGCCAAATTGGCCTCTCCCCAAGGATTGGTTGTTTGGGGTATTGAATTTGGTGGTTTCTGAAAAGTGCTCATGCAGCTGCAGATGATGCCGGGAGCATCCATCCCAGCTACACGCTGAGCACTCAGTCCTGTAGCCTGTGTGCTGGCCTGGTTCCCAAGCAAATGAAGGAGTATTATTAATAAGAGGTCGTGTCTCTCTAAGGATTACTGGAGAGAGGGAGTCATGCACTAGTCTTCAGGCCTTTGCTTTAGGTTCCATATTTGTTCATTTGTACAAATCTACCGCCTCCTCAAAACTGATTAGAGGGCCCAAGATAGCCCTTGTTTCTTCAGAATAATATAATCCTTCAACAATATACTTGAGCAAAGAACTGCTGGACATTTATTCACATAACCCTTACTCTGTGTTTGGATGCCAGTCATAAGCTGACTTTTTCCGCAGCTCAGGTGGCCCATAGCAGGAGGATTCCAGGTTGGAGGTTGGGTACACTGGTCATCCTGCTGCCCTTCCCCCCACCTGGAAGGACACAGGCTGGTAGCCCCCTCCTTGGCTTGGTTCTAGGTGAGCCCTTGAGACCTGTCAAGGGCTAGTGTGATGGAGGAGACTCACTCCCTCATCTTTGCCCTCTTCCCCAGCCTAGGACTCTACTGCGGCTGCTCAGCGGTGTGTATTTCTGCAGATGTGTCTTTGGCTTTCAAGATGCAAAGGGTTGGCTGGTCCGGTTCTGGGAGCTGCCAACAGGGGTGTCATGTGCTGTGCGTGTTTTTTGTGTGATTATAATGTTTCCAACTGGAGTTTTCCTGTTCATTGCAATTAGACCTCTCGCCAGTGAATATTTAGCTGTCTTCTATCTGTCTTGTTGAGGAAAAGAGATGGTTTTAAGGTAAGAAAAGTAAATAGATGTTCTCTCAATTTCTCCTCCACCATCCGCATTCCTTCTGCCTTTTTTTTTTTTTCCCCGGCAGGACCTAGCTCTGCCCTGGGCAGCCCAAGCTGTGAACCTGGGTCTGTATGAGAGCTCAGCCCTGGATCACATGGCAGGAGCATCCCTCAGGGGAACAATATGGTCTCCCACTCAGTGGCAAAGTAGCGGATGGTCTCTGAAGGGCAGAGGATGCCTTTACAAAAAGGGGTCTGAACCCTGTCTCCTTCATGGCATCTGGGGCTAAATTTCTGAAAGATGCAATGAGTGAATTACAGGGAATAAAGGGAGACATAGATGAGCTTGATTTTTCTATAGCTCCTTGTGCCTCCCCTTCATCCTCTTAACAGCGTGCCTATGATGAGAGATGGAGCTGAAGGGCATGTCCTCCTTGGACCTGTGTACCGTTAACTTTGCAGGTCATGCCATGCAAGATGAATTCTAACCACTGGATATGGGTAACATAGGATATGCCTATGCCCACTTCTGACATAATCTACTTGCTCAGAGACAGTAACATCTCTTTTTACATATCTCTCAAATATTTAAGGATATTTCTTCTTATGGGTAAACCTAATTAATCATTTTCTCTTAATTTTTTGCTTAAAGGAGATCTGTAGAAGTAAACTTTTGTCAGAGATGATCTCTCTTGTGCCTCTGTCTAAACTGTTGACCCTCTTAGAGAATGAGGGATGGATTTTGAATTTCAGACACTCTGGCATTTACTGGGGAAAGTAAAGGAATAGAGGGAGCAAACATCAAAGCACTGTATTGAATATGATGATAGTCAGGCTTGCCAAAGCCTGGAAATGATTTTATTCTACCAGCACTAAGACAGTCGGTCCTGTTTGCCAATTTTTGAATGACCAATTTGCCGAATTTACTGAATTTACTAATTTACCAAACTACTTTTACGCATTTGTAAAGACTTGAGCAATTGGCAAGAGCTAGGATGGCAGAGCCTGAAAGAGCTCTGGGGAGTCAGAAACAATGGTCTCTGCAAACAGCCCTGAAGGCAGGAGGTGGGCAGGAAACTCCAGGGGGCACCACTGACCAATGGCCATGTGCACTGTGTCAAGGGGTAGGGACTTAGATGAGGATTCACTGCCGAAATACAAAGTGTTTCCGACAACTACTCAATTGTTGTTTTTAAACCATTTTTTTTTCTTTTTTACTATTCTTGATTTTGAAAGTCAGCTCATCAGGGTGGACTCTTCCCTGGCTTCTTTACCTTACACAGTTCCTGTCCTCCTACCATGTCATTTGTTTGGCTCTGCCTCTCTCCTCTTCTCTCAATCTGGAGCAGCACCAAATCCTTCTCATTTTCTCCTGTGGAGCACTAACAAGGACAGTTTAGCTGTCTCCTTTATTGCTTTTTGTTCCTAAGACCCTCACATTTTTCAAGGTCCATCTTCTACCACAATAGACTGTCCAAAAGAAAAAGTTTCTTCCCTAAGAGCAGTCATGGTGCCAACTCTTCAGCTAATTTTTTTTTTTCTGTGCCAAGTACATCCATATGATTTTGGAAAAATAGAAAGAAAACATGACCAATTTTTTTTTTTGTGAATTCAGTGTGATAGCCTTCATGTATTAGGCACTCAATAAATATTTTAGGAATTAAATAGTTTTTGTAATGAAATAATGTGATAGCTCTCTATTTTCTCCTTTCTATAGTCTTACGGTTGGCAGGGTTGCAGGAGATGGACTTTTAGAACAGACTGCTTCACTTCGCTTCACCTTAGATCTTAGGGAAGGAAGAGTAAAATGAGCTCAGCAGACTGGGATTCAGATCAGGGACTTGACACAGGAGCATTTGCTAGCAAATGAGGATATTTTTTCCGGAGTCTTCCCTGTCTTCTCAGAATCCTCAAGTGTGGCAGCTGGAGCTGGGTGAGAATAGCTGTAGGTTCTTTGGACAAAAGGTGAGAACACAAGATAGCACAATTAAAATGCATGCATATGAATGTCATTTAAAGAATTAGTATACTTAAGTTTTAGGAGCAAAAGCAAAATGCCCCAGGGGAGAAGGTGCCTCCATGAAGAAGGGATCTAGACTGGTGCTTCTGGTTAGTGGAAATCAGGTCTTTGTGGGATTACTTTTAGACTGGTGGTATATGCTCACTGTATGAAACTGGTATGTATATAAGATCTTAGTCTGTTTTGGGCTGCCATAACAAAATACCATAGACTGTCTGGCTTAAACAATAGACATTAACTTTCTCATAGGTCTGGAGGCTGGAAGTCTAAGATCAGGGAACCAGCATGACTAGTTTCTGGTGGAAATTCTTTTCCTGACTTGCAGACAGTTACCTTCTTACTGTGTCCTCACATGGAGGGGAGAGAGGGTGCCAGCTCTGTTTCTTCTAATAAGGGCACTGATCCCATCATGAGGGCCCCACCGGTTACCTCTAAAACACCCATGTCCAAATGCTGCCATGTTGGAGGTTAGGCTTCAACATATGAAGTTTGGGGGTGGTGGTGGATATATTTTATTTGTTTGTTTGTTTGCTTTTTAGGGCTGCAGCTGAGGCATATGGAAGTTCCCAGGCTAGGGGTTGAATCAGAGCTGCAGCTGCTGGCCTACACCACAGCCACAGCAACTAGGTTTGCAGCCTATACCACAGCTCATGGCAATGCTGGATACTTAACCCACTGAGCAAGGCCAGAGCTTGAACCCACATCCTCATGGACACTAGTTGCTGAGCCACAACAGGAACTCCACAGGGAGATATATTTTAGCCCATTGCATTCTGCCTCTTCATCAAAATTTATGTCCTTCTAGCATGCAAAGTAACTCACTTCGTCCCAGCAGCTCCAAAAGTCTTAACTTATTCCAGCATCAATTCTCAAATCTAAAATCCAAAGTCTCATCTAAATATCATCTAAATGAGATGTTGGTGAGACTTGAGATATGATTCATTCCTGTGGCAAAATTCTCTGCAGCTGTGAATCTGTGAAACCAGACAAAATACAATTGCTTCCAAAATACAGTGGTGGGTTAGGCATAGGATAGACATTCCTATTCCAAAAAGGAGAAATTAAAAGGAAGAAAGTGGTGATTGTTCCCAAGCATATCCAGAACCTAGCAAAGCAAATTCCATTAGATCTTAAGGCTTGACAATGATCCTCTCAGTCTTGATGTCTTACCTTCCAGTCCTGCTGGGGCAGCAGCGTCACTCCAGGGTTCTAGGCAGGGGTCCCACCTGCTAGGCTAGGGTCCCAGCCCATGGCTCTGGGAGGCACCACCCCTAAGGGCTCAGGTGTAGGCCACTTGTCTGTTGAAACCAAGGCAAGGGCTCTGATAATCTGTGATTTGCTTTGTGGTCATCCCCCCCCCCCCACTTGAAGAATAGCACACATTAAATAACTCTATCTTCTAGTCCCGTTAAGTGAGAAAAATCTCACAACTTTCTTTCAACTTCATCCTGTCTCCATGCCCTTCAATTCAAACTGACAGTATTTCTGTTCATAAAAATCTCTTAAGCTCTTTATTGTGTGGTAATCTAGCTACATACTTCATGGTTTGTACAGAACATGCTTTCTCATTTTTTGTAATATGAATAGACTGAGAATTTTCTAAATCTTTTAGGTCCAGTTCCATTCTTTGCTTAATAATTCCCTTCATCTTTTTTCTTCTGCATTTTACCGTCAGCTGTCAGGAGGAGCAAAGCTGCTTCTTCAACACTTTGCTTAGAAATCTGCTCACTTAAATAACCAAGTTCATTGTTTCCAAGTTCTACATTCCACAAAAAACTGGAACACAGTTCACTAAGGTCTTTACCTCTTTAGAACCAGGATTACTTTTCCTCCAGTTTCCAGTAACATATTCCTTGTATCTGTCTGAGACCTCATGGGAATCACTTTTTACATCTATATTTCTAGTTTGCATCTCAGTGCTTGTCCAGCCTCTACTTATTTACAAGTTCCAAAGCTACTTCCACACGCTCAGGTATGTTACAGCGGCACCTTACTTCTCAGTACCAAAATGTTTCTTAGTTTGCTTGCACTGCCGAAATCCAACATTATATATAGACTATGTGGATTAAACAACAGAAACTTATTTTCTCACAGTTTTGCAAGCTGGAAATCCAAGATCAGGGTGCTAGTGGTATCTGTTTCTGGTGAGAGCTGTCTTCCTGGCTTGCATAGAGTTGCCTTCTTGCTGTATTTTTCACATGGTGGTGGGGGTGGGTGGAGAGAAAGAGAGGGAGGGAGGGAGGGAGAGGGGTAGGGGGAGAGAGAGAGAGACTGACTCTCTGATATCACTTGTGTAAAGATCTTAATCCCATCATGAGGGCCCCACCCTCAGGACCTCATCAATACCTCCATTATCTCCCCAAAGCTCCCAAGCTCCATCTCCAAATACCATTATACCAAGGGGTCAGGACTTCAACATATGAATTTGGGGGGAACAAAATTCAGTCCACAGCATTGGCCAAGAAACTAGCTTGCTTTCACACCAAGATCTTGGTCCTGGGTTTTGATAACACAATGAAGATATTGTCAAGTGTTGTTCGGTGGTTTCTGCTACTTCCCTGTTGAATTGAGCTAAGAAACAAACCAAAGGAAAAGTCAACCTGTCCCCTCTCCCTTTCCTTAACCCACTGATTGAAAAGCTCTCTGACACCATAAATGTCTGGGGCACAACTACCCATTACTCAACAGTTTATAAGTAAGTTTATTTTATGGACCAACCATTAAACTGATAGGTTTTCTGGGAAATCCTGTGCTTCTGTGAATGACAGGAAACTGACCAAAGGTAAGTCCAGATTAAGTACGTCTTTCTGTGCCTGCTGTTTCTATCATTGGCCTGACCTACTCTCAGCCTCAAATCTAGACCATTCAGAATTAAGTGGAAAGTTTCAGCTTCATCTGATGTGGGGATTTTTATAATGACTTAGAGAAACCTGTTTGTGATCATGGACTAGAACTTCAAGGCAAGGCAGGAACTCAGTAAAATTTATAGATGCTATACTTATGGACCACACTCCATTCCTAATTGATGTGATCCACCTCTTTCAATTACTGAGATGTGTTTAGTTAAAAACCAGGAGGAGTTAAAATCTGTTCTAGAGATATGTCCTTCTAGACATGTCTTTAATATATGACATATGTATATATAATTTTAGTAGTTGGATAAGAAAATTTGGGAGAGGAAAACAAAATTCCAACAAAAATACATACATAGTAAAGATTCAAGTTAAAATAGATACTTATATTGCTTTTACCACAAATCTGTGGACTATTTTTATTTGTTGGGAAGGATCATTCCTGAAAGAGAACTTGGCTGTTTATATTTCCTGAGCGTCACAATGAACTGACATATACAGTTCTTTGTGAAACTAAAATCCAGCACTTAAAATAGAATCCCCTGGGATAATTCATTCAATGCTCCTGATGAAATACTCTCCTGGCAGAGAAGGCTGAAAACCAAAGGCAGCAAAAGCATAGCCTTTTACTTGTATGAGAGTACATGCTAGTTAAGTATGAGAATCAAGAAGCGAAAGACCAAGTGAATGTCAGGGTGAAATAAAATGTAGGAGCCTTTGGAATGCTCAAGATAAATGTACTCTTGATTGGATTCCTTGAAGGGCAAGGTGGTTTTTGCTGTGTGGACAGCCCAGGTAAAGCAATGAAAATTGACCCCAAGTACCCAGTAAGGGTAAGTGCCCTCAAAGGCACTTGAAGCAAATGGGATTATATACACAGATTGAGAAGAGAAAGGATAGAGAAATGAAAGTAGATGGGAAAGTAGGTGACTCAAGCTGTCCATTAATGAAAGTTTTAAATGTTTCCTTAATAGACATCACCAAATTGTAGGTCTTAATTTTGTCTCACTAACACTCCCTCATCTTGCTTCCTTCTATTCATTACAAAAATGAGTTCCTATTCTGACCACTTGGGGTCTCTAGAGAGTCACTGATCAGTGTCTGAAGCCTGAAAACTTCCTGGTTATCAGCCACTCTGGGAGGTGGAAGTGTTTATTTTTCCAACAGGAATAATCACAGGAGATCCAGGGCCGAATCTTAAATTGCCAAAGATTAAAAAACGTTTCTAGTTAATTCAGTGGGTAGCTACCTATTCAACTCCAATCTGGCACTGACCACCTTACCTCAAGGATAGCCCTTGCCATATTCATGATAGAAATTCTTTCAGTATTATTTCTTGGAGTAACAGCACTGCTTCTTATTAAAAAAGCAAATGCCCATGGGGGACTAATTTGTATAATCATTGTAAGTAATTTATACCTTGGTATGAGTTACTCTGTTGGAATTTCCTCAGTTGTGATTACTAAGGATAGACAGATTAAGGTTGGTGAAGAGACAGTGATGAAGGAAGGCAGGGAAAGAGGAAGTGAAGGCAAATTTCATCTACTTCACACCATTGCAGAGGCCTGACCCTGGGTCCTCTTCCAATTTCCTGCCCCTCAGTAAGTACTAACCCTGGGGTCAAGAGAACAAACTGCCCTCGGCTTCCTTAAGCCCTCCTGTTTAAGACGATGACTTCCAGACTTTCCGGGGACAACAGCATTATCACCTCTAGAGTCCTCTGTGTTTCTCTTTTTCTGGTCACACAAACTGTAGCTATTTTGGGTATGACGGACATTTCTGATAGTGTCGGTGATGACAAGTGCACATTTCAGCATTCCAATATCTAGAATCCTCATGTAATTATTTGTAATGAATCACTGATGAAATCTAGGGAACAATGAAGTCCTCTCAATATTTGGATGATTTACTTGGGAAACTTTACTTTGATGATCCCTCTCATTTTTATCTCGGGAAATTAGGATATTATTTCCTGGTGCACTCTGGTGTACACTATTTTTTTTTTCATATATTTATACATCCATCAAACATTTATTGAGAGTGTTACTTTCTACTTACTTGGAAGGCTCTATGAATGAAAACATGATTTAGAATAGGGCAGAGTTTTTATGAAGTCCATCAACCAATGAGAGAGACTGACGTATAAAGGCAGTTATAAATACATGATGAATAGGGAGATAAAGTGCTTTGGGACTAAGAAAAAATGACTTAGAAAAGTGAGGTTCTTTTTCTCAGCTTGTCTGAAAGCAGCCATCTGTTGTTATTATTGTTGTTATTGTTATTATCAGGGAACACTAGTCTTCCCGATAACTCACCTTGATGCCTTTGATATATTTTTTAATTGCTCCCAGCTGCTTAAAAGTCACTGGCCATAGGCTCATAGGATAGAGTGCATGAAAAGCAATCCAGCCAGGTCCTGCTAGTATAACTCATTCTGCTGGAGGACCTCTCATCTAATTTGAGGGAGATCAGTGACCAGAGGGGCTGCCCATGTTTTCACAAGGGGTGTCTTAAAACTCCTAGGTCAGTACTGCTGGAACAGGAACAATTCCCTACTGAGGGGAATGTTATAAAGTGCATTTGTTCTTCACTTTTGCAATTTTTCAAGGAACGTGGCCACCCGTCTTTCATCGACCTAATCTTCCTTTGGAGACTTGCTTACAAAACAATTAGGTGAGTGTCTGAGATTTGGAATGTGTATGTACATAGGGAAGAGAGTAAACTCTGCCTTGGGTCCAGTATTCTCCATAGGCTGTCTCTTCTGCTAAGGATAGTTTTCTGCAATTTGCTGTGGGTATATTTTATTTCTGACCCAAGTAGCATATGTACTCAGTTCTCTTCATGTGTAAGCAGGAGGAGAAAATTTCATCTCTTCTTTGTGCCTTGTGTGGAAACACACTTTTGTTTACAATGAGCTAATCCATTTGGCCTTTCACTTTTAGGTAGGCATGAATGTCTATTAACGCTAGACCCTCCTTTTCCCTTGGAGAATCACTTTTGTTCTCTCTTAAATTAAATAGATCTATCATTCTGTATTTTCTTTCTCTGATACTATTCCTAGAAAAAATATTATTTTTCAAACCTCCAAACCACAAAGTGAAACAACAGGAAATAGGGTTCTTACAACTGAGAAGATGTATGTGTGTGTGTATACGTGCGTGTGCGAGTGTGTGTATATAAGAGAAAAAGATGAGCGGTAGGTAAGCGTAACTGGCATGTTCTGATGTCATGTGGAGCACGCTATTAAATAACTGAAAGTATATGAAGACCTAAGTGGGAAACTCACCAGCCAAGAATTAAAAAGGATTTTTGAATCTAAGCTCTAACTTATCTTCAAAGGGCTAATGTAGGTAGTTGACATTTACCACACGCACTTTGTACCAGGCATTGGGAAAGCAGATTATGGAGAATGTGGGAACTTGAGATTAACAGGCTATGTCCCTGAACAGAGAAAAGGATGAGGTTGTCAAGAGATTACTGGGGGAAGGCCTGTGCATCATTCTCCCTGTCTCTCTTTCATAACTTAGAAATCCTCAAGGCCTTTTCTTTGTCTTTCTGCTTCTCTGCTTCATGGGACCCTGTGTCAGGCAGTCAGCACTTGGATGCCCAATAAAGCCCAGAGCCTGTAATTATCTCTGCATCCTGTGGACGTATATTTACATCGGTTGCTATCATCATCGTGTTCCCCTCTGACCCCAGCCCAGACAGGCTTTGGAGCTAAGACTGCTCATTACCATCTTTGAGAAACTAGTTTCCCTCTTTGATGCCTTTGATTGCTGGGGCTATAGAACACATCTGGCTTGTGTGAAGATGACAAAGTCTAGAGAGAACCCAACCCAAGGGCAGAGAAAGTTATTTCAGGATAGGTTTTCTTGCTTTGCATGTCATATGTCTCTGAAAGTTTTAGAAAAAGGAGCTCAAGGGCCACGTGAGGACTGGACAGCCCTCAACTTGAGGTCTTTCATCCAGGCCTTTGTTTCCCATACCTCTGATGTCACCAGTACCAAGAGTGATGGCGATGAGTTCAGATTAACATCAGAGGGATGTTGTCCTCACTCTGGCTTCTGTGCGAATTTTCTCAGGTCCATTAAGAAGCCACTGGGCTTCAGTCCCACAGTTAACTGAAGGTCTCAAAATTTGACTTCTGAAGCTGTCTTCAAAAGAAGATATATATGTGGTTATTAAAATAATTCTTGGGTCAAAAACATTTATTTGCTAAATGTAAACATATTGCATATGATTTTGGTCACTGTTTCAGCATTTATTCATTCTTAAATATATTCATTAAATTTCCAGATTTGGAATTGGTTCAGACTTCTCTCAGCCTCCAAGAGGCCCCTAATTTACCACCAAACAGAGGCCAATATTTGAGGCCCCTGGGCTTTATCCCATGCCAAATGACCTAGCTGGTTCCTCTGCCCGGAGATCCTAAGGACAGATTAGATTCACTGCAGCTCATGAATTTTCCTATATGAGTACCTCAAAGTGGGGTCTTTAACATCAGCTTTTAAACTTTTCTCTGCATACTTATAGAACTCTAGCACTTTTTGACTCATGAAAATTAATATTTTACTAGTTGAAATAGTGCCCTAATTGGTGATATTTCTAACTCTTTAAAGTGGAAAAAAAGCTGAAATTCCCAGTGCAAGAAAAAAGTGACATAGGGTCTGCTAATATTTGTTTGGTACTCCACAGGAGCAAAGCAGGGGAAATGGAGCTCAGTGTTTGGGTTGTGTATGTGAAGGGGTGTGTGTGTGTGTGTGTGTGTGTGTGTGTGTGAGAGAGAGAGAGAGAGAGAGAGAGAGAGAGAGAGAGAGAGAGAGAGAGGGAGAGAGGGAGAGAGTAGAGTCTGTATACAGGCAGCAGATCAACAGGCTTGTGTGGCTGAGGCTTCATGCAGACACAGATGAAACCATCTCAGGTGGTGGCCTACAACTGCAAAAAATTCTTTGTTTTGCCTTTCTCTGGTCTGAAAGTATCACCAGTTTTATCTGAGCACTATCTGGGACCCATTTTCCTTTGGATTTGGAGATTTAAGGCTCTAAAACTTTCCAAAAGTCATGTCCAATTGGGCCAGTAGGGGAAACTATGATGCAATCATAGTGTACTTATTTCTTTTTTGATTGCCGTTTCCTGTAATGATACTGTATTTATATACTGTAAGACATATTTTGCTTAAATTTATTACATATGTATTTTTGTTTTCACTTTTCTGACCATAAAATAATGCACGTTTATATAGAAAATTTGCAAATGGAAACTATAAAGAAGCTAAAAATTGTGCATATTCTAAGCAAGCATTGTTATTTTAAGCTGACTTAATTCTAAAAGAAATTTTATTCTTATTAGTTCCTATGCATACGATTATTTTATTGAAAATAATGATAATATAAACATTAGTTTTATCCTTAACCAACTAAACCTGTTTACTGTGACCCTAAAATATGATGAGGACCTATTAAGATGCCATCAAACATTCAAAGGACATGAGATTTGTGTCCTGAAACTTCTGTTTCTGTTTTAACAGTGGAGTTAATATTATTGCTTACCCTGTACCCACCACTGGACTAAATTCCTTGCATGGATCAACAATTTAATACTTGTAGCAAGTTTATAACGAAAGTCCTAGTATTAGGTTTCCACTTTACAGGTAGAAAAGTTGAGGTAGGATTCTGACTAGGTCCTATGTTCTGAAACCCTAAACACGCTTCTCCTAAACATGAAAGTGCTTAGTTTTTTAAAGAGATAAAGGCCCAACCACGTCAGTCAGGACGTATTTGAGCACATGAAAGGGCAACAAAGTACATCCCTTCACTTTGATTTCAGCAGAAACACATCCCCTGTATCAAGTGATGACAAGCCCCATGGGGCTGTGCTCAGGCGACAGGCTGGAAATGCATGTGTGTGGCAGGCAGGCTTGTGAGATCACATCCGAAGGCTGGCTGGACTCATTTCAGACCTTTGGAGTGTTGATTTAGACAAGGGGGAGAAGACGCTAACCCTTCTTCTTTGGCTTAGAAGATTATGGATCTGCAACTTCAAAAGCTGTTTGCAATTTTATATTCACATCTCACTGCCAAGGTGCTTGTCTTATCTTAAGTCAGTTGGCTGGGGCTGCTCTGAGTAAGCGGGCGGTTCCCTTCTGCTTTTGGAAGGGAGTAACAGGGGGAAGAAGAGGGGGTAGGCTGTGGAGAGATGCGCATGGCTGAGAGGATGATTCTAGCGGAAGGAAGGGAAGTAGGCTGAGAGGAGGGGGAAGGAGGAACAGGGGATGAGGTTGGATGGGGGCAGAAGAGAGGAAAGGCCCTTCCCTCATCTGTGTTGGTGTGGGAGGCTGTGATCCAAGCAGGAGGAATACAGGGAGTTCCCTTTGTGGCTCAGAGGAAACGAATCTGTCTAGTATCCATGAGGATGCTGGTTCGATCCCTGGCCTTGCTCAGTGGATCGGGAATCCAGCATTGCCGTGAGCTGTGGTGGAGGTCGCAGATGCAGCTCAGAGCCCGTGTTGCTGTGGCTGTGGTGCAGGCCAACAGCTACGGCTCCGATTTGACCCCTAGCCTGGGAACTTCCATATGCCTTGGGTGCGGCCCTAAAACGCAAAAGAAAGAAAGAAAGAGAGAGAGAGAGAGAGAGAGAGAGAGAGAAAGAAAAAGAAAGAGTACAGAACCCAGAGTCGGACCCAGTTAGAGTTCTGACTCTCTAGCTTTGTGATCTTGGTACCTCTCCCTCCTACCTATTCTCTTCTGCACTGTTTGTCTCGTTGTCCCTGTTTCTTGCGAGGCTCAGGTGGTAACATTGCCCTAACACTCCGCCCAGCTTAATCTAGAAGGCAGGGTTCAGGATGGATACTCTGTCTTTACTCTTCGTCAACTCTTTGACCTTGGGCAGGACAAAGCTGCAGTTTCCTAACCTGTCAGATCTGTAATGTACCTGCCCTTCTTACTTTACAAGGTTTTTGAGAGGCTCAAAAGAGATCAGGTATTTGAAAAGATTTTGTAAACCTAAAAGGATTTTACAGTAGTCCCCCGTTATCTCTGGGGATGCCAAACCCTATGTATGCTATGTTTTTTCTTGTCATACATAACTGTGCTAAGGTTTAATCTACAAATAAAGCACAGTAAAAGATGAACAATAATTAATAATAAAATAGAACAGCTATCACAATATATTGTAATAAAAGTTATGTGAATGTGGTATATCCCTCTCTCTTAAAGTCTTATGAATTTAATACCTTTTCCATCTTAAGCACTGATCATACACTGTGACCTTAACTTTTGCTTTTTGAAAAAAGGTGCAAAACTAGCACAAATTTCTTTTCCTTCTTCACAATTTCTCTGGTCAAAGATTTGTTCCTACTATAAATATTAGCAACCTAAACAATGCTTTTTTTTTCTTGTTAAGTCAAGTACTTTCACCTTTTCATGTAGGAAACACTTTATAGCTTCTCTTTGGCATGTCTGAATTGCTAGCATCAGTACTCTTGTGCTTTGTGGCCATTATTAAATAGGGGTTAAGTAAAATAAGTGCTTGTGTGCTTGTGTTACTTCACCTTTATTTAATGATGCCATGACAGTGGTTCTGATAACCCACGTGACTGCTAAGTGACTAATGGGAAGGATACACTGGATAAAGGGATGCCTTACATCCAGGGCAGGTTGTAGCAGGATGTGGCGAGATTTCATCATGCTACTCAGAGTAGCACACAATTTAAAACTTATGAGTTGTTTATTTCTGGAACTTTCCAATTAGTGTTTTCAGACTGCAGTTGACCATAGGTAACTGAAACTGGAAAGCAAAATCTCAGATAAGAGGGGACTACTGTATAATGGAGCTATTCTAGATGCTCCGCTAAAGGTACAACTGAACACAAAATGTTATTGGGCCAGTTGATTCTCACTCAGGGATAGCAGACAGGTTTCAGTTCATGAGCCAGCTCTCACTGACTGGTGATGGCTGGTTGGAGCCCCACATGGAGAAGAATTCTGAGGCTTTGGTTGGGCTCAGTAGGAAAGAGTGCTGGTATTGATTATTAATGTCTGCCGTGGACAAAGGAGTAGAAGAAGTGACTCATGTGCCATATTCTTTTTGGTCTAGGCTAGTGATTCCTAAATCTGGTTGATTATTAGATTCTTCTGGGTAATTTCATAAAACTGCCTCAGGCTGCAGATTTCTGATTTAGTAGTACATGGATGAGACCTGGAGGGAGGACAGAGAAACTTTTTTTTTTTTGTCTTTTTAGGGCTGCATCTGTGGCATATGAAAATTCCCAGGCTAGGGGCTGCATCAGAGCTACAGCTGCCAGCTTACCCCACAGCCACAACAATGCAGGATCTGATCCACCCTGTGGCCTACGCTGCAGCTTGCAGCAACACTGGATCCTTAACCCCCTGAGCAAGGCCAGGGATCGAACCTGCATCTTTATGGATACTGATCCACTTCTTAACGCGCTGAGCCACAATGGAAATTCCATGAATCTTCATTTTTTAAAAAAGGTTTTATTCCCAGGGTATTCTGAGAGTTGGCAGCTTTGAGCACCCTCACTCATGTCTAAAATAGAGGAGGGGCAGAGGTTAAGTCTCATGGAACTCTGAGAATTGAAAGAACACAGAAGAGTTAAGCACTTTTCTAGACATAGTCATAAGTTTAAAAAATGTAGATTAGCCCTGTGGTTTTTAGTAGGTTGCCTAACTCCTTTCCCATTAAGCAAAATTGGTTGCATTGTCTGTTGTGATGATTCTACTGCTGGCTTCAGGCCAGATCCTTTCTCCTTGTGGTTCAGACACTGGCTCCAGAAGGGCCATACCATGAGATCTGTTCCCTGCCTCTGCCCCCTGCTTTGAATCAGTTTGTGACCAATTTTCATAAATCAGGACAAAGAAAAAAAAAGATGAAATTAGCTCCTATGATAACTAGATGTGCTTTGAAATATCTGCTTTATATTTAATGATTTAGGTTTAGATTTTATTATGAACCAAACCTGCCAACAGCATTGTAATTGTGTGTGAACCCCCAAACGTGTTGAGGAAGCAGCCGATGTTCCATCCTATGAGTACAGTCTGTGCCTTCAGGTGACAGAGGCGCAGGAGGAGAGCGGAAAGGAAAGGGATGCCTGTGTCGCATTCCTCTTCCTCTCTGTCATCCGAGCTGACATATCGCCAGCATGTTGGCTGAGAAGACTTTGGAGAGAGGGGAAGAATTTAAACTTTAATTAAAAAATCGAATACCTTCTCATTTAAGTGTCAAAAGAAAGAAACCGAAACTTTGGAAGTTCCTGTGTTGGTATCAGCCATCTTTTTCCAAGACCTGGACCAGAGGGCCTTAGAGCTTGCCCTAGTGGGGGGCCTCGTTCTAATTCCAGCTCCGCATTGGAGCTCTTGGAAATGGTCATAGCCTTTTCTGAGCAGGAGGAGTAACTAACTGCTTCTCTGGTTGCTTGAGGATTGACTAGGGAGCTTTACAACTCTGGATGCTGAAATTGTTTGAGTGCTCACAGAGTGGAGATGGAAGCAGAGGTGAAGAATATTTGCTGCTGTAAGAATCTTAGTTTTCAAGGAACTAAGCTCTTTTTCTTTTAGCAGAAGCTAAGGTCTCTGAATCCTGCCTGTGTGAACTATGTATAAGCTAAGAGTCTGTATTATTTTTTCTAATCTTTCTCTTTTAGCATGACCTCACCTGAAAAAACATGTATACCTGTGTCCTGAGGAGGAAAGGAGGAGTTAATACTGTGTCTGTGTGTGTGTGTGTGTGTGTGTGTGTGTGTGTGTGTGTGTGTGTACGCACGCGCGCATGGCGCTCTAAACCAGAGGTTGCAAACTGGCAGCACAGCACATGCCATGAATTTGGCCCTCAGATGTGCTTTGTGTGGTTAGCACAGTGCTTGAAAAACTCTGTGAGGGATGCACACTCCAGTTTCCATAGGTCCTGATTTTCTTTTCTTTTTTCCCCCTGCCTGCCTGCCTTCCTTCCTTCCCTTCTTTGTCTTTTTAGGGACGCACCCACAGCATATGGGAGTTCCCAGGCCAGGGGTTGAATTGGAGCTGTAGCTGCCGACCTACACCACAGCCACAGCAATGTAGGAACCAAGCCGCGTCTGTGACCTACACCACAGCAGTGCTGGATTCTTAACCCACTGAGCGAGGCCAGGGATCGAACTCACGACCTCATGGATGTTAGTTGGGTTCGTTACTACTGAGCCCTGATGGGAACTTCTCTTCCCTTTTTTTTTTTTAATGGCTTCAACTGCAGCATTTGGAAGTTTTTGGGCCAGGGACTGAGTCCCAGCCATAGCTTCAGTGTTTGCTGCAGCTATGGCAATGCCTGATCCTTTAACTCACTGTGTAGGCTGGGAATCGAACCTGCACCTCCGCAGCTGCCTGAGCCACTGCAGTCAGACTCCTAATCCACTGTGCCACAGTGGGAACTCTGACCCTGATTTTCTTACACCTAGGATTTTTATAATTTATAGTTCTGGTCACTGGAGGTGTTGGGGTGTGGGACCTGTAGATTAAATCTTTGCTTGCCTTGCATTTTCTGAGATCTTATATAAGAGGGAAAAAAAAAAGCATTCTGACATGAAACTATGGCATTCATTTCTCTGAGGCATTGTATCATTTTTTATAGCTTCGAATTTCCTAAGTAAGGGATATATTAGTCGTAGCAAATGAACCTTCAAATTCCAGATACTCCAGGACATGTACTGACTCAAACTTTGTGGGGTTTTAATTTTTTGCTTTATTTATTTATTTTTTAAAGGATGGGAGTGAGAGGAAATTCAGGGGCACCCAAGAAGGCAAAAGGGAAAGAATGATTGATGGCCATAGAAAGTCCTGACAAATTTGTAGTCAATATTGTTTGTCTAGAGCAGCTTGTATGACAAAAGAAGTGTCAGCAGCTGCCTGAAGTCTCATTCTTCAGGACCTGGCCTCTGAGTTAGAATAGGGGTCTTGAGTGAAATGCCTGTCGTGGTTAATTGGAAAAATCACTCCAGATGAGTGAGGGAGGCTGACAGTTATGCATTACAGGGAGAATTTAGTGTGTCTTACAAGGTTGATACAGGCACCAAAAGTGACTGGCTTTAGTTTTTCACTAATTAGGAAGGCCATGGAAGGATAAAATCCAAGGAAAGAATCAACATATTATTTTGGATTCACACGCGCTTGTAAAAGACTTCCGGCCTTTCATGGTCACCCCCTATCTTTGCCCCAGTTCCTCTGCTGTCTTAGGTTTTTGTTCTGTTTTTGCTTTCTAATGACTCCATGGAATAGGGGCCTGGGACAATTTCAGTGACCGTGTGATGGAGGAGGGGAAATGGTAGACCTATTTTCTCTTCGTCCCCTCCCTCACACTCCGAATGTGAGTGTTTGCCTGGCTCTCTGAACCTGGGCAGAAGCATTTCCAGCCATTGCGTCCATGCACACAACAGGCGAAGGTCACTCTATCATTTAGTAATTTTCTTATCTGTCAACATTTCTCACCCTCAATGGAATCTTTGTCTATGATATAGAAATCTTTCAGTGCCAGTACAACTTTCATTGGAGAAAATGACAGCTCTAGGAATCCTAGAAAGTGGAACCTAATGTGTACTCGTTGCAGAACTCAACCCAGGGATCAAACTGTTTCGGAGAGACATTTCTCCTGTGACTGTGATTCAGAAAACGTTCCGATCCCAGTTAATGTAGTTTTGAAGTTCATTTGTAGCTTGGAAGTGTGGGATTTAAGTGGCTGCATTCTCATCAGTGTTGAGCTCTCTGATGGCCTTGATGATCCTGAAAATATATTTTTGTCCAGTTCTTTTAAAGGTGAAAAAATGTAGCTAAAATGTTGATTCTTTGTTCAGATCTGTTCAAAATTCAGTTTCTTGGAGGGATTTTCCATTTTGTGAAAAAATCCCATTGAGCCAGTTAGTACATATAAATATGGATTCGGTAAATGTGGGTTTGCTTAAAAATAAGATATGCCAACTAACCTCATTTCCTTTTTTGATAGAGTGGGGAGACTGGTGGGGAGGGGAAATGCCACAGACAAAATGTGTCTGGATTTCAGGAAGGCCTTTGATAGAGTCCCTTGTGATGTTCTTATGGGAAAGATGAAGATATATGAGCTGGGTAACAGTTAAACTAGAAGGCTTCATGCCCAGTTGATGGTGATATGCAAAGGGCATTTGGGAGGAAGGCTGCTGGACTCTATTTGTAGACCTCATCTTTTCAACATCTTGATCTGAGATTTGGATGATCTCAATAGAGAGGAAACATTAAGAAATGAGAAAAGGGACACTGTGAAGTTTAAAATAAATAAATTCTTCAAATTCGTGGGCCGAGAGAGATCTCACTCTCTGGATGAGAAAGCCTGAGGAATCCTGCTGACTGAGCTCTATCTGAGACCCAGTGGGATGTGGGCTACTGTGAGAATCAGCTGCCTTTAATTAGAAATAAGCTTCAACAGCAAGGAAGTTATAGACCCATTATGCTCTGCCATAGTCAGACTGCACTTAGAGTGTTCAGCATTAGACGTTACATTTTTATTTTGTGGGGAGAGGTGATAAAAAGCTGGAGCAAACTCCAGTAGTGAAAATCCTGGTAAACTATGTATACAAGAAAGAGTTGGAGGACTTGGGGGGATGGTTAGGTTGGTGGAAAGAAGGCTAGGAGATGGGGCTGGTGACCTAATACTTGATTTTAAATATTTAAAGGCATGTCAAGTGGAACATGGATTAGCCTTTTATATAGTTCCAAAAGAACTCTCCCTTCTTTCCTTCCTGATTAAACTAAAAAAGAACCTGGGATCTACTGACGGTCTGTTTGGGCAGGTCTGTTAAGAGTTTGTAGTGCTGAAGAATAAGGCTGAAGGGCACAAAGCATGGGGCAACAGGGGTTCTTTAAGCAATATAGAGCTGTCAGATAATTGAATAATTTGCTCATTGTTGGATAAATTCAAGGAGAGAGGACAGGACAGCTGTTTAGGAGAGTCATGGAGGTCATACATCAGGGTGGCTAAAAGCATGGGCTTGGGGCTTGATGAACTAGTTAATATTTGTGTTCTGACTTTGCTAGTGGTTTTGTGAACTTGGACTATTTATTATCTCCATGCATCAGAGTTCTCATCTATAAAATAATAGTTTCTTTCTCTTATGGTTGTTTTGAGGACTGAAATTTGTGTAAAGCACTTAGCACATTACCTGGTGCCTAGCAAATATTCGACAAATGACAGTTATTGCTATTACTAGTCCTGGTATGAGGGAATATTGAAATAGATTCTTTCCTTTCCAAGCCTCATGTTTTCTGTTTTGGATCCATATAAGTTTTAAGAGTCGCGCATCTAGGTCATAGTCCTAGAAAACCTTTAATTGCATTTGTCTCCTTTCTTCCCATTACTTCATTTCAATGCTCCTTCCAACTTCTTCAGGGGTATATCCTGAAGCACAAGCATCGGTCTTCTTTTTCTCAAGTAAATGTCACCAAAAATGAAGTGGCAGTGGCCTTGAGAAGACAGAGTCTATTCTGAAGACCTAGGGGTTGGCTTTTGTTCATTTTCTTGAGAAATGGTGATTGCATTATACAGTGAACTAGAGAAGGATGTGCCTAAATTAAAATTGTACTAGAGATTTTTAATGCCTACCAATTTGTTATTGTTTCTATGCCTTGTATTAATATAATAAGTTCAGTAAGTATTGAAGTAATTGTGCAATGAAAAAGAATTGTAGTCATTGTTAGAGAACAGAAGACAAACACCACAGAGGTGTAACCATGTATTATGTATTTACCCCACTTCCTGGTTGGATCCTGCCACAGTTTGCTGACAAAACACCCACACCACATTTGTTGGAGGATAAGACCATTTCCAGGAGCCCAGCTTCTCTTCATCCTTTTCCACAGCCACCTCCTCTCTAAACTGCATGAACTCACAGCAGAAAGTCACCAGAGGGCATTCTCAGACCATCTATTATCAAGGGACTCCAGCTGGGAAGTACCAGACACTTCACACTTACATCTTTTGGATGAAGAGGCAGTTTCTAACTCTCACTTGGAAACACGTGGAGTCTGAAGGCTGCCTTGCTCAATAAACCACCACCCCACCCTGGGGTATCAGGGGAGACATTTTACTGAGTGACCACAGACTTCATATTTTTCTGTTCTTCTACTGTGATGGTACCAACCAAGGCTGTCCTCAAAATCTGGGCAGCCACATGGGCTAGCAGAGAGACCTCTGGCCTGGGAATCCAGAGACATAGCATATTTGGTTCCAGCATTCACTGATTTCTTGCATTCAGCAAATTACTTTTATGCAGTTTTCACGTCCATAAATCAGAAGACTAGAAAGAATACTTGAAGATCCCTTCTAACACTGACTGGATTCCTGCCTTTCTCCCCTCTCCCTTCTTTCCTTCCTGATTAAACTAAAAAAGAACCTGGGATCTACTGACGGTCTGTTTGGGCAGGTCTGTTAAGAGCTTGTAGTGCTGAAGAGACAGTCTCTAAAGGATTGGCAGAGCACACTGCACATTCTAGAGTTGGAGGCTGAGCATTCAGGGTCTGAATAGACTCTCCACACTCTTTTGTCCAGGATTCCCAGATTAGGACATACATGCTTTCGGGGACGGAACAGCTATGGGACCATTACCTTGGAGCATTGGAGCACTGATTCTACTCAAGGATCAGAAAAAAGACATTTTTAATGTTAAACACAGATATTATGAAATATAGTTTAAATTCTTAATATATTTTTTATTGTGAAATAGAAGATTTCAAAAATATGAGGTTTGTAGTTGTCTGCTTTGGGTTACACTTCTAGATCTCCTGGAATTAAAGTTATTTCTCATTTCATTAGAAGTGCATTGGAGGGAAAGTTTGGGAAAGCTTAACCCTTGAAGTATGTTATGCAAGTATCTTAGGTTGGCTTTCCTAGAAGCAGAGCTCGAGGTAGGCATTCTGCTTAATATGATTTACTGAGGTCATGCTCTTTAAAGAAAAAACTTGCTGGAGCTCCCCCTGTGGAACAACGGGATCAGCAGTCTCTTGGGAGTGCTGGGACACAGATTCTATCCCTCTCCCAGTACAGTGGGTTAAGGATCCAGTGTTTCCACAGCTGTGGCTTAGTTCGCAGCTTGGCTCAGGTCTGATCCTTGGCCCAGGAGCTCCATATATTGCCGGGCAGCCAAAAAAAAAAACAACCAAACAACAACAAAATCCTGCTAATAAGTGAGGGAACTGGAGAGGAAAAAGGGAAAGAGCTGAATAATGATGAGAACTCAAGGAACATAATCTGATTTATGAGGGTGATGAATAAATCACAGAATTGATTGCCCTTGAGGCAAGTCATTGTCTGCAGGCCATCCTTGCCTGAAGCCTGAGAGGTGACCTTCAGTGGGAATGGGAAGGAAAGATGAGGGCAATTCCCCAGAGAAAGGAGCAGGTGTGTGTAGCCAGTGCAGCTCACAAGAGCTCACAAGTACATTGTTTCCCGAATCCCCAGTCACCTCATCCTGCGGTTTGGAATCAGCCCGATGGGAGCATTTGCATCTTGAAAATCAACGAAAGCTACAAGTCAAGACCTTTACAGCCCCCACCAAGAGCCAGTTGTTAAATACTTACCAGCATCCCCCTGGCCATCACTCTCATCACTCTCATCGAAGTGATGGTGTCCTGGCTGGCAAAGGGGTTCTGGACAGGACACCAACAGCATCTACTACATTGGGGTTACAGACGACATGCCCACAGATCATCTCCCCAACTAATTGGTCAGTTGGCAAGCCACTCTTTTGGGGTTTACTTTTCCTAGCCTCTTTAAAAGTGCACCCAATATTGGGAGGCATAGAACTAATACTCTACAACGGACTAGTTAAAACAACTAATTATGTTTTTAAAGTGCAAGAGAAGAGTAGAATGGAAGTGAGGAGACCATGTAAACTGAATTGCTTGCAAAAAGAGACAGGGAAGGACTCTAGTACAATGCTTAGGGACAGAATTTAGTATTTTCTGAGAGATATTTTTCAGAACTTATTTAAAATACTTCACTACTGAGATGATGAAGGGTTAAACTTTTTATTGTGGAAAATTTATTAGGAAAAATTTCAAAAATACAAAAGTAGAGTGAATAGTATAATAAATTTTCATCACTCAGATTCAACAATTTTTAATTTAAGGCCAATCTTTTTTCATCTACATCCCCCCCCCCATTCACTTCCCCCTGGGGCATATGGGACATTCTGAAGACTTAAGTTAATTGGATAAATGTTGAATGTGGTCTAGAAAAAAAACCCAATTCACTAAGGACTGGGGAAAAGGTTTTTGACAGAATGAAGGCCCAGCAGCTATGATCACTTTTCCTAACGTATTAGGACCTAGCAGGAATCATTAGAAGTCACAAGCAATGAATTACACAGGACTTGTATTCTGATTGTTTAATCTCTGACTCCTGAAACAAAGAGGTGGTGATGAGAGGAAAAGAGGAAAAAAGTTAGAAGTTTCCTATCAAAGGAGCTTAATATTCTTTGCTGTCTAAATATTTCTTATCCCCAGGCTTTTTCTTTTGGTTCAGATATACAGGAACAAAATATTAGAACAATTCTGAGCATAGATTCTAAATAATCTTCCAACCTAAGAGCAAGTTTTGTCACCACTACAATACGATAAAAATCTTTCCTCTCATTTGATGGGCAAAGGAGTTCCCACAGAAAATAGAAGCAAGAGGCGTTCCTGTTGTGGCTCAGCAGTTAGTGAATCTGACTAGCATCCATGAGGATGCAGGTTCGATCCCTGGCCTCCGCTCAGTGGGTTAAGGATTCAGGATTGCCGTGAGCTGTGGTGTAGGTTGCAGACGCGGCTTGGATCCTATGTTTCTGTGGCTGTGGCGCAGGCTGGCAGCTGTAGCTCCCTTTTGATCCCTAGCCTGGGAACCTTCATATGCCATGGGTGCAGCCCTAAAAAGCAAAAAAAGAAAAAAAATAGAAATGAGATTGGGTCTTCCTATAAGAGTTTTATTGTACTTATAGGGATGGATTTTGGCCTATGTACCTTTTTTTTTTTTTTTCTGCTTTCACTGTCTTTGGGGATTTGGGATAAGAGCCTCTGGACATTTTCTAAGAACAGCAGGTTTCCTTCTCTCTGTTTTCTGGTCATTCTACTTTCCCTCTTACTGGTGGTAATTCCAAAGATAATACAGATTTGAGCTCTTGACCATCTGGAGTTGAAAGAATAAGTAATGGGGTCCCAGGAAGTGCATGTTTGAAAAATTAATAATTCAGTATGAATAAATAAATTAAGGAAGACTTGGTTCAGTCATTATGTATTTATCACTAGAACCTTTTACTAAGGTTAGTTGGAAGTAGACAAACGACTTGAAAAATGAGACCTTTGGGAGCTTCAGAAAGCCAGTGCTGAGGGAGGTATAATAACAGCAGAGAAACAGTTCTGTCTAGATTACTGTCTAGCTATTTTCTAATAAATTGCTTGCAGCTACTTTATTGGAACTGCCCATGATAAAGCATGGTCCTTTATGTCTGCAAAGAACCTGGAAAGAAGCTGCTCTGATACTGTAGACAAGTGTGTGAGCTGTTTATGGACAGAAGTTTTTCTCTTGCTGGTTACATGGAAGAGGTTGTTGACAGGTTGTAAGCCTGGCCTGTATGGATCAAAGGCAGAAAATAAAAGAAAGCATTCTTGGAGTTCCCGTCGTGGCGCAGTGGTTAACGAATCCGACTAGGAACCATGAGGTTGCGGGTTCGGTCCCTGCCCTTGCTCAGTGGGTTAACGATCCGGCGTTGCCGTGAGCTGTGGTGTAGGTTGCAGACGCGGCTCGGATCCTGCGTTGCTGTGGCTGCGGCGCAGGCCAGTGGCCACAGCTCCGATTAGACCCCT
>PVHT020004020.1:6344796-6770558 GCA_004024745.2 Catagonus wagneri
GAAAGCATTCTTTCCTAAAGGATGGTTACAGCCAAAGATTGAAAAAGACTGTACAAGTATCAATTCCTACCACTCCATCTCTTCTAACTAGTAAATCTTGAAGATATATTTATTAAATTAAAAATTGACAGTATACTGGCTGAATATCTGTTGAGGTTTTCCCACAGTTGTTGGGAATCAGACTTAATTCTTCAAGTGGATCTCTTGAAGTCTGTTTTGGAGTCTGTTTTCGTTGTTTTCTTTTTATTGAAATGTCATGATGTCAAAGTAAAATCACTTTGTAATCAAGTGCATGAATATTTTTGACATCTCATCAAACAAAAAAGTTCTAGAATGTGTGCATGTATATTTGTCTATTAAAAGAAGTTGAATTTCATTTTTTAGTAGACTGTGCTTTTTTAGAGCAGTTCACATTTTTCTTTTTAAGTGTAGCAAAATATGCCGCCCCAAAATATGCCTCTTTGGCATAAGGATTGTTTTGAGCCACGGACACAGGGAAGCTCTGAAAACAGAGAAGTTAGCCTCTGTAAGGGGAATTTACCTTAGAAAGGGAACCTGCACCAAGAAGGGAACTATTACCAAAGAGACTATTCATCTGAGAGACTTATCTACAGTTCACAAAAAATTGAATGGAAAGTAAAAGATTTCCGTATAACCCCTACCCGCATATACATACGGCCTCTCCAACTAAACATTTTGCATCACAGTAGTACATTTGTTACAACCGGTGAACTTGTATTGATACTATTATCAATGACATGATGATACCACCCCAAATCCATAGTTTACATAGGGTTTATTTTTGTCATATTGTGTTCCATAGATTTTGACAAATGTATAATGACATGTATTATAGTATTATTCAGAATAGTTTCAGGACTTCATTTTTAAAAAACCTAAATTCTTACATAATTTTTGTTCTCTTCAGCTGCCCCAACCTGTTCCCCAAACAAGAAGTACCTGGTGATTGCATGTTACAATATGCATAGAAGTAAATATTATAAAAGGTACAATTAGATCAAAAATTTTTGTCAGAGCATATACTTAGTGAATAAGGGGGTAAAAATTTTGAAATGTAAAGCTATTATCCCAAACAATAATTCCCTGACAGGATGAGGATGTTGGTGTGTATTTAGACAGTCCAAGAAAAGAGCTCCTTAAATTCAGGATCATTTTGGGTATTCATTCTGGTAGATGCCAACAGGCAAAATGTCTTCAGAAACTCTTTTAGGAAAATCTCCTTTGAGTTCCTTTTGAAATTCTGTCACCCAAGCTCTTTCAAAACACAGAAAAAAAAAAAAAACATACTGACGTGGGAATGAGTTCCCACCAACCTGATTCATACTAGTTTATCCTTATGGTACAACAAGTACCAGTACCTTTAATTTCCTCAAGTGGTCCTAGGATAATGGAAGGCAATACACGTGACAAACGCTAAATCCACTTGACAGTAGATACATGGTAATGTAGCTTTAGTCACCCTAAAATTCTGTGTAGTGAATTTCTGACCTAAGGGCCAAGTTATAGAAATTCAGAGCCCTTATTATGCACTTAATTTGCTGTGACAGGGATAAAAGGATATAGAGGATTAAGATTAAATGAAGGATGAAAAATGCAGATTAGAAAAGTGGTGAGAGTGGTAAGTGGTTAAAAGTGTTGGGGAGGAAAAATAATTTTCCCCCTACCCTTCATTATTCTTTGCTAAGACCTCCTGTGAAAAGGGACAGATTCACAGGAGAAAAAAAACTAGTAAATAATAACTTTAATGACATAGATACATACAGGAGCCCCACAAAGATATGAGACTCAAAAGGGAGTCCAAAGTTTAAGGCTTATAAACCATCCTGAGCTAAGGAGAGGGACAGGATCTGGGGACGGATCTTCAGAGTGGGGAAGGCAACTCCAGGAAGATGAGAAGAGGAGTTGTTTGGTAACCAAAGATTGCCAGAGTAGATTTTAGAAGTTATCACAAGCAAAAAAAAAAAAAAGAGGTAGCTATGTGAGATGTTGGATGTTAACTAGACTTATTGTGGTTATTATTTCACAGCATATACAGATATTGAATCATTATGTGGTACACCTAAAACTGGTATAATATATGTCAATTATATCTCATTAAAAGCAAAACAAACAAAGTTGCCGTGCCCTGTAGATAAGTCTCGCAGATGAATAGTCTCTTTGGTAATAGTTCCCTTCTTGGTGCAGGTTCCCTTTCTAAGGTAAATTCCCCTTACAGAAGGCTAACTTCTCTGTTTTCAGAGCTTCCCTGTGTCCGTGGCTCAAAATAATCCTTATGCCAAAGAGGCATATTTTGGGGCGGCATATTTTGCTACACTTAAAAAGAAAAATGTGAACTGCTACCAAATGTATGTTTCAGTTATTCAGTCCATGGATATGTGCATTAGTACTGATCACCAAATGGCAGAGTGGCAGCAAGATGAAGGAAGAGATTGATTCTCAGGCTCATGAATTAGGCAGATGCATCCTAGGGTTGTTGAGAAGATTAAAAGAGAGAAAACACTGTATGAGAAAAGTACTTTGTGAACTACAAAACTCTAGTAATAAGCAGATATTTTAACATAAGAATTGGCACTAATTCCCAAAGATTTTGTGGCAAAAATAACATAAATGGAGCAAAATGACATATAGTCAAACTCTCAATAAGGTTATATATGGAGATGGTAATTACTATAGGGGACCAGGGATTAAAAAAAAGTCCTGGTGAATTGAAGTGCTTAGTGAATGTTTCATGGATGAGGACAGTCTTGAGCTTTTCCTTTATGTTCAGGTAAAATATACCATAAGAATGGTGGGTTTGGGGAGAAGCATTGCAGTCAGGGAGAACTTTAAGATAAGGTAGGTTAGAATGGGGAAGATGTGTGCTTGGACATGTGAAGAAAGCTAGAACCAACAGTATACATTCATTCAATAGTCACTTAAGGAGCTCCAACTCAGCGCCAAGTGCTAGAGATACAAAGACAATAAACTAAGGTCTCTGTTCTAAGAAACTCAAATCTGGAGCATCTGCATTAAAAATATTGGATAATATGGCAGAAGTAGGGTTGGAGACATACAGGAAAATTAGTGATGAAAAGTGAACTTGAGCTATATACCTACGGTCAAGGCGCATGAGAGGAAAGTTCAGAGTTAGAAATAACACTAAGAATGAAGATTAGTTTCTAGACTGAATTTAACTTCCTCCCAGCAGTGGGTCCTTGAATTTGCTGCCTAACTTCTCCCTTACTCAGTTTCTTTAAATATAGGCAGGGTTGGTAGACAGTGTGGGCAGTCCACATGTCTTTACCTGATGTTATTGACAAGGTGAGCGTTTGGGACTCCCAACATCAAGAGGAAAGTTCTTGCAAGTGGAAGGGTAAAGAGAGTATAGAGATAGAAGTGTGGGGAACTGGGGAAAATAGAGAAAACAGAAGCATGAGGAATGCAGGAAGAAACCAGTAAAAGTCACAAGAAGATAATTTCAAAAAGAATAGGGAGCACATTTCAAATGAAAAGTAGTAGCAGACAAGGCCAGGGGAGAAGATGATTCTCCAAATAGTTGGTGACAGCTGCAGTGGAAAGGAAAGAGCTAGGTCTGGAGCTCAAATGCCTGATCAACTACCCGATCACTTAATGACTTAGAGCAAGTGACAGTCTCATCTGGTTGGTAGAAGGATTCATGGAGATAATGCAGAAAGAAACACCTGACACATAGTAGGCACTCAGCAAATATTTAAACATACGTGTTCTAGGAAGATATGACATATTTTTACAGTAAATACAAGTATTTAACGAGACTAAAACTAAATAGCATACAAGTTGAACATAAGAGACTATAAACAAAGTGGAACAAGAAGGGGCCTCAGGGTCATATAGTTGGGAGGCTGAAAGTCCATGATTTCCACATACCTTGGCTAAGGGATATTCATTTCTTCTTTCTCCAAGGCAGTAATATTTACTGATGAGGTAAACCTAACGAGCATCCACTAGATTTTCCTGCCAGTAGTGCACTGACATTGCCCACCTGCTGTTTCTCCTCTGAGGTCACTTCATTAGGGGATATTTTTACGTGACACCTCATTAGGCTCCCCATATCTCCAGGATGCCCTATGCAGGAAGCCATTCAGCAGGAACCCTGGTTCTTCGCAAACACACCAAGGCCGTGTGGGAGAGAAAGCTCCAACCAAACAAGACACTGCATTCAGCAGCCTTTTGGAGGCAAGGTCTTTGTGGCCACAGGCCTGGCCCTTGGTCCAAGTAGCTGATGCCATGGTTGTGCTTTGGGTTAAGGCATGAGAATCATGAAGAAGTGTGGGTTTGAGGCATAGTAGATCATAAAGCGCTGTGGCCACAGCAATGGTTTGGTACTGTAGGTCTGTGATTGAGCCAGAGGGCTGACAAAGGAAGAGCTATCCTAGCACTTGATACTAGAGGGAACTGGAGGTCTGTAGACCCAGCTGCTTATGGACTCTGAGAAGCAGGGTGGGTTTTTTTGTTTTGCTTTTTTAATCTGAATTTTAATTAGATTGTTTCAGCTGAAACTGGAAGTCAGATATTGAATAAATATCTCCAAACTTAGTTTAAGTAATATGAGAACCTATTTAACTTAGCTGTCTGGAAGGCCTGGACTTGAATTTTTTATTTTATTAACAATTTTATTCTCTATTATTTGCCAAGCTTTGGTTCAGGCATTTTGCTGAGTTGAAAACTGTGGAAATTTGTTGTAATTGGAGGGGAAAGAATCACATGTGGTTTCTTCCAAACCTTTTTCCAATTTTTTTTTTGTTCTGTTGTTCTGAATTCCATGGGAAAATTACCCAGAAGGGTTATTTTCTCTTTTAATGATGCAACAATACTTGGTTTGCTTTGCCTGTTTTTATTTTCTAGCTACATTATAATTACATTTTCCCACACAGCTTATTTTTTTTCTTCCAAATTAGTAGATATAAAATTCAGATGGCTCTTTAGGGAGCTAATCTTCAGATATTCTCTCCTTGGGGTGTCCTTTGTGTGAGAATAGATGATGCTGGACAGCTGGCCCCAGTCTACCCGGTTAGTGGCAATCCATCACCCCAGGCCTTTTAATTAGCAGTTGCAGGTGAATCACTAATTGGCCTCACATTTGCATACATAAACCAGAGCTTTGCAGGTTTACAGTTATAAATCTTAGTCATTCTGGGTAGGGCATAAATGTTAGAATTCATCCCTCATCCCTTACAATTGCCTCATCAGCTCTGTACAATGCATTGTCTTACACTGGTGATTTTACGTGGGTGAAAAATGACTTGCTATATTAATTTGTTAGAAAAACAGGGTATTTTGAAGAAGAAATGAGTGAAAAAAAAGCAAAGTGGAAGCAATTACACAGGGCTTCTCGAGACAGCAGCAGGGGGATATGGTGCTTGAAAAAAGGTGCTTGGCTTAGTTTTGTCATTGCTATGAGTTCTTTGGTGGCATTAGCATGGTAAGCACTAGCAAGGAGAAGGCTCATACTATTCTCAGAGGGATCAATTTAAGAAACAGAGGGTTTCTTTACCCTTGGCCCATATTTACTCTGACCTTTGGAACCTGAGATAAGTTCAGGCTTCTTCACATTGTATCCGATCAAAGGTCAATCTAGTCTCAGAACTCATCTGACTTCAGTCATTGAGGGTTCTTTGGGTCTTTCAGGTGGTTACTTGACTCATCAAGGTTTATGATGCTACATCTGTCTGGAGGTAGAGACGCTTTCAGCTCCAAGTGATTTCTAAGAATATCCTAGTTGGTAATTCAGTTAAAGACGTAATTAGCAACATGATATCCAAAATATTATTTACCAAAAGAAGCACATGTATTAAGGGCTAGACTATTCATGGGACAAAATCTGTATTAATACCCAAATCCTTAGTCTGTCACAGAGCAGGAAGGAAGTGTAAAGGCTGCTGGCGTGACAAATACATTGGCTTAATTAATAAAGAACAATCTTGGATTATGCATTTAGTTTCACGCAAGAGATAGTATCAGTGTTTCTTTTTAATGCCATGACCACAGCAACACAGGTTTCTCCGGCCAGTACAGGCTAGAGTACCATCAGGTAGGTAGGGACAGTAAAGGTATGTGTGGTTTACATTCCTTCCAGTGTAATTCCTCGTACCAAGCCCCATATGCGCCTTCTTCCTTGCGAGTAAGCTAAGGTGGCTTATATTTTCCTTTGAGATAATTATAGTCCTCTAGTTAACCATTGGGTGATACTGGCTCTCTTTTCCTTTTGCTGACCGTAAGGTTTACTGACGGCTGTGTCGATTTTACATCTTAGTCTTAGAGGCTGCCCTCTTTGATGTTATGCGATGTCATTGTCCCAAATCATTATCCGAGTAATACCATTTCTTACTCTGTCGAATTAATCTTATATTGCTTATTACAATTTCTCTACCCTATTCCTTTCTGAAGAGGCAGGATACTTACAGGGAAAGAAGAAGGAAAGGAGAAAAGTCACATTGTGTATTAGCTTTTGCAAAAACACCAAACCTCAGTATCTCAAAAAACCAAAAAAATTAATTTCTCACTCACAGGGTTGTGGTCAGCTCTGATGGCTTTGTTCTGGCTGGGGGTCAAGTTCCTGTCTGTTCCATGCACCTCTTATGTCAGGACGACTTGTGCTTTCTCTTCTCCTGGCAGAAGTCAGGCACAAGTGAGACCAAGAAACCAAGTTAAACCCTGCAAGTATATTTAAAGCCTCTGCTTTGTTTGGGCTTGTAGGATATATTATGTTTGCCCTCATTCCATTGGTCAGAGCAAGTCATTTGGCCAAGGCCAACATTAATGGGATGGGAAAGGAAGTATATATTTCTCACAGTGGAAGGGTCGGAAAAGAAAAAAAAAAAGCGTATCAACAATGCAACCTACCATTCACAGCTGCGTTTCAGTAGAGAGTTTTGGAAAATTTAGTGATTCTTAGTCTCTGGGAGTAGTCCCAGACCCTAGAGAATTGGGAAAGAGAAGGAATAAAATGTAAAGTCTATTGTTGCAGGTTATGAATGGAGTTTTCCAAAAATGCGAGTAAATTATTTATCATTTTAAACATCACTTTCGGTATTTGGACTTTATTTTCTTTAATGTAATGTTACTCTAAGCTTGGACCACATAGGTCCCCTGGATTTTATAGATTATACGCATATTGAATAAAATTTGGTGACAGACCTGTGGAGAGTTTGAACTGGAATAGTACCATCACTGACCTATTTATGATTATTCTCACCCGTCTTCTGTGCCTGTGTTGTTCACTGCAGTGCCTGTTCACTCCTGGGAAAAGGAAATGGGATTTTTACTGGCACAACAATTCGGGTTTCTCTGTGGAGTTTGGCACAGCAAGATTATTGGCAAAATTCTGATTTCCTTTTTTTTTTTTCTTTTTAGGGCCACACTGCAGCATATGGAGGTTCACAGGCCAGGGGTCGAATGGGAGCTACAGCTGTCGGCCTATGCCACAGCCACAGCAATGCAGGAACCGAGTCGTGTCTGTAACCTACACCACAGTTCACAGCAATGCTGGATCCTTAGCCCACTGAGCCAGGCTAGGGGTTAAATCCACCACCTCATGGTTCCTAGTCAGATTTGTTTCTGTTGCACCATGACGGGAACTCCAACATTCTGATTTCTCACAAGTTTTATCTATCAGTAAAAAAGCGTACCACTCTATAGGCATGCTGGATATATGTGTTATAATTTACCAAGTGCTGTTTTAATATGAGGTAGTTGGCAATTTACGCCCAAAGAGATTACTCATGTTGAGTAAAAAATTTCCAAGTTTTATTTAATTCCAAATATTCCAAAACGTTAAATGCATAAAAGTTTTTTTTCGGAAGTTACTTTTGAACTGCAGAATAACTGGCTCATATTGGCAATAAATTGACTTCTGCAGTACTAAGTTGTAAACAATAGCTGACTCTGAGTTGAGCTAGTTGTGAACTTATACACATTATTCTATTGTCACTATTGGGGGTTGGGAAAGAAAAATCTCTCCCTCTTAGCAAATTCTTTTTATATCAGTGGTGATGCTTTGGACCTGATAGTTATTTCCCATACAGAAATAGCATTTCTTGATAAGCAAACTTGTTTTTTCCATCAAATAAGTTCTGCTTCAGATTAAAACTGGTTCTTTATCCTATTACAGTTATTCAGTAAAATGATGGAAAGAAATTTTGCTGAGTTGGTTTTTGTGTAGTAGTCAAAATAGTAGGTTTTGGACTCAGAAAAATCTGAGTTCCTCTTGATGATCTGTTTCTTTGATATGTTTATCAAATATATCAAATTTGCATATATATCAATATTTGCATATTCTCAGTAAGTTGACCACATCTCTGGGGGCTTCATTTGTTGACCTCATCTCTGTGAGCTTCATTTTCCTCCTCTGCAGAAGGTGTATAATAATAGTAAATCTGACAGGGTTGTTGTGGGGACTAAGTGAAGTTATGATCACAAATTACTCAGCACAATACCTAGCTCATAGTAAATGCTCAATAAATATTAGCTACTAATATTGTTAGTAATAGTTTTATTAGTGCCATGTATAATACATGGACTTGTGAACCTGAAAGACTGGTATTTGAGTCATTTAGGAGTGAACTTTCTTCCTTTTTTTTGGAAGAAAAAGTGTTTTAAAAATCCCACACTTGATCTGTAACATATAACAAGTAATAAAAGAGAAATGACCATGACATTGTAAGCTATTAACTGAACATCATGTAATTTTTTTCTTTTGGTTGTACAAAATTTTAACTAGTATATTTTCTATAGTTGTTGAAGTCATCAGGAAAACTGTCTGGAATTTTTGAAATTGCAAAACTCCGTATGCCTTCTTCATATTCTATTTACTCCTATTCTACTTTCATCCTTACCATTTAGATTGGTAGTTTTCAACCATGGATGCATTTTGGAATCACCTGGGAGAAAAATATTTGCAAATCATTTCTCTGATAAGAGGTTAATATCCAAAATATAAAAAGAACTCATACAACTCAATAGCAGTAAAACCAAACAATTCAGTTAACAAATGGGCAGAAGATCTGAGTAGACTTCTCGTTTTCCCAAAGAAGACGAATGGCCAACAGGCACATGAAAAGATACTCAACATCACTCATCCTCAGGGAAAATGAAAATCAAAACCACAGTGAGATATCACCTCACACTTGTCAGAATGGGTATTATCAAAAAGACAACAAATAGCACGCACTGGAGAGGACGTGAACAAAAGGGAACCCCTGTTCACTGTTGGTGGGAATGCAAATTAGAGCAGTCATTATGGAAAACAGTATGGAAATTACTCAAAAATTGAAAAAAGGAACTACCATATGATCCAGCAATTCCTCCCCTGAGTATTTATTTGAAGAAAACGAAAACGCTAACTTGAAAAGATTTATGCACCTCTGTGTTCCCTGCATCACTGTTTACAGTAGCCAAGGCATAGAAACGATGTGTCTACTGACAGGTGAATAAAGATGTGGTGTATATATACAATGAAATATTATTTAGTCATGAAAAATGAAATCTTGCCATTTGCGACAAGCTGGATGGGACCTTAAGGTATTATGCTAAGTGAAATAAATCAGAAAAAGAAGATACTGTTTGGTCTCACTTATATGTGGAATATTAAACAAACAAACAAAAAAACAAAACAAAACCAAATTTAGTTACAGAGAACAAATTGGTGGTTGCTAGAGGTGGAGTAGGTGAAATGGTTGAAGGGAGTCCAGCTACAAAATAAGTAAGTCATGGGGATGTAATGTACAGTATTATGACTATGGTTAATAATATTATATTGTATATTTGAAAACTGCTGAGAGAGTAAATATTAAAGTTCTCATCACAAGGAAAAAAAATCCCAAAAGGACAAGAAAAGTATGACAATTTGATGACACGTAGTCATACTTTTCTTGTCTTTTCTGGATTGCTGTTGCAGTCATCTATTGCACATAGAGAGTTGTCATTTCATTGTGTGTTATTTTGAATTTTAATTCTGGAAGAGCCCTTAGAAATCACCTGGTTTAACTTCCATGTAGTCTTCAGTTCTTAAAACCAAGGTAGATTCCAATTTGTTTATTTTTAAGCAAAGTGATCAAAACAACCCATGGTAACTCATTTTTTTTTCCCAGTGAAGGACAAAACAAACTTATTGGCAAGGAGAGCTACAGGGAGGAAATGCTTTTCTATGTCTAGCTGCTGCTGAGTGCATTCTTTATTTAGAGGGAGCCCTGTGTTCATGGCACATTTGCAGAGTGGTTACCTCTTGTTCCTTGTTGGCCTTGTGCCTACTTGCATTTTAGTGATATTAGCAACTACTAAGGAAATAAGACTTTTGGAAAAAGCTATGTAATCCTGGTCATTCCAAAGTTTTATTGAATACATTTTTACCGTAAAATAGCCTCAAGAGATAGGCAGACTAATAAGCCAGACATGATCATCACATCACGTGTATGGCAAAAATTAAGCTTATTCCCCAGTGAAATAAGACTTCTCAGGCCTCAGTGGAGACAGATGAATTTATCATTCTGTAGCAGCGGGATGGGTTATAGCCTGGGTGGCAAGCTATGTAAATATTAATGGAGATTCCAAACTCCACCAAGTCTGCAGTAGTTTCAGTGTTAGCTGCTGAGGGTCAAGGGAAAAAGAGAGAGAGAGAGGATGATTGGGACTTAGATGTCTTCTACTGCAAGGAAAATCCTACTGTTCATTTTTTAAAGTTCTTTCTGTCTTTTTGATGTGTGTGGCCCTCTTAAAACCTCTACACAATGCCGGGAGCACACTTTACTCTGTAAATCCACTGACACTTTTGCCATAAGGTTATTTGACCTCTTTCTTTCTAATTTTACAGTGTCAGTCTTTGAGCTGAATAATTTCAAACAGATTTGCCTCCGAAGAACCCTTTTCTTTGTAGAGCAAACCATGAAGAAACACTTGACTAGAGGGTGAAATGACGAATACTCTCAACCTCAAAACTATTAGAAATCAATTTCTCAAGCATCAGATCTAATTATTCTCCCTTCCCCATTTCAATTCAGGAATCCCAAGGTTAAGGAAAAGCAGCTGAAAAAACAGTATTCTTGGTTGATGTTCATGTACGGCCCATTTTTTGTTTTATGTAACTAAAGGATAGGAAGGGAAGACAGCTTCCAAAATATGCCGCTTTAATTACCAAAAAAGACACAGAATGTGCAGAGAAAGAAAAAATGATGCCATTATGCAGAGATAGCAATGTCGATAGGAATATTGGAAGTCCTCTTGTCTAACAGCTCTCAAAATGTGCTTTTTTATGGCCAACGTCAGGTATTCTTTTAGTTGGGATGAACTTAAGAAGCAAGGGATAGAGGTCCAGCTGATGTGGCTGCCTAGATGGCCAGGAGGAAAAGAGGGTTCACCTAGGCTGCTATGAAAAGGCAGACGATGTGTGGGTGACACTAGAATGTGTTTAATGTGTGGAGTAACAGGATAACAGCAAGTGGAGGGTTTTTGAAATTAGAAGGCCAGAACAGAAAGCTGCACTGCTGAAAGGGGTAGGTGGTCTTTGGCTTTTTACGACAGATCCCAGATTTGTACATCAAAAAGCTTTGAGAGTTGATCTTCTGGTCTAAGTCTGTTTCTCTGGGTTAAGTTAATTTCAAGACAGTTGTCCAAGATACTTTGAAGATGAGGGATAGTTTCCATCTATACACTTTATAGCAAATTAAGTGTTCACACTCCTTTAGAGTCAAAATCTATATATAAAATAAAAGTCACATTCATTGTATAACACTTGGTGAAATCTTAGACCATTTCTCTTGTTAGGTGTTCTGGAGATGGAGAACAGTGCAGAAGGAGTAATTGAGACATGTTTTGATGGCAAGTGACAGAAGCCCAGCTCTGCCTAGCTTACCAAGAAGGGAATTTATTCTCAAATACAAGCAAGCCATGGAAAGAGCAGAGTATAGCCAAACTCAGGGTCCTGGAAGCAGAGCCCACAGTGCTATCTGGTTTCTCTGTTCTGCTTCTCTCAGCCTGACTTTCTCTATGAGCAGCAACAATAGCCACTGACAGCTCCAGCCTGCGATTCCCAAATCTTCCTACCTGAGAAGAAGCAGCTCTCCTTGTTTCCACATAAAAACTATCAGAGGACAGGACTGCGATTGACCCAGTTTGTGTCACTTTCTACCCCCGTCCCCACCCTTTATGGTCTGAAGGGAACGAATACTGTGATTGGCGGCCCCCCCCCCGACACTTAACTAGTGCATCATGTTAGAGTCAGCAGAAGTTTCTCTCTTCAAAAGGAGATTATAGCTACTGTCTAGTCGACGAAAATCTTTCATTTCAATCTGAAAACTCTTGAAGTTAGCTGTTGGGCTTTAGTTTTCCAGAATAGTAATCTTAAGAATTAAACTGGACTGGATAATCTATTAGAAACTCCTTGGGGACAGGGATCATATTTCATAATACTTCTGTATCCTCTGCTCTTGCTCAGGAGAATTTTAAAAATTTGCTAGATATTGGCTTTGTTTGATTACTTATGATAATAAATGGATTCATAAAATTAATAACAATGATGGTCTTGGGGTTACCTATGGGAAAGCTTAAGAATTTTCTCTTATGCAGATTTTGTTTCATAATTTCCCCAGCATAAGAAAATATTAAAAAGGGATAGGTGAGGTTGTGAATGGGCTGGGTAGTTAAGATAAAGTGAATTAGCAGTTTCATTTATATGTTAGGCCCATTTTATTTTATTTTATTTTACTTTATTTTTTGTCTTTTTAGGGTCACACCCTGTGGCATATGGAGGTTCCCAGGCTAGGGGTCCGATTGGAGCTACAGCCACCACCCTATGCTGGAGCCATAGCAACGCGGGATCCGAGCCGCATCTGCGACCAATACCATAGCTCATGGCAACATCTGATCCTTAACCCACTGAGCAAGGCCAGGGATCAAACCTGCAACCTCATGGTTCCTAGTCAGATTCATTTCCTCTGTGCCACAATAAGAACTCCTATGTTAGGCCTTTTTTAAAAGCTTGTTTTTGTTTTGAAGTGGTGCTTTTTAAAAATTCCTTAATTTTTTTTTAATTATTTTTATTTTTTCCATTATAATTGGTTTACAAAAATTCCTTTTAGAAATCTTAGATTTTGAACAACAGATTTCTCTACATGATATACCCCACTTTAGATTTTCAAAGTTACTGTGAAAAGTGCCTTTTATAATTTTTCATATCACACTGTAGGAATGGCCAGTGTCATTTGGAACACTATTAACCATGCCTGATACCTCCTAACCACCATAAATTAGAGTGTTGGTTGAAGCAAAGCTAGATGGATCAACCTGTCACTGGTATGTAACTCAGCTACTCCCATTTCTTACACACGGCTGCCCACCCCCCTGCTGGCTTGTACATCTTTGAAGTTCATGGGGAACAAACTAACATGGTACTCCAACATCTAACTAATCCTGTCTAGAGCGTCTCTACTGGAAGTTTTTGAGAGCAGCATTTATTTTCCCAGTGTGATTTATGTAAACATTTGTCCCATTCAAAAGTAGCATATTAATGCTTAATTCTAGGAGAAAAAAAAAGGTAAAAAACCTTTTCTGTCTGTCTAGACAGGGCCTTGTTAGTGTATGTCTGATCGTATGGGTGCTCACGGCAGTAATATTAATTGGTGGGAAATGAGCCAAGGAAAGACAACACTATCTACCAATTAAATTCACTGAGCTTACAGGGTGGTTTATAAAGTCAACATGCTAGGCAAGGTTTACATCTGACCAGGGAAATTGTTGTTTTCTGATCTCCAGTTGGCCGTCAGCCACCTCAAACACAAGACAGATGTTGGCTTTACTAGGGTCCGGGTTATCACAGGGTGGGATGAATAGTCATTGACTCTGGAGTTTGCTACTTTTCCTTTACTGATGAATAAGAGCAAATAAAATTATTTCTGAATGCCTTGGGGGGGTTGGGGGGGTTCTTTTTGCAAAGCTGGGTCAGGGCACTGAAAATCAACATCACACAGCAAAGGCGAACGTCTCGTGTCTCGGACGTTTCTTAGTTTAGTTTGATCTGAGGACGACTGATTCGCTATCTCGAAGGGCGAAGGTTAATGCCTTCTCATAAAGATAATGATAAACACAAACAAGGTATTCATTCTGATATATTGGTTTCTTATCTGGGGATCAAGGCAAAAATGTGGGAGAAATGCAAACACGGAGTTTGAAGTAGCATCAAAGTAATTTGTTGTTTTTGAAGTAGGAACTTTTTAATTAAATGTTTTCTTCTGCTAGAACTGAGGTGTATAATAGCGTGAAACCCAGTGAAGACTGTGAAGCTGGGAGATGTTCTCCGTGTTTGCTACGTGGCAAGTGTGTAAAGCCTACACATGTGATTTCCACTCATTTATGTTTGTCTTTTGGGATGGTTTAGTTTCCATTAGGTGCTAGGAAAACTAGTCATGCCCCATGGTGCCCCCAGGATGAGAGCCAGACTTGAAAGAATCCTGTCTGTGGGAGGGCAGACTTATGGTGGAAGCAGAGTGATGGTGCCCCAATGCCAGAGCTTCGGATCCATGTTGGCGGCTGCCAGAGATGTCATGTGACACTGGGCAGCGAGAGCAGGAAGCTGTGAGTTAGTAAAACTTTTGGTGCACTTCTGGGAGAGGAAAATACACACACAGCCTTTCACAAGGCTGGAAATATACAGCTAAGTCGACATAATTTATTCTGGGAATTGCATGTTAAATCGTATTCCAGATACCAGGTTATATTTGGTGGTTGACTAGAAAATAGTATACCATTTGTCTATTTAAGGCTAAAAATCTCCAGCATTGCCTTTTAAGCCTACAATTGCCATGAAAATAAACAGATATTTCCCTCCTTGCTCAAACTGCCTTTCTCATCTGCTCATTCTGGAATGCTCTTATAAAAGTTATCTGCCTCTTTGACCATATTTATCTTTCAAACTCTTTTCTTTTTCCTCAATGGTGGTTCCTCTCATCACTTCATCCACGTTATGCTCCAGACTCTGCCTCACCCTGACTACATCCAGGGTTTTGGACCAGGTCTCTTTCTTGTCCTCCTGGCTCTGAGCGTGTGGTCACCCCCAGGCTGGCCTCCTTTCCCTGAACTCCTCCTTGGTGTCCCTGTTGTCTCCCTCAAAGCTCCCGTGGTCTGCCAAGCTAAGCGCTGACCCCCCCTCTCTGGGCATTGCTCCCATATGCCCAATGCTCACTACATTGAGGGCTCTTAGCTTTTGACTTTTCCAGCTGGATGCTTTCAAGCTGATTCACGCTGCCTAATTGTGCTCGCATGCCTATTGGGTATTTTCTTATTATTGCATGCCTTTATCAGTCATGATGTTGTGGGGTCATTTTTGCCTCTTTCTTCTTGCTTCTTCTCAGCCTGCATGAAGCAACGTAAACTTTAACATTTATGAGATGCTGCTTGCACTGGACGTGAGGGCCCAACATGGTAACCTTCCCTCTGCAGATTGTGTTTCTCACTCCAGAGTGGTGAGGACCAGCCCATCTGTTCCCATTAGCTGGGCTGAGGCAGACAACGCCTTGAGAACATTGGTTATGTTCGGGTGAAGCTCTGTGGAAAGTCGTCATTTCAGGCAAGTTTCTGCCCTCCATGTGCTCCTTCACAAAGTGATTAAAACACGGATCTGACAGTAAAACGATGAGTCATCAGGTTCACAGAGACATTAGGCAGTAGAGATATAGTTATGGAACCCCGGGTCATAACTTATTCTCATTTTTTTATTCTGTGGTATCACTGCTGTCTTGTGGAAAATTTTCTTTTGGGAAGTTGTCTGGCTGTGAGTCAGTTTCTTTGCCTGAGAATGTTGTCTGGGGCAGTAACAGGGCCATCTTATTTTTCTTTCTACCTCCTCTCTCCTTTTTTTCTTTTTTTTTGGTCAAGTTATCTAACCTGTGGATTAGATTCTGGGTTTATAACTGGCTGAAGGAAACTTCTGTTCAAGAATGTAGAGGAGAGTGGGAGAGGGTGGATAGAATTTTAGTTGAGAGACAGTGTCCCTCACTGACCAAAGGGACCATAGATAATGTTCCTTTCTCACTGTTTCTGGGACAGTGGCCAAGTTGATATGTCTGGGCCCTGGGCATTCTTTCTGTCTTTTTTGTGCTGTTTGATGCCACAGAAAATGTGAGCTATGGAAGGGCTTTTATTCTGTTCAGAAAACTAGAAAAATCTCCATTTCTGTAGCCTAATTGAGCTACAAATATTTGTTTTTTAAAGAAGATTGAAATCCAGATTTCAGAAACATAGGGGCCTTGTGTTCCAGGACTGGTCTCTTATATTCTCCCTGTGAAGATATGTCTGAGAGTCATATACATGCTGAGCAAATAAATGAAGTATAAGTAAAATAGTGTAAATCTCAGAATATCCAGAGATTTCTCATCTGTGTGCTTCTGCTTGGCATTCATTCACGTTGGTTTATCTGAAATGACCCTGCCATTAGCCTTCAAAACCAAATTCCATTTCAGATTTTTTTCCTTACGTGATATGCTCCATCTCCTAGGACTCACTGAGAAACCTAATCTTTTATGAAAAACTTCTATCACATGATGAGAACTATAAACTATACAGCACTTTCCTTTCTGTCCTGGCCATTGAGAGAGACTTTGGGGGCTTAGTGGTAACATATCCTCAGCTTAGGTTTCCTAGTATGTTTATTCTCTACAAAACTGTGTCTCTACAGTGTGACTTTTTTTGGTCTTTGTATTAATAACCATTTGCATATTTCTCTTTTATTATAACATAGCTCAAATAATTTTGAAAGGATTATTTCTGACTTAGAGATCATTTAATGGCAAGGAAGAGACACAAAGGTCTGTATTTATCAGCCTCAGAACCATTGACATTTGGGCCAAGGAACTGCACAGGCATACATCAAACCATGATGTGGATATGAATGATGATTCTACCGTCCATGAGGGGAATTCTGGACCAAGGTATGCCTGCCAGAGGAGTCCTGCATTGGGTGAAAATGGATAGGGCCTTGTACCATACCTTTGCTTGGTCATTTGTTGAGCTATCTCAAAAGGAATGTGATCTTGGTTACCATCCACTGACCATTGGCCACACCCCAAGAGGAATGTGGTCTCAGTGGCACAATGAGGGCCATGCTGAGGTTGCTGATAGTTGGAGACTCTCAGCTAATCACATTCTTTGATGCTGAGCAGCATGTTCTGATAGGAAGATCTGAGTGACATCTCCATGTCTGCCACACGGGATCAGATACCAAGGTTACTCTGCGTATTGTCCTCTATCTCTATTTTCCTATGAACTCTTTTATACTTCTCTGTCTATAGACTCTTCCCCACCCCTGCTTTCCTATAAAATTGAGCTTAACATGACAGCTTTAAGAGGCTCTATTTTATCGGGTGAAATATTAACAGAGTCTGAATAGACTTAATAGGAAACAAACTCAAAATTCTTAGTGAGCAAATCTCTAGTTGCATCCATGTTGCTACAAATGGCATTATTTTGTTCTTTTTATGACCGAGTAGTATTCTGTTTTATATATATTTACCACATCTTCTTAATCCATTCATCTATCGATGGACATTTAGGTTGCTTCCCTGACTTGGCTATTGTGAACAGTGCAATGAACATAGGGGGTGCATGTATCTTTTTGAATGAAAGCTTTGTCTGGATATATGCCCAGGAATGGGATTGCTGGATCATATGATAGTTCTATATTCGGTTTTCTGAGGAACCTCCTTAGTATTTTCCATAGAGGTTGTACCAATTTACATTCCCATCAGCAGTGTAGGAGGGTTCTCTTTTCAATGCACCCTCTCCAGCGTTTATTTGTAGACTTGATAATAATGGCCATTCTGACCACTGTGAGTGGTACCTCATTGTAGTTTTGATTTGAATTTCTCTAATAATTGGTGATGTCGAATAAAGTAAGTCAGAAAGGGAAAGACAAATACCATATGATATCAGTTATATGTGGAATCTAAAATATGGCACGAATGAACCTGTCTACAAAACAGAAGCAGACTCACAGACATAGAGAACAGACTTGTAGTTGCCAAGGGGGAGGGGAGAGGAAGTGGGGTGGACGGGGAGACTGGGGTTGGTAGATGCAAAGTACAACATTTAGAATGAATAAGCAATGAGGTCCTATTATACAGCACAGGGAACTATATCCAATCTCTTGGGATAGAACATGATGGAAGATCGTATCAGAAACAGAATGTGTAGTTGTGTATGACAGGGTGACTGTGCTGCAAGCAGAAATTGACATAACATTGTGAATCAACTATTCTTTAATAAAAATAATATAAAATTAAAATAATAACTCAGCAGAAAAAAATTCTTATAGTCTTCTTGGGCTAGTTAGGGTTGGGTGTCCACTCGTGGGCCAATCTACTACAGTGTCATGTTGAAGAAACATGGCTGCAGGGTGCCACTTTTGTGGGTAGGAGTTCTCAGGGAAGGGAGGCTGTGAGCTGGGATGATACCTCCAAAAGTCCCTCCCACAAATGTGTGATCACGTGTGGAATTGGAAGCCAAAGCTGGGCCCTGTGCTTTTAACTGCAGTCCTCTTGCTAAAAACATGATCCCTTTCTCTCTGACCATCTTTTCCTTGATTTTAACCCATCCTAAACATTACTGCCAAAAGGACTGTTCTGGCTCCATGTTGTAGAATCAAGTTCACCATGGCTCCATGGCTTGCCGTGGTTAATACAGTTAATTCTAAAATAATTAAAAATCCTTTAATATTTGCCTCTTTGAGCATTATAGACTTAACAGTAATCAGCTACTCTGTTAGAATAGACTACGATGTCCCTTGAACATGCAAACACAATCTTTTCTCCCTGAATTGCTCTATCCATTAAAAAGCAATTTATTGAATGTTTACTATGTTAAGTAATGTGCTTGGTGCTTTCTGTATTCTCTCTGTTCTTCCAACAATCCTGTGATATAAGAATCAGTGCTCCTACTCATAGATTTTTATTTTATAAAAAACTAAGGTTTAGAAAGGAAAAATGATTGGCTTAAAACAATGCACTAGTTAGTAGAAGATCTGTGTTACTGAACTTAGTTCTGTCCAGATCAAATTCAGAGTATTTCTACTATTCATGCTGCCTCTTTACCTTATTAAGTTCTGTATAACTAAAGGTCAATTCTCTTCTATCTACCTACCTCTTTCTGATAATTCCAATGCAAATATCTTAATTACATTCTCTAATTATAACACACAATTAGCATTTAATATCATGCTTTATAATATTATAACTTAACTGTGTGAATATGTTTTCCTAGTAGACCTAAGCCACTTAAAGACATGACCACGGAGTTGGAGACCCATTCAAAACGTGGATGAGGGACAAGTGCATAGGTTTGAGATTCAATAGAGGCAGAAACAAAGTTCACTAGAATACAAAATAAACCCAGAGCAAGCTGTCAAATTGCAGATAAACCGAAAAAGAAACATTATGGGAAGATATAAAACGAAGATAATTAAGACAAGGTGGGAATATATTTGTTAAGATGGAAGTAAAATTCTGGAAATAAGCAAGACTAAGTAGCTTGTTTTTGAAGCACCAATAAGACTCTTGCATGTACTAAACATACGCAGCAACATATCTTGATTTTTTTTTTTTAGTGAAGTTTTGTTTCGCTGTATGAAATCTTTGTGAGAATGCATTCAGATTAGCTTTAAAATTATCTCCAGAAAATCTATAGAAATGTATTGAAAGGAGAAGGGATTTTTCCCTCTTACTTATTTTACAAATAAGCTTTAATTGTATCAGAGCCTAATAATTTGAAGTTGATGATAGTTTATACATAGCTGTAATGAATTATGTGCAAAGCACATGTATAACATAAACATGATGACATACAATTTAACCTATTTAAAAGACATTTTAAACACATTAAATAGCATATACATTTATGTATTGTTCTTCATTAATATAGTTCATGTTAATAATTATAGTTGAAAATAGCAAATCATATTTTAAAATCCTGTAATGAATACTGTTAGATATACTAGAATAATATTATTGATGCTTAATTTGAATGAATGATAAAATCTTTAATAAATCAAATATGTCCTAAGTACTATGGCAAATAAAAAGAAACATAATTTAGCTAGGGAAGGTATTTAATAATAATTAACTCTGAGTAACAAAAACAAAATTACAGTTGATGCAAATATTGCCAAAGGAGATCGGCAGATGGAAAGAACCTCGCAGGCTGACTAGTGTCAAAAGGCTTTGTAAGGAAGTACGCTGAACCAGTTTATAAAGATTGTAAATGTGGTCAGATAGAAGGGATGAATATATCATGCTGAGCAGTCTGTGAGTCTGTGAATAGACTCTTTTAGCGTGGATTAAGATTCCTATAGAAGAAAAGTAGGAAGGTAAATTAGAGCTATATTACGGAAAACTTTCAATGCTGGGGTAATAAATTTGAACAATGATATCTTATTGAGAGTTACTGTCGTCATTTCTCACCAGAAGGTTTATCTGTCTCCACTCAAAGTATATTTATTGGTCATCAGCCCTTTGTAAGAGGCACTTAAGTGTTACAGGAAGTTAAAAAATCAACAATTACAACTTCTGCCCTCAAGCAGTTGATACTCTACCTCACAGAAGAAAATACATGTACACCAGTGACTCTTGAATAAGTTAGAATATGACTGGAATTAAGAGAAGAGAGAAATGTTGTTAAGATTAAACAGGGGAAGAGAAATTCCAGCTGGGAGGATTCAGGACTACTTAAGGAAAGACGAGGCATTTCAGTTGGTCCTTAAAAGATGGAGGAAATTTTGAAAACTCTTTTCTGCATGAGGGGAACATACTTTTTAATAGGAAAACCAAGGGCACAGGACTAGGAAATTGCAAAACAAATTAAAGGACTAGAAGGTAGTTTAGCTTGGCTAGAATCCAAAGAACATAAGGAGGAGGAATAAGAGGTAAGGGCAGAAATTCAGAATGGGGGCCTGGGCATGGAGAGACCTTAGTGCCAAGCTTGGATCCTTCCACTTTATTCTTTCCTCTTTTATTTCTCAACCAAGGATGGTTGGGAGAGGATGAGTCTTTAAAAAGATCTCCCCGGAAGTTCTTAGACGCTCCTCCAGGGGTTCATGTTCTGGTGATTGACATACAGTTGGTGAATGATTAGAACTATACCTTGGGGGAAACGCTAGAGAAGGAGAACAGTGGGTGCGATGAATTAGAAAGGGAAGTTACAGGCAAGAAGTTTTAGGAGCTGTCACAACAGTGCAGGTGGGTCTGTGAGGGTTCTAACTACTAAGCTCTTTTTTTCCTACCAGGGTTTTTTTTTTTTTTTTTGGTTTTTTTAGGGCTGCACTCATGGCATATGGAGGTTGCCAGGCTAGCGGTCTAATCAGAGCTGTTGCTGCCAGCCTACGCCAGAGCCACAGCAAAGCCAGATCTAAGCCGCATCTGTGACCTACACCACAAGTCATGGCAATGCCAGATCCTTAATCCACTGAGCAATGCCAGGGATTGAACCCACAACCTCATGGTTCCTAGTCGGATTTGTTTCCCCTGCACCATGAGAACTCCCCTCCCAGTTTAAATAGATATAATTGCCATATGACATTGTGTAGGTTTAAGGTGATCTGATATAGGTACATGTTACTAAATGATTACTAAAATAAGGTTAGTTAACACATCTTTCACTTCACATAGTTACTATTAAGTTCTTAATTAGCCTTTCATCATGGACAATGGGAATGTTAAACTGGAAGCATTTTGAAACCTTTGTCAGGGCTTAAGAGATAGTATTCAATGACTGACTAGATGTGGGGATCAAAGTTAAGGTGGAATTAAGGATTATTTTACAATTTAAGTCTTTGTTAACTAAATGATAACATCTGTCTTACAATTAAACAAAACATGGACAAAGCGGAAGAGGAAGAGTTATTCTGTTTGCCTGCAATATAGTGCATTTGGGTTCAAGATTTCAAAATGGCAGAACAAGTATGTTTATATATTTGCCCTCCATCTTTAATCGAATTGATACCACAGTAACATAGACTAGACTTCATCACAATCAAGAAAAGGGAGGCAGAAGTTAAAAAAAAAAAATGAGAGCTTAACAAATTTCTGGAAGATAGAACCCAATGAAATATAAGGAGGTACACAGGATGGAGAAAGTAGCTGACTGGTGGGCATATGGAAAATGGAATGGAAGATGGTTGGGCTCAAGTTGGAAGACTGAGTGCAGACAACCCATGTTATGGTGTAAAGGTTGGCCAATACAATACAGTAGGTGCATCCTTCCCACCACTAAGGATAGGAATTGCTAGGAGACCTGAGAGGCATGAAGCAGCTAAAATTCCTAGTGGATCTTCTCTGGTTGGAAGCATTCCAAGTGCCCCAATAAATATATCCCTTCCCATATATTTGTTGGTGTGAAAGAGTACTCTGCTGAATTAAACTGTTTAAAGAAAACCAAGGCTTCTAAAAAACCACTGCCTTCACTCTGATCACTTCTTGGGTTTCCTTCTTGCCCACTCAACACTTCAAAACCTCACAGCCCATGAACACATAACTTTTAGTCATTCTTCCCACTTGGGGAAGGGCCATACCTAAAAACAATGCAGAGGAGACTTCAATCAGTTATCTAGAAAAATAAACTCGGACTTTTATTCTTAATCATGAATGCAATCCAAGTTACCAGGCAGTAGAGAAAAAAAATAATAGTATGAAAAAAATCAAGATAAGAAAACATTAAAATATATTATAAATATATAATATATATATAGACTCTGGAGGAACTGGAGGTAATTTAGGGAACAGACTATCACTTTAAAAATTATATTCTGTAAGCATTGGCATTAAGATTTGAGAAGATATCACATCCAGAAAGCAAAAGCAGGATGCCGTGAAAAAGGAAGAAGCAAAATGAGAAATGACTTTTATAAATTACAAATGATTGCTGAAAAGTAAAGCTCCAAGACCATCAATCAAAAACTAGACAAAACCACCAAAATACTAAAAACAAGATATGATATATCTGGAAGGTTCAAAATCAGATGAGCAGTAGTCCCAGAAATGGAAAGCAGAGGAAAGAGTGACGAAGAAGTGAACAAAATAATGAAAGGAAATTTCCCAGAGCTGAACGTAAGACTAGGAGAATTCATTATGTGCTGTAAAAGAAGACTAAAAATACCCCCACACAGATAAACTTTTTATGAATTTCAGAACATTTGGGATGCAGATAAGATCCTGAGAAGTTTTCAGAAAAAAAAAAAAAACCCAAAACTTCCCTTAAAAGGATGGAGAATCGGACTGGAATCAGACATCTCATCAGTCACATGAGGTGTTTGAATATAATAGAATTATGCTTTCAAAGGTCTTAGGAAAAGTTATTTTGACACAAATGTTCCATAACCAATCTATGAATCAGTTAAGAGTAGAATAAGGATATTTTTAGATCTGCAAGGATTCAGAAAATCTGTCTACCATGTATCCTTTTTAAAGATATTTCTCGGTAATAGCAAATGAGAGAGGGAACCAAGAAAGAAGACATGGTATTTCAGCCAGATGTGCAGTGATGGGAAGTTCAAGGTAAATTTCAGGATATAGTAGAAGCATATATTTCTTCCATTTACAGGAAGAAAACAAGTCTAAATATCTCCTCCTCTCTGTGCTTCAAACCAGATCAGATACAAAAAGTACTAGAAAGTCATGGTCCAAATATGGAGCAAGCAGAAAAGTGACAGGATTTGGCACAATTGAGGCCACACCTTAGAAGAACTTATTGGACTGTGATGCAGGATAGCTGTCCTTGGGGTCACCCAGAACAGCATCACGGGACTTGTTGAGAAGTAAAGGTAAACTAGCGTATTTCTTATCTCTGCAGTAAATATTTATTTTTGATTTATTATTATTATTATTATTTTATTTTTATCTTATTATTATCTTTTTTTACGGTGGCACCTGTGGGATATGCAAGTTCCAGGAGCTAGAGGTCGAATTAGAGCTGCAGCTGCCAGCCTACACCACAGCCATGGGTTCATGGGATCTGAGCTGCATCTGTGATCTACATTGCTGCTTGCAGCAATGCCAGATACTTAACCCCCGAGAAAAGCCAGGAATTAAACCCGCACCCTAATGAATACCATGTTGGGTTCTTAACCTGCTGAGACACATTGGGAATTCCTGTAGTAAATAAAATTTAGATAGTTACTGAGGTAGGACATAGCTGGGCACCAGGCTGAGTGGCCAGTCTCCTGATGACATTTTGTGATAAGGCCCTGGTCAGGTGAAAGACAAGTGACCACAATTTCCTCTCACCCTACTTGGGTTGAAAGGGACTTTCCAGCCAAATACATGTGCAGTGAAAGTCCTCAGTCTAGGGAGGGGACCTGAGGAGAGAGGGTTGCCAGCCCATAAGATATCCTGCCAATCTCCCAGAAACCTTCACGCTGAAATCCATTTTGGCTAAAAGATGCACTCGCCCACCAGGAAGGACCCTGAGTTAGACCAAATGTGTGCACAAAAAAGATAGTTGGCTGGAGACACCCACCCCCCACCCTTGCCAACCCAGAGGACTGCCCCACCTTCACAAAAGCAATCTAAGTTACTTCTGCTGCATGCAGTTCATTCTGCAAGCTCACCCATGTGTGCTCTTTCACACATATTGTGCTTTTAATAAACTCTGCACCTGCTTCACACTCTGGGTCTCCTTGCTGAATTCCTTCCCCAAGGAAGACAAAGACCTCAGTCCTCTCACTGCAGACTCATTAACATAGATACTGTTTATTGGTTTTTAATTTTTACAATCTATACACTAACCGTTAAAGGCCATTATGGTTATAACCATGCAGTACAGAATATACAGTGCAGAATATAAATTATAAAATTAAAGGTTTAGATAATAGGACTTAGATGAGGAGGAAGGAAAAATGAAGTAAAGGGCAGGGGACTAATGTCTTTAGCACTTGAAATAGTGGAAAGTTGCTAGATCAGCTCAAAAGTTGACAGAATAAGAAACAGAGATTTAGGAGTTCCCATCGTGGCGTAGCAGAAATGGATCCGACTAGGAACCACGAGGTTGCGGATTCAATCCCTGGCCTCGCTCAGTGGGTTAAGGACCCGGCGTTGCCATGAGCTGTGGTGTGGGTCGCAGATGTGGCTCGGATCCCGCTTTGCTGCAGCTGTGGCGTAGGCAGGCAGCTGTAGCTCTGATTAGACTCCTAGCCTGGGAACCTCCATATGCCAAGAGTGCGGCCCTAAAAAGCAAAAAAAAAAAAAAAGGGAAAGAAAGAAAAGAAATAGAGATTTAAAAACATTAGAAATTTCAAATGTGACAGGTAGAGTAATTAATCATAATAATAACAATAACAGCAACATACAGGGCGGATGAGGAGGGATGAATTGAATGAACTGTTCATCTTTTATAAGCTTATCTTTGATAAATTTAAAAAAAGGGTTAACAACAGAGGGAAAAAAAATGGTTAGAAGTGCTTACTGTAGGGAATAGATAATGCAGGCCATTTATTTTAACTAAAAGGGTAGAGTTTAGTAAAACTAGACACTTGAAAACCAGAGGAAAGAAAATGCCAGAAATATTCAATGGTAGATATGTCTGAAAATTTTCTTAGGAAAAAAAACAGGTACATTTACAAGACTGAAATCTGCCTGTTTAATAGGCAAGGACTGAGGAAACAGTCAACAAGTTCTAGTAGGTGAAATCCAGAGATAAAGTTCGAGAATCAGAAAACTGAGTTAGTGTGTGTATAAAAGCTAAACTTCAAGAAAAGACTTCATCAGGCATTTTGCTGCTTTAGGAAATACTGAATGCTGTGGTAGTTTCTTGAGCATGTATTAGCTCCCAGTTTAAAGACTTTAAAATGTTTTGTTTTTCAGATTATAAAAGTAATAGATGCTCTTCTAGAAAACTAGAAAATTACAGAAAAGTATAAAGAAACTCCAAATCTAATTAGCATGTGGCACCTTACCACTCCCAGTATTTTCACTTCCTTCCTTGAGGTACCAAATAAACTCCCTCCTCTATCCCCAGTAGCAGGTAAAACTCACTTATTAGAGGCAGGGCAAGAATCAGTAGTTAAGAGAGGAAAGTAGCTTAGCTTAGCTTGTTCACAGTATTCCTGAGCTGATGATATTCCTGGATGAGGAATATTCTTCCCACCCAGCCATTGCTGCTCTGGCTATGGTGGGCAGCTGTCACCAGAGTAACTGACTGATGCAGAAAGGAATATGTTTGTATGTATGTACATATGTATATGTAATGTATATATGTGTGTGTATTTATATATTTTTCAGATTCTTTTCCTTTATAGGTTATTGGAAAATATTGAGTTTATAGTTCCTTATGCTATGCAGTAGGCCCTTGTTGTTTTTCTTTTTTTCTTTTTTTTTTTTTTGCTTTTTAGGGCCGCACCTGCGGCATAAGAAGGTTCCCAGGCTAGGGGTCCAATCTGAGCTACAGTTGCTGGCCTACCCCACTGCCACAGTAATGCCAGATCCGAGCTGCATCTGTGACCTACACCACAGCTCACGGCAACACCCACTGAGCTGTGGGTCCTTAACCCACTGAACGAGGCCAAGGATCAAACCACAACCTCATGGTTCCTAGTTGGATTCGTTTCTGCTGAGCCATGATGGGAACTCCTGGTTTTCTATTTTATATATTTATGTATCTTAATTTGTATCTCTTAATTTATTTTAATATATCTCTTAATTTATATCTCAATTTATATCTCTTAATCTTAATTTGTGTCTCAGTTTATTTTAATATATCTCAATTTATATCTCTTAATCCCACACTCCTAATTTATTCCTTCCTCCTTTCCTCTTTTGTAACTATAAACTTGTTTTCCATAGACATCTGAATTTTTAAACACGGACTCTAAGGTCTTGCTATTCAAATGTGGCCAGAAATAGTGACCTCACCTGGGAACATATTAGAAATGAAGAATCTTGGATCCACCCCCATTCCTACTGAATCAGAAAGTGAATTTTGATAAGATCTCCAGGTGATTTGAGAAGAACTTGGCTGGTGATCTTATGTTTGTTCTGGGGACCATTTTGTGTAAATATCATCTCTGTGTTCTTTTTTTAAAAAATTTTATTGGTGTATAGTTGACTTCTTGCATTAGTTTCAGGTGTTCAGCAAAGTAAATCATATATATAAAACTATATATATATATATATATTCTTTTTTCTCATATATGTTATTACAAACTATTGAGTAGGTTTCCCTATTGAGTAGGTAGCTACTTTTTTTCTTTTCCTTTTAAGGACGCACTTGCAGTATGTGGAAGTTGCCAGGCTGGGGTGCTCTGCTGGCCTATGCCACAGCTACAGCAAGGCCAAATCTGAGCCACATCTGTGACCCATGCCACAGTTTGCAGCAACGCCGGATACTTAACCTACTGAGTGAGGTCAAGGATCAAACCTGTGTCCTCACAGAGATTACATCAGGTCTTTAACCCACTGAGACACAGTGAGAACTCTGGTAGCTTATTATTGTGGGAAAGGTTTGTGCAGGCCAGAAAATATTTAAGTGAGACTAACATTTTTGAAACTATAAAATAGGAACCCTTTGATCTGGTTTCTTTTGGGGGTGAAAATTTAAATTTGTGTTTTCTTTACATATTTTACATCCTTTGAAATTTGATTGGAAACAGTCTGGGGTATGCACGTCAAAGTTGTATTTTATTCCTTGCTGGCTTGTCTCTTGCCTCTGGGCAAGAGTATGTAGGGTTCATCCTGCCCAACAATATGAAATTTCTTTCTATTCTTAAAACATTCTTCCTCAGAGTGGACTGTAGACGTTATTGTAACATGTGATGATTCAGTTGCTTAGCACACAGTTCATTCCCTGGTTGCTCTGGATGTGGGTACATCGTGCTTGTTTTGGGTTGGAGCCAAGTCTGAGCCGCGTCCGTCTGCATGGGCTGACCGGCTTCACTCCGACTCTGGTCAGCACTGGCTGTTACTCTCCTAGTCATCTTTTTATCTTTCTGGCTAATCTTGGGCTTAATTTGGTTCCTGCCTTTAAGACTCCCATCTGGCTTCTTTCTTTTTCTTTTTTCTTTTAGAAACATCTGTCTGAAACTTATATCGCCATCCTCATGACCACTTGGATATTTAATGTTCCTCTTCTTATGTGGATCTGGGATGCATGATAATTCCTTATACAGAATGTGGAAGAAATTAGCTGCAAGTTTATGTAACTCTTTAGATGGCTGTGAGAATGTTCAGGTGATTTTCTTCTTTGATCTGTCTGACTTGTACCTGTTCATAGGAGAAGTTATCTTGGGGAACAGAGAGTTTGTCCCCACACCTTCTGGAAAAATATCCATTTTCTCAGAAGACGATAATATTATGTAGGCACTTTAATCAAATTTTTATAGATAAATGTCAGACCTATTATATAAGTTAACTACTAGATTTCTTTTTTGGAGGAAGCTATCTTTTTGCAGTCTCTGTTTTTATTAAATACCACCTCTTGATTTTTCATTTTCCTTCTTGATGCATTTCCTGAGGGATTAGAGATAACAGGGTTTGTCTTTTGCTTACCTTGGACTTGAGTGCAATGACACCGGGTATTTAGCTGAAGAAATATCTAAACAAAATGTTGTAGGTGAGTCTTGACCCTCCTGACTCCTTACAGTAAAATTCAAGGGAGAAATGACTTAAAGATGGAATTGTTAAGCAAAAAAAAAAAAAAAAAATTAAAGATATGGTAAATTCTGAGGCTATCTGTATTGCAAAAAATAAGAACACAAGATGTGGCAAATGACTGCTTGATTAGGAGATTTGTATGGATCAGTCATCTCAGTAGATGCCAGAACTATTCTCCAAAGGAATGGAAGAATGACTCAGAAGGTGATTCTGAGATAATCTGAGCTATGCTTCCATCACAGGCCCCTAGTGCAGGGAAAGGGGGTTGGAGGGAGGTAGGTAGGCAGAGTGGTCTCAAAGCAGGGGCTGCTGCACCTGTGGGACCTCTGTGTGTGATGCCTGCACTGCTTCACATCATGGGCCCTAAGACAAATAAGCACTGGAAACTCTACCTCACACTCTGCTTCCAGGGAACCATCCTAAGACAACCTTGTTCCAAGCAATTCACAGTATTGTCTGTTTCTTTCAGCTTCATAGCAGGTCTTGGAGCCAGCTGTTTACTGGTGAGGAAACAGGCACCAAGCAGTGAAGTCACACGGTGGTGCACTGAGATTCACACGGAGGCAGTCTGATCTGTGCCAAAGCTCTGCCCCATCACACACAGTGCAACCAGGCTGGCCAACAGAACTGGTGGGCACACTGTGATGGATGGGCTCTTGAGGAAGGGTGGCTTGTTCTCCAGATCTGCACATTGACTGTTATTTATTAGGACTATTCAAGTTACTTATGAGATTGAGGCAGAATAATAACTCAGGCAGTCAGTGTAGGAGCATGGGCTTCGATGCATTCTTTGATGTGGCTATTGATTAACATTTTGTGGCTCAAGGGCTCCAGGGAGTAACATCCCCACAGACCTTGTTTATTATAGGGAGTGTACCTACGCCCAGATGGACATTAACCCCTAACCCCCTGTGACTCAGTTTACAGGAAGAGAAGGAAAAAGAAACCATAAAACTTATGGGACATTTCCACCCCTAAAACCCTCACTCGACAAGGACTGATATAGGTAACTGGGCAAGGCCAGTGGGAGAAAACCACATCTTTCTGGACCCTATGTTGGTACCCCACTATCTTTAAAGGATTAAAAACCCCTATAGCACAATGGGGGGGGGGGTAGGGGACTCTTCTCCCCACTCCCAGCAGCCCTGGGAGCTATGTGCTTTCCTGTAATAAAGACTTTGCTTGCTTGCTGCCTGTGTGTTCGCGGAGCTCATTCTTTAATTCCACGAACAAGAACCCGGATTCCGGTAACGTCTTTCTGTCATAAAGATTATTTAAATTTTTGAAAAGTACAACATAGTTAGAAATAATGATTAGTTTATTTGAGATTTTGCAGGTGATAGAGCAACTCTCAACTTCTATCAGTTCAGTAACAGAGAATTCATCTTAAAGGAAAACTGACATGATAGATGATATTTGTATACTCTTACTTTTCACTGAATTTGACTAATCCAGAGACATTTGATTGAAAACCTGCTTGTGCTGGTGTTGGCATCCAATTTGCAGTAAGTTTCTTGTTCACTGCCAAGGTTAACAGTTTCTAAACTATAGAGAAATGAGGAAAGTATTTGTAGTCAATAAATTACCATTCGCCCCTTTTTGCAAAACGTGATTCTGGGTTTTCATGTTTTATTTATTAGCTCTGTGGGTGTTGCTGCCTGTTCTATAACTAGATTATCATTCACTGCAGCCAACACCAAATATATTTATCACAGTATAGGAGTTTTTTGGGTTTTTAATATTGAAATTTGGAGTAATGGGCACTTGGTTAATTTATTGCCCAGAGTTAATAAAAGAAGTAGAATAGCATAGCAGTTAAGCACATTTTTGGTATCAGAACATGTTTTAGTTTTCTAGCTGTGTGACACAGGGTATATTATTTAATGTATCTGAGCTCAATTTGTTAGTCTCTAAAAGTAATAATACTTTCTACCTTGTAGGATTATGGTCATAGTTCAAGAAGATGCTTAACGTGGTACCTAATACTACATAAGTACTCATTAAAAGCTAGCTCCTATTATTATTATTATTATTATTACTATGGTTATTGTTGTTATTACAATTACTTCATTTGTATTTTAGCCATATCAGTCATTATTTTTCTTTTGGGAACACTTCCCCGATTTCCTTTTGGCAAATGGCCTCTCTGCTGTTGTGGGCAGTTGTGTTGCGATTATAATTTACAGTGATTTGATTTTTAGCTAAAGGGTATTTGTCCAAAAATGGGCTATTGGACACTTTCTTCGGGGGCTTTGTTGCCTGAGAGGGAAGATGCAAGAATGGAAGCTATGGTACACAAAATAACTAGAGAAGATTCATCCTCATGGCAACTCTGTTGATGTGGGAAAACTCAGGCATGGCTCTGGTCCCTACCCTTCCTGAGTCTGCTTCTTCAGGCCTTTGGTTCTCTGAGTCACACCACATCTCAAAATGAATTCTCTTTTGCTCAAATTACCAAATTGCGTTCTGTTTATTGAAACTAAAGAATATAAAATATTAATTATATGAATATGATTAAGGCCAATTTTTCAAGGCAAGAAAACTGCTGTGATACATTATTTCTTGAACCTGCTGTTACGTTATTCTCCTAACTCTTGGTACCCATAGGTTGCAGATATTTTGAGGATTTTATTGTGGTAAGACCCTCACTCTTGTTCACTGTAATACCCCTAGTAGAGGACCCAGTGCTCAGTATGTATGCGCTGAATGTAAAGAGGAATATTCTCAGCCTGCCTTCTTAGTTTACATCATTCTCAGGATCAGAGTGATATTCTGATTCTTTGATGGCAGGTAGATCTTTTATACACAGTTTCTTCTGAGTATAGAGTTAGGCATTGTATAAGTACTTAAGTGTATCACTCCGCTAATCCTTGTTGTGCTTTCACGAGGTGAATGTTTTTCATTTCTGTTTTAGATTAGTAGACTAACTCTAAGATAATTTAAGAAAATTGCCTGAGATCACACACTTAATAAGAGATGGAGTCAAGATTTGAACCCAGCTCTACCTGATTTCCAAAGTTTAAGTATTTTTCGGAATACCATGGAAAACTGAAATACTCCCTTCATTTCCTGTCCTTTTGTTTTCTATTCTTTTCATTCACAAAACTGTCTGGCATCCTATTTTTGTGTATTTCCTTAGGGTAAATACAAAGAATAGTGTTATGACTATGAAGTCATGAAACTGACATCTAAATAGGTATGTTAAAGCTTACACGTCCACATGAATAGTGTCCCTTTTGAAGCGTTCATCATGGCATGTATGCTTTCTGTTCTCAACGTATTGTCTACATGCCTGTGTCCCAGTCTCTTGAGTGACCTTAATGTGGCAACTCTTTGTTCTTTGAGAATATATTTCATCTTTAAAATGGCCAAAGGCATTTGGAAGACAGTCCAGTGAAGATGGACAATTATTTTGGGAAGGACCATTTTTAGTGAAAAATGATGTATGCGTGTTAAGTGTTGAGACTGGTCTGGTTATGGCCTTTGAATTATTCTGAAGATTTCTCCCCAGGAGGGATCCCTGAACTCTTTTCTTTTGTACAACAAATATTAGGACCTGTGCCAAGTACTGGATATGCAAGACAGACATGAGTCTGTTCCTCATGGAGATCTTGGTCTGGCAGTAAACAGATAAAATGGCGATCTATGGGTTTTCATTACTTTTGTGACACACAGGCACAAGAAAAAGCCCAGGGCGAGATGAGCAACTCATCTCTGAGGAGTCAGAAAGCCTTTCCCACTAGGTGGTAGGTGAACTAGGGTCCTAGGGTAGGGGCAGGGTTTTTCAGCCTCCATACTACTGACATTGGCATGGGATGATTCTTTGTTGTGGGTCTGTCCCTTGCACTGTAGGCTATTTAGTAGTATCCTTGGTCTCTACCAACTAGATTCTAGAAGCACCTGCCCCTGCAGGGCAAAATTACCTCGGGTGAGAGCCGCTGGTGGAGGTGAAAAAGGAATGTTTCATGCAGAGGAAGAAGTATGTGCAAAAGCCCCAAGAGGCGAAGGAGTAAGGGAAGCATATTGGGGAGCTGAAAGAATGCTAGAAAATTATTGGTGAGACAGTTGAGACAATTTTACAGCTAGACTTGTTGATAGTCTCCATAGCAAAGTTAGGAATCCCTGTCTTATTTGAGAGAATTTCATCTCCTACTAGTTATGCCTCATGCTTAGTCCCTGCCTTCATTTTCCTTCTCTTTTTCCTGTATTCTTTCTCCCCCCTCCCCCACCTCCACCCGCACCCCCACCCCCCTAGGTTTTGTAGAAGCTGCTAGGTCAGTCACCTACTGCCAGGTCGTTCTGAACTCATATACTGCACATCCAGGTACATTTCTCTCAGCTGGTTTGAGATCATCTCATGATTAAACTGAGCATGATTTAATTACAGTTAAAACAAAAGCATAGTAATAAGCCAGGTAAAATTCCTCTAGTGAGGGGAAGGCCATATCAAGAAGCAGGGGGCTGTCCTGAGCACCACAGGATATTTAGCAGCCTCTTTGTCATCTACTTGCTAGTTGCCAATGCAATAGGATGTTTACAGATTTTGACACAAATGAAACAACTTCTTGTGTAATGAGGAAAACAGCCACATTTGCAAGACTCTAGCTATGGAAGTAAGGGAAACAAGGAAAGAGGCAGCCTGGGTGTGTTTTGAATTGAACACATGGGAGTTACAGGGTGAGCTGATCCTTGGGGTAAGTAGGAGGGGGCTGGGTAGCCAGAGCTTTGGGAATTTGTGTTTATGTGCAGCTTTGTCAGCTGACCCCAGGAGGTGGTAGAAATATTGTCATTATCTCTATGGTCTGTGTCGTGAAAAACATTAGAAAGCAAGGCTAGATAGCCGAACTTGCTAGAATACTATTTAAAAGATTATGTATTGGACACTTGTATATGGAAAGACTGGCCAGTGGGGACCTGCTGTATAGACCAGGGAACTCTACCCAATATATCCTGATAATCTATATGGGAAAGATTCTGAAAAAGGAAAAAAAAAGGAACATGCATTGGTCATGCATACATGAGTGGTCTCTTTCATTTGTAAAAGGTTTGCCTATCAGGACCATAATTCAGCAGCTCTTCTCAGACAAGGTTATTCATATTTAAAGTATTGTTCACATTGATTGCAATGATTTGCTTGTGTTGTTGTCAGAGCAGTGCTTTTCGTATGCTGCCTTTGATGTGGCCATTGTTATATGCTTTTGGAAAACACTTTAACTGTCTCAGGTGAATGGCATTATTCCTGTCGGTGGAAAAATCATCCAGCATGACTTTCTAATTCCTACAGGGACTCATTTTTAAGCCTCTATTTGCTCATTTTTGTTGCTATGTGCCCCCCCAGAGGGTGCAAATGTCCCTGTTTGAAGTCTGTTGTCCTCACCAGACTGGAAGCTAGAAACAGCTGCATCTATTTTGTTCACATAGCATCCCCACTGCCCAACAGGCATATAATAGACTCCCAGGAACACATATTGAATGATAATAGTACAGTCGTCCCTCATACGCGTGGAGACTGGGTCCAGGACCCTCCATGGATATCAAACTCTGAGGACGCTTAAGTTTCTTAAATAAAGCTGTGGTACAGTTTGCCCTCCCAACCCACAGATAAAGGAGGGCCAGCTGTAATTAATGATGGGAAGGCGAGGAACCCAAGGGAAGATTTTAAAAAGGTCAGTAAGGGAGTTAGTTCCTGCTGTGGTGCAATGGGGTCGGCAGCGTTTCTGCAGCGTCAGAACGCGGGTTTAGATTTCCCACCGGGCACAGTGGGTTCAAAGGATCCAGTAGGAAGGTGAGAGGAATTAGACTTCTTTTTTATTGGACATAGGATGGAATCTTGGGCACGTTTTACTTACCCTCTGAAAAGTTTGGTTGACTCTCAGCTCATATCTGACTTCAACAAACGTTGGATGTAAGCAGAATATGGTTATAGTTTACGAAGATTAAAAACTACATTTGCTGTCTTTAAATTGTTTATTTGTACTGATTAGGTGCCCTACCACACTGGAAGAATTCGTAGTTCATGGTCTGACATTTCAAACCAATATATTCATACCTGCTTGGCTTTGCCTGTGAAACAATGAGGAGGGTCTGGGTCACCTCAGGGTAAGATTAAGAAACTTTCTTTACTTTAGTCAGCCTGAACATTCCAAGTCTGAATTTAAGACGAATGTTGTCTGCCTAACCTGAGGTGGGTCTGGGAGAGCAGGGCTGGCGGCTTCCTCCTTCTCTCCCAACTCGCATTTATTTTGTTACCCAGTGTACTTTTCTTTATGTCTCACCGCCTTTCCATCCACCCTCCGCTGCAAAATATTTCTGAGACAAAAGAGAATCTTGTGTGGAATTATATTTAGGGTCAGACTGATACTAAAAGACAGGTTACCTTAAACAGTAGCAAATGAACGTTCTGTGAATGTCAAAGGTTTATTTAGGAAGTTATGGCTGTGCAGTCAGAAGGTTTCCTACAGGAATGAATGTAGGTTGGGTTGAGGAGAATGTTTTTCTAAACCGCAAAGCACGGTTGCTGGTTGTTAGTGAATCATTCTCAAATTCACTAACAAAAGCTTCTAGGTTGGGTATAATTGGGCAAGCTTTCAATTGCCTTCAACAACCACTTGTTAAGTAAGACCTGTGTTTCTGTCTGCTCTGCTGCATACATATGAATTGAACGTGTGTTGAGGTAGTAGTGTAAGGAACAGAGAAGTTGTTTTTGACAAACATTAACGTTTGGAGAGACTAGACCTAAGCCTGCTCAGGTATTTTCTGAGAGTTCAGCGAGTTGGAATGAAGATTGTAACTTGAGTTGCGTATCAAATAGAGAAATAGAAAAATACAACTCAAAACCTTTTGCCAGCTCTGGCATTTGTATATATTTTCTGTCCCTGGTGTGATTACGTTTTTTTATTCCCTCAATTAAGAAGTTTAGACCATTTGTAGGGAGGAAACTGGCTTTAACGGGTGTTCCCAAGCATGGATGGTAGAGTTAAGTACCTTGCAGACCCTTGGTAAATACTGACTGACTGAGGGCATGTGTGGGCTCCCAAGGGCGTCTTCAGTACTTGCTGTTTTCCGTGAGAAGCAAACCCAGTGTTGGAGCATCGCTCCTCTGGATTGGGATGGTTTCCTGAAATCTTTCAGTACAATGACATTGATTAGCTGCCAAACTAATTGCTGTCTACCACCAACCTTGCTTCACAGGCAAACCGTGCCCAAGGGTAAAATAACAAGCACACTGAGGCAAACTTTCCAACATGTGCCCCCAAACCTTCCCCTGAATTGAGAAAGTGACCTTTTGGTGAACAAATGTTCTTTCACCTTCACTGTTTAGAAGTTGTTAACACTGGGCCAGCTGCGTGATTGATGCTCGAGCTTTCCTCTTTTCTGTGGACTAGTTATACTCTTTCCCCCTTAGAGCTGTGAGCTTTTTATATTGTTTTCCTTTGATAAGGTGACTGGGCTGCCCATAAATTTGAATGTATTTTTTAATGACCTGGTGGCGCTGAAAGAGTGCTATTCTGCCTTGTAGGCTTCTGGCTTTTCTTCTGCAGCTCACGCTGCCAGTTAAACCTTTTGTGAATGTACCCTTTTCTGAGTAATCTGTTTGAAATTTAAAAATTTTTCTTTTAAAGATAGGTTTCTTGTTTATGGTTTAGTTTGACTGTCTCAGGCAAATGAGACTATCTTTTTTGAGTCTATTAAAAAGGGCAGATCTTTTAGAGGCACTCTTGCCAGCAATCTTCAGCGTTTTCGAAGTGGAGGAAATGTTAAATGGATAGAAAATCCAGTCCCAGTTTTCGTTAATAATTTTTGATTGGGAGGGATAAGGATGGGGCTTGAGAGTGGAGAGAGAGAGTGGAGAGACAGTGGATACTTCTTCAAAGCCTGTTATTGCATACACTGACAAAAGGGGAGACAGGCAGTGAAGAAGTATGATGAATACAGACTCCTGGGTGAAGTGTCTGACTTCGGGCAAGTTCCTTATCCTGTCTGTGCCTCAGTTTCCTTGCCTGCCTCATTGGGAATATAGTGCCTACCTCATTGGGTTGTTGCAAAGAGTTAACTGGTCTAATATACACAAAGTGCTTGGGCCAGAATGCCTGGTGCACTGTAGGTGCTACCTGAATGCTAGCCGTTACAGTGTCTTCAACAATTCTGCAATCCCAATAGCTCTGAACTCAAACAATAGTTATTTTGTTATTTTAAAGATAATTTATTTGGTGGCAAAGCTGAACATGAACCAACGTGAGACTATTTTTGTCTTTATTCCATTTAATGTGAATATTTATAAGTTTTGCTGTGGAAAATATTAATGTGTTTGATGTGGGATGCTATCCAATCTACTAGATGGGTTACATATGTATGGTGTGTGCACCATATTGCATTTGCAAAATCAGAAAAATTCTGAGTTCTGAAATACATCTGACCCAAGGAACTGAATATACGCTAAGACAGGACAAGGTGTTGGCAAAAGTACTCTTTGTTTGATCACCCATTCTGCTGCTTCTTGGTTACATCCCTTAGTATTTTCTTATAGGAATGAAAAGAAACAGAGATTTCTTAGGCAATTCACTCATTAAATATTTTTGAAACTCTACTATGTGCCAGACTCCCCTACTTTCAGGGAGCTGATTGACCAGTGGTACCTAGACTTCACTAAGGACAAATTATGTGCAAGGCTTAATCTAGACCTGTTATTAACATGGTCTCTGATCCTTACAGAATGATCATTTCTGCAAAGGAAGAAACAGAGTTTCAGAAATGCTAGGTAATGTGCTCACAGTTGGTAGATGCCTGAGCTGGGGCATAACTCTGTTCTGAGTGGCTCCATCGTCACTGTTCTTTCCATCCGATCCTGTTACCTTTGGCTGAGAGCTTTTGGAACTAATGGTTGTTAAACAGAGTCTTGTAGATTTTTATCTCTGTGACATGCCCCTTTCTGTAGGACCTGGCAAACAGGAAAGGCCCAGCCCAGGGGTGGGCTAACTAGTGTTGTTCCTGCTTGACCTCCCTAGAAGGGTTGTGTCATGACCTGCAAGGGGCACGTGAGCAGCCAGTTGGCTAGTCAGCCAAGTCACCAGTGAAAAGTAGGCAATGTGTTATACATGAAATATGGGAAAACTATAAAGTCAGTTTTGTCTAACAACTCTTTTTCACATGTATATGGAACTAAAGTTACAGACCATGAAAATCACAGATCTTAAGCATTTAATTCAGTAATTTTGATAAGAATTAAACAACTGCCTATCTACTACCCTAGAAAGTTTCTTGCCCTCTTCCAGTTAAACTTTACCCTGTAGGTGCGACTGTTCTGATTTCTCTCCATAGTTTGGTTTTGCTGGTTGTGGACTTGATATAAATGGAATTAAACAGGATGCACTGTTCTGTGTCTGGCTTCTTTTGAATAGTGTACTTTTTCTGAGATAAATCCAAATTGTCGTGTTATCAGTAGTTCATTCCTTTTCTGTGTAGTATCATATTGTGTGAATATACTGCAATTTATTTTTCTATTCTCTCTTATTGTTGAAGATTTGGGTTGCCTCCAGTTTGGAACTATTGAATAAAGACCCTATAAACATTGTACAAGTTTTTTATGGACAAAATTTCTCATCTTTCTGGTTAAATTACTAGAATTAGAATTGCTGGGTCTTAAGGTAGGTGTATATTTAATTTAATAAGAAATTTCCAGTAGTTTCACAGAGGTTACATGCATTTTATACCATTGATGTCTGAGAGTTCTAGTTGTTCCTCATCCTGGACAATCATATATAGTCAGTATTTTTAATTTTAGCTATTTGGTGGGTGTGAAGTGGTAAATCATTGTGATTTTAATTCATACTTATTTAATGACTAATGACATTAAGTATATTAATACGTGCTTATTGGCCATTTGTATATTTTCTTTTGTTAACTCACTTTGCTAGGCTTTGCTCATTTTTTATTGGGTTGTTTGTCTCTTTATTATTGATTGGCTTTTAGGAGTTCTTCATAGATTAGGATACAGGTATTTATTAAGTATATGCATGTATAGCAACCTCCCCCCCCCCCATTGTGTGGAAAACTACAAAGTCGGGTTTTTTTTAGTAAAATTTTCTTGTGAGATAGCCTTGAGATTTTGGTGACTGCCTCATGCTGATTATAGTTTTTGCTGGAATATTTTTGTCTTTCAAACAGGTTGCAATTGGCAAGAAAAGGGATATTCCAGGAATAAGTTCACATTGCTTGTGGCCTCCCAATATTTCCCCGTATAGACACTCCTCTGAAGTTATAATAGGAACATGTGATTCACTTTGCAAAAATTTATTTTACCCTGTTTAAGATCAAGTTATTTAATTAAAGGAAGTAAAAATGATTGGGCAAATTAAAACAGCAAATCTAAAAACTGTTTTTTTTCCCCAGAAGGAACATTTATAAAGATGTGGTAATTGTTTAAAAGTTTTCTTTTTAACTATAAAAGTAAACACATTTCATGCAGAATGAGTTGATTAATATTTTCAAAGAGAGGAAAACTGAGCACTGAAAGTTTGAATAACCAGTTCATTTAAAAAGTAAATAAAACACCCCACAGATTTCTGGATTTCAGGATTAATCCCTATTTTGCTTTTGTTAGTCAAACCATATGGTATTTCTTTCTGAAGAGAAATGTTTTAACAATTCAGGAGATATCGCTAAAATTGGCTCTTTCCCACATAATCAAGGGACATCCTTTAAGAGGCTGAGAGATGGAACTGGGTTTGTTAATTTCCAACATCAAATCCGCTGCATATATCTTCCTGTTTGAACTCCTACCTAACTGAAGAGGATCAAATAATGACCAAAGGCTACATTGGGAAGGAAGCATGAATTTCAGCCACCTTTTAGCCTCTTGAGTATTTATTATCTGTACCTGTGAAGCTTTCCCCCATTTGGGCAGTAAAGTTGGATGGCTATTCTGAGCTTCTTCCCTTACCTTTTGGGCTTAATCCGCTCAGAAACAGGACTCATCCAGGGGTGGGTTTCTAACCCCATTGCTTTCCTAGCTTTTTTGGTGTCTATTTAAGGAACCAAGCTTCCTCTTGATTCATGGGTCATTGTTTCTCCTATGGTCTGAGTTGTGTTCCCTCAAAATTCATATGTTGAAATCCTAACCCACTGAGTACCTCAGAGGGTGCCTATATTTGGAAATAGGGTCTTTAAAGAGATAGTTAAGTTGAAATAATGTCACGAGGGTGGGCTGTAATGCAATATGACTCATGTCCTTTTAAGAAGAGGAAACTTGAACACAGATGTGCAGAGGGAAAACCATGTGAAGACAGAGGGAGGAGATCGCCATGTATAAGCTACAGAGACAAGCCTCACAAGGGACAAACACTAATAATACTCTGATCTTGAACTTCTAGCCTCCAGACTGTGAGAGAATGTATTTGTGTTGTTTAAGGTGTTCAGTCTGTGGTCTTCTGTTATGGAAACCCTAGCAAACAAATACAGCCTCAAGGGGACCATCACTCCACCACCGTGGATATTAAATTTTACTAGGTCAGGGCAGATACTGAGCTAAATGGCAGCCCACATACTACTCAAAGGCTCAGAACATTTCCATCAATCATTTCCCCCCTTTTTTTTTTTTATCCTTTTAGTATTTGTTAAAATCTAATAATTGTAGCTTATTGGATGGTTTCAAAGTATTATGTAATTTTGGACTACTTACATAAACAGAAAATTTTTTATTCTGGGGTAAGTTACTGAACATTTCTGTGCCACAATTTCCCCTTCTAAACAGGAAAATAATAGTATCTCATGGAATTTTTGAGGATCAAAGAAGATTTTTACTTCAAATAGCACTGGCGCATGATGTTTGTTAGAAAAAAATGCTGAGGGATCTTACTGACTTTTAAAAGATTTAGGAGCTCAGGTTAAATCTGCATCAACACACTCACACATGCAAGTTTTTTCCTCTTAATATGTTTGCATTGATGTAATACCAGGATTGGAGGAGAAATGTTGAAGAAATGAGTACCTGCTCTGAGAAATGGTGGCATCTTTTCTGTTCCTTTTTAGCACTTCTGAGTTGTTCACCTTCTGGGGAGAACCTCTGACTCTTCATAGAGACCCGCAGGCCTTTCCACTGCTGTCTGTCTGGACTCCATCACTGCAGAAAGAGAGTGGGACCACTTCTGGTGACTGACTTGTGGACCTTCTGATTCTCCTTCCTGCCCTTTGTTTCCTGAAAACTCCAGTTTATTAACGTCGAATTGAGGGAGACCATCATCCCAAAGGTCAGTAAGAACTTTTTTTGATCAGTAAGGAGTAGATTTATTAATACAGGATGCTTGTGAAGGATACAGGCAGGAAAGCAAGAGGGCTCTGCCCTAAGAACTAAGTGGGCTACATTTTTATAATCAAAGGAAAAGTGGGGAGGGAGAGAAGACCACCTTCTTCCTTTGTAAAGATGTTGCAGGAAAGTGGGGTGAGAGAGGATGGTCATGTCCCAGGTCTTGGTCAAGTTCCTGGGACTGGCCACCAAGTGAGGGTCCTCATGCAGGAAAGAATTCAAGAGCTAGCCATAGTAGAGTGAAAGCAGTTTATTGAGAGATGCACATTCCATAGGCAGAAGGTGGTCCATCTGTGAAAGCAGGGCCAGCGCTGGGAAAAACACATCCCACAGGTAGTATGGGTTCTCTCAGATGGTGAGAGCCCTGGAGGTCGGTTAAGACCTGGTGGCTCCAGTTCCTCAAGTACACAAGGAAGCTGCCACTGCTCAGAAAAGTAGCCCTCCTTCAGGAAATTTATAAGTGTTGTATGCATTAAGGAAGGCATACCTGCTAGCCATTGACACCTTAGAGTTCATGACTTAACTCAGTCATGTCTCCTCTTGGGAAGCTGAAGCTGGAGGTGAACTGGGGTTTGAATGCTGGTAATGAGGAGGATGGGCAGGCCCGAGCAGCAGGAGGATGCTGGAGAGGGCAGGGGCTCTAGGGAGGAGAAAGGCAGCCTGGTTGAGGGGATAAACCTATGCTATTTGTGATATTGTTTAGGACTCTTAGAGCCCAATGTTTCCTAAAGGGGACTGAGTTTCTCCACTCACCTCCTCCCACCCTCATTTTTTAACCCTCTCCCTCCCCACCCCCATGTTAGTTACTTCTGGGTGAAGGCAGCCTGAGGTGCAGCCCTGCTGTAGATGAGAGTTAACCTCTCAAGCCTCAATTTTGTTACCTCCCTCCCTCATGTCTCCCTCAAAGTCCTCTCCTGCTGTGCCCAGGCCTGAGCTCGCTCCTCAGTCCAGAACCTAAGGTTTATTCCCACCTGGCCTGGGTCAGCACTGTCCCTGGACTCCACATTCAGACTTGTGTTCCCTCCTCTAGAGATATTCAACACATCCTCACCCCTTTGCCTATTTTCCTTCAGAATTAACACAAATGTCACAAATGAGCCCCTGAATGACGCTAGGCTTCTCTAAGACATATTTTTGGCAGTGCAAACCTAACCTTCCCAGCATCTGCCTCAGTGGGCAGTGGTACAGTTATCTGCAAGAGTGGTGATTAACATCTATATCCTGTGCTAGATTGTAACAACCCCTGCCCCTTGCCCCAAGGGAAGACACATCTGCCTTTTTCACCACTGTCTCCCCAGGCCAAGCACAATGCCTAGCAGGCAGTAAATTCTTGATAAGTGCTTGTTCTAATGAATAAATGAGGGCCCCTTGGAGCAAGCTTGTGATTCCTCTGCTTGACACCAAAGGATTGACGCCATTCTGATCTAAGGAGGCTAGTATGTGAATAAGAACTAGACTAATTCAGAGAAGCACACTAGGGGTTTTCAGCACCTCCTAAAGTTCTGGCCTAGGTACTCCTGTGTTCATGGGTCTTTGAAAAATTAGATATGGATCAGTATAGCCTGGGTGGTGGGGGGCAGTGGGGCTGCTGGTTCCTAAGAAGTGCTCACGGGTGGCTATGGAGATTTATGGGTTTATAAGGCCCTTCCAGAAGAATAGAAAATTACTAGAGGTAACTTTGTGTCTTTCCTCTGTAATTTCAACTCTTGCTTTCTCCCATGAAGGAGGGCTATAATTACCTAAAACCTTATTTGGGCTGATTTTGCAATTGCTGACAAATGGTTCAAATTTGCATTTTTTTCTGGATTTTGCACAGTGCTGGTGTGTTCATTACCTTATATGGTTATAGCTCAAAGGCTTTAATAGAATGACTTATTTCTCATTTCTGTGGTTAGTAAAAATAGAAAAGCCATCTCACTTTTGTAGTCTGTTGTGGAATTTTGATTATTTGTTTGAAATGAAACTAATTTTTTTTCACAGTCGTGAAACAACTGCCAAACCTTGTTCCAGCATATCATATGCATGAATAATAATAATGCTTATATTTCTGTTTATCTACAACACTTATGTGTACAAGTGTTAAAAAGTACCCGTGTGAAACCTGCATTTTAGAAACACTTGGGGTTATTTGGGTTGTCCTTTGTATTGCCCAAGACTGGAAGCTGCGCTGTTCAGTGCTGAGTGAGAGTTTCTAGGGCTTTGTGCTCCAAGGTGAGGCTGTGGGCAGTGGAGATGGATGTAAAAGTGCGAACTGAATGATTTCTAGTGTGCTTATTTAATGTTCAGGGAACAAAAATATAATTACATAACTGAGTATCAGAGAGCTGTCATTATGGTTGAAATGGGTTTCATTCCACTGAAGACTGAGCTTCATAGTTAATCTTAATATTCTGTATTCGAGAGAAGCCGTCTAGGCCAGTGGGAATGAAGTGGGGAATGGGTTAAAGGACCAGTTCCAACTCAGCTACTTTCTGTCTATGTGACATTAGCCAAGACATTTATCCCCTGACATCTCACTTCCATTGGTAAAATGGAAATTGTAATAGCTGTCCTAACCTACCTCGTCGGCCTTGTGGTGATGATTGAACAAGACAATGGTGGTCGACTGCAAAAAAGGGTTGTATAAATGTAAGATATTATTTCACTATGTCATGTTATTTTCTGTTTTTATTTTTACATATGTAATCCTGTTTCCTCAACCTATTGTAAAGTTGAAGAAAATTGGCCATCCATATTAGTCATAGTTCAGTTAGAGAGGCAGAAGCACTAGGAGATGGAATATGTGAGGTTTGTTGTTACAGCAATTTAACTTTACACAGTTGTAGCAGTGGTCTTGGTGTCTTATGCTGGAACTCAAAGTCCACAGGGTAAGCAGTTTAGGAGGGAAGACGGATATAAAGTGAAGGAGAGCAATGGCAAACTGAAAGCCATAAATCCATACTGGAACTCATGTCAGTTCTTGATGTCTTTGGCTATAATGTGTATGTCATGTGGGAAAAACTGGTATTCCTCGTCATGCTGTTGAATACATAACTGGTCCAGTAACTGGAAAAGCTGAAAGAAGATTCGAGGAGGGTGGGGAAGCTGTAGGTCCAGCTGCTGCCCTAGGCCATTGTGCTGATTCTGCAGATCAATGATAATGTGCCTGAGCTACAAAAGCAGTTGCCTCTTCCTTTCTAAGGCAAAAAAACCAGTATGATTGCTGCTTCACTTCCATACTCTGCATCTTGTGTAAATATCTCTCCATGGTATATCCTGATGTGCAGGGCTGGCAATATCACCTGTGAGGCTAGTATGAAAGGACACTGGAGTGCCTTCTTCAGAATACAGGAGAACTGCTTTTGCCTTTCTTCTACAGTGTTTTTCTGGACATGTCATGGTGTTTATTACTTGATATTTAATGCTAAATTATCCTAACTCATTGGATACTCATGGGGTGGATGAGGACTGAGCAGATGCCTTGGGCTGTATCCCATGACTCAGCATCCAGGGACCACATCTGCAGCCCTCCCTGTCACATGCCCAGGACCCCACCGGGGTGGAGGGTGGCAGCAGCTAATATGATGGAGAATCCTAGGGAGGTTGGGGATGGGGGTTGAGTGGTAAGAGGTGAAGTGCTCTGTGAGCCAGATTTCCAGGACATGCTCCAGTAGCCCACTGGGCTTATAAAACACAAATTCAAGGATAAAATTAATAAGAATTTCAACACAGAGCATTGAACTCCAGTGTGGGGGTTTTGAGAACAGCTCTCCATGCAGTTGCACTCTACAAGTTCATCAAGCCTGCACTGAATACAGGAAAGGAAATTCTGGGAAGTGTAGTTCTGCCTAGCCAAGTTGAGACATTAAAAAGCCCCCGCACCATGCATACTCTACTTCCTGCAATATCATATATTGAAACAAATAAAATAGGCTATGGATATAGCCTTGTTATTTTTCAGCACTCTGGCAGTCATAAGCACAGTGCTACAGTCCTTACTGTGACATCGCCACCAGTTTCTCAACCACTGCTTCCCCTCAGACCAAGACTTTTGATATAACATTGTGAAGATATATTGCTACTTACTGTGTGGATCCTTTATATCTCTGAGCTCTAAATATTACAGTTGGGTTCCATAGTCTGATGGGGATAATCTTGTAATTGAATTTTCCGTCTCAACAGCGCATTCTTTGAGATTTCACTTATGAGATGTTGCAAGATGTTTGCTGACCATCTTCTTGGGGGAGATAGTTCTCTATGGGCCTCCACCTCCGTGCAAGGCCCTAAGCACTCTTTACCTGGGCATTTCTCAGTTATATTTGTGGTGAACAATCTTAAGAAATGAGGTAATATCTCCTTCTTGGACAAAGAGCAGACTTGCTATGAAACTAATAGGTACATCCGTGTTGCTGCAGAGGGCATTGTTTCATTCTTCTTTATGGCTCAATAATACTCCATTGTATATATGTTCCAGGACCTAGAGATTATTGTACTGAGTATGTCAGACAGAGAAAGACCAATATCATATTACTTATATGTGGAATTTAATAAAAATGACACAAAGGAACTTATAAAACAGAAACAAACTCATCAATGTCAAAACCAATCTTATGATTACCATAGGTGAAATCACTGGGGGGAGGAAAGAATTGGGAGGGTGGGAATACACACACACACTACTGTATAAAATAGATGATTATCGAGAACCTACTGTATAGCACAGGAAAATCTGCTCAATAGTTTGTAGTAACCTATGTGATAAAAAAGAATGAATATATTTATATGTATGATGATTCACTTTGCTATACACCTGAAACTAATACAACATTGAAAGTCAACTATACTCCAGTAAAATATTTAAGAAAGTAGTAGATCCCCCAGGTTTAGTGTTCGTATTCATTTGCCATTCATAGGGTGGCCATAACAAAGTACCACAGACTGGATGGTTTAAGCAGCAGAAATTTATTTTCTCACTTGGAATGTAGAAGCTCAAAATCAAGGTATTGGCAGGATTGGTCTCTTCTGAGGCTTTTCTCCTTGACTTGTAGACGGCTGCTTTCTCTGTGTGTTTTCACGTGGTCTTCCCTCTGCACCTGTCTGTGCTCAGATTTCCTCTTCTTATAAGGATATGTCATTACTGGATTAAGGCTGGCCCTAATGACCTCATTTTAACTTCATTATCTATTTAAAGATCTTATGTTTAGATATAGTTACATTGAGATGCTGGGGTTAGGATTTTAACATACACATTTTGGAAGAACAGTTCAGCAGTGTTCCTTCTATAACACAATCCACTGACCTCCATAGCACCACTGCAGCACTTTAGGGTCAAGAACTAATACAAATCATGCTACTTGCTGTGGTATAAGTAATAAGGCTTTTGTCTCTGACCCAGGGATCTTGTGACTTCTGCTAGCATCCAGGAAACAGTAACAGGCTAAACTGTGAGACTCTAAGTAGGGTAAAATAAAATCCCAAACATGGTATATCTTGTATGTGGTGTTGAAAACAAAATTCTCCATTAGTTTCTCATAATGGATCCAAGTGTACCAATGATAGTGATTTTAATACAAGTGCCTACCTATTGAGAAACTACCATTTGGGTCTATATTTTTCCTTCTTATTGGGGCGAATTTTGTCCTTCAATCCTCTAACCCCATACGAGGTCTTTCTCTTCATGGGGCATATATGTGTCTAGGACTCCTGAGCAGTGGCTTGTGCCGAGGTGGTGAGTTAGTGAGTGATGTTCATGGGAGCAGCTTTGACTTCACTTTACTCTCTGCTTCTTGTGGCTGAAGAGTCTCTTCTCTCACTTCTATCTTCAGGAGACCTGTCCCCTCCTGTTTGCCTGTCTGTCTATGAGTGTGTGTCTCCAAGGACATGTATGACTGCTGCTGGAGAGCATCTGGGAGGAGGTAGAGAGATGTCCTTCACCGAGAGGGCTTTGCCCTTAAGAGTTTAGGGAATGATGTGAAATCTCTTGCCAGGAAGGCTGCTGGAGAAGACGTTCTAAGTTCTCAGTTGAATCCCTCCCCACAACTCCTGTTATAGGCTGGATTATTTCATCTAAATCCATATGTTGAAGGCCTAACCCCCTAATACTTTAGAATGTGACTGTATTTGAAATATGGGCCTTAAAGAGGTAACTGAATGAAAATGAAGTTACTAGGTAGGCCCTCATAACCTCAACTACAGGGTTGGGTTGGAGAGAGAGAGAGAGCAAGAGGGTACCAGCCTTTCACCAAAGATGAGTCTGCAAAGCAAAATTCCAAAGAATGTGAAGAAAACTAACACCTCAACTAAAAGCCTCCACATTAAAGAGCAGAAAGGATGATTTACTTAAGACCTTTGCTGCCTCAGGTGGGGTTTTTGCATGATTGTCTTCCACTCACCATTTTAACCTTGTAGTCTGATGGCAAGGTGAGACCTTAGGGAGACTGCTTAAAGAGTGTCTCTGTTAGCCGTCAGCTTCCTACTGTTCTTGCAAAGGACAGCATCTTAATAACAAAAGATTTTTGTTTACAACTTATCAGTAGCATGTCCTTCAGGCACGAATGTAGAGTTGACAGGAGGACTCTTCTGACATTGATTCTTTGGTTTTACATTCTGAACACTAACCAGATGTACCAGAGAATAGAAACAGACTTCACTAGTGAGTGGATATGCTGTATTGGTGTCAGCTGCTTTATCTGGGTCAACTGATGTATGGAAACAAATAGCTTCCCGTGGCTGCCTGAGTATTGTATAGCTAAGACATGGTGGTAGAAGTGCTGTATATACTACTGGATTCAAAGTGGTTGTAGGGCTTCTGAGTTCTTTGGGTGTATGCAAAACTGATTTAAAGTGGGATGCAGTCTCCACCTCAGTAAAGAGCTGATTGTTGAATGTCTGTATCCCTCTGACTATTTTAATGCTACCCATCTGTTAGCTGAGTCTCAGAAGGAAGATATTTGGCCAGAATCCCAAATCTTCAACCCATTGCCAGTCATTGCTTCATGTTCCTAGGTGGTACACACACCAAATACTTTCTAGATGCATTTTCTGTGCAGTGAGTTAGAGGTTTGTCCCCAGATAACTCTGTGACCTGCTATACTGGTATCTTAAGCAGGACCACACGTGGATCAAAAGGATTTTTTTTTTTTTTTGATTCTGTAGACTAAGGTCTCTCATTGGTCCATCTCTGCTAGGTTTGCTCTCCATCTTAGCTCTCTGAACACCACTACTCTAACTAAAAGAAGGCCTTTCTACAAAGTGAGTTCAACTAGAGCATTTCCCCTTAAGGCTTTGACGAGAGCTGGATTAGGTAGCCTACTCTATAATAATAAAGTTTCCAGTAGAAAATTGACATCAAGATTTTTTCCCTTGGAAGATAGAAAAATGTCATCTAAACATTTACAAACATGTATGCCTTTTAGAGTAGAGATTAGAAAAGTCTGACCTTTAGCTTTGGGCAAAGCGACTCAAGTCAGCCTTTTTACTCCAGCAAGCATAAGGAAAATACTCCTTTTTTCCCCTGATTTTGGGGAAAAAATCTTGAATGCTTTGTCCATTAAATGTTTTGTTTAGTAATTGGCACAAGTTTTCCTCTGTAAAATTAGATTTGTGTTCCCACTATATTTAGAATTAGACAACCCTGTACTTAAAATTATAATTTGTGTTTTGAGGGTAGTTTGTGTGTGTGTGTGTGTGCGTGTGTGTGCGTGTGTGTGAGAGAGAGAGAGAGACTTAGTGTTGCATCATATGTGGATGTTAGTCAATCACTTGCTTGTAGGAAATCGAAAGTAGAAACCTGATTATGGAAAAGGTGACGTACATGCTTGATCTTCTAAGTCCTACTGGAAATAAGATCAAGAGCTTGGCTAAATGGTATGAGGCATGCTGACCTGAATTGCTAGTGTCCCACATATGATATTAATGCATTTTGATTAAGCTACACTTTGAAAAATGTGTTCTCCAACTTGGAGGTTCTTTTTGAGTTTCTGGCATAGATTTTAGTGTCAGACCAAACACTTGGATGGATATACAACCTCAAGGGAGTGGCTACTCCCAGAGAGAAAGATCCTAGGAAAAGGATATTTCTGGAATGAAAATTAGACAGCTTTGAGTTGAGGGAAAAAGGGATACTGTTTCCTTTCTAGGGCCAGTGATTTGTTGGACCCCAACTCTGAGGCATGGACATTGGTGTGTGGGTAGATAGGGCAGGAGCCAAACAGGAAGCTGGCTCCATAAAAGCCTCTGAGGTCCATTTGGGCCTATTGATTCTTGGAGTAGCTAATTTTAGCAAGAATTATAGGTTATTCTCTGTTACATTTCTGTTATCTTCTAACCATCAGTAAAGACCTTAAAGGTTACAAACTAATCCCTAGGGACTAAGGAGTCCTTGTCCATGTTTCCAAGGAGTAACACACAGGAGAGTACTGTCTCTTCCCCAAGGCCAGAAAGGGACTAATGGCAGCTGGCACCAGATGAGGACAGCTGAGTCCAGCAGAGAGGGTGTGGTTAAAAAAGAGAGAAGTGTGGCAGGGAGACAAGGAGTCTCTGGTGCAGAAATCCGGGGACTTTTGTTAGGGCAGAAATTAGTGAGCGTTCTTGGAAACTGTGTTGTGGGTTTAGGCTTAGATTCCAAGAACTGGGATCGTCAGACTTTATGTCATAGGGACTTGGGAATAAGAAGTGCAACCTCATTTCCTCGTCATGGATTGATAACGGACTGTGAGATTGCCTCTTCCTTTCAATTTGGACTCTTCTACTGAACTTCTTAGGTCTTCTGAGGCCTGAGGGCTGTCCCCTGTGGGAGGAGGACTAGCCCTTCTGCATACTCCATCTACGCAGAAAGAAGGAGAGAGAATTCAAAAGGAAGGGAATCCACAACAGAGAAGAGGAGAATGCTTTAAGAGCTTATTTTCCTTCCACTGAAGACTTCCTCCTCTAGCTCTGCTTAGCTGCCATTTACTGAGGGCCCCAAATGAATCTCAGACCCACTTCAGAGCTCTTTATCCATGGGTGTCATCAGTTGGCTACTGTCAGACTTCATGGTTAGCACCATCCAAGTCTCTACTGCAGCTGCCCTCTGCCTCTCCAGTGCCTCACCTCTGCCTCCATGGCCTCTCACGTGGTATGCAGGGCTATGCACCTGTCAGGTACTATGGGCACAGTGTTGAAGACCTGGGGATTTTTCACAGGCTTACAAAGAAGATTAAGTCCCATAAATCTTATTGCGTAAAAATCTCAAAGAGCTTCAACATAAAAATTAATAGATCTTGAATTAAAAGTCCACAAGACCTCATTGTTATATATGAATTACCTTTCATGTGAAGCGTGGCTGCATTTTTAAAACATTTGTGTTATGTGATGTTGAGTGGGTATTAAAGCTGAGAGTTGCTGGGTTCCATGACTGTCTTAAAAGAGAAGCTAGTTCTGACTGTCTTTTCTATACTAGCCCCTGCCTCAAATCCTTTTCAAATTATACTGTCACCCACCCAGATTTCTTCAGCCAGAGTTAATAGCTAGGATATCATCCAGCAGAAGAATAATACAATAAAAGCCCAATGAAGAAAGAAGTATGTTTCCTTCCCAAAGCCAAAGTCCCTGGTGCTTAGACCACTGTGCTCCAGGATGCTGACTTGGAGAACTCACCATCTGGCTTGAGGCAATGCAGGTGTTCTTCTGAAAGGGAAGTAACTCAGGCTGGAGGGAGAAGTGAGATGCTTTGTGGTGGATTTCTTCTCAGCCAGTCCCTGGTGAGTAGGATCCTTTTTTCATTCTGCACCTGCATCTTCTATCCATCCAGAGTCAGGCTTACCTGGGATTTGGAGCAACTGGATGCATTTTGTTTGGTCCTTGGAGGCTGGACCTTGCCTGATGCCAAGAAGGCACTTTCTTTTTCCTAATGGAGAGATTGATGCTAAATATGCCATTAGAGGAGTTTCCCAATTAGAAATTATTAACTTTTATCCACCATTTCTTTAGACTGATGGTCACTATTTTGCTGAACGTAATATACTAAACAGACAGAGCCCGGTAATCTGCACTTCCTTTTAATCAGTGTGTCATTCTATCCAGCTCCTCAGTTCAAGAAGCAGAATCTCAAGGCCTCCTCTTCTATCACTATAGCTTTCAAGTACTATAAGGAGTCTGTAGGCTGGAGGAAGCAAGGTGTGAAATAGGAACCACTTGCCAGGCCTGGCAGGATGGCAGCTTTCAGCAGTGGAGCGTTAAGGCCAATAAACTTATTCTGAAGCACAAGAACCACTGGATATTGGAAAATACATCCGGCACTATGTCAACACCATCACTCCAAGTCTAGTGTGCTGATGGAAAGATGGTATCATGGTCCCTCTGGATGGTCTGGCTCCAGCCATGGCCAGATTTTATTGCCCATCTCTCTTAGGGGGATCACAGTTTGATGGCTGTTGTCATAATGCCCAAAGCATACTGGATTGGGACCTCAGGAGACCTGGATCAGGGCCATTAATTAGTTGAAGGATTTTGGCCAAATCCCTTAATCTTTCTGTATATAAATTTCTCATTTACAAAATGAGCACCAAAACAGCGCATATCTTACAGAGTTGTATGAGAGTAAAATGAGGTAAAATGTATGAAGAAGTAGATATAACAATTTCCCAGATGAGGGAGCCGAGGTCAAGTAGAAAAATAGCGAGCTAAGAGCTCAAAGACTAGGATTCCAGTTTGAGCTTTGCCCTTTACTGACTGTAGCTTGACTGGGGCTCTGGTGCCTCAAGCGTACGCAATAGCCCTTACTTATACTTCAGAAGTGTTACATTGGTTAAGTGAGATACTGTGTGTGGTTATCAACCACATAGTGTCGTACATATTTTAACCAAAATTGTGACTAATTTGGTGCCTTGCTAGTCTCAAGCTGATTAGCTGACTAATTTTTCTGTAATTTAAAAATTTTGGTTATTATAGTCCTGATAAGTATCAGATTTTTTGGCCATTATATTCTCAAGGCTCAACTCTAGCATTTCTCATCCATACCAGGTAGAGGAGAAGGCAGGAGATATACTACTCAAAGCCCTTTCACCCCTCTGTACCACTCACTAGTAGGCAGCTCATTCCAACACTGCCTCTTTCAAGAGCTTGTACAGCTGGCACTTTGGAGGTGGGTTCTGAGAACATGCCTAGCTGATACTAGGAAGGGATACAATGCTTGGCATCAGCTCCTTTCATTGAGGAGCTTCTGCCAGAGCAATTGGCCAAAGCCCCCTGGACCCTGCCTGCTGTCTGAATGGACACCAAATAGAGAATCAGATTCAGAGTACCTGGACAAACCTCAGAGGGGTGCAGACCTTTTGGCTTCCAGTTAGGAAGGAGCCATGCTTTTCGATGAACTTTGTGGAACACGTGTCTTGGGAGTTCTGTGTGTGCCCTGAGGGGCACTGCTGCATGAGGAGTGGAGCGTCAAGCAGCCTCTTTCAGTTTCTTTGTTTCTTGCCCTTTCTCCTCTGACTCACCAGGGGCTTCATGATTGATATCAACAGTGTGCAAGACAGAGAGTTCAAGATTGCTCCTCCTGCTCTTTTCCTTTTGATCTAGCTTTGCTGCTTTGGGATTTGAAACATGCTGAATTTCAGCTCCAGCTTGTTAGGGCCACAAATGGTTAACTGTGCTCTCTGATCTGAGAGCCTGCTCAGATCCTGCTCCATCTTTCCATCTGTTTAGCTCCCACAGTATCCACACAGAGGGGAGCTGCAGCCAGTTGGGGAAAAAAAATCAAATCATTGTTTGTCTACATGTTAAAATCTGAGAAGCCTCTGCAGTTTTAGAAAAGATGTCCTCGTTGCAGAGCCTCAAAACAACTGTTAATAGACCAGTGGTCATGTGAATTGATTCATGGGCTATACCCAAGTAAGAGAAAGTCAGAGACACATGAGCAGAAAAAGACATGTTGCAAAGACAGATGGGAATAAAATATATTTATGTGACTTTAAGCTGCAAAGGAATAAATGCAGGTTCACTTGTTCTCATATCTTACTGAAGGCTGAAATTAAAAATATCAGAATAATTGAGACTGAATTGGATTTTGTGCTTACAGGCTGTACTATAAATGGTGCAGCCAGAATGAGTACTGTTTATAGGAAGCCAATCAACTGCATATAATTGATTTTGTTTCTGGTATGATTTGCTCTCCAGTCAACCAAGTAAATATTTTGAATAATAAATGAAGACACCAACCAAACAAACAAACCAGCAAAAAGTAATGGGAAGAAAGACCAAAACCAGGAGCTGAAAAATTCATGGGTTTATTGCAAATCCACAAAGGGACTTGAGACAGTTACAGCAGGATGGATTTTCCTTCCTCCTCACATCATGAATGTTCTCTTCCAATACAGTTAGATATGAGTCTATAGAAGAAATGTATTTGTTCTTTTTACACTGAGGGAAAGTTGCTCCTTGTTCTTCCCTTTGTTCTCCTGAACTAGAGCCTCTTCAGAGGGAATTGAAGTTGGAGGCTACTCAGCATGGGGAAGCTTGACATATTGCCTCAGTGAGTCGACTGCATGTGCCATGGGAAGCTAGAATCACAGGCCCTGAGATATTGTAGGGGAAAATGGGTTCCCTCCACTCCAAGAGTGCTGTTCTTGGAATAGGGACTGGGAATGGCAGGGGGTTTAGATATTGAACATGCAGATGTTATGGCATGTCCCTGTCTTCTTGGTTGATCATATTCCTTCATGGCAGGTTGTGAATCAGAATAGACCCCACGCAGCTGTGGCTCAGAAGGCCCCTTTGTATTCTACTGACAGTAGATGAAAGCAGGGAAAGCTGACTGGAACCAAGAGCAAGTCCTCAGTTCTTCCTGCGGAAGAGAGAAAAGCAGAACAGCCTTTTCTTCTTATTGGATGACCCAAGTGTGGTGATAAAGGCAGGGCAGCTCCAGGTACTACCGTTGGCAGGAGGGCAGCAGCCTAGTATCCAGCACTCTCTTGGGTTTCTGCGGAGCAGAGCTGTACCCAGCAAAGGGGCACAGTGGTCACTTCTACTAATCATGTTTTCAGTTGGTTGCAGAAGGCAGTGCCAAGTTGTGGAACAGAGAGACCATGAGAAGAGGAGAAGGTATAAAGCATTCACCCCAGTTTTGTATAAAAGGAGAATGGTATGAGAGAAGCCTCAGTTCCCAGCTTGTGAAAGACTACAGAATTCCATTTGGATCTGATTAACTGGAAAGGGGTTTCTCAGGGAAGCTGAGACTCACCAAACTGTCATCATTATCATTCTCCTCGTCAAAATAACCAGTCTTTGCCTAAGTAGCTCTCTACAATTGTTCTGTGACAAATATTGTACTAAGTGTTTTATATATACTCTTTCACATTTGATAAATGTAGGTGAGGGATACATAATTTAAACTCCCAATTATTGTATAGCTCATTTGTTGCAATTAGAATTTGGACCCATAATCACTTGATGGCCAGGCCTAGGCTTTTAGCCACCCTGATGTTCTACCTCTGAAGTCAAGTTGTGTAGTCATAATTGAGAAGGAACCCAGAAACCTCCTTTGTCATGGATCTAGGCCTGTCTCAAATTGTTAAACTTTGTCTGAGGAAGTACTGAAGCAGAGTCTCCCTGGTTGGGGCCCACATTCCATAGATGAGTTTGGCTCCTCATGGAACCATCTTGAGATGCTGCTGAAGTATGTGGGACCTACGTTTCTGTCTGGCTTACTGCCAGGGAGCAAGTGAGAGACTGGGGAGATGGGAGATCTTTGTAGTCCCAGTTCCTAACTCCTGCCTCTGAGCTATTAAAAAAAAAAAAGTTTTCTTTTCCTCAGAATCAGTGGACTCTTGCCTTGCCTTGGGCCAGTATGGGTAGAGCTGCGTGGTTTCCATCTTAAACTCTGATTCTATGGATGTGTGTTTTCAGTCTTCCTGTGGCTGGACTAATCGCTTTCCCTGAAGAATCTCAGTTCTGGAATATTGCAGACCCTGTTACTAGTTGTGGGCAGACATGGAATCTAGATGAGTCTCATTGCTTTATATAGTCTGAGACAGGTGCACTGTGTATGAACATTTAGACTTGTTATGTCTCCCTGGTGCACTGTTCCTTTTGTAATGTAATAACCATCTTTATCCTTAACAATTGCTTTTTTGGCCATATACTTCCTCTGGTTTGATATTAATGTAGTAAGACTGTTTTCTTTTGATTTATATTTGATACATCTTCTTCACTCTTTAATGTCAATATTTCTTTGTTCCATGTTTAAAATGTATTTATTACAAAGAGTGTAGAGCAGGAATTCCCGTCGTGGCGCAGTGGTTAATGAATCCGACTAAGAACCATGAGGTTGCGGGTTCGATCCCTGGCCTTGCTCAGGGGGTTAAGGATCTGGCGTTGCCATGAGCTGTGGTGTAGGTTGCAGACACGGCTCGGATCCCGCGTTGCTGTGGCTGTGGTGAAGGCTGGCAGCTACAGCTCCTGTTAGACCCCTAGCCTGGGAACCTCCATATGCCGCAGGTGCGGCTCTAGGTAAAGGCAAAAATACAAAAAAAAAAAAAAAAAAGAGTGTAGAGCATACTTTTGCTCTTTTGATGCAATCTAGCAATCATTTTTGATGGGCAAATTTAGCCCACATTGTCAGTAGATTTTATTTCTATCCTTTTTTCCTGCCTTTTCTGTTTTTTTCTTCCTGCCATCGTTTTTTTTGTCTTTTTGTCATGTTTTAGGACCACCCTGTGGTATGTGGAGGTTACCAGGCTAGGGGTCTTATTGGAGCTACAGCTGCTGGCCTATACCACAGCCACAGCAACGTGGGATCCAAGCTGTGTCCGCAACCTACACCACAGCTCATGGCAATGCCGGATCCTTAACCCACTGAGCAAGGCCAGGGATCGAACCCACAACCTCATGCTTCCTAGTCAGATTCATTTCCACTGCGCCATGACGGGAACTCCTGCCATCTTTTATATTGATGAGTTTTTCTTGATTACCTCTACTAGTGTAGAAGTGTTACACATTCTAATTCTATTTTTTACATGGTTACCTTAAAAAAAAAATCTAACATGCATTCATGCAATAAAATCAAAAGTGACTCACTATATCTATACTTCTCATGAATGTTACATTAACTTGTAACAGTTTACCTCCAATCAAGATCCTCCTTATTGTTACATTATTGCTGTATAATAGTTTCGTGCCACCTAGTATTTAGTATTTACTTATTACCGTATTAGGCTTCTCCAGAGAAACCAAACAGGATGAAGTGTGTGTGTGTGTGTGTGTGTGTGTGTGTACCTATATATACTGCAATGTAACAGAAAAAATATGTATTGATCTCTGCTCCTGGTTCTTGGCATAGAGCTGCTAACACTCTTAGAAATTTCAAAGTAATAAGAGCAGCAGGAGCATACTTTATTCTAATATTTGGTCTTTGACCTTGGTGTCTGACACTGAACTCCTAAATCACTTGGAGTTTCCTGGGTGATAGGAGTGTCCTTTGTTCTAATGAGGTGACTCTTGCTTGCTCCTGGATGGGGACTGGTCACCAGAAAAATCAAATCATGAATAGAAGCTTGGAGTTTTCAGCCGCATCCCCCCATTCTCCAGAGAGAGGGGAGGGTCTGGAAATGGAGTTAATCATTGATCATGCCTGTGTGATGAAGCCTTCATAAAAACCTTCTGGGTTGCTGAACATTTGGAGGTGCTGGGAGAGTCCACTCAGAGAGGGCATAGAAGCTGTGCAACCCTTCCTGCAGACCTTTCCTGTGCTCGTCAACATCTGGCTGTTCATCTGCATCCTTTATCATATACTTTTATAATAAAGTGGTAAACACTAAGTAAACTGACAATATGAAGGCATTCTCCCAACCATTGCAGAAAGTTTACCCTATTTTGAAACAACTAGAAGTTTGCTTTAAACTGAAGTGCTTTGAAAATTACTCCATGTGTTTAGGCTTTTAATTTATTGAGTAGTCTTTCTTTCCTTTTTTTCTCTCTTTTTTCCTCCTTCCCTTCCTTCCTCCCCAGCTTCCTCCCTCCCTTCCATTTACCTTGTAATCTGTTTTTCTCTCTGCATGCTTTAATGTCTCTATGTCTATGATGTTCTGCAGTTTCACTGCAATAAATCTGCATAAGGACACTTTATTATGTTTTGAAATCATTATATTTACTCTATCCAAGGATCATATTTTTGATCAGTTCTGAAAGATTCTGAAAAATTTTCAGAGGTTATTTCAAATATTGTCTCTCTACTAGTTCTGTTTCTGAGGTGACTATTTGTTATGTTGTACCCTCTCATTCTTCCTTTCATGATTTTTGGTCCTCTCTTCCTTTCATGGTTTTTGGTCCTCTCTTCCTTTCATGACTTTTGGTCCTTTTGTAAATTTGCATTTGGGATTGAGTCTTCACACCTAATTTTCATTCACTAGTTATTTCTTTCAGTGTGATTAATTTGCAGTTTGAACCAACAATTTTATTTTTAATTTCAGTGCCTTTTTTTTCATTTTTTAGTTTTATTGAAGTATAGTTGATTTAAATACTGTGATAATTTCTGCTGTACAACAAGGTGATTCAGTTATATATGTAGGCACATCCATTCTCTTACAGATTACTTAAATGCTTTTATTTTTAATTTTGAGAATTTTATTTTTTCTTCAAAACCACCCATTCATTTTAGTACAGTTTCTACACTTGCTTTTAATTTTCTTTCATGTCATTATTCTTTAAACACACTAATTCTATAGTTTCTTTCTAATACTTCTTGGAGTTTAATACTGCTGTAGTATCCATTTCTTTAGTTCATTTGACTTGTCTCTTAGATGTTTTGTAATTTTGGGTTGGAAGATATTTTAAGCAGGCATTTACTTGAAGATTTTGTCTGGTCTGTGTTGGCCGTAGTTCCCTCAGGAGTAGTTCTGTCTATTTATGCCAGTTACCTTAGATATCATTATCCTTGGGTCTATGTCTATGTTATTTCTTCGGTGGTAGGTTCTATACCAAGTAGGACGTATAAATTTGACAAATCCAAATATGACAGGCCTATGATTATGTATTTTCAGGGAAGATTATCTCACCCACCCATATCCCAGACATAAAGGGAAAAGCTTGCTTGTCTAATGGAAGAACTTTTTCTAAGATATCCTTGAAATACAGGTTTAGATCTTTAAAAATACCAACTTTATGTGAAGGTCATAACTCCATCTCCCGTCTGTCCCCACATATGTGTTAGAACTTAAGCCCTTTGGACTCCTGATGCTGGCAAACCATTTCAATGATTCCCACCCTGGTTTTACTTTCTCCTTCACTTTTGGTCCCTAGAAATTTCCCTTACATTTGTGTGAAACCAGATATGCACTTAAAAAGTGTGTGCGTGTGTGTGTGTTTGAAAGCAGGAAGAATCTGTGAGTATTTAGTTACATAATACTGCTAGAAACAAAATTATAAATTATTTTGTGAAGCTACTACTATGAGCTTTGCCAGTAGAGCAAACTGGCCAATAGAGCAAATTATGTTCCTGCTCTAGAAGCTTACCTGTTTTTTCCTGTATCCTTTCTGCAAAGATGTGTATCTGTGTGTCTGTAGGTCTGTCTGTCTCCCTCTCTCCCTCTCTCTCACTCTTTATTATTCTTTCCAGTGAATCACTGTCTTCTCCAATAACTGGCTGACATTCTCATCTTGTCAAGGCCATTAATTAATTTTTTTTTTCACCCTAAGAAGGTAATATCAGTCTCCTTACCAGGAGATGACAATCTCCTAGAAGATCTTAAAGTTGATTTCTGCCATTGCAGCCTTTCTCCTGATCTTTCTCTTTTCTGTGGTTCCTAAAGGACAGGAACCACAGTCCCAATTGATCACCAGCCTCGAGTTCCTAGAGAACAGCAACTGTGCCAATTAAGAGCTGTGTCAGTGAACAGCACTGAGTATAAAAGATGAACTTTTTAACATGAATATGATGTTCAATATCAAGAGAAAAAACAAATGCCCAGGTACTTTAGAAATCAATGTTTAGGACAGTTGTAAATTTTTATTTTTTGTCTTTTGTCTTTTTAGGGCCACAACTGCGGCATGCGGAGGTTCCCAGCCTAGGGGTCTAATCAGAGCTATTGCTGCTGACCTACACCACAGTCACAGCAATGCAGAACCCGAGCTGCATCTGTGACCTATACCACAGCTCATGGCAACACCGGATCCTTAACCCACTGAGCAAGGCCAGAGATCGAACCCGCAACCTCATGGTTCCTAGTTGGATTCCTTAACCACTGAGCCACGATGGGAACTCCCTAAAACATTTTTTTATGTCATACTCAAGGTTTATTTTTAGGTGATAAGTTGATCCTTTTTGGATCATGTCTTTCAGAAATTGAGCAAGTACAGAAGCCATCAGGGAAATTAGTGAATTCCTTAAGTTTTGGCAGTGTGTAGTTTTGTCGTAATCTTTACTTTTACTGTATTAAACCTTAGGAAACAACTTTGTATATTCTAGGCTCTTCTTCTGTCTGCCAAGAGAAAAGTTTCACAAGCAGAGTAGATGCATATCTATTAATTTATAGCCCAGAGGTTAAAAAGCTTGGGGACTGTTATGTCTAAAGCTCATGTTTTAAATTTGAGAGATAAGTTATCAGTTCCTATAAAATAGGAGTATATTCAACATAGTCAAGCTTTGATTCTTTTGTCTTCTTCTATTTCTCCATGAATTCTCCAGGTTTTTTTTTTTTTCCCTGTACTAGGTGAAGGGAAACTAAAATATTTCTGGAATTCTATGTTTGTAAACTTCAAATATTTGTTCTCTATGTCCATTAGCTTTTAGCTTTTTCTTACTATTTAAGTTACTCATTACTAGATGTGATCCAGTCTGGTCTCTCTTTCCTCCTCTTCCATTTTTTTTTTTTTTAAAGTATGAGAACCCCAGAGTTTAGCTTTGCATAACCTCTTAAGTTATATAGCTTTGTCATATACCTGAAGACTACATTTCTCTCCTATTTTGCAGCTAGTTGTAGCCAACAGGTTGTGGGCAAAGGTGATGCAAATACCTTCTGCTTCATGATCTTCAAGGGGGTCCTAGACAGGCATCTTGCTCTCTGTTTTGTGAAGGTAATCAACTAGAGGGTACTGAAAGATCTTGCAAGAGAGGAAAAGGAAAGAAAATTCATGGGCTATCAGGGAGGGCAAAAATGGTTTTACAGAGTCTTTTTGTTTTGTATTTACATACTTTTATATACTTGTAACATATTTTTACCTAGCATTTCCTTTTATGTAACACTCTATTAGAGACATTCTGTATAATTTCATTTTCCATAAATAGATGATTACAGTACAGTATGATAAGGTCTATAATACAAGTCTGAACCCAATCCTGTAGGAGCAGAGAGGAGGGAGGATAGACCAGACTGCTACAGCTAAGGAAGACTTTCCAGGGAAGAATGAGCTTGGTCTTGAGAACTGAATAAACTTATCCAGGATATTTATCCAAGTAATCAGGGGAGGAAATAGCATTCCAGGAAGAAGGAACATTGTGAGCAAAGCCATGGTAGCATGAGCATGTGGAGTTTTATGGGAATTGCAAGTGATTCCTTGCCATGGGAACGTAGGGTAAGAGTTGTGAAATGGAAATAGATGGTGTAGGGGAGGGGGCTTTGTATGTCATGTTAATATGTTTGAGTTTCATATGAAGCCAGTGAAGCTAGAAGGATTTTAAGCAAGAAAGTGAGATGATTGGCTTTACCTTTTTTTTTTTGCCCCCCCCCCCTTTTTAGGGCCACGGGTCCCGAGGCATATGGAAATTCCCAGGCTAGGGGTCGAATCCGAGCTATAACTGCTGGCCTATGCCACAGCCACAGCAACGTTGGATATTAGCCACGTCTGTGACCTACACCACGGCTCACGGCAATGCCGGATCCTTAACCCACTGAGTGAGGCCAGGGATCGAACCCGCATCCTCATGGATCCTAGTTGGGTTTGTTAACCACTGAGCCATGAAGGGAACTCCCAGTCGGGTTTACATTTTAAGATGATCATTCCAACAGCAATATGGAGGTCATATTGAAGGAGCTTCTGAACTAAATGTAGTTGTAAGATATCTTTGTGGGAGAAAAGGCTTGATTAGATTCACAAAACAGAGAGTGAGGTGGCTGTACTGATACATCAGTCTGTGGTGTTTTCCCGGGGACAGGCAGGGTACTTGCTTTGTTTCTGCTATATAATCAGAATCTATAAGCCTGTTCCACTTCTTCGAGAGTATTTTCCCAAAGGCCAACCCTTTTTCATTCTGTTTCCTGGACTTCTTGATAAACTGGAATAAAATTTCTCCATGTATTCATCCTTTTAATATCTAAGGACTGACCTTGCATGCTTCTCTCCAAGGTATTTGGAGAGTAAGTAGAAAGGTCTTTACTGCCTACATTAATTGGCCGTTCAACACAATTGATGCTAATTTATAAACCCATACCTCAAAGTGATAGTCAAACATTTAATTCCAAGGTTGTTTCCTATTCCTCCAAGGATGAGTCAACCAAGTATCTTATTTTGGTTTGGAAATAAACCAGGAGGTCAGACTTCTGCACACAGCGTGGTAATTTTTTGACTGTGTTTCCTTTAACAAGAAAGACTTTGAAGGGTATAAAGGTGGACACTTTTTGGAATATCACCTGGTATTTCATGAGTGGTGATATTGCTCTTATTTATTGAATGTCAGAATTTTAAGGGCACAAAGAACTTTGTTAGGCAGATATAAACTGAGCCTATCATCAGATTGCTTTCTGTGGTTAATACGAACAGCAATGAGCAAGGATGTAGAAGGTCAGCAGAAGCAATGGAAATGTGTTTGATATTGGTCAGTGATCATGCAGGGTCTGTACTATATATCCAGGAAAACTCTGCCCGTGATAGGTCCATAGTAGAAGTACAAGGTGAGTCAACCACATTTCTGTTGTATGTTATCTGGCATTAAGTAAGAAAACAACACCGAATTTTTCTGCAAGAAAAGAAGTCCTTAGATTCAGAATTTTGAACATGGCTTTGATTGTTTTCAGAACATCTACACTTAGAAGGAAGTTAGGGTGAGGGATCATCATTCTGTTCTTCACATATCCAGTCACAGGCTGTTTTTGTACATGTGGACAAACTAAGCATGCACCCCCACCCCAAAACCGTTTCGAGGTCAGCAGAAAAGGAAGGACCTTGTAACATTTAGGGAGGGCAAACTTACGACATTTAACAGGGCCTGTAAGCCAGGCCTGAAGTCACAAGCTGGCAAACTTTAAAAGTCATTAGAAAGGAGAGAGTGATAATATACATTTGGAAAAGATCATAGTATTTTTCTAGTAAAACAAAAGGAGCCTAGTTGTTGTCCAGCAAAAGAAGTGGGGAGTGCAACATGAAAGATGTCAGAGAGGTCCCAATATTGGTTTAAGGGAGTAAAACATTAGAGGTCTTTTTTTTTTTTTTTTAGTTGAAATTTTAACCGAATATGTGCTGTGCAGTTCTTTTGATTGATTGTGGCAGCTGCTTTCCTCAAGTCCTCAGAGTTTCCTGGAAGAACTTAATGCCAGTCCCTAGGGTGGGTGCTGCAACTCAAGATGCCCCATTTAGCTCTGGGGTGACCCTCTTTAACTGCTGGGAACTAGAAGTCATCTCTTCCAGATGTCTGAGGGGCAGCTCTTAGCTGTGAATAATTGCTATCAGTAATTTTCCTGGTAAATGAGATAAAGTTGGGGAGCAGGGCAGTGGGGGAAAGAAGACAGCCTTTCTTCAAATGCATGTTCTTTTCAACTCTTCTCTGTGCCTATCTTGACTGAGAGGATTGATTTCCTCATTTGGCTCAGGATCTGTGTCCCCACTCGATTCTTCTTTTGAGCTCATGGTTCCCCCCGCCCCCGCCTCATGTATGAGTGTGCCAGTGGTTGGACTGGTAGATGATTATATGCTAGAAAGTGGGTGATTTCTGACAAGTTTAAAATTTGGAACAGAGGGTGAGGCTGGAGACAGTGTTCCCTTTGACCAAGAAAAGCAGTCCACTGGCCCAGTCCTGTGCCTCAGGGGTCCCAGGCTTTGGATTGACTTTCTCCAAAGCTTTTTAAAATGTCCTGTGGTGCCTGGGATATATCAGTGCACCATGGACGGGATCAGCCCAAAAGGTTCACTCCATTGTCCATCGGGGTCTTTCTTTTACAGAATTAAATGAAATTGCACCTCCAGAATGGTGCTGACAGGCAGATTATTGGTGACTCAGATTGTTTGTAGAGACAGAGATTGAGAAAAAAAAAAAAAAGTTTTGCCCAGGTCTCAAATGCTCTAGGGGTGGCCCTGGCTGGAGATACAAATTTGGAAATAGTTTGTCATTAAAAGTCTTATAAGTAGATGAGATCATCCAGGAGGGAGCATAGATAGAAGAGGAGCACACACCGAAAGTCCCTGGGGTTGCGCACTGACATGTCAGTGTTTTGTCTCCCTCTGTGTGTTTTTGATAGAGACCCACTCCAGTGGTGATGGGAGGTTCCTGCTTGTCTGACATGGTTTCTTACACAGATGGCCTTCAGTACAAAAATGCAGGCAGACACAGAATGCCGACTTATGTGACTGCCTAGGCAGCTGGTTTTGCAGTTGAATTATTTTTCCTGCTCAGCTAGTGTGGGTAGACAAAGCCAATGTAATGACTTCTAGAAGTAATTACTTAGAAAAGTCACACTAAGATGTTTCTATTGGGAAGAGGAAGGGAGGTCTTCTAGGGGAAAAAATAGACTGATGAATGTGTATGTGTCGGGGAGGTAGGGTGTGGGTAGGGTGGGGCTGCTTTTTTCAGCTTTTCCATTTATTTCCACTTATTTTGGTCCATTCTTCTTGTAGGTTTCCTGGAGCCCGGATTTATTATCTTCATGGGCCAAAACAATTGAATAACTAACACTTTACTTTTGGCTTTGTAGATATAGACCTGGCATTTTTATCTGAATTTTTTTTTTTTTGACATTAAGCAGTTCCCTACTGTTCCTTCAATTGTCTGGAAGCTTTAGTTTTGAATCAGAATTATCAACACTTGCCTGAATTCTTTCCTTGACTACTTATACTAGGTAAACACATTCCCATCTTCCTGGTCCCTAACGTACAGACTTGAACCAAGAGAGTCCTTGGTTCAGATTTGCTAATGTTTCTTAAGGCTATGGTTTGGTGTAGATTAAACACAAAATAGGGATTGGAGAATGATGATTTTCTTGAATTTATATCCATAAAAACCCAAAGCATTAAAATAATCACCCTCTCCCATGAAGGCAGAGCCCCTTGATTTAAATAGGTCAAAAATATCTTCTTTGTAACCAGTGGTTTTGTACAAGATGGAGCTAATTAGAACAGTTTTGGCTTTAAACTCAGTGAATTTGGTGCTCTGGAATAATGCTTGAGGAGTTTCCATGTCAAATAAAGCATTTGCTTCTCATGAACTTACCCTTGGCTTTCCGTGTCTGTTATACCCTAAGCTTTCCAAGATGACAACTCAGGGAGAGTTGACTGTATATGAATGAATCCATGCAGAGTTGTCGGGGAAACTAGAAACATTCCAGGACTTCCCTGACTGTTCACTGCCTGGATCATACACACGAGGGACTTAACGGGCATTCTGAAAGGCAGTAGAAGAGCATAATACAGGGCCCTTTTCTGAGATAGGAGAAGAGAGGCTACTATTAAGGGTATTCTGCTCATAGTAACAAAGGGCAGAGCTTGTTGCTTCCTCCATATCTGCCAAGTCCGGAGGACCATGTCCCTGGACAAAGCTGCTTGAAAACAGAGTACAGAAGAAGTGGACATGGAAGAGGAAAAGGTCTTTGGGAGGATGGGGCAGGGATGGACTGGCTTGGCAGTCACTGTCAGATTCTCCGTATATTTAGACTACGGATTTTCTGCTGCTTCTGTATTCAAATTTAATTCACCACTCCGGGTGACAAGAGGCTGAGCTAGTCACTGACCTCCTGTGAGGTGTGGGCTCTGTGAGACTGGTTTTGGTATAAGTGAGAGACTAGATGATAATATGTCCATCATCTAGTCAATGTATCAAGTGATCTCATATCATCAATATTCCCTACTCATCTGTGTTATGGCTGCTTTGTTGGTGTGTGTGTGTGTGTGTGTGTGTGTGTGTAAGCGTATCTGAGCTATCGATCTGCATAGAGCTTGTAAGAGCTCCAAGCAGCAGGAGGAGACCCAATATTTTGAGGACACTGGGGGGAGGTTGTGTGTGTCTTGGGATGGGGCTGGGGAAGTGGAAGTTAAAACAGAAAGACAGAAAGAGTTTTCCTAATTTACAGTTTTGTCTAGGCCGGCCCTGACTGTTGGAGGTCAGGGCTTCCTGGATGAGAAAGCAAATAAGCCTGTATTGTTAAAGACATTTTTTTTCCCCAAGTGGGTCTTTATTCATTTTCAGCTTTTACTATTGCTGTAATCATCCAACTAAATTTTTCTGAGTTGAGAAATAAGGAAAGATGAAGTAGGAAACATCCAAGAGTGAGCTTGGGGAACAGTAGTTTTGCAACTTATTAAAAAGGGGACTTCTGAGAATGTTGTTTTGTTGAAATAAAATCCAGCCCTGCTTGCCTTCATGAAAAATAGGATCTGTTCTTGAACAGAGCTATCCGTAGCCTACCTGCTTAGAATATTAGCTTCCCCTTCTTTGGCCCTTTTAGCTCTGGGAAGATTGTTAGTTTGCCTTTGATTCCTCATTAGTCCTCAGAATCCTAATGGACATGCCACATGGAAAATGTGTAATTTCTGAGTGGGGACTTGGGAATGTAGACACCTTTTTCAGCCAAAGCATCATGTAAAACCTGGCTCTGAGAAGTCTGAGACATAGAAACATAGAAATGATCCCATTTCCTTTATGAGATCCATAGCTCTCAATAGGATACTTCTTCCCTGGGCAGGTTATATGTTGGAGGGCAACTTTATGGGCTATGGATTATGATAGGCCTCATCTGAATCCATCATTTATGTCTGACATTGAGCAGGTACTAACCTTTCAGTCTTAGTTTTCTCACAATATCTTCTTTGTTGTGTCATTGTGAGGAGTAAATGAGATATTGAGAGTAAGACTGTATAGTGGAGGGTTAGGAACATGGGCTCTGGGATGTAATTGCCCAGGTTCCAGTCCTGACCCTTTTATTTGCCTCAGTCAAATCACCTCATCCTCTCTTGCCTCCCTTTCTGAAAAACGGTAACAATACCTACCCCACGGAATTGTTGCCAGGGGCAAATGACATAATTGATGTAGAGTACTGAGAAACCTGACATAAGTGTTTGCTGTTGTTATTAACATGGTTTTCACATAGAAGTGTTTAATACAGAATAGCTAATAGAATTATTATTAAGCAGATAGGTTTGGCACTCCTTTGTTCATTTGGGTTGCAATGGTCATTCCCCAAAGAATTTGCTCAGAATTTCCACCAGCTCAGTCATGGATTTTCCCCTTCCTTTGCTCCAGATCACTGCATCTTGTGTTTGAATGACCTCATGTCTTCTGCAGGTGATTGGCGGTGGCCTTTGCCTTCCTTTCCAGAATTATGGAGCAACTGTCCTTCAGTGTCCCACCTCTAAGCTTGTAGGCAATGAACTCCATTCGCTTGTGAAGCCATAGCATTGTTAAGACGCATGTCTCTTCATCCTTCCCTCCCTCTCTTTCTTTATTTGTCCTCCTTATCTTTACATCTTTACAACGCCTCTGCCTGATAAAGGGGATCGAAAGGTAGCTTCACCAGTACAGTTCACCCTCCATATCTGTGGGTTCTGCATCTGTGAATAGAGCTGATATTGAAAATATTAAAAAAAAAAAAATTCTAGGGAGTTCCCGTCGTGGCGCAGCGGTTAACGAATCCGACTAGGAACCATGAGGTTGCGGGTTCGATCCCTGGGCTTGCTCAGTGGGTTAAGGATCCGGCGTTGCCGTGAGCTGTGGTGTAGGTCGCAGACGCGGCTCGGATCCTGCGTTCCTGTGGCTCTGGCGTAGGCCGGCGGCTACAGTTCCGATTAGACCCCTAGCCTGGGAACCTCCACATGCCGCAGGTGCGGCCCTAAAAAATGACAAAAGGCAAAAAAAAAAAAAAAAAAAAATTCTAGGAAGTTCCCAAAAGCAAAACTTGAATTTGCCCCACACAGACAATTATTTACAAAGCACTTATAATTATTTACATAGCATTTACATTGTGTTAAGTGTGATAAGTAATCTAGAGATGATTTAAAGTGTGCAGGAGTAAGTGCAAAAGTTGTTAAGCAGATACTACACCATTTTCTATAAGAAACTGGAGCATCAGCAGTTTTTGGTATCCTGGGCCTGGAACCCATCCCCTGTGGATGGTACCAGCGGGTGACTATTTCCCAAGCCCTATTTTGCGAGTGAAAGACCAAAATTGCTTCCTACAGCTAGGCTGACAAACTCTTCCACTAATTGATTGTGACTGATTTGTGGCTATTAAGTGCTGTCTATTCTGGTATTTTAATTGTTGTCACTTCTTCAAATGCTCCATTCCCTCAGCCATTTGACCTTCAGTTTATTAAGAACTATGTAGGAGGTTAGTGAGAGGCGATAGAACCTTTCTTCCTGGAATCAACAGCACCCAGAAATGAAAAGAGCCATTTTAATAAGGCAAGGGATTGGCCCACACCTTCCTCTCTCCCAGACACACTGTAGAAATCCTAGGCTTCCAGAAAGAAAACCTGGGATGTTGGGGAGTTCATGTAAAAAGTCATGCTGGGTAAGTACACTTCATGAATTGTGAGGGAGGGGTCTTCTCATTTCCTCAGTTGGCTTTGGAAAACAATGGAAAATTGAGAAAGGAAAATACTGTTCACATGCAGAAAATGAAAACACTTTTCCTTTGTGAAGCATGGGAGGTTACAGGGGGCTTAGGAAAATCAATTCATTCTTTTGATATACGTTATAGACTTTTAAGTCCCATTGAGATGTAAGAAATTACATTTCTTAAAAAGTGCTCTCCCATATTTCACATGTTCTTCTTTCTCTCATTTATTTACTTAAATATCTGTTGAGAGTTTGCCGTGTACCAAGACCTGTGCAAGGTACTAAGAGACGTTGATGTGGCTTTCTAAAAGCTCATACCCTAGTGTGTGTGAGTGTGTGCGTGTGTGTGTGTGTGTGTGGCAGAGGGTGGTCAGGGAGAAATACCCAAGAAGGTCATATGACAGCTGCGCAAGGTGCAGAGGACACCTTTCGAATAACAAGGGGTAGATTACCTGACCAGTGGAGACATATCATAATTCATAGTATTTTGCCTTTGTAGGGATTTTTACAGTTTATAAAGTCTTGTGATTCTGATACTCCAACCCCTCCATGTCATCCTATGAGATGCATGTCTGATTAGATCTATTTGACAGATAAGAAAAACTGAGGCTTAGAGTCCTGAAGTGACTGAACAAGAATCTACAGTGAGTAATCCAGGTCTTGACTTCCAAGTCCTTTCTCTTATGAAAGTTGATGAAAATAAAAAATCAGTTTAGATAAGCTGAATATGGATGAGTTTATGCAAATTCTGGAATAACTGAATAAAAGGGAGAGGTAATTTTAGGATAAATATTAAGTTTTACTACCTGCTTACCTGTAAAAGTGGAAAATCCTGAAATTATAAAAAATTCCCAAAAGGATAAATTCCTGAGGAAATCCCATAGGTGACATTGCTTCTCATCAAAACACTTCAAAACAACATTAATTCTCTTTATATCTTTTGTGTGACAGCCATAACATGAGGTCAGATTCACCAGTTTCTTACAGCAAAAGTTGGCATGCCCAACCCTTACACAAGTGTGCAGGATCATTCACAGCTGACATGCTTTATGACAAATTAGTTACAGATCAAAGAGCTCTTTTTAATACTAAAACTTTGAAACTAAGCTCCTTCACACCTTTTGGAAGAATCAGCAAGAAGGAAAGGCATAATAGTAATTTAATTTGTTAATTTGACCCTTCAACATCCATGGAGCACTTTCTGGAGGGCGAGGCACACAGTGTCTCATGATAGTACTAAAGGTGCTTAGTGATGAAATTTTCTGGGCATTGGACCAGCGCATCTTTCCAGATTTTAAATAGCAGAGCCTGTGGTAGGTAATACTTCAGCATTTCTCTGCCTGGCTGTGTCTTTATGGAAGAACCTTAAAAAATGGGTTTGGGGGATGGACGCAAAAAGTTTTTCATTTGGTTTCATTTTACTGAAACCAACTTAATTCTGATGTGACCTTTCCAGTGCTGAAATGCTGCTCCCCTGCCTGGCCTCAGAGTGGCACATCGTCCATCTGTATTGTATTAGAAGGAAAGACCAACATTTTTTGGCTTCACATTCATGGTGGCTTAATTTTCAACAGAAAGAGAAGATTTAAACAAAAGATTTATTGTAAGGAGAGCCCTTTTCTCCTTTATTGTTAGATACTATAAAAATACAAGCTTTTCCTCAAGTTGGTATCATTGTACTACTGCCCTTAATAAAAAGAAAACAGGATAGAAAATCTAAATAGCCCTATATCTATTAAAGAAATTGAATTTGTAATGAAAAACCTTCCCATAAAGAAAAGGAAACAGGACATGACTTGATGAATTAACATTTTGCTTTCAGAAACTGGTTTGTGTATTTTGGCAGTTAAATTCTGCTCAACTTTGGAACAAAATGAGGATCCATGTAATGGTGACTAAATGGAGGAGTGGACACTTAATCAAATGAGAGACACTGTCTGCGGCACCTTCACAGATGTACTGTTCCACACTTCGCTTTTATATGGCTAAAATAGTCAACTGAAGGTTTCTTTGTCTTTTTTTTTTTTGGTACTAAATTGAGTGGTCACTTTAGGGTGTGAAGATGAAGTTCAAGTGTCCTTAGGAAAAAAATTGTGTAGTACAAAGAAAAATAATTAACGCAAAATCGACATCTTGAACTGTGACTGAGCCTGTGAATTCCAACGCTCAATGCACAGGAAGTTCATAGAGAGCTGGATTCACTGCCCCGGGTGGACTGCCTGACTTCAGAAGAGCCTTTTTCTACACTCTTCACCCCAGCCTCAGCCTTTATCTTTATCTTGAAGATACCCAAATTTATAGTTTGTTTTTTAGTCTTTCTCTAAAGATTCATCTTTCTATTGCATGTCTTTTCTCTAGGTTGTCACAACAGACCCTAAAAGCAAGGTGTCTAAAATGGAAATTTTCACTTCCTCCTGCAAACTTCTCTCTTCTTAGTAATAACATATTCATTCTTCCAATAAGTCCATTTTGGCATTGGTCTGACGATCTCCTTCTTAGCCAACTTTCAGCAGAATGTTAAAAGAGAAGGATGTACTTGAATCTGCAAATCCTTGATATATGTTAGAGATATATCCGTAAGACTTCCAGAACCTATAGACCTTCAATAGTACTATAAATGTTTTTGTTCCGTAACATGCAGCAAAATTTAAGTTTATGCTCCTAAAGACAAATAAAGAAAATTAAAAGCTGCACTGAGGGGAAAAGATTGAGTAATCAGCTGGTCTCACTCACTGTCTAAACGACTCCTCCCAGCATAATGTGCCTGAGTTGAGTTACCAGCTTAGCAAAATGGTACATTACAGGGAACCCTTACTGATTTAACTTTCTGGGCTTGGCTAAGTACTATGGCCCTCAAGGTCCATGAAGTTTATTAATTTTGCTGGGCTAACAAGACAAAAGCGTTTCGTAAAAGAACTGCAGCCAGTGTTCCAGCCAACACAAGAATTGTTCAACAAAGAGGGGATTAAATTTTCAGTGAAAGTGGAAAAGGCAGTTAACTTGTGGTGTGAGGATATGGGTAGGAAGCATAGGACTCTTAATGGAAATGGAATGTGGAAAAAGCTAGGAGCATATATAAACGTTCCTGTGAAGGGCCTAATGGAGTTGCTTCAATTCTTTTCATTTATATTATGGTGCTTTTAAGGGAGATATTACATGTAAGAGGTGCATTTGTGAACATGGGAATCTTGAGTGTCTAAAAATGCATTCTCTGTGAGTGGTTAGGGTTCACAGGACTACACGTCATGAATCTTTGTTTACTTACGAATATTAAGATCTGTACTTCAAAAGAAATGTGATATATCTGTATTTACATACATATACATGTATATGTATATATTCACACACTCATAGATATACATTTACATATAAGTATAAGCATGTGAATTTCCTTGATTTTTTTTGTACCCTTTTGTGTTACTGATAAAAACTGAGTCCTGTAATATAGCATTTCTGATGTGTATTAGTCCTGACATGAAACAACTAAATTAATCCCCGGTCCCTCATCTGGGATCCCAACAATTGTAGCTGTTTATTTTCCTACTTAGAAATTGTATTTAACCCACCAGTACATTTCATAAAGATCAGAGGATGGTAATTGCTTTCCCACTGAGTTGGGTTGGGTTTGAACCAATGACCTGTGTGGTGAAAGCTTTTTTTTCAGTTTCTTGATCCATCCATCTGCCTGGTTAAAATCGCAAAGTTGAAAAAAAATCTTAAAAATATTTCTGTGAGTTGTCTTGATCATTCAGTTATGCATCCAAATATAAAATTAATTTATAGAGCTGCTTTGCTAAAAGCGTCTTCTCACCCCTGATGTTTTAGAACATATTTTTAAAAGCAAGTTTTGGGGTTGGAGTCAAGAAGCTGGCAAGTATGACTTTCCAAATGTTATGTGGAGTGCCTTTTACTTGGTAAAAGGGATTGTTTTAGACTAGATATTTTATCCAAGTGCTGTTTGTTCTCCATAAACAATTAAAAGTTTGTAGTGTAGGGAACTAAGGTTCCCAAATGAAGCACAGAGTAGCTCTAAACAATGAAATTTACTGAGAAATTCAGGCCACTGTGAAATCTCAATGTCCTAAAAATGGAAATAAGAGAAAACTAGTGTGATGGTGGTCTTTAAGTATTTCCCTTTGGTCTGAACATTTCCCATGGGAATAAAACAAAAACAAACACAAGAAGACTTACTTTTTTATGGCTTGTCAATATGGATATCAGAAGCTTGATTGATTTTTGTGGGGATCAATGAGGTCATGCGTAAAAAACTGATGGATTCCTAGACCCTGTTGCTTTAAACATTATGTAAACCAGGCCGTATCTTTCTCCAGAAGCTGTAGGCTGGTTATGATTCAAGGTCTCTGTAATTGACTCATGACCCAACAGTCTTTTTGGTGGAATGTTGCGTTCTTCCCTTTTTCAGTGGGAAAGGTCTCTGGAATGACTAACTTGGTAGGTCCACTGAACAACAATGTCATCCATTCGGGTCTGTGCTTGACTTGCTGCTACCAGTGCTTGCTCACAGCATCAATTCTGGCAGCGTTTCTTTTATGGCAACTTTCCATCCAAGTAGAGTCATCCTTGAGCCTTCCTTTTCTACTTCCCTTACTCTTTAGGGCACCCCCCCTCCAGTGGCCTTGCTATAGAATGAACCAGAAGTTCTGCAGACTCTATTGCCAGTCCAAATTCTAGTTGGTTAACCTACCTATCTTTATTTCCACTATCCTCACCTTGTTTAGCCATTTTTTTCTCCCCTTGGTCACTGCAGTGGTTTCCTAACTGGTTTCTCTGCTTCCATCCTTGTCCTTTTTTTTTTTTTAGGGCTGCACAGCAGGCATATGGGGATTCCCAGGCTACGGGTTGAAAAGGAGCTGCAGCTGCCAGCCTATACCACAGCCACTGCAATGCCAGATCCGAGCTACGTCTGCGACCTACACCACAGTTCACGGCAAAGCCAGATCCTTAACCCACTGAGCAAGGCCAGAGATGGAACTTGTGTCCTCATGGATACTAGTCTGGTTTGTTACCACTGAGCCATGACAGCAGCTCCTCTGCTTCCATTCTTATTTCCTGTAGTCTGCTCTTCACATGGTACTAGTCATCTTTTTAAAAAGTTGTACATCAAATTATGGCTCTCTTCTACTTCCCACTGCACTTAGCTTAAAATTCAAATTCCTTAACCCCTCATGATTTATATCTTACCTCAACCTGTGCACCCTCCTTCCTGGACCATTGTGCTCCAACTACTCTGATCTTTTTTTAATCTTTTTTCCCCTTCTTTCCTCCCTCCCTCTCTTTCTTTCTCCCTTTCTTCCTTTCTCTCTTTCTTTCTTTCTTCCTTTTTCTTTTTCTTTCCCCTCCCTCCCTCCCTCCCTTCCTTCCTTCCTTCCTTCCTTCCTTCCTTCCTTCCTTCCTTCCTTCCTTCCTCTCTCTCTCTCTTTCTCCTAAAAATACTAGATTTAAATCTAGACCTGTGTGCTTCACTTTCTCTCTGCCAGGGAATATTCCTGTGGCTCCACTCCTCCTCCTCAGATACTGCCTAGCTAGCCCCTTCTTACCATTGAGATCTTAGGTCAAATGATATATCCTTAAAAGCCTTCCTCTGATCACCCAGTCTAAAGTAGCTATCAAGTCACTCTTAGACAAACTATTCCATTTTAATCCTTTTCATAGCAATTAACCCTATATGATATTTTTGTCCTATTTCTCTTTCTAATCTATCATGAACCTAATTATTTTTTTCTTCCTCCACTGGAATAGATTGTGAGCTCTGTGAAAGTATGGATCTGTCTTTAAGCATCAGTGCCTGGAACTATGAGTGTGTCACATAGTAGGTGCTCAATAAATGTTTGTTAAATAAACAATTAAACTTGTGTCATCTAGGTTAGTCCTTAGTCATCAAGACTAGAAAAGATGGATTCACTCACTTTTCTGCCAGAAAAATAAAACCTCTCTTGCTGCTTTCTTTTTTTTTAAATCTCCATTGTCATGCTTTATTTTCTATTCTCACTCTATACTGATACAACCCGTCACTATAGGGAATGTATGTCACCAGTGTCTTATTTGGACTGTATGATTTAGGCTTCTAATCCTTCAACTGATTCTGCTTTCATCATATATATTCCCTATGTAAGAAAGCTTTAACATGCCCTAGTTCCTTAACACAAAGGAATTTATTAAAATATTCTTTCAAATGTTAAAAACAGCATTAAGAAGAACAAGGAATAGAAATCACACATAACCAGCTTCCTAACAGGATTGTCTTTCCTTTTTCTATACTCATGTTCCTGTCTATCCACACATGGTATATTTTTACATGGCCATAATAAGAGTGTGTACAATTCCGTGTACTACATTTTTACTTAATATTTCATAAAATTTCATGTTCTATCATTTTTCTATTTTGTTTATAGTAATCACATAATGGCTCATTGATTATGTTCCATAATTAAATGTCCAGTAACAGAAGAATGGTTGGACTATTTCCATTTTTTCTCTAATATAATGGTTATACACACTGTTGTACAGATGACTTTTTTTCTTTTCAATTATTTCTTTCAGAGAAGTTCCAAGTCATAGAGTTAATGGGCCAAAGATTATGATAAATTTATATATATATATATGTGTATGTATATGTGTATCATGTATGTATAGTGTGTGTTTGTGAGTGTATTACTAAATCCCCCTCCAAAAGGCTAATACAAATTTTCAATGCTCTAACCCATGTATAAATACTATTAATTGCCTGCATTAGGTTTCTTCTTTTGTAAAATTTTGGTTAATTGAATTGTTGTTGTCATTTACCATTTCATTTCTTCCTTTTTTTTGATCTTTTTTGCCTTTTATGTAGAGCTGCACCCGCGGCATATGGAGGTTCCCAGGCTAGGGGTCTAACAGGAGCTGTAGCCGCCGGCCTTCGCCACAGCCACAGCAACGCGGGATCCGATCCGCGACTGCAACCTACACCACAGCTCACGGTAATGCCAGATCCTTAACCCACTCAACAAGGCCAGGGATTGAACCCGCAACCTCATGGTTCTTAGTCGGATTCGTTAACCACTGAGCCATGAAGGGAACTCCTACTGTTTCATTTCTTAATTGCAAGTTGTAAGACTAAATGTTTTTCCAGATGTTTGATTCGTATTTGTATTTCCCTTGTGTGGGTTCACTGTTCACACCTTTTGCCCATTTATTAACAGAAGCCTTGATGTTTTATATTTATGTTAATACTTTCTTGAACTCAACTTTTGCCGTATTTGTCTGCTTCTGTCTTTTTCCTAATGTGGCCTTACCTCACCTCTCAGGCATTTGACAACTACTTTGCAACAGCAAATCTGGTCGGCTTTGTTCCACTAGATGATGGTGTTTATTGTCGCTGCTCTGCCTTGTGCAATCTTTTTTTTTTTTTTAATGATTTTTACTTTTTCCATTATAGTTGGTTTACAGTGTTCTGTCAATTTCTACCGTATAGCGAAGTGACCCAGTCACACATATATATAGATTTGTGCGATCTTGTTTCATTTGATTTAAGTGAAGTAAATTTTCTCCCTACTTAGTCTAAGTCCTTTTACACCCACCGAGTCCCAGAAAATGAAAACTTCCCTAACTTCTTTCTCTTGACTTCCTCTCTTCCCTTATAATCATCTAGAGCAAGGCAGATTTTACAGCGATAAAATGTTAAATTTGGAACTTGGAGGATCTCTAAAAAAGAGATGCATACTTTTAATTGATAACAGTCCCACTTTCTGCTTTAATCCTCCTTTAATGGTGGTTCATCCATAATTATTCTCCAAGGGCCTTAGGGGAACTAAAATTGGGTGAGTGTGTAGTCAGGGTGACAGGTCAGATGTGATCTATGCAATGGTGCACTTAGGTTTTTGTTGTTTTAAATTGTTATCTTTATGCTGTTTTATTTACCCACTATCACAAATTTGTGACAAATTTGTGGTCCACACTACACAGTTTGAATAATTCATTTAATGTAGTAACATCCTATTTCCAATAGGTAAAGCAAAATTTCTCTCTTCTGTCTCTTCTGGCAAATGAATATATAGATAACTTAGGGTACCCTTTTTTAATTTTTTTTGCTTTTTAGGGCTGCACCTGTGGCATATGGAAGTTCCCAGGCTAGGGGTTGAATTGGATCTATAACTGCCAGCCTACAGCACAGCAACGCGGGATCTGAGCCCTGAGCCTCATCTGTGATGTACACCACAGCTCACAGCAAAGCTGGCTTCTTAACCCACTGAAGGAAGCCAGGGATCAAACCCACGTCCTCATGGATACTAGTTGGGCTCGTTACCACGGAGCCACAGCAGGAACTTCCATAGATGACTCTTGAAAAACATGGGTTTGAACTGCACAAATCCATTCATACATGGATATTTTTCAATAGTAAATACTATAGTACTACCTGGCCCATGGTTGGTTGAATCTATGGATTCAGAAGAACCTCAGATATGGAGGGCCAGTTATAAGTTACACATGGATTAACCCCTGCCATGCTGAAGTGTCAACTGTGTTTCATTGAGCTATTGTAGGGAGCCACTATTAATGGGCAAAGATAAATCCTTTTGTCGCCATTCTACTCTTAGCCTGATACTACCTTAATTTCTGTTTAGCATACCAACCAGCCCTCCAGGTGTTTGAATAAGGTTATCAATGTTTTATTTCCAAGACCTTTTTTCAGTTTCAACAGCTCCAATTTCTTCAGGTAATTTTTTTTCTTTTTCTTCTTTATTACTAAAATGTTTTAATTTTATTTATTTATTTTTACTGCAGTATGGTTGATTTACAGTACTATATTCGTTTCAGATGTACAACGCAGTGATTCAGCATTTTATAGATTATTGTAGGTCATGATTTCCAGAGTCTTTGCCCTCCTTATCTTCTTCCTCTGCATGCCCTCTCTTGTTTAAATGATATCCTTGAAAAGTGGTACCCCAAACTGAGGAAAGCATTCTCATTATGGTTGGTGCAGAAGAGACTATAACTTTACTATTCCTCCTAAAAAGTGTGGAGCTCATGACAGCCTGATGAATGTTCATTGAACACTTTCTCTGCTAGGCATTGTGCTAAACACTGTTGTGTACTTGGGTTTCACTGTTGTATGCTTGGGTCTCACATAGTATCTCCTACATTAGATTGCAGGCACTTTGATGATACTAAAACAGTGATTATGTTTCTCACATCCTCCTTTCTATTGTCCACAAGGCTGAGTATATAGAAGGTGATCAAATATACTTTCTGATCCCTTGTTGTTTCCTTTGAAGCTGTTGGGAGCTCTTTAAGAAATTGTTCAGACAGGACTTAGCTAAGATTCCACGTTGCTCTCCTCACATATGTGGTCACCTAGAAGAATGGTCCTCATTTTCCCAAGAGTGGAACAAGAAAAAGAGAGTGTAGAAGGGAATTGATGAGAAAGTCAAGTCATGAAAGTAGACCATTTTAAACATAGACTTTGACCTCTGAATTTCAAAGACCAATTCATAAAGAGGACTCAGCACATCTTAGAAATGAAAATTTTCTGAAACTGACCAAAATCAGCTTTATTCATGTAAAAAACTCCTTTCTATCAGTAGATCTTATTGTTTATACTATATCCTGTTATTTATCATTTCCCTACAAAGAGCACAAAGGAGGAAAACTGTAAAGACTTCCCCTCAAGCATTTTAGCAAAGGGAAAATGTCAAGTTATGAGAAGCCAGTGGAAGATTCCTAGGCTGTGAAGCCTGAGCTCACCCACTTTATCCCTCTCACAGAACAATTGCAGAGTCTAAGGCCCAGCAGAGTAAAATGACCTGACATATATCATACAATTAGTGAGAAGAGCAGAAGTAATGTAGGATACAAGTCAACTGTCTTCCTTATATTTTTTTAAATACAACATTATATGGTTTTCCATTTTTTAAACAATGTATTATTTCACAATAAAGAATATATAGTCAAAGGGAAGCAATTTAAAGTCTAATATCTCTTTGTTAAAATTGTTCCAGCTACTTTGAATGCCAGGAAGACCTCAAGGCCATTTATCAGACCAGGTTATTAATGTGTTTTGAGGATCCCTAGGGTCACTTGACCTTCATTATTGTACCTCATGAGGTAGATAAAGCTGCTGGTAATGGCTTGTAAACCACACATGGTCATGCACTATTGCTTAATAATTTATAACCTTAACTGGAAAGTGAGCCTTTAATAAACTTTAATTGTGAATAATAATCTGCAAACTTTTTACAAGTTGGAGAGCACCCAAATACAACTGGATGAGCAATTAGAGAATAGTCTTTTATTCCACAGGATTGTAGAAGGTTGGAACAAATGATTGTCACTTAGCCTGAGCTGCTGGATTTTCTTTTTCGAAACTGAATGACTGGACTTCATCTTTCTATGGTATTGGCTTCCTTTCAGCTTTCAAATAAGAGTGTGGAATAATCAGGCAGATTATGAACCAACCAGGTAGAAGAACCCAAAAGGTATGAGGGTATGTTTGGCTTTTTGAGTTTTCAGTCAGATCTAGTAGCTGTGTATATATTACCTTCTCTGTTTCCAATATCAATGCTAGTGATCATCCTTTTTGAAATTAAAGTTGAATTCACAAAGAACAAAATACCTAGTTTTTAATAGATTTACTGATGCCTTTCAGCCTCTTTTTGTGGACATCAGCTAGTGTTTGAGGTGGTCTGAAGTACTTGGAAGAGAGGGCGTGCTGGACTGAGACACAGTTCCTCATTCTGCTTCCTGTCTAAACATGTACAAGTTTCTCAGTAGTTAAGCAGGACATGAGCACTGATATTGGAACAGTCTCTGACCCATTGCAAAAACCCATCTTTTTCCACACAGGCAGGTGTTCAGGGTCTGGACCCCAAACATCTGGATGCTCTGACTCTAAATCTGGGGTATAGTCGCCTGTGGGTGGCTGGCCTCCTGATTTCCTGGGCCTTATAGGGAGGGAGGATATTCTGATTCCACTGGTCCTTGGGAGAATGGCTTTCTCTTATAGCTCAATATTTGGTCTTTGATATGCCAAAGCACTGGAAGCTGTGGTTGTCTTTTGTCCCCCTCATGTCCCAAAGGAATAAATAAATTTTCTTGCTGGGCTTAATTATTGAGTTACATGATGGAAATGGAAATGGAAATTGAGCATATTTTTCTATTCCCCATGGTTACTGATTAGTATTTTACATTATCCCTCAAAGGCAAAATTTAAAGTTAAATTTAAGGGAAGAACATATTTTTTTTTCTTTTTTCCAAATTGTGGTTTTAGACTTTGTTTTCATTGTTTTACCATAGTTAATGTCTCCCATTGTTTTAGCTTCTTCCTTCTCTGGGTTTGGTTTATTAGACAGAAATAAGCTTGGACCCCACTCCTTGTATCTAGACTTCATATTGTTTGAAGAACTTGAGTAGCTATTACTGATAGCTGGAAAAGGCAAATGTTTTATAGCATATTGTTAGCAGCTAGTTATAATAGGTTTTCTTTTTAGTCTAGGAAAGGCACTGGAAATCTTATTTGAGGTTGTATATGTAGAAACTGTAGCTTTGCTCTAAAGTAGATGTTCTTGGAAAAAGAGCAGCTTTTTGTAGTAACTGAATATATTCTGTCCTCTCAGCTTCATTTCCAGGTTTGCATTAAAAAGGGTCTGCACTTAAACTACTTGTGCCTTCCTGCCTGCAACTGGCATACACCTCAGTAATGGCAGTCCTAATAAAGTCTATGTGCCTTGGGTGTGAGACATAGTAAGGGCCTGGGAGAAGAGGGATGTGTGAGAAAAGGTGACGGGGTAAATGTTGGAGTCCCAGGACCAGAGTGCATCACGAGGACGGTATTGATGTTCCAGAGCTGTAATGACAAAAATATCACAGACTTGATGGTTCAAACAAGAGACATTTATTTTCTCACAGTTCTAGAGCCTGGAAATTAAAGATTAAGCTGCTGGCATGGTTGTGTTTCTGCCTAGTCCTCTCTTCCTGGCTTTCAGACAGATGCTCTTGTGCGTATATAGCCTTGGTGTCTCTCTCTCTCTACTTTTAAAGACACTAATCGTATTGGATTGAAACCACCCTCATGACCATATTTAACTTCCCTCCTTAATGGATCTGTCTACAAATATATTGGGAATTAGGGCTTCAACATACAGTTTGTGGGGGAGACACAATTCGCTCCACACCAAGGCCAACATTTCCTAATTGTTTTACTAATAGTTGCCATGACTTTGTCAAACAGTTGTCATGTGGTTCAGGTGTAACAATTAGATTTGCATATTAGGAGTTCCCTTCGTGGCTCAGTGGTTAACGAATCCAACTAAGAACCTTGAGGTTGCGGGTTCAACCCCTGGCCTTGCTCAGTGGGTTAAGGATCCGGCGTTGCCGTGACCTGTGGTGTAGGTTGCAGACGCGGCTCGGATCCCGCGTTGCTGTGACTGTGGCGAAGGCCGGGAGCTACAGCTCCTATTAGACCCCTAGCCTGGGAACCTCCATATGCCGTGGGTGTGGCCCCAGATAAGGCAAAAAGACAAAAAAAAAAAAAAATTTGCATATTATGTTGGAAAAATAAGCCTGAAGGATAATCTTAACCACATGGAGAACTAAGACCAGGCAACCTCAGGAAAGGTCAGGGAAATCTTTATGGCTGAAGAAATGCTGTATAAATTAAAAATCCTTACTCATTTCCTGACACTTACAAGTCAGGAAGATGACAGTGAACCTTAGCAAGTGGACCATGTTGGTGGATGACTCTTCCAGAGTAACTACTAAGAGTGGCATCCACCGTTCGTCTGGTTCATCGTGTTGCTTCTCTCCAGTTTACTCCAAGCTGAGACATATGTCAATATCTACTGAGGCATTTTCATTGACACCAAGCTTTGTGGGTGACTGATCACCTCGTTGAGGGTGAATTTAGGATTTAGTACTTCATCGTAGAAATAGGTGGTAGGAAATTAATGTCTCCCTTAAAATATCTGGCAGCTAATTTATATGAATCTTTATAGCACACTGAACATTTACGTCAAGGTCTCCTACAGTCAAGATGTTAGGTGCTGCTAATCAGTCTCTTGACATTTGAGAGATGAAGGTAGTCAATCTATATTTGGTGATGATGACTTTAGGTATTAGGCAAGGCTTTTGTGTTTTCATTTAGATTTTAAAAATATTCCTGAAATTAGGCTATAAAAGTGCATCCTTTTGGACAAATAATAAAGCCTTGTATATATGACACATATCCCTTCAGTGACCTTTCAAAGCAAACCTGCTTCTGAAGGTTCAGCATTTTCTTAGGAAAAACTCCTAGAAATAAAACTTGGGTCAAACGTTTGCTCCTTGATTTAATGAATATTTATCAAGTGCCTGCTGTTTGTCAGGCACTGTGCCTGGTGCCGAAGAGATTGGGTAGACAAGTTGCTTATTCTTGGAGCTTACATTCTCATGTGGGAATAAACACTGAACAAACAAGTACACAAAGATCCAACAATAGTGCTATGCAAATAATTAAAATAGGATGCTCTGAAAGATGGTTAAGGGATACCTGTTTTGAGGAGGAAATGCTTAAGGCACCAGCCATGCACTGATTGGGAAAAGGCTGGTGGACAAAGAGGCCAGCAGGTGAGACATTGCTGCTGCTGAAACAAGGTTGGTGTTTGTAAGGAAATGAAAGAAGGCGATTACTGCTGGACCATAGAGAGTGAGAGGAGAGACTGCTATAAAATGATTAGTGATATAACTGAAACTGACCTTTGTAGGACCTTGGAGAATTGGAGAGTTGGGATTGTGATCTAAGTACTTTGGGAAACCACTCAAGGTTTTTGAGATAGTATTTTGTTTACTGTGAGGAGACTGGTTTGGGAGGGACAAGAGTGAAAATTGCAAGACATGTGGAAGTTTATTTCAATAGTTCAGAATGGAGATGAGAATAGTTTAGGGTGCAGTACTGAGAATTGAAGGAAAATCGTGGATTTGGGTTACATTTGGATTATGTTTGGGTGCAAGTGATATTTTTAAATTGGAACAGGTCTAGAGGCAGTTTTAGAGTAGAGGTAGGGAATGGAAATCAGGATTTATGTTTTCCTTTACTTTTCCTTTCTATATCCTGCCCTAACTTTGGACATTTTTAGAAAAAACTTGACCTTTTATTTGAAAAATGTATTAGGGCTAATCAGTACTCCTGCTTTTTAAAGTAATTTAAATTTATTGGCTCTTAGTGGAGGTTTTTATCCTTCCTATAAACTTTAAGATAATTTTATCCAAATACCTCTTGCCACCCCAACTTCCTGCTAATGTAAAAGGATAAATAACTTCCATTTAAAATCCAGTTTGATTTACATTGAGATTATTTGTTAATTTTTGGAACTTTAATCTTTTTCATATGTTGTCTTCACATCCATGAATATGCTATATTATTCCATATGTTCATAAAGTTTTATAGTTTTTTTATAGAGGATTTGTGCTTTTCTTGTTAAATGTATTCCCAGGCATTTTTAGTATTTATTACTATGTTGAATTATTTTTCCAGAATACCATTTTCTTTCTTTATATATATAGATGAAACAGAGAAACTGTTCCTTTTTTTGATAAATTGTATTGTATTCCACACCCTACCAATGAATAGATTATGTTTTATCCGTGAACAGATTACTTTTCCTAGTGAATTGGTTAACAGAAAGGCTTTTAAAAATCTCTTTCACTCTAATACTTACACCGGTCATTTAATTTTCTTGCATTTATTAGAATTTTTGAACAATGCTAAATAATATTGATGTTAGCTGACTTTAGTTGAAATTATTTTAGTGGTTCACTGTTTAGGAAAATGTTGTTGGCTTTTAGTAAATATCTTGATTCTAACACATTTTATTTTACTGGGGATTTTTATCAAAAATTATTAAATTTTATTAAATGCAGTTTCAGCATTTATTGATATAATAGTTCTTCATTTTGTTGGTATGATAGATTATGTGGATAAAAGTCCTGATTATGTTGATATGTAGATTATATAATAAAACACCTTGCTTTCCTAAAATAAGAATTTCCTTATTCCTAAAGTAAGAATTTCTCAGTCACAGTGTATTAATATTTTAATATATTTTAATATATTGCTAAATCTTATTTGTTAATACTATATTAAACATTTTTACATAGCAGAAGTCAAATTGAACAAATATGAATGACATAAATAAAAATTTTAAATGCATGACATAAGGAAATTTTATATTTAAAATTTTAAAGTACATTCCATAAACGTTTTGAGCATATATATATATATATATATATATATAGACAGAAACTTATAACCCTCAAACATAATACACATTTTCACAAATATAATGTTGAGCATTTATAAAAATTAGTTGTGTTACCTGGCTACAAATTCCAAAAAATCAATTCTTTAAGGCTACATTTACATTTTATACACTCATGAAATTAAAGTGAATAAGTAAATATGATAAAAACAATCTGTGTCCATCAGCAGATGAATGGATAAAGAAGATGTGGCATATATATATATATATATGTATGTATATATATATGTATATATGTATACATACGTGTACATACACACACATACATGCATACATACACACACAGTGGAATATGCTTAGCTATAAAAGAAGAATGAAATAATGACATTTGTAGCAACATGAATGGACCTAGAGATTATCATACCTAGTAAGTCAGAGAAAGACAAATATCACATGATATCACTTGTATGTGGAATCTAAAACTATGATATAAATGAACGTATTTACAAAATAGAAATAGACTCAGACATTAAAAAAAAAAAAATTGCAGTTACCAAAGGGGAAAGGATGGAGAGGAATAGATTAGGAGTTTAAGATTAATATACACACACTACTATATATAAAATAAAGACTTACTGTGTAGTACAGGGTACTATGTTCAGTGTCTTGTAATAACTTATAATGAAAACAATTTAAAAATACATTTATGTGTATATATAAAACTGAATACTTTGTACACTTGAAACATTGTAAATCAACTCTATTTCAATTTAAAAAAAGCCAAGGAAGATTAGAAGCAAATAAAATATATGAGAGTAAAAGTTACCTACTTAAAAAGTAAGCACAGATAAGCCTTGTATCAATTTTTAAATCAAGATTATAAACTCTGTAAAGCAAAAGAAAGTCTTTAAACAAAAAAATCTATGGGATGTAGTGAAAGGTAGAAAGAGTTTTATGGCTTTATGTGCTTTCTTTTTCAGAGAGATGGAAAAAATATAATATACACTGTAAGAAATTAAGGAAATCACATATTTCCAGGATTTATACATCATCTCTTTTTCTTTCCATTTTCCATCTTTTTGTATTTTTGTGCTGTGCTTTAAAATACATTTTTCAGGAGTTCCTCTTGTGGCACAGTGGAAACAAATCCGGCTAGGAACCGTGAGGTCACGGGTTCAATCCCTGGTCTCACTCAGTGGCTTAAGAATCCGTCATTGCTGTGAGGTGTGGTGTAGGTCACAGATACGGCTCAGATGCTGCGTTGCTGTGGCTGTGGCGTAGGCTGGTGGCTGTAGCTCCAATTTGACCCTAGCCTGGGAACCTCCATATGCTGTGAGTGCAGCTGTAAAAAGCACCAAAAAAAAAAAAAAAAGGCATCTTTCATATGCTCTTCCAGACCGCTAGCATGGGTCTCAAAAATGACTAACTTATATTTCAGTTCATCCACTGAGTAATTTGTAGGATAATTTTCTTTATCTCCCAAAAATGTTTGTTTGTGCTATATTTGAACTTAAATCCCCATGAGGAGCTCTTTTATTTTTAATTTCTGTTTACCATTGCTGTACTTCAGCCACTTCTCTGAGTAGGCATTCCATCTGTTTTGACTGGCTTTTCTCCCTGCTAGTTGAGCCTCTAGGCAGTTTTATGACTCAGAAGAGGTAGACAGATTGAACTCGGTGGTTAGGGAACATGAGTTGTGCCCATGTTTCTGGTTTTTTAGAACCCTCTGCTCTGATTTGGCTTAAATTCACCCTGTGTTAACTATTTCAGTTTGTAATAATCATGATAAAAGTTACCAGCCAGAGTTCCCATTGTGGAGCAGTGGAAATGAATCTGACTAGTATCCATGAGGATATGGGTTCGATCCCTGCCCCCTCGCTCAGTGGGTCGGGGATCCAATGTTGCCCTGAGCTGTGGTGTAGGTCGTAAATTCAGCTTGGATCTCACATTGCTGAGGCTGTAGTGTAGGCCAGAAGTTTAGCTCCGATTTGACCCCTAGCCTGGGAACTTCCATATGCTGCAAGCGTGGCCCAAAAAGAAAAAAAAAAGTTACTAGCCACTTTCATCTTTGATGGAGGCCACGGTGTCAAGAACATGTTAGAAATTAACTATGGATACTGATGGAGTGAAGATGATGGGACATACAGATGGCATTTGGAAAACATGTAAGATCTGTGTATGTCAGATGGCAGGTAAAGCATCTGGAAAATTTGGAACTTGAGAAGGCAGGTTATAGATGAGAAAAGGATTGACGTTGATAGGTAGAGACAGCAGTATTGATAGAAGAACCTTTAGTTGTGGGCTGAAGATGTTTTCTTGATCCTAGAGTCCAAGATGACGCTTTAAAGCTTTTGGTTAGACCTTATGAAATCAATATTTAACAATAATTGTTGATGACTGGGGTGAAGTGAGACTGAGATCAGTACTACATAGGAGAAATAGGGGAGGACTCCACTCTACTTTGACTAAGGAATAAACCCTGATATCTCATGGATTCTATTCTTTATATCTAAGTTTTTATATTGAGAAGTTTCTATTTGAGTTAACTAAGAATATTTTTACAAACCAAGACAGATTTGTTTGAGTTCATAACAAATCACTGTAACTGTTAATAGTGGTGGCTGGAAGTGGGAGCCAGAGAGTGGATCTTATCTAGTATGGATACAGAAAAAAGGTACCTCTGAAGAGGATTAAAAAAGAGCCAAAAGCGGGGAACATTTTTCACACAACTGGAACAATTCTAATATTTGTATGAAACCTTTATATGGAACCACAAAAGACCACAAATTACCAAAGCAGTCCTGAGAAAAAAGAACAAAGGCAGAGGTATAACCCTCCCAGCCTTCAGACTATACTACAGACTAAAGCTACAGTCATCAAAACACTGTGGTACTGTCACAAAAGCAGACACATAGATCAATGAAACAGAATACAGAACTCAGAAATAAACCCATACAGCCATGGTCAATCTATGACAAAGGAGGTAAGAATATGCAAAGGAGAAAAGACAGTCTCTAACAAGTGGTGCTGGGAAAACTGGACCAAATGTAAAACAATGAAACTTGAACAATCCTTCACATCATATACAAAAATAAACTCAAAATGATTTAATGACCTGGATGTAAGACATGAAACCATAAAAATCCTGGAAGAGAACATAAGCAAAACACTCTGATATAAATTGTAATAATATATTTTCTTAGGTCAGTCCCCCAAGACAAAGGAAATAAAAGCAAAAAGAAACAAATGGGACCTAATTAAACTTAAAAGCTTTTTCACATCAGATGAAACCATCAGTAAAATAAAAAGTCAGCCTATGGTATGGGAGAAAATATTTGCGAGTGATGCAACCTACAAGGGGTTAATATCCGAAGCATACAAACAGTTATACAACTCAATATCAAAAAACCACACAATAATAAAAAAAATATGCAGAACATTTGAATAACATTTTTCCAAAAATGGAGCCAGGCACAGATGGCTAAAAGGCACATGAAAAGATTATCAACATCACTAATTATTAGAGAAGTGCATATCAAAATTACAATGAAGAATCACCTCACACCTGTCAAAATGGCTATTATCAAAAAGACCGCAAATAACAAATGCTGGCAAGGATGTGGAGAAAAGGGAATCCTGGTACACTGTTGGAAGGAATATAAATTGGTGGAGCTACTATGAGAAACAGTGTGGAGTTTCCTTAGAAAACTAAAAATAGAACTACCACATAATCCAGCAATTTCACTCCTGGGTACATATTTGAAGAAAATAAAAATGTTAATTCAAAAAGATTATGCACCCCAATGCTCATATTTACAGTAGCTAAGACACAGCAGCCACCCAAGTGGCCCATCAATAGACAACTGGCTTAAGAAGATGTGGCATTTTGTATATATTATTCAGCCATATAAATGAATGAAATATTGCCATTTGTAGCAATTTGGGAACCTAGAGAATATTATGTTTAGTGAAATGAGTCAGAGAAAGACAAATACTGTATGATATCATTTATATGTGGCATCTAGAAAATAATACAAATTAATGCATATATAAAACAGAAAAAAAGACTCATGGACATGGAACCCTTACTTTTGGTTACCAGAAGGGAGAAGGAAGAAGGGAGGGACAAATTAGGTGTATGGGATTAACAGATGCAAGTTATTATATATATAAAATAGATATGTAACAAGTATTTACTGTGTAGCATAGGGAACTATACCCATTATTATTCTATAATAACCTACAGTGGAATATAATGTGTAAAAATACTGAATCACTATACTGTACACTGGAAATGAACACAATATTGTAAAGCAACTGTACTTCAATTAAAAAAAAGAGTTGTCACTGTAAATTCTGGAGATTAGGAAGACCACTTATTTTTCTAGCCTTAGGTTTGGTATTGATCTCCTTTTTTGATTCTTTGGCTGCCAGCTCCTTCTGTGAGTTCAGAAGATTTTCATGAAAGAGATGGCCTCTTGGAAATAAATGCCTTTCTGCATGTTTGCTGCACAGAAAAAAAAAAAAGAGAAAAGAATCCAGGTTATAAGGCATCAAAGAATTATCTTACTGTTTGTCTTACTCTATATCTTCCTTCATTTGAAAGGATATATTGATGGGTTCCTAATATACCCATCACAAACTATGATGGATTTAAAATAATCAAATATGAAATTTTTATAATGTTTAAATGAGATTTACGAAAATTACCACAAACCACTATAAAAGTCTTTTTGGAAAAATTTTATGATAGGTGAAAAATTATAGTCGTTTTAAGTGGGTAATTTTGCAAGCTTGAGTACCAATGTGAACATATTTATCACTTTTTTCCAATGTGAACATATTTATCACTTTTTTCCCCTAAATTATTCGTGGTTTTTGGCATTAAGAAATGATTTTCTACTCTCAGGTCAAAAAGATATTGTACATTTTATACCACACATTTTTACAGCTTTTAATATTTATGTCTTTGATCTTGAAGGGTTTTTTTTTTTGTATTTTTCTTGTGGAATGAATTAGGGGTTTTAATTTCATTTTACCCCAACATCGCTTATTGTAGGATACATCCCTTTTTCCAACGATTCAGATATATATCAACCATGTAATCCATTTGTCTGTATGAATGGGTCCATTGCCTGGACTATGCGTACTGTCCCACTGGCTCATTTCCTATCTCTGCCAATAACATCTTTCAAATCGCTATAGTTTTATACTGTCTTGGTATTTGGTAGAAAATGACCCTCATTTCTTTGTCTTGATTGTAAGACCCTAAAGTTCTTTGTCTTCAAAACTGTCTTGTCTGTTTTATTTATATGCTATTGTCGTATCATCTACTTTTTTTTTTCCTCCTGGGATATTTAGGGACAATCGTTCGGTCATTATAGAAGCAAGCTGATCTAAATTGTTTGAAACCACCACTCATCACTTTTTTGACCTTTTTAAGATTTTTTTTTTGTCTGTAAATGGGAAGACAAGAATATCGTCCTCATAATGATGGATATGAATGCATTTAATGTTTCTCAGCATTTTGAAACCTCAGTTCCCTAATCTGTAATAATACATTATTTATTAAGATTAAATGACCTAATATATCAGTGGAGCATAGTAGCAGTGTACAAATAGCTATTGTTTTTTTTAAAGTCATGAACTTTGGGCTTGGGAAAACTAAAGGCATGTGCAAGAGTTGTGTGTAAATAACATGATATGGCAGAGTATTGATGCACAAAAGTGGAAAGAGATTAAATAGAAAGAGAAGCTCAGAAAACAAAAAATGTCCAGAGTTAGGGAGTTTAAAGAAGAGAACAAATTTTAGTAAATATTGGGCATTTGCTGAGGACTTTACATAAACTATTCATTTATTCCCTGCTCACCCAGGAAAGATAATGATGATTATACCCATTTTATTTATGATTTCAAGCAACTTAAGTCATTCAGATAATAAGCATTCAAACCAGGGTGTGGGCCAGGGTCTGATTCTAAAACTGTTGATCTTCACTCTATGTAAGATGGAAGATTTTGGACTTTATCTTAAAATGTTTTTATGAAAAAGGAAAATGTAGTGAAAAGAATAGTTCAGGAAAATAGATGAAAACAGTCTGTGCATTACCATGTAGGGTGTGGCTGGAGGTGACAGGGGGGACTGGGAGGGAGAACCAGGTGGAGTACTTCAGTGATGCAGAGACAAGGGGATGAAGGCTTAGTTGTAGGCCGAGGCGGTGCAAGCGGCAAGAGAGGGGAGGCACTCCTGTCAAACACTTGTCCTTTTGTGCCTTGTGTTCCTTAGCACTGGACTAACATCATGCCACCTACTCAGTAAATGTCTTAATTGATTAAGCTTTTTATTGCAAAATACCTCTTGAACTGGACTTTAAAGTGTCTTTTACAATTCTTCTAAGGAGTTCCTTGGTGGCCTAGCAGGTTAGGAACTGCTGAGGCTCTGGTTACTTAACTGTGGCAGGAGTTCGATCTCTGACCTGAAACTTCTATATATGCTATGGGCTGTTCTAAAATGCTAGCCTACAGTTGATTATTAAAAAAAATAAAAAAACTATTAAACTAAATTATACTAAATGCTAAAATATTACTAAATATTGACAGTATGTACTGAAATCTAAAAGTAATTATTTTATGGAATGCAAATCATAGGAAAATGAAAATGTACAACCCAGAAATATCTTTATCAATGTTATATTGCTATTAGTTAAAATATTGAAATATTGATATAAAATATCTTTAATATATCCTTGTAATATTTACAGCATAGTATTAGTTCATGTCTTCCGATATTGACTATTTGAATTAAAGAATAATGGTCAGATTTTTAAGGGGAAATGAATACTTCCTTAGTTCTGAGCTCATTTGGATGCATATGATTGCAGAAAGTTTGCCAATGAAAAAAGGAAAACAAAAGTCATTGCAACTAGTGTTATATTATTTCTTACCGCCACAGAGCAAAAGCAAGGCAAATTTCAATGAATTAATTGAAATAATCTTAGATGGAGCAGTTAATTGTAGATAACCAAAACTAATTTAAAAAAAAAAGCCAATAAAGCAAAACCAAAACACAACACCTAAACTAGATTAAGTTAAAACATGGATGTGAATAAAAGCATGTAAGCTTTCAAAGACTTGTTTAGTAGATTTTGTACCTCTTTCACTATTAAGTCATTTTCTGAAATGAAATATTTGTAATGCTCAAATATAATGATTTTTATAGCACCTGAAAAAAACTAGCTGCAAAGGAAACTGAGAAAGGATATAGGAATGAGGAGAGACGGCAAGAACTATTTTTTACTTCCTTTTAGAGAATATTGTCAAAGAAAAATAATAAAGATGCAAAACCAAAGTCAGGCTCTGAATGGGGACGTCCTGCCTTCCAGAGCAGGGAATCTGATGTCGTCCAGTGCACATGGCTAGCTATTTCCTATTCTGAAAAAAGAAAAAAAATCCCCCATCTACTTTACTTTCTCTCTTTCTTCTATCAAATGTCTTGAAAGAGAGCTATTTATACACATCATTTTGACTTTCTCTCCTCTTGTTAATTCCTTTGCAATAAAATTTTCATTCTCCTCTGTTTATCTAAGGTCATCAGGGACCTCCTAGTTGCCAGATTTCATGGCTGTTTCATGGTTCTTTTTGGAGTATCCGACATTATCAAATATCTTAAAAAAATTTTTTTTTTGTGGATAATTTCAAACTTGTACAGATGTTGAGAGACTAGGTGACATAGAAGATAGAGATGGTCTACCATACACATAACTGGCATTCTAGAAAAAAAAAGAAAATATGCAAAGAAATATACCTGATAATTTTCAAAAATTGATGAAATACATGAACCCACAAATTCAAGAAATATAGAATAGTATTCATTTAGACATAGTTTAGTGAAACTGCAAATAATCTACAGTAATTGTATACAACAATTTCAAGATTTCATTTATGGAATTAAAGGAAAAACGAAAGCTAAACTACTGAATAAATCGTTTAAACTAGAAGGAAGAATTAGTTTTAAAACATACTAAATTCTTTGTATTAGTTGGGAAATAGGAATGTTATTTACTAAGTTTAGATTGTATTAAGTATATTAAAATTTGCATTTGCATCAACTAATATGAATATAAATAGAATATATATATTCTAAACAATAGAATAAAAATGTAGGTTAACAAGAGGCAAAAAGGCAAGGTAGAAAGCCAAGAAAGGAGAGAAAAATGATATGGATACATTGAGACAATGAAAATACCAACTAAACGGATAGAAATAAATCTGAATATATCAACAATAATTGTAAATGAATTGAGCACTATGGTGAAAGTGATAGGTTATCAAGAACGGATTAAAAAAAAATCCAACCATGTACTGTTTATAAAGCCACATCTAGAGCATAAGAACCAGAAAAGTTTTAAGTAAACAGTGGAGAATTACATGCCAATGAAATACAAACTGCAAGAAAGGTGGTATAGTTAAAGCAGATAACACAGACTTAAAATTTTTATTACATTTATAGTTGTACAGTGATCATCATAAACCAGTTTTATAGCATTTCCATCCCAAACCCCCAGTGCATCCCCCCACCCCACCCCCAACCTGTCTCATTTGGAAACCATACGTTTTTCAAAGTCAGTGAGTCAGTATCTGTTCTGCAAAGTTCATTTTGCCCTTTTTTTTGGATTCCACATGTAAGTGATAGCATATGATGTTGGTATCTCACTAACTTCACTTAGCATGATAATTTCTAGATCTATCCATGTTGCTGCAAATACCATTATTTCTTTCCTTTTAATAGCTGAGTAATATTCCATTTTGTGTATGTACCACATCTTCTTTATCCACTCCTCTGTCAATGACATTTAGGTTGTTTCCATGTCTTAAATTTAAGGGAAAATAATTACTAGAGTTAGGGAGTCGCTACACAATAGTAAAAGTTTTAAACGACAAGGAGGAGGATTGTGGTTTGCTATACACAGCTCTCTTGAGGATTAAAGGATTTATCAGTTCAGCTACTGGGACTGTCACCTGCACCCTCAGCTTTCAGTCCCCTAGAAAGATTTGAGCCACCTCAACCAAGTTTATATCCTCTTCCTAGGGCAGCTCAAAGCAAATGACTGATAGACCAACATGGGGCACATTGAAGGGTCAATCCATCTTCAAAATTCCTCATGTGGTCAGCTGAGGCATTCCACTGAGACCACATTACATCTTCACTTGTCTTTCTGGTCGATTCTGCTTTTGTTCCTTCCCTTCCACAAGTGTTCAATGCAAGAGTACTAATAAACCTTTTAAGTACTAATTTCTGTCTCAGAATTGACTTACTGGGAAACCCAGTCTGTGGCAGATTGAATCAGTATGGCCCAAGAAAGCAAGTGTAGGGATGGGATTTTGAGGCTGTTTCACTCACCCTCATTTAGTTCTGGAGACTTCAAAACTGATGGTAGTTGAAGCAAAAAGAGCTCCTGGAATATGATAGCAAATAGTACAATCATTAGAATTTTCCTTAGAGAAAATTGGAAAATTTGAATGGTATACCACTGGAAGAAGACACATTAGTTCAAGAGATGTTTCCAGCATTTGGGAAATGTGGGAAAATAGTAACTATAAGGAAGATGGAATTGGATGGCTATTGTTATCCTCAACTGATGCTCTGAAAGAAAAAAACAAAAAAGCTGAGGACATTTATTATCAATTAAAAGCTAAATGTGAAGGCCCATAGGGACTCCTTGGTAGCCAGTAAAGCAAGGCTAAAGGCAGAAGTGCAGAGAAAGCCCATTCCCACGATGATAGTGGTAGAGCTTGAAGGAGGGTTAGTTGCTCAGCTCAAGCAGATCTACTGCAACAGGACCTCAAAACAAGAGGCAGGAGTGGTGGTAAAAATTTTTGTGGGCTCAGGCATTGTAATGAGTGGCAAGCTTAGAGCAGTAACTACAGGATGTTACTATGTAGCGAGTACATAGAGACTTTTGAAGATAGTTAATAGAATATGGTGACTAAAGACTAAATCAAAGGGCAGCAAAAAAGGACATTGCTGAATTGTACTATCAAAAATCAGTTTTAAAGAAGTCAAGAAAAGTTCCTTTTTTGGGGGGGGGCTGGAGGAGGGAATTGAAGGGGGTTGTCTCATGCTCAAAAGACTTATTGCAAGAGCCAAGCAAGGAGAATGGGCTGGGGGCTGGAGGGAGAGTGGAACAGGGGTGGGGGGTGGCTCATGCTCAAAAGATTTGAACTCCAAGAAAAGGTATCCTCATGTAGACAAAATTACTAGTCAGGGACCATGCTTTTCATTCTATTCAGAGTAGAAAAACCATATTCTTCATTTTCCCCAATAGAGTAGTCAGCACATTTGGCATCACTTTTCTGCCCTTTAGCAGCCCTAAAAGAATGTTTCTTTAGAAAACTCTTTCTGAGGTACAGTGCAGAGGTTTATTTTAGATGTGACCATCTGTGTGAGGGGCAAGGCTTACTTTAAAAAGAGGTCTTTCATTTGTCTTTGTGAGAGAGAGTTTGTCCCAATCAAAATGACCTCACATTTGTGGAGCACGTGTGAAACTAGGCAGGAATGGCTCGAATACAAAAGATTTTGTTTTCCTTTTTCTTTCCTATGGTAGTTAACTTGATTTCTTCTCTCCATAAATTCTTTAATTGGTTTAATAAAATACACAGCAAACTGAGTCCTCTTTTCTCTTATTTCCATTGTGAATATTTAGTGAAGTTTAAGTAACCGAAACACTGCATTTTGTGCAAAAAAATATTTGAAGGTTTCAGAACAGATAGAAAATACTTAAAAGAAGAGAAATTTTAAAGCAGTGGGGCTTTCTTTGATAATAATTGTCACGTTCACATTAGTTGCTATTAAATAAAACCTGCCCTGGCATTCTGTAGGCAATAAAGAAGGCATAATCCCTCTTATTTTTATTTCTGTAGCATGTGAAGTTTTACTACTGGGAGTGTTAAGCTAATTTTTTTAAGACAAACAAGAGATTTAATGTTAACTATTGCTGTGCCCTAAAGCTAACGAGATAGCTGAGTATTGCCCCAAATTGATTTAAGGCTGTAGCATTTTCCAAGAAAGTCTTAATTTTTCTTTTGAGAGAGGATCTTATATAATGATAGGAGGTCAGAGGTTTAGAATTTCAGATCACCTACAGATTTGTCACTGACCCTTCCGATGAATTCAGGTGTATCAGTATTTTAAGAGGTAAAATTTACAAAGTGGAGGGGCACAGAGGAAATAATGTAATCAGAACCTGCTAGGCTTTTCTGTGGATGTGCTACCTATAGGAATAGTGGTCTAGGTGGGGTAGAGCTACTGCAAGGATCATGACATTGAACTAGAAAGAGTCAGGAAGAAAAATCCTGCCATTCCTCTCCACCTATTGTCTGATCCCAGAAGACAAGGGAGCCTGGCTGATGCCGTTATGGTAGTGACATGACAATGTGGAAAATGGTGGGCATGGCTCCTGGGAATGAATGGTCATATTCCGTTATTTCTTTTCACTTCATGGATCTTTCTATTTCTGCTGTAAGTTACCACACATTTAGTGATTTAGAATAACATAAATGTATTTTATAGTTCTTCAGGTCAAACTCTGAAATCGTCTCACTGGGCAAAAATCACAGGGAGTCTGCGTTCTTTCTGGAGGCCAGAGGGGAGAATCCATTTCCAAGTCTTTTTCACCTCCTAGAGGCTGCCTGTATTCCTTGGCTTATGACTCCTTCCTTTCATCGTCAAAACCAGCAATAGCAGGTTGAATTCTCTTCCCATTCTCCCTTTTCTGTCCCTCTTGTACTTATAAGGGCTCTTGGGATTAATTACATTGGATCCACTTGCAGAGTCCAGGATACTTTCCCCATTGTGTGGTCACTGGATTAACCTTAATTCTCCTTTGCTTGGTAACCTAACATATTCATAGGTTCTAGGGATTAGGTCACGAACTTGGCCAGAGGAGCCTATCATGCATTGTTAGTTCAAAGACATTGCATAGGAGTATTAACGTTCTCCTCTTGCTTCACAGTGTAGCAGATAAAGTAATGACCAAAGGTCCCAGCTAAGTGTGTGTTAAGGATTCTCATGCACCTTCTCTCCTGATACTTGCTGCTGAATGAAGCATGAAGATGTCACTAGTGGAATATATATTGTTACAGATTTACAAGGATTCCATTTGAACATAGTTTTGAATTAGAGGATGTATCAACTATTCTCTTATTGGACCTCTGTGATATTTCAGGATGTTTTAGTTTCTGGCCTTGGCAAAAGATCATATTTTAGGACAATTATCTTTAATAGGTGTTCAGTAAAGTCTTCAAGGGAAGGAAAACCTAGATAGTGGGCTATGCATCTTTCTTAGCTGAGCAAGGAAATTGTTATAACCACTTGATATTAGTATTTTCAGGGATCTACAGCTATTTTACAAATTGGATCCTTTTGAGGACCAAAGAAAATGCCTCTTTTCTTCCATTATCTGTATTATAGCTGACTAAAATCAATTTGATTATCTACAGTTCTTAAGTTCTTTTTAGTTGATGATGTTAGCCAGTGATGGGTGCAGGTTAGCTATGCTTCCAAAATCTTGCTACCAGCTTCAAATCAAACCAAGGTTCGAACAAGGTTTTGCCACATATAGCAAGTATTTATTAAGTCAGCATTCATTAACAAGTTGACACGAAATATTTTAGAAGCTTGTTCTGAAGGCTTGATAAATTTTCATGTCCATCTTCTTTTAAGTGCCCTGACGCAAACCACATGGCACAGTATTCCAGAGGCAGCATTCTCATCACTGCCAGAAGTCAGCCAGAAATCCTCCTGAGAAAATGTTTGGATGTAAAACTGTTAAGAGATCAAGCTCTGGGGTCCACCCCTAAGGGTAGAGGCCATAGGTTGGTGCTAGGTTTTTATATCCTGTTTTAAATTATTTTAGTCAATTGATATATATAATAACTTTTACCAAAAAAAGCGCATTTCTGATGTTCATTATGCTGGAATAAAGGCCACTCCTCTACCAGGTGAAATGTGTTTTTGACATTTGCTATGTTAACTACCAATGCCTGAGGTGTTGGTGGAGGTTAGATTAGTTGGCGAAGCCCTTGCGGTAGCTATTTCTGAAGTTTGGCCTTTTTGTGTTTTCCTACCTGACCACACCTGGGCTCCTCATTGTCCATTAGAGCAACTGATTGCTTCAGATTGAAACTCAACTAGCAAGCACATGTATAATATCACACTGTGTATGTTGAAGTAGTCCAAACTTTGTGACAGGTATCATAAAAATCAGTAGTGAAACTTTTGTGTGTGTGTGTGTGTGTGTGTGTGTGTGTGTGTTTAGAGCCGCACCCATGGAATATGGAGGTTCCCAGGCTAGGGGTCCAATCAGAGCCGCTGGCCTACCCCAAAACCATAGCAACGCCAGATCCAAGCCACATCCACAACCTACACCACAGCTCATGGCAATGCCAGATCCTTAACCCACTGAGTAAGACCAAGGATTGAACCTGTGTCCTCATGGATGCTAGTCAGATTTCTTTCCTTTGAGCCATGACGAGAACTCCAGTAGTGAAACTTTTAAAGTCCACTGAAGAAAATTGTAGAGTTGACCTATTTATTGATCAAGAGAGAAGAATTGTGGTCTGGGAAGTTGAATTTTCCTGGCTAATGCAGGTTTACTCTACTACAAATATGATCCACATTCAATTGACTCTGACCAGTATTCACTGAATTTTAATACTGGACATAGCTCTTTTTTTTTTTTTTTTTAGGGCCACACTCACGGCATATGGAGATTCCCAGGCTAGGGGTCTAATCGGAGCTGTAGCCTCAGGCTTACGCCACAGCCACAGCAACACCAGATCCGAGCCACGTCTGCAACCTACACCACAGCTCACGGCAACGCCAGATCATTAACCCACTGAGCAAGGCCAGGGATCGAACCCGCAACCTCATGGTTCCTAGTCGCATTTGTTAACCGCTGCACCACGACGGGAACTCCTGGACATAGCTCTTGAGGTATAATTTCAATGCAGAAATCATCCCAAACCTGTGATCAAATCAGCATTGGGAATTTTAAGGGAACCCTGTAAAGGGTATCTTTTGAACAAATTGAGAATGAGGACAAAAGAGGAAAGGAAGGCAGATAAAGACTAAAGAGTATGGCAAAGTATCTCCTTCAGCACATGTGACACACGGTATAGTGAGTGATTAGACCATGTGCTTCAGATCACATGGGATTGCATGTGAATCCCAGATTTGCCACTTCCTGACAGTGTCATCTAGGGAAAGCTGCTTATACTTTTCTTTGTCTCATAATCTTAAATGTAAAATGGGGATTATAAGAGTATATCTGACACAAAATGTCACTGTGAGGATTAAATACTTAAGAAAGTGCAGAGGGAAAAAAATGCCTGACACATGGTAAGCAGTATGTGTTAGCTATCATTTTTATTTCAAAGAGGAGATGAAAGAACATGGTTCTCTTGGTAGGAAAGTGGGCCTACTGTTCCTAATCTCTAGAATTAGGAATCTTTTGCCCTCATCATGGCAAAGTCTGGCAAGTCATGGCAGGCCTGGATCCAGAAATCCTCACCCCTAGAGGGTCTGTCTACTCAGGTAAAACCTGCAGCAGAAAGGCTAGGAGGAGAATTCCCCCCAGGGCAGGCAGCTTGCCTTTGGGAACACAAAAGAAAGTATCTGAGCTGAGCATGACCTGTTCACTCTTTTCAAATTTACAAGTGGGATGAGTTGATCTACATCATCTGAGATGAAGAGAGTAAAGGCACAGAGCAGAGCCAGGAGTGTTGGGAGAAAATACCCCCTCACAGAAAACAGGAGTAAAAATGTTCCTTACAATTGACCTTTCCTGTAGGACACAGCAAGGACCCTTCCAATTGGCAGCAATAAAATGTCAATTTGAGCAGAAGTATAGAGTTTTAAACTCATTACTGATGAATTGAGAGGAATAAGCCTCAGATACAAAAGGTACACATAGTTAGAAATGACAACGGTCTGCCTTTTCCCATCTCTCATCCCTGCTTGACTCTGCTCAGGTTTATGTTCTCTCACCGCATACCGAGTTTCTCCATGTGGCAGGGAAGAAGGCCACTAGCAGTCCCCACCTCACACTCTTCCAACTCTGTGACACAAGAATCAAGGCCTTCTTTACTGTCAAACAAAAATGCTGAGGAGATGCTCTGATTGGTCAGCTTGTCACATGCCCACATCTGACCAGTTCGGAGGCCTGGAGAACGGTCTGACTGGCTCACTTACTGTCCACTGTGGTTCGACGAATGGATTTTATGCTTGGTAGGTCAAAAGCTATCACATTAGAAAGGAAGGCCCCTCAATTTTTTCCTGGGTTCCTCAGAGGATCCCAGGTCCTTGCCTATTTGCTTTCAAAGTGGCTAGAGTGATATTGAATGAATGAACAAATTAATTTGGCAATATTTGAGACTGTAAGATTGAGAATGTCACTAGTTTTGCTATTTTAGACTATTTGTTCTTTAGCATCTAAAATCTGTCTTAAAATCTATTTTTATGAGTTTTAAATAATGATAGTTACATCTTTTAGAGGATTTGTATAAATAAAAATGAGCTGTTTTGGATATGGCCTACAGCAACCAATTAATAATTCGGAGCATCGTTGGGTTCCTGGAAATCTCTTAAATCACTATTTGGCCAAATAAAAAGCCAGAAGAGGCCAGTATGGTTCAGAAATAACGAAAAGTGTAGCAGTGTAAACACTAGCAATTACATGGAGACTACAGTTATTCAGGCTAGGAAAACTGATAATCTCATAAAATGAAATTATCTGTTTTTCATGGGCTTTTGAACTTACATTTCAGTTCCACCAGCTTTTTCACGTACTCCTTGTTCAGTTGTGGTTTTTTGGTGGCATAGGATAAAGTAAACACTCAACCTAGTATTTGATAATCAGTAGACTATAATGCTTAAGTTAAATCCTTCCTTTGAAATTCAGAGGAAGGATTTTCACCTTTTGATTAAGATATAAGATCAGAGCCTGAGATTAAGAATTGCAAGGCAGGAATGCTTGGGAGTGCCATCATAGGGATCAGGAGTACAGGGAGGTGAGGTGAATACAGAAATAAATTTTTAATGAAGTCGATCACTGCCACAGGCAACTGTCCCTTCTAGGACCCTTATGAAACATGTCTAGGAGCTCATTCCCCACTGATCAAGGCTGGCCCTGGGGACATTAATTTTCTCACACTTCCGATGTACGCACGTATGAGTTTTCAGTGAGTTTGCTTGGGTAGCCCATTCTGGAGGTCAGAGAAATCCCCGTGTTGATTTTCTCTTCTTCAGTTGCTAACCAGGTGAGCAGGTCCTCATTTGTCAATGTCTTATATAATACGTGAATGTCTTAATTCAATTTTAGGTCTTTCAGTAGCTTTGCAGTTTCACTTGAAGAGTAATTTGTCCTACTTGCATTGCATTCTTGGCTTTTAGCACACGTTGGCAGTTAAAGACTGCCCAAGAAGGACTCTGGCATGTTGGGTTGAGATAGAAGCTGATAGTTATACAGGGGTGATGACAGTGCCAATAAATGGGGTGGTGCTAGGTCACCAATGGTCAGTTTCTTAGTGTTTTGACCACTTGCTCCCTGTAAAGCAAGTTACAACCTGTAACTGTAGGAACTCAGAATAAGAGAAGACCTTTCATCTCAAGATCACTTGAGGACCTAAAAGCTGGGTCTATCTCTCTAGGGCTCCCCAAGATTGGTAGCAGCCCAGGTTGCTGACCCCTGCTTCCAAATAACATGCCCCAGGTTGCTGACCCCTGCTTCAGCTATTAGACCACAGATTCCACTCTGCATTAGCTTGCAGTAGCTTGACTGTGTTTCATATTTTAAAGGCATGTCAAAAACAGATGAGTCATGTTTCTTTTGGAACAGTTGACCAAATTCTGCTATTTTATCTGGGATTTCCATAGAGACTCCTTCAGACAGGGGCCTGTGTACTTGGTAATGTTTATTGAGCAAGTTGATAGAGTTGAGCCACTCAAGCTGCCCCCTTAGAAGTTCCTCAGAAATAGAGTTTCTGATTTTCTTTGTCTGCTTGGATGCAAGATGACTCTGATCGAGAGCACACACACATGGTTTTCAGGAGCTTGAAGCCTGTGATTTCAGCAAAATTATTATTCAGCAAATAGCTTTGAGAACCTGAGCTCGTACGTCTTGTGACAAGACACGAAGAAAACATATGTTGGTTTTTTGTTGTTGGTGGTCAGGTTCAACTCTGTGAGGAAGTAGCCAGCTTGCCCAAGGGCCTGCCTGCATGAAATTTACCTGTGTACTTGGCCTTTGGTGTGGTGTAGTGATTATGTGTGGTGGCTTCAGAGTCAGAAGGCTGGGTTTGAACTCTGGATCTGCTGCTTAGACATTTTGGGGTCTTAGTCTAGTCCTATTATTGCTCAAGTTGTCATTTCCCATGTATGTAAATTAAGAACATTAATACATTGGACCCTTTAGGTTACTGTAAGTTTTATAAAAGGGGTTATGCATAAAAAAATTACACCAGATAGTTCTAAACTTTCTCAGTCCGTGTGGCCTTCAGGGTCTCAGGCATTTTACATGGGGTCCTAAAGCTAAAGGAAGCACCCAGTGGCACAGTGGGGATGTACAGATGTACCTTAGGTATGACTCATTATGGAGATATGGGAGCTGAACCTTTCGTTTATTCAGGAGTCAGGTTCACGTAGGCTAACACATATTTTGTCCTAACAATTTAGTGGCTGCTTGCAAAAGATAATACACATACATTGAATAAAAACAAGTATTTTTTCAGTCTTAACCATAATTTTTTTTATCAATGTGATTATGTTTGTGGGGCACTGTTAAATTTCTCCCACTTTCACATTGGGTTGGCTGTTGCCACTCTCATTTCCTGTTCTACACTGATTTTCCTACAGTACTTGCTTTTTATCACAGTGCCTGTGGAAAACCCAGCTTCACAAAGATTTCATGTCATCAAAAGAAATGGAATGTGATTTAATGTTGAGAGTGAACTACTTCGGATTAGTAGGTCATGCAGTGTTCCGTAGGTGGAGAGTGTCATGGTTTTCCTCATAAAGTAAAATATCTCCCAGAGCTCCTCTGAGTTCACTGTGCTTTCCTGAGGCAGGATGCTATTTCACAAGCTTAGGATGACACTGTCCGGTGCTTTGATATCCCTTATAATTGGTATCCTGAAGCCCAGCTTTCCTTCCCTGGTTGCATATGTCCTTAAAAGCTCTTCTAGGTGATAGACACATATAATGTGCTTTGCTGGGGAGGGATGACACTTGAGCAAACTCAGTGGCAGAGTATGTCATCTGATGAAATCAACATCACTCAGTATCACCTGGGAGAACAGTTGGGTAGCTTCTTTGCACAGCATCATCTGGATTCCCATTTTATGTGTAGGACACTCCTGAGAACACAACATAAATGATGTTCCTTAGAGCTTTGAAAAGTGAGAACACTGGAGGATAGGGCCACAGGCCTAGTGCTATTTCCTACGGACTAATCCTTTAGAAAACCTTCAGTAGGAGGAACAGTATGGCTTAATAAAGTTGTTTCTGGAGATAAAAAGGTTGTGTCAAAATCTTGGCTCTGTTGCTTACCAAGAGTGTCTCAGTCTCGGTAAAGTTGCTTAAGCTGTCAGTGCCTCAGTTTCCTCATCTATAAAATAAAGTTAATAACAGTCACCTACCTCACTGAATTTATTGAGAATAAATTACTTAATTTATATAGTATCCTTTGAATAGTGCCTGATAGCTGATAAACATTGGCTTTTTTTGTACATACTTTTTATTGTACATACTTTTATTGTACATACTATTATTATCTCTATTTTACATGTCACTGTTTTTGATAGAAAATTGGGGCTTTAGAGATAGTAAAACGCTTGCCTAAGTTTATATAGCTTGGTAGTAAGCAGTGATGAAAGGATTTGTCTTTCTCCAGTAATAGTGCTCTATGGAAAAAAATTTGTCTTCCATTTGAGGGGGCCAAATGTCACCTAATCTAGAAGAAAAGTTAAAAAAAAACTCAGGACATTGATATACCCTTATCATTTAAACCCTTATGATTTTTAAAAGGTATGACCTGTTTCCAAGTTTATCTACTCATTTTACATGAAGCTCTCTAATTTTGCCAATCTGTGGCTCAATAGTAAATCAGTGCAACAGATTATACTGTACTATGTTGCCGTTAACATTCTGTTTCATTACTTAAGGGAAGTCCAGTATCTTGTCTTACACTTTCATGCAATAAGCCAGCATTTTCTGAAAGGCAGAAAATAAATTATAGTGTATGTATGTGCAACTTGTGTGTTTTGATCCTTGCCTTCATGCCTTAATGAATGACAAGGAATGATCTTATCTTTTACAACATCTCTTAACCGCATAGCTATACTGGAGAAATGGTAACAGAATGTCAGGCTTTTGGCAGGGAGGAAGGAGAGAGGACTAGGCAGAGCTTGGGCCCTTTGGGGAATACCATGGAATGGGTGCCGCCAGTTGTCAGGACTCTGCAGAAGGGCCTGGGGACTTGTACTTAGGGTGGGACAGAAGGGCAGGGGACTGAGGATTGGGGAAGGACAGGAGAGAAAGGGAAGAAAAGGGAGACTTTGTCTTCCCTGATTAGCTTTGTCCTGCATTGTAGGCAGCCACTTATAGGAGAGAAAATAGAGGTGAAAGTCAACTGACATTTACTAATTCTCTATGTCTGGCCTTGTGTAAGCATTTTCATATACTTAACCTTTTATTCTACAAAATTTTACTGCAACATAAATGCTGCTAACAGAATATGCTATTAAAGTACAGAAAATTCAAGTTGCTGAGATCTCATGAGTGCTGGAGTTAGGACTGCAAGGAATCTCTCTTTCCCTCATTGTGTTATGGAGTACTCGAGTGACTAGTAAAAGTTGTTTGTAGTCATAGAACAGCAGTGTGATAATGTGCAAGGGTTAGTTATGCTCATTGTTTCTAGCTCTGAGCTCAGTGACAACGTATTGTAACTTGAAATCAGTCCCCAGCATGGTATCTTGAAATTTTGGGAGCACTTACACTGCAGAAATTGACAAACAATACCTGGCTTCCTGAAGTGTAATGACTGCTAGTAAGCTTGGGACAGAGGGAGAGATTTACTTTTATGTGGCAGAGAGAAGGACATCTGTGGGAGGGAAATGAAAAACACAGGTGAATTCTCAGGAAATCAGTCTTAGGAAAAATATGCTTATGAAAGTTGAAGAGCTTCACAGTGATTCCCATGAAATTATGGTCCAGGTGGCCTGCATTTCTCCTGGACAATTTTCATATCCTCTTAGAGATATGTATAATCTAGTTTGAAACCCACCAATGAAACATGTAGTATTAAGAAGAAGAAAAATACAGTCCCTTTAATAGCTCACAGAGTAATAACAGAGATATATAAGTAAATAGAAAACTAGAGTATGGTATAAGTCATGTCACAGAGCCTATAGTTATGTTCCTTCCACACAAGGTGGGAAGTTGGCAAGGCCAAGGGGATCGATTCATCCACAGCATGTTGCCCTCTCCTTTTTAGACCCAAAGATCTTTCAGGACACCTGGGATCCCGGAATTCCAGGTCTGCACAGCCTCTTCTCTGGGCCTGTCCTTCTGAGGACATCTGTGGGCATCTTCTAAGGACAGCTGTTTGGGGACTGGGGGAGAGGTTAAGATTGTAGGTCTGCATATGTATATGAGATACCTGTCATGCTGGATGGAGTCAGGAATGGGAGGATAAAGGAGGACCCCAGAGTCAGGGGAAGCCTCTTCCTGTGCACTAAAGCCCTGGCAAGGAATATTATAGAGCCTGAGATGTGTCCATTTGGATGAGGTATTCCAAATTAGGAAAGCCATTTGTCAAAATAAGAATATAAAATATATTTAACAGCTTGTTAGTCTGACTAATATACTTCAAGCAGTCAGGGTTATGGTGGGTGTATCTCCATGTGTATTCCTACCTCAGGCACTGCAAATGTTGGATTGGGAACTGGCAACACAAAATTTCAAAGCATAACTTGGTAGTGGAGTAAAGTGATCAGCTTTGTATTTCAGGAAGGTCAGGCAGTAGTGAGACCAGCAGAAGGTAAGGTTGGAGGAAGGGAATCAACAGCAGAAAATCCAGACAAGAAACAGTAATACATTGATATGGTGACAGTGGGGTTAGAGGAAGGGTGAGTTAGAGCAATATTTAGAATATACAGTCCACAGGGCGTAGTGCGACATTGAATTACCAGTTAGAGACACCCAATCACCAGTTGCATCTTTGGGATGGGATCTCAGGAGAGAAGTTCGGACTCAAGCTATGAATCTGAGAGTTATGTATTTGTACAGAGGTAGCTGAAGTGGGGAATGAGGTCACTTGATCAGTACATAGCATAAGAAGAGGGGAGTCCTGAGGTCAAATCCCTGGGAAGCAGCACTTAAAGTACAGGTAGAGGGAGAAGAATGCTCGCAAGAGGCTGAGAATAAATGCTCGAGATGAGGGGAGAAACCCTGAGGATATGGGGCTGAGGCAGCCAAGAGGAAGTATCTTTAGAGAAGAAAAGTCAACGGTGTCAAATGCTCTAGAACTGTCAGAATATGCGTGGAAACAGGTCCCTTGGGTTGGCAGTGTTCCAAGTCCATTTAGTCTGGTCAGTAAATCCTCTTAACTGACTCGTGTTGAATAGCAAGGACAGAGTAAATGTGTAGAAAAAGAAGTGACACATACCCCATGGGATGTTAATCCAGCCTTACTCTCCTAGGAGACTTGGACTGAAATCATTGTTATATTGTCAGATATTTATCACCAGCAAAAAAACCTAAGTATCACGGAGATGTTAGTATCTGGCAATGTGTTGATTTCTCGAGAAGGGGAAACAGGATAATGAAGAGACAAAATGAATTTCTTGTGGGGGGAAAAAAGTTTCTAACATGTAAGTCAGTGTCATCTGTGGCCATAGTTCTTCCTGAGCTGCTGCTGCTCTCTACCAAACCAAATTCTGTCCTTTTACAACCAGCATAAACACAAATGTTTTGCTTTTTTTTTTTTTTTTTTTGTCTTTTTACAGCTGCACCTGCAGTATATGGTAATTCCCAGGCTAGGGGTGGAATCAGAGCTGTAGCCGCCAGCCTACACCACAGCCACAGCAATGCTAGATCCAAGCTGTGTCTGCAACCTACACCACAGCTCACGGTAATGCGGGATCCTTAACCCACTGAGTAAGGCCAGGGATCAAACCTGCATCCTTATGGATCCTAGTCAGTTTTGTTTCCACTGTGCCTCAGTGGGAACTCCTGATTCTCCAATGTTTTTTTTTTTTTTTTTTTTTGCCTTTTGTTATTTTAGAGCCGCACCCGCAGCATGTGGAGGTTCCCAGGCTAGGGGTCTTAATCGGAGCTGTACCCGCCGGCCTACACCATAGCCTCAGCAACGCAGGGTCCGAGCTGCGTCTGCAACCTACACCACAGCTCACGGCAACGCCAGATCCTTAACCCACTGAACAAGGCTGGGGATCGAACCTGCAACCTCATGATAACCAGTCAGATTCGTTAACCGCTGCGCCATGACGGGAACTCCCCAATGTTTTTGAAGGAGTATCTGATTAGCACAGGGCAGTAAACATGCCAAGTGAGTGATGTCACTGGATGGAAAAACGTCTGTTTCTTTACGTCTTAGGAATGAATAGCCATGGAATATTAGAGTTGGAAGGGTCCTGGTCTAACGCCAAGGTCCATTTATGACTTGAATTAAACTTCAGAGTGAACAAGTTGTGAGCAGGGACTCAAGGCCTTACTCTTATGGGGCCTACATGGGTGGTGGCTTAGGGACTGTGACAGTCAGTCATTGGCCTTTTTGCTCTCACATTCATTCTTTGTCCTTCTCTGTGACTGAGACTCTGACCCGTGTGGACTGCATTTCCCAGTTTCCATCTGAGTTCAGCCAAGGACAAGTTGACGGGAGATTGGAAGGTGGAAGAGTGGAACCAGGGTATTTGGCCGTGGGTTCTGCCTTGGGTGATGTTTCCAGCAGTGACAGTGTCTCCGCCAGGGCTCCATATCCTGCTGGATGGGCTGCTGTGGTTCCAGCTTTACTGGCTTCCGGGCTCTGCTAATCCAATGTCCTTTTGAGGTGGTGGTGACTTGCTGTGTTGCTAATCTCGGGCCGCCTCCCCAGTTCCCATTTGGCTTCCAAACTATTCCATCACTGAGTAGCCAGACTTCCTTATTCATTCTCTTTGTTTAGAATATTTAACATAGTAGGACAATCACAGAAATAAAGATATAAATGGGGGGGGTCTTGAAGAAATGACAAAAAATAGAAAAATAAATGTTCACTCCAGGAAAGAAATGCAGGAATGGGTTACTAAAAACAACACGTGCAAAAACACTGAAAACAAATGTGAGACTTCACCAGAATTACTAGCAGCAAAAAAGATTTTTATCATTGGGGTAATTTGAGAATCAATTCTCTAACTGAGCTCAGTGGAGCCGGAAAGGAGACAAAGGCGAGTTTGTGATCAGATGGAGATGAGCTGGGAAAACTGATTTTGGCACTTTGGCCTGTGGAAGGAAATGAACCATACATAAGTACATAAGTAGTAAAAAGGGAGTAAAGCTGCTACTTGGATGAGTCTTGATTTTAACTTGGTGCCACTGATGCCTTTGACATCGTGGGACAGTTTCTACTTACGCCAGATTGGCAATGCAGTGGGGCAAATAACTGAACAATTGCTGGTATCGAAATAGAGTTTCTAGATTAGCACCCCCTTGTCTTATTTGTGTATAAATCAGCAGTGGATTCATGTCCTGCCTAGAAAACCTCCTACATTCAAAGATGGTCTTTAGGCTCTGTAATTTTCCTGCTGTGGCCAATCTGAGTGCCAGTATCTTTCTTTAGAAAAATGAACTATGAGTTCATGTTCCTTGAACTGGAGAGATGAGAGTATCTGAAGGCCCCACAGACCATACCCCTGAAGGAAAGAGAAAAATATTCTCATTAAAAAAAATCCTAATTTGTCTTTCTCTTTGTAATCAAGCCCAAGGCTATAGAAACTTAAGTAAATCCCTGGCCTGGAGAAGGATACATACATAGCCATTCTGAAAATGTAGCCAAGGAGATAAAATCTGGGAACAGGCTGGTTCTCAATGGATTGAAAACATTTAATCTTTGTAGTTTTTCCAGGAAACGCTGCCTAGACATTGGCTTTTTCAAAGGCTTTTGTTTTCTAGCTTTCCTGGGGTGGAGAGTAGTTTGCTTGTTGGATTGGGATTAGGTTCTACACTTTTGTGATGTAAATGGAATGTTAATATTCTGCCAAAGGGAGCCTTTGCATTATTTGGTGACATTTCCTCAGGATTCTCCAAAGGAAGCCGGAGACCTGCAGACTTCCACATTGTATCAGAGTGGGACTGTTTATTCGAACTTTGGGAAAAATCAGTCACTACCCATTAAACCAGGGCTGTTCCGGTTTTGTGGACTCTGATTAGTTAGGGACTTCCTAGAACCAAATCTTGCTCTGGCATTCTACTCTTGCCTCCTACTGTAAAAAAAAGTACCATCCAGATACTTCACAAACCTCTCTTTTTGAACTCTTTTAACTGCATTTTTATAGGGAAGTGTTATATAGTTACCTCATTTTTTCTGTATACCTTGCATAAATTCCTGTTTGTAGTTAGTTTTCAACCTGAAAGATGATTATAAATACCCAAAGTTTAAGACCTTAATGTTGATGAAAAATTAAAAGGTTGATCTAAGAAAGAATTAGAAAATTTATTCAAGACAAATTTGAGGATTATGACCTGGGAAAAGTATCTCAGGAAGCTCTGAGAACAATCCCACCCATTAGAGGTCAAGGCACAGTTTATGTTAAGTTTTTTTGAGACAGAGCATTGTACATCAAATCACGTATTATTGACAGTTTACACAATCCAGATCTAAGGGCTGTTGTGGTAGGTCTTGTGACCACTTACAAGATCAAGAAGGAATGTTATCTTTTAAGGAGTTGTCTTGATTCTAGGAGAATGTTGCTCTTTATGGTTGAGCAGCTATTCCTGAGGATGGGAGAGGTTTGGTGGGTGATTAATGCAGATACACAATGCACAGTGAGGGGAGAGAGGAGACCAAAGGGCAGAGAATTTCTGTGTTTGAATTTTTCTTGTCTTGCCATAAAATATGATTTATTGAACATTTAGTAATAGCAACAGGTCTCTAATTTTTCAATCACTTGGCTTTTCCTTTTAGAAACTGTCAGTTGGATTTCAGAAAAAAACAAAAACAAAAGCAAAAACTATAAATCCTGAAAGACCAGGGACCCATGGTTGTATATTAAAAGTGGAAATGCCGAGGGCCAGTGTGGTTCTATTCTTTGTTCTCTGAGTAGCTACTCCAAAACCAAGGGAATGAATGTATTGAACACTGGGATTCAGTGCTAAGGGTCTTAGTTCTCAAATTCATAGTGGAGTTGAATCTAAGAGATAAGAGTCCAGTCATTTGCCTTCTTTTTTTTTTTTTTTTTTTTAATGGCCGCACTCGTGGCATATGGAGGTTTCCAGGCTAGGGGTAGAATCAGAGCTACAGCTGCCGGCCTACACCACAGCCACAGCAAGGCCAGATCTGAACCGCTTCTGCGACCTACACGACAGCTCATGGCAACACCGGATCGTTAACCCACTGAGCGAGGCCAGGGATGGAACCTGCAACCTCATGGTTCCTAGTCAGATTCGTTAACCACTGTGCCACAAAGGGAACTCCCTCATTTGCCTTTTTAATGCCTGTTTCCTCATTGATCAAGTGGATCCTTGTGAAATCGTAATAGTAATAAAGCTCTATATTCTTCCATGCAGTATTTTAAGCACACCCCATGTGTTAGTTTATTAAATCTTCCAAATAATCCTTTGGATACAGGCTTTCTGTCCTCCCTCCCAAATCTCTTGAGTGTTCATTGCCCCTCTGCAGAGTAACTCCAGGGCAGTTTTCTTTACAGACAGTGTGGCTTCTCCAATCAATGTAATTTACTGAAACTTGCCACTAAGTTTGGGAAGAATCTCATTCTGGCAGGAAGCTTTCAGGCATTCTCTTTGAGGGGTTTTATGTCCAAGAGAGGTAATGACATTGGGTTTCGTTATCTATGGAGGGATTTACTTATCTACGGAAGGGTGCCGAGTACCATATATGACAATAAATGAAGATCACTTTCCAGCTATATACCTTACAAGCCTACACAGATTTAGTCTCTTTTTATATATTTCAAGAAGGCTATGCTTTGAAAACTTACTTACCACTCCATCCATGGCTGGTCTGGGGCCACAAAAGCCATCTAGCTCCCAGACTGTCTGCTACATAGAAGGCTGACCATAAGCTGACCCAGCACAAAGCCCTGTTTTCCACACCAAGAGTGACTATGAGCCAGGCTCTCAATTACAGTATCAGCTTTCTGGAGGGAGACTAAAAAAGAAGCACACTACCCTTTTCCCAAGATATATGTGAAACAAGGCACAGTGGTAGTCATTAATAATAAAGATGAGGTTGATTTGCTTTCCCTCTAAATCTGAATGCTAGTATAACCATTTAAATAGTGCCAACAATGGAAATAAACAGAAGACTGAGTTAAACCACAAATGTATAGGCCTACGCCACTTGGCAAAACATAAGAGCCAGCAGTATTGAAATAACAGCAATTAATGCTTTATATGTAAGATGAATCATAGGTCTGTAGAGGGCCAGTAGAGCAGTTTATCAAACTGAACCAATGTGACCCTAGAGATAGGAATATATCCTTTGTGAAATGAAGGAATGTGATTGCATAACATTTCTTCGAAAACACGTGAGATTTTAAAACTCTCGTAGCCCCAAACTCCTTCGTTATTCTCCATATTCTACCAGTCCTTGGAGCACTGAGAAGTTGGGGAGATCCCGAACGTGAACATGGGCTGCTGAGGGTGGGGAAGAGAGGAAAGTGATATGATGAAGAGCCCTTTAGCCTATCCTGGGCCGCTGCTGAGGAATAATAGCACCTTTCTTCTGCCTGGTGTGGTTTCTCCACATTTTATTAACTCTAATCTGTATACTACTGTTCTTGTACCTGCAGTGGTTTCTAGAGCATCTCTCTGCAAATAAATGAACTATATATGTGTGAGTAAAACATAGCATTCTTCCTTACTTAAACTTTATATATCTCAGAGTGATCAGGCCCAGTTCTTTTGCTGCGGTCAAGCATTTGTACAGCTCACCACTGTGCGGTGGTTAAGTGTAGTTTACGGGAGCTATGGTGATGACATTTGGGGACAGTCACTTGCAGGCTGTATAACCCCATGCAAATTATTTGGTTTCTCTACCTCAGTGTCATCGTTTGCAAAATGGGTGTGATGATCCTTACCTCATAGGATTATTGTGAGAATTAAATAACACTGTGTATGTTTGTATTTTGCCTTGCCTTATGTCTGTTTTTTTTTTTTTTTTTTTTTTTCATAACTGTCACACTGTTATTACTGAGACCCAGTGCAGGCCCACAGACTTTAAGTCTGGCCGGAGACATAGGATATTTATTTATGAAACAATGGGTGAGCAGGTCTTTGTTAGTTTTAAGTTACAGCTCCCTAGGTGGCACTTTCTCAAGCTGGAAGTCATTCCTCTCCTCTTTGTTTCCCCATGCTGGTTTGTTGTCATCTGAATGGATTGCTGGGAGCCTTCAGGGGACTTTCAAAGGCATGGGACTAGAAGTGGGAGATCAAACTCCATTTCAGACTTGCCCATTTATTTGTTGGCTGGCCTTAGGCAAGTTCCTTAACTTCTTGGGTTGGTCAGTTCCTTATCTATAAACTGGGAATAATGCCGTAATTCCCTCCCAGAGTATTTGTGAGGATCGAGGAGATCCTGAAGCGCTATTGAAATTTATTATAAAACAGAAGGCATTATTAATATTGTGTTGTTTTTTCATGAATGCATCTTACATCTCAAACTAGACAGAAAGATTCCCAGAATAATGACTTGAACAACCATTTTTCAAAGGCAGATGAGCTAGGGAGGGAGAATCAGTCTAAGAAACGCAGTATAGCAGCATATAGGTAAGCATTTCTAGTCCATCACTTTATCCGTTAAGACTTGTTGCCTATTTCCCTATAAATTATTTTGATTTTTCCAAAGAAGTTCTAATGAAGGGAAAAATGGACACTTGAGATTGTCAAGGAAGGTATCCAACATCTCGCCAGGAAGGGCAGACAATAAGTGGACAATCAATAATAGTGAAAGACCTAAGGTACTTGCTTGTTGGGGTGAATTTTGAGCAGGGATAATATATGCAATGTATTCTTCATTCCTAAGACAAAAACACTCAAGTCAAAACAATGGAAAAACAATCACTCACCAAAAACCGACCCAAGAGCCAACAACTCCCCTACGCAACATAAGAGCCAAAACAAATCACAAGTAGTTTTAAGTTGTGGCTCCCTAGATGGCACAGAATTAAAAAGATCTCTCTTTGCTTAGATCAAAAGCCTTCAATTATGGACAGCCACAATCTGAGATGGACTGTATGTATGTCTGGTTCCCTTATCCTGGGCACCTAAGAGAAGCCAGCAAAGCTTAGTGACGGCCGCACATTCCTTCAAAGACTAGTGTGGAGGGGTCGTTCTTACTTACTACCATCTCTTATGTTTTTGATAAGGTCTTGATTTGGGGTAACCTCAGTCCCAAAGTGTAGAACTTGTAGATATAAAGAACTGACTGTACCACACCATTTTGTATAAGGGACTTGAGCATCCTCGGATTTGGGTATTTGCAAGGGGAACCAATGCTATACCAAGAGACGGCTATACTTCATCTTACAACCATCCTGTGAAGGACATATTATTTGTGTTAAGAAATAAGGGTATCAAAGAAGCTAAGTAATTGTTCCATTGACGTATATCTTCATAATGATGAAGCTGAATTAGTAAATCTGATCATGAATCTGCTGTTTCTAGAGAGAGCTTATGTTTTGCTTTTATCTTGGTTTTCAGCAAGCATCTCAGCGATTCCACCCTGGTCTTTAGGCAGTACTTGAAGGACTGGAATTATTTCAGGAAACTTTGTCTAGTGAGAAGCATATGCAAAACTGTTCACACTACAACATAATTTTCCCCCTCAGTAGAATTTTTACCTTGTAGGTACTTTTAATTTGCATTTTAGAGAACATTCTCTTTAAAAAATATTTTATTTTTATGCAATTTTAAAACATTACTTTCCATTCAGTTATTACAAAATATTGGCTATAGTCACTGTGTTGTACAAAACATCTTGAGTCTTATCTTACACCCATTAGTTGTACCTTCTACTCCTCTATGCCCGTACTGCCCCCCACCCCTCACTGGTAACCACTAGTTTGTTCTCTGTAACTGTGAGTCTCCCTCTTTTATGTTATATTCACTAGTTTCTTGTATTTTTTAGATTCTACATACAAGCAATATCATACAGAATTTATCTTTCTCTGTCTGGCTTTCACTTAGCATAATGCCCTCCAAGTCCATCCGTGTTGCTACAAATGGCAAAGTTTCACTTTTTTTAAATTTCATTCTTTTTATGGCTGAGTAGAATTCCATTGAGAGAGAGAGAGAGAGAGGGAGAGAGAAAGAGAGAGAGAGAGTGTGTGTGTGTGTGTGTGTGTGTGTGTGTGTGTGTTTGTGTGTATACCACATCTTATCCATTCCTCTGTTGATGGACACTTAGGTTATTTTATTTTCTTGGCAGTTGTAAATAATGCTTCTGTGAACATTGGAGTGATCACATCTTTTCAAATTAGTCTTTTTTTCTTTTTTTCATAGAAACCCAGGAGTAGAATTGCTGAGTCATGTGGTAGTTGAATTTTTACTTTTTTGAAAAGCCTCTATACTGTTTTAGAGAATTTTTCTTTTTATTTGCCTTATACAGAGTCCTATATAATTCTGTAGCAGGGCAGATTCTTGTATGAAAGGCAGTCATAGATTAGATTAGTTTTTGAACTAATCAATTGAAAAAATTCCATCTCCAGTACAAAAAGCTACCATGTTTCAACTGTAGGTAAAATCTAGTATGCCTAAATACAGGTGACTTGAAGCCTTGTAAATATTTTATTTTTTATTGCATCGTGAGCAGCTGTTTTGGCTAAGTGATTTTTCTGGAGTAAGTGTATTATTGCATAATGAAGGTTTACTTCAAATATTGGATTATTTACTTCAACAAATCTCTGATTTATGTATTGCTTAGCAAAAGTGTTTCATAGAACAGGATTTTTTTTTTTTTTAATTTCAGAGGTTCTGGAAGTAATTCCTGGAATGCTTTATAAAATTTTGATTTGAAAACTAAGCTAACACACTGTTGAGTGAGGAGTGTTTCCCTATATTTGCATAATTTAAGACGCTGCAAGAAAAAAGGGATCTTTAAGTCTGGGAAGTAAATTCTTTTCTCTTGAGCCAGTCTTATTTTGGTGATTAAAGTGCCTTCCTCATTTTCTCAGTGACTGACTTTAAGAGATGTGTTTCAGAGTCATCACACTCTGTGGGATAGTGAAGGTCAGATGTATACAAACTGAGAGCCAAAAGCCCCTTATATGTTTTAGTGAACTTCATAGTCATTCTATAAGTTAATTTGTCATCATTTCTACCAGTTGTCACCAAATGCATGATGAATGAGGATGAGAATCGAACTACAGTGCAGACTAATCTGCTTCAAATTGTGAATTTGGCCACGTTTGTCCTGAGGTCATTTATTCTCCTTTCTCTTTTCCTACACTCCCTTCCTATTGTGACCGGTTACCAAATCACTCCATGTGATTCAACATTCCTCCATTTCAAGTCTCATTCTGGTCTACTCGGGTTAAGTTTTCCCCTGTCTCCTCTGCCCAAGAGTAATCTGGAAGAGAATTTATATCTGTTAAGTACCTTCTCTGAGCCAGAACCTTGATTTAATATTCTCCTCACAACAACTCCATGCAATATTAGAGGATATTATTCCCATTTTACACACGAGGCTTGTATACATTAAACAAATTTCCCAGCTAGTAATTAGTAGACTAGTTATATAAGCCTGGGTCTGTTTGGTTGACAGCTCATGCGCTTACTACCATGACATGCTTCTTTCAAATCTAACTCACTACTTCATTTTTTGCATCTTTAAAGGCCAGCAAAGTGTCTGATAAGACCAACTCATGAACAAGTTCCAGATAAATTGTTAACAGTTTGATGTCACATCAGTGGGGATGCGGAAAAGGGCCACTATTCACCTGCAAGTGGTTCTTCCTCCTGAGGTCAGCTCTCTGTGCCCTGAGGTGATCAAAGCTGTAACCATAGCATGAGCCTTGATCTGACAAAGTGAGCACGTGGCCCTTCACCCAGGGAGGAATTTCCTTTCTCGTTTGTACTGTTAAGAGCACTTATTTGGTGAATATTCTAGTTCAAAATGTGTTCCTTTGGGTAGCATTTGTATTTTGAAAGCAGCCTTGTGTGACATCAGCAAGATGACAGAATAGGAGGTCCCAGCCCCTGTCCTCTCACAGAAACACTGATTTAACAGCCATCCGTGGACAAAAATACCTTTATGAGTGGTCTAGAATCTAGGTGGGAAGTCAGAGCATACTGGTGGGGCACAGAAACGAGAAAAGACACATGGAGAAGGTTATATACGTTAAGTATTTACAGATTTTTTATGTCAGTCATACTTCAATAAAGTGGTTGGAAAAATCTAAAAAGTAAAAGCAACCTTATATGTCTGGATTGATAGAATAGTATAAAAATTTTAGGCATAGGGCCAAGTTGCTCCTTTTCTCCTCCTAGTTTCTCCCCTTGCATTTCATCCCAAAGAGCTGACCTCCTTTGCCACCTACACAGAGGACCAGCCCTTGCCTTATCCTTGAAACGGTGTCAAGGCTAGTCTCACTGGGCTTTGGATGAATAACTGCATAAATGTGAATATGACAAAGGCAATACCAACTAAACTACTTTCTGTGCTTTTCTAAATCTCCTCTCCTCCCTGCATTTAAGGCTCTGTGACCAGCTGAGGCCAATGGACCACGAGTCCAAGTTAAAAGTCAGTGTTCTTCTTCCGTGTCTTGTCCCCTGCTTAAGGAAAGGTGGACAAAACTTGCATCCCTGAATTAACAAATGTACGACAGCTGCCCTGGAAAATTTGCCCCACCCACACCAGACTTTACTTGAGAGAGAAAAGAATCTTGGTTTTGTTAAGACACTGAGATCTTCAGGTTTATTTGTTACTGCAGCATAGCCTATCATGTCCTGAAGAATAACAGGGAGTTTTTATGTAAAATGCTATCCTTATTCTTAGGATATATGTTCTATGAACTGACCCTGTGGAAGCAGACTTGTTATTTGAAGAGAAGTCCTGCCTGCAAATTGGAAATTTCAGTTTTATAATGACAATCTTGAAGAAACTTCAAACAGCAGTCAAATTATGAGTATTTAGATGATTGAGTTTTGATAATACTAAGTACTAAGGAATGAAAGTAGTTGTAGTTATCAGTTATAGGTAATAACTGTGGATCTGTGGTAGACACCGTGATTGTCCCCATTCCTGCAGTGAAGGCTAAGGTTTTACATGTGATGCAGCATTGCAAACACCCCTCTTCCATGTCAGAATGGCTTGCCCAATAGAGCTGACATTTAGCAAGAGATGCCTCTGTGGTCCATAATGGTTAGCTCTGACTTTGACACCGGCGTCTCTTCTTTCCCAGTGATTTCTGGGGCTAAGATTGATCCTATTCTCTGTATTATTCTTACAAAAAGAAGGATTAAAAATTTCAGTCACTATAAAGGAAGCTTAAAATGTTGCTCCCAACCCTTCCTGAGCCACTTGGCCAGGACATTCCTGTGTGTTTGACAGAAGCCCATCTGCCTCTCTCCACCTCCAAGCTCCGTGTCATGCTCCAAGGAATATGCAGATGGCAAGAATGCCAGATGCACCAACCACATTTTTCTGGGTTGAAGATGTTGGGAAAATTGCAAACAACTTTTTTTTTTTTTTTTCTCTTCATGAAGTTCCTGCTTAGTCATTTCTATTGGTTAAAGTTCTCTCTTCCTCTCAAGTTGGAGCCTTTTGCTTCTAGAATCTTTTCCCTTAAGCCTTTCCGGCTCTTTCCTATAGTAGTTTTAGCCTCATATGTCAAGGGGTGTTCTGTCTGCCCTGACAGAGGCCTAGGCAGACTCAGTCTCTCAGTTTAGGCCTAGGCAGACTCAGCAGGCTCAGTTTTTGAATTCAGCACCTTGTTAGAATTGAGGTTTATTTCACTAACATTTGATAGGTCTTCTCTTCTTTTCTTGGCATCTTGGTTATCTCCACCAGGATTCAGATAGAGCTCCCCCACATGCGGCTGGTCTGGTGTCATGACAGGCTCCATCCTACACACACTCTATTGAACTAAGTGAACTCTCAGGTTCCATCTGTTGTGTTTTTGGAGGTAGACAACCAAAGCAAATCTGACAGAAGATGGTAGTATCCCTTTAGGTCCAAGTTCAATAGAGTGGGAAGTAAGTTACTGTCTTTTAGAACCATCTAAACTCTGCCTTTTTTGAAGGCTATTCGAGGATGGCCCTGATTAATGTTTTAGAAGCAGGGAACTGACAGCTCCTGTGCAATGTCATAAATCTGTTCAGGGGGCTGAGCTGCCGTGATGCCTCTCATTGAGGAGAGACTATTACCTCCAAACACTTACTCACCATCCTTTACCCATACTTCTGAACCTCTCTTAGGGTGGCTTAGACTCCAGATTCACCAGAAGTTTATATGGAGAGTCGGAAAAGAAGTGGTAGCTTTCCTGATTTGACTGTCTTTATTTATTGCTTCATGATAATAAATGGGCATGAATGTCATGACAGGTCATGAACCACAATGATTTATCAAACTCCAGTCAAGAATGGACTCAGTGAAATCACACATTAGAGAAGAGATTAAATTCCATAGGCAGTAAGTAAGTGAAAATCACAGACATAGAATAATTCTTGGAAAGCTTTAGGGAAGATGCTCTGTTGAAAACCAAGATAGAGCCAGTTTTCCTTCTGATTTTCAAGCAGATGAGCACCAGATGAAGAGGTTGGCTTGCTTTTAGGGGCCATGCTGTTCTAAAATTATGTATTTTTGAATACTCAAATCACACTTAAGGGAAAAGCAGATTCCCCTCTCCCCTCTCCGGGGCATTTTCTCATTGAGAGAAAGGCAGGCAAATTGCCCTCAAATGTGAACTTAACCCCCAAGTTTGTATGCCTAAATTTGTGTAATTTAGATGCACAGATGGTGTGACTGCACACATGATGGAACTACAAAAGTAGTTCCTAGAAGAATGGAGGCCAGTCCCCAGTTTTGAGGGACTGGAAGAAGATGTGGAGTCTGTCCTGTTGGATGTCACCATCGAAGATAGCAGAAGCATTGTGAAGAAGGGATTATAAAACTTGTTCTCAGTGATGAGACAAACTTCATCCTTTGAATGAACCTTTGTTCCCATAGAGACAGACTACAGAGATGTGTAGAGGGCATGAGGCTTCTGTGGAGAGGATCTCTGGTTATTTAAATTGGAGTTGAAGTTCTAACTAGATGAGCTGTTAATGATTGCCAATCCATGAGGTAAACTCAAGGGTACACTCTTGTAAAATCTGGAGAGCTCAGATAGGGCTTTGGGTACCCTCAAGGTCTGGAAGCCCCTTGACTGCCATGATGTCAGAACTCTGAGCTAACTACTGTATAGAAAGCAACCATGGAGGGAAGAAATAGCTGTTTTACAGTCCTTGCCTTAGGAAACTGTTTCTGGGATTTTAAATTGTTGGCAACATTTCCCTGAAAAAGTGTATTGTTCTGTTAGTGTAAGTAACTTTGATTTCCATTGTTACCAGTAGAATCTCTTTTTATACTTTTCCTTTGGCCAGTGTAGTTTCAAGTACCAGCCCTGAGCTGCCAAGGAAAGACATTTCAATAGGTTTCTAGATAAGACTCCAATGGAGGAAGTCTTGTCCAAGGGCATCGCCACCAGAATGTGGGCAGAGGAAACAGGATGAATTGTGACTTGTGTCTCCCAGACTTCATCCCCTCAAGGGCATAACCGTGAGGCTGCTTCATTATCCACTCTGGGATTCAAACCCTGATGAGGAGTCATTGCTCCTTTTCTGATGCAGAAACTTGAGACAACACAATAGTGAGTCTTGATTGACTGACAAATCAGTGACATGGTTGCCATGTGGTCTCTGGCTCACACTTAGCTGGCAGTGACAGAAAGCAAGTTTTGTGTAGGAGTCCCATATTTTCATTTCTATTAAATCAAATATCATCAATTTAAGGAAGGGAAACCTTCCCAAAAATTCATGCATTGAGAGACTCCATATTTGATTCTAGATTGCATCTAAACTTGGATAAATGGAGGAGAGGGAACCGTAACATTTCACTTCATAACATTTCATTTCATTGTTTTATAAAGAAAGGTGATAGAGCGTGGAGTGGTGGGTAGTACAAGTTGATTAACCTAAGTTGGGTTGCTTGGCTGGCATTCCCCAGGTCTGTGAGGAGCAGCTCTTTGCCTAGAATACAAATGAAATGCATTCTGAAACGTATTATTTACTGAAACATGTCATTTACCTAACAGCTCTTCCTCGAGCGTTTCTCTGCTGATAACCATGGTTCTGTATTTTGGACTTCAGTAAACAGAAAGATGCATGTACTTTTAAATCATCCCTATACCACCAGGTCTCTGACGAGCAATGTGGCTCCAGAGATGGGCATGTGACCAATTCAGGCGTAATGTGTAGATCAGCTAGCTGATGGCAAGTCGACAAATAGAGCCACCCTAACTGAGTACTGGTTGGCATTGTACTAATTGCTCGACCTGTCTGGTTTTATTAATGCTCACAGTAACCCTCTGAGTTCAGGACTGTTTTGATCTCATTTAATGGTTGTAGTGAGGCTTAGTGAGTAACTTGCCGACGCTCACAGAGCTAGAAGGTGGCAGAGCAAGAACTGAACATAGGTTGCCCATTGATTGTCAGGAAGGCTCTTTTAAACATAGTGTGATGGTCTGTTGACTTTTATGTTTATTGCATTTAATAAACTCTTTTCTGCCGTGCTTTGGGAAAATTGAAAATATCTTAAAAAACTACATGTGATAAGTGTTTTAAAATTGCCATCTAAAAATAAGCGTGTAACTTAACCATTAAAAAATTTATATAAGCTTACAGTACAATAAAATGTTTTTCCAATTTTAAGTGAAACAAATTATAAAGTAAATATCCAGTTTAATTCCCAGAACTGTCAGCTACTCACTATCTATTCAGTCAATTAGACATTATCAGCTCTTTGTGCGCCTGAGTTTTATTGAGTTAACTGCCAGTCTTTTGGTGTTTTGATTGTTACTATGGATGCCGCTTCTTTGCTCTGCCTTGAGAACTGCTGTCAGAAAGAGGCAAGCACACATAACTGAACTGGTGGTTTTTCCAATGAAAAGACTTTAAATGGAAGGCTGGCTTAGTGCTAATTACTTTTGATGAAGACTATGCACACAGTGAAACTGACTCTAACATTCTCACAAGTAACCTTTCCTTGCATGTATATTTGAAAACCCCAAACAAAAGCCAGTGTCAACAACAATATTCCCATGTAGGCTGTTTGTTTCATGAACTGTCCAGAAGCCTCAAATAGCTCAGAGTTTTTCACAGCTGAATTCACACATTTTCTAAGGATGCTGAGATGCGTTTGGGGCGGGAGTGGGGGTGGGTCTAGAAAAGTAAGAGTGAGGCTAGAGGGAAGAATGACTATTTCTTATATTTTAAATTGGCCTTCCTCCCAAAGAGGTTTTTATTCTTGGGGACTTCTTTAGGCAACCATCGCATTATCTTATTTTTCATGGTATGGCAAAATATTTGCCTTTTCTTGCTGGAGAGAATGGTCATAAAAGACGTGAAGGACATTTTTGGTTTTTAGCTGCCCTCTCTTCCACACAGCCCCCAAACTGGACCCCACCCCCTCTGAGGGTTTCAGGACATTTCTGTCTGTTCAAGATCAGCAATGTGTGAGATAAAGGAGAGAGAGCTCTTCTCAGCCAGAAACACATTTCCGTCCAGACCCACAATAGGGTGGGCTTCTCGTAAGACAAGCTTCGTGTTCTCAAACTTTATAAATGTTTTCTCCAGTCCTCCTCTGCCTTTCTCATTGATTCTGCTGGCTTCGGGCCTCTCCCGCCTTTCTCACTGCACTGGCTGGTTAGCATGTTCAATATCGTGAGAATAAGCTGCTCCCTGTCCTGGCATTGCTTGTTGAAGGAAGCATTTCCTTCCTTTGTGCAAGCCAAGGAGTTACTTCCATGGGGAGAAAGTTGGAGTGCTGATTGGAAACATGCATGATTGCTGGTTTAAATTTGGCTTATTTGCAACAGGCAGAGGTTGGGAGAGATAGGAGAGAGGGGTTCTCCTGGTTCTGAGGTGGCTTCCACATATGCTTCTTATTAGGGGCACTGTGGAGAAAAGATTTTGAAATTAACTTAGTTGTGGAATAATAAAGTAGGCCTCTTAATATGAGGGATTATGAATGATTACCCTAGAAAATGAAGGGACAACTTTTCATCCCGTAGGTCTCTTACTTTTTCTGAGGTAGTTTGGCACCAAATAGGAGCTACAGAGGTAGTTTTATCTTGTGTATCCCCAGTGGAGGAAGGTGCTGTTTTATTTTCTCTTTGTAAAGAGCCAGATTCAGGCATTCAGGGCCCCGAGTGTGCAGCCAGCCAGGAGCCATTCACCCACGTGTCCCCAGTCCTCTGGGGTCTACAACCACCAGGGGTGTTCTTAGTGACATACAGAGATTTGTGTATGTGAAAGGGCAGGCCTGTTATCTTCACTGTCCTGGAGCTTTCAGGGAGTGTTCTAGAAATAGGGACTGGGGCACAGGACTTCAAAAAAATCAGTATATTTTAAAACTTTCTTGATTGATTTTCTCATCAATTTCAACTGCTGAACTCTTAAGAGGTCAGCACTGTAACCTGAGAAAGACACCCAGCCTTCCTATTTATTTTCTTCATCTTCTCACTTACTCATTTGTTTGTTTTTTCTCTTTCTCTACCCAAATTGAACGTTACAGCTTTAATAGCAGAACTCTTGTTACCATATTATAATCCCTGCGCCCAGAGCAAATGTGTGGCCTGTTGTAAGTGCTTCACAATTGATTGCTGACTGAGTGCATCAAGGGAGCAATGAAGATGATTCTGCCCATAAAGGATAATTCTGGATGCTACCTTGGACCTAGGATTAAGAGGGATGGCTCTGCGCTGGGACTGAAGGCCAATGGGTACAATAGATCAGCTGAATCCCTCTGAGGTCACTTTAGCCTACATATTGGGATCAGGCAGCAGGAGGCCTGACCTGTGTCCATGATTTTGGGAGCCTTTACATTGACTTTAAACACCCTCATCAGAGAACTCTCAGACTAAGAACAGCAATCGTCCATTTTATATGGCATAAGTTTGCAGACAAAAGGCTCAATTACTTCTTTAATGATCATCTAATTCCATGATTCTCTGATTTCCCCGCATTAAAGTGTCCCTATGCTATTGATTTTAAAGTTATTTTAACTAGTCTCTTTGGGTTTTAAGAGTCTGATCAGAAAATCACCAATTACTTCAGGAAATGAGGGTTTATGGTAAAGAGAGATTTTGCATCTTGTCATGAGAACTTTTGCATTGTTACTGTATAATTTCTCTGCTGGAGCGAAAGGAAGGTCTGCTCTTCATGCCTCAACTGAGAAAGGAGAGGTTATAATTGAAAAAAATTTCTGTTGGTCATCTTGGGCCTAAAAGAGGGAGGCAGCTCATTCCAAATAAGAGAACCCAGGATAGTTAGTCTGAGGCTGACCCTCCTAAGACTGAGATGTCTCTAGACTGTACTCACATTGCTAAAACAGTCATGGTGGGAAATCTCATCACAGAGGGCTGTGGCTAAATGTAAGCTGTGTGACTAATAACTCATTAATTTTCAATCGTATCTTGAGTAAAAACCAAAAGGATTTTCTGCAATAGTCTTCTAAATGATGTCTACCTCAAAGAGTTCCAAACCTTTTATTTATTAGCTACTAACAAGAAGTCGAATTAATGTGGTACAGTAAGGAGGAGCAAGCCACTCTAACCTTTGGATAAAATTGTTCTAAATTTTTTGAGCTCTCATAGTCTACCATGGTCTCTCCAGCTTTTCTGCTTGTAACGACTATCTGTCTCCAAATTCTATGAGTAATTGGCTTATTTTCTCATTTTCGTTACAAATTTTCAGGCATTCAGAGAATCTTACTGGTCAAGCTCAATTAGTTGCTATGGGACGTGGCCAGTGTCCGGATTCTTTCCTGGAATGACCATTCTGGGTTCAGTATCGTTTTCCAGGGGGCTGCCTCTGGAGAGCTCTAAACAGAGAATTGTCCCTCAGAAGTTGCCATGCACACAGCAGTGAGTAAGAACCCTAGCATGTCTGGGGTAGAGTAGAATCAGAAACCTGATTTGTTAGTTTCTGCAGTTCTTTAAATGTCAACTCCTTACAGGACAGTGTGGAAGCATATAGCTCCCACTAAAGCTGAAAGCAACCTTGGGTAATCATTAGATGAGCACCCTCATTTTATAAGCCAAAATCTGATGAACAAATGCCTTGGCCAAGATGACAAAGTAGTAAAGGCAGAGCTGGGTAAACTCAGGCACACTCACTTGAGGAGTGAAGACATGGTTCTGGCAAGTCATCTCTAAAACCCTCCTCCCCACTCTCCCCGCCCCGTTTTCTTTGGTGAGGAGCAGAGTTTAATTCATTTCCAGAGGAATGTATTAAAATTATAATAAGAAAGTCAAGTAAAATGGCAATAAGTAGTCTAATGGTCTGGTTCTAGCTTGTGAAATGGAAGTAACTTTACTCAGATTTGGTAATGTTAACATTGTTTACATTTTTTGACTTCCCTCTGTAGAAATCCATAACATATCTCTGACTACATCAATGGAGGAAGCCTGTAAGTGTGTAGAGAAGATTAATATTAATATTAAACCAAAATTATTTTGAGACAGAGAGCCAAGTTGGTAAAGAGAAACAATTTATAGAATGAAGAACATTCATTGATTTCAAGTATATTAAATAAATGTAGCCAGACCAACAACATAGGAGTTCCTAAGGAAACCGTCTAAGCTTCATTCCAGATCTTGTTCTAATTAGAACTAATTCTTATTGAGTATACCTGAACTTAAAAGTTTGTTTAGTTTTGAATATTTTGATTTCAAATTCATGTATTTTCTTCATAGATCTCAACCTGCTTTGCCATAATTAGGTGAGCACACATATTGCCTATGGACTCTATTTTGATGATGGGAATGTGAGTCAGAACTAAAAGGGAAAGCAAGGGTAGCCAAAAACTGATTCTTAGGCTAATGACTGCTTTGGGCAAGAGACCACACCCTGCTGCCACCATTTATTCTGTATCTTATTCTTTAAGAGTTTGGTATAGAAAATTGAGACATGAAATAAGGGCTGTTTATCATTAAAACATGGGTATTTTAAAGGGAAAATAGTCCTTTATGTTCTTTGACCATAGGTCATGTATTAAAAAGCAGGAAGGACAGTGCCCTATAAATTGATATTTAGGATGTGTACAATTCATCTCCTCTCCTGCTCAGGACCAGCTTAGTCTCTGATGGTCAGGGTAAAAGCTCTGGAAGACGGCCCAGTTACTTTCATTTGTTTGGGGATTGCTGACTTTTATCCTTAGTCTTTTAGGAAAATTTAACTGCTGGATTTGCTTTGACAGGTTAGCTTGATGTGAGTGCATTAAAAAAAAACTCACAAGCCATCTAATGAAAAGAAATGAAAGATAACTCCTTAAAGCCTGCTGCTGTAATAAAGGTAGTCATAACAGCCTTTTTCATATTTTCCATTTTTTCCCCATTTCAGACAATCCGAAGAGAAAGAATGAGAGGGCCTGCTGAGTGCACTGCCAGGGAGCTAGACACTGAGACAAAGAATATCAGTGATATGGCAGCTCCTTGAGAAACTCAGGCTGTTTAAAAAAAAAAAAAAATGGACTTGAGAAATTTTGGTGAAACCACTGAGGAAAAAATTATCAATATTAATGGACATTCTGAAAGTTTTTGGAGATAATTATTTTGCTCTTTTCCAGAAGACTTTATTGGCTTGCTTGCTTCTATTTTATGAGTAGAATCAATAGGACCTTGCTGATTCTCCCTTTCCTGCTTCCTCCCAACCCCTCCCCCCAACCCCCCAGTACTGCCTCCACCTCAAATTAATACAGAATATGGCTACAGACCCAAAAGGAATACAAGCACTAACTTGAATCATGCTCCCCCATACATTACACTCTTCACTCCCAGCTAACACATGCTCTCAACCAAGGATCCAGGGACCTTTTTCAAACCATCTTTGAGTCAAGGGGAAATAACAACAGGTGACACACCAATAGCAGCTGTGGTGGCCAGAGAATTATTGCTTCCTTCACGTTGTGGCTCAGTTGAGTCATCAGAAAGTACAAGTGAAAAATCAAAGCCAGATGACTTTGTTCTATAGAAAATGCTTCTTAAGTTTCTGGTATGGTTAGTAGGATGAAGCCCTCTGTAGATCATCAGACTTTATTTATTTGTTCATTTCTTCAAAAATATTATTTCTTAAAAAATATATTTCTTCAAAAATATTATTGAGTGCCAGTTTGTTCTAACATTGTGTTAAGTGTTATGGCGCATTGGTGAGTAAAATAATAGACTTCACCCCCTCAATTCTTTAATTATAAGTATTGTAACACTAAATCCTATACTATAATTATTCTTTCACATGCACACTTCATATCACCTTTCCCTGCACTTATTATCCTTAAGCCTTATTACTACCTAATATATATTTTATGCATTGCTTATCTCTACCGCTAAAATGTGAGTTTCATAAAGCCAAAAATTTTTCTCCCTATGTATCATAACTATATATATATACTCAGCACCTAAAACAGTGCCTAGAAATAGGTGCTCAGTAAATACTTGTTTAACTGATCAATTAATGAATGAATGAAGGAATTGGAGGTAAGGCCATAATTATAAAATGGCACCTAAGGGCCTCCTGTTTGTTTTTTTTTTACCTGAATATATTCATCAGTATTCATTGCATTTTATTTTTCAACTTCATAGACATTTTATAGTTTCTTCTTCAAAAAAGTCAGGAATGACAGTGTCTGAAGACTTGGTGAAAACACAATTAATTATGTCTGTGGTATTCCTCTGATCTATACATCAAATAGTCCTAGCAGTAACAGAAATCAGATTTGCCTGGAAAACTTATTCTTGATAACCATATGTTTACAAAAGAGCTCCCAAATCATCTGCTAATCATCTTTATTAAGTGGGTTGGTAATTCCTACTTTTCTGTAAAAATACATGAGATAAAGTAGTGACAAACTCTGAAAGCTGTGTAGTGTTTTTAGCTAGTTGAAGTAATAACATTAATCTATATTATAATTTGATTGAGGATCGATACCAAAATCCCTCGCTTACAATGCCTCAAACTATAGGTCAGGGAGATGCAGAAGAACCAGCAAAGAAGACCCAATAGGAACAGCCTGAGTGGTAAGGTAAGCCAGGCCATTGTGGTATCCAAGACCAAGTGATAGACTTTAATTGCCGAGTCAGTGAAAACAAAGTATAAGCAAAGCAGAGGTTACTGGTGACTCTCATAGAAGTAGGTTCAGGGTAGTAGTGAGGGAAAAACTTTACTAAAGCAGATTTAAGAAAGAATAGGAGCAAATAAGTTGGGGATTAAAGGTTTAAACAGCATTGTCACAGATTTTTGTTGTAAAGGAATGGAGAGAAATGAAGTATGAGGTCATAAGTTTTTTTTTTTTTTTAAATGGTGCCCAAGTAATAATAGCCTGTTGATATATTTTGGAAATGGTACAGTTAAAAAGAAGAAAATTATCAATGTGGCTTATTAAAAAGGATAATCTGGGTGTCTAAGGGACAAGTAGTGATACTGGCCTTAACTAGAACAGAAGAGAAGCGTTAACATTGTGCCCATTCTTTGGAGGAGGACATTAATATTTGCAAACTTGGTACACATAGCCGATACACTGGATGATAAAATGGAAAATTAATGTCTTTCATAGTCCAAAAATGAAATAGGCCATAACCCTCAGTGAAAGAATAAACTTAAAATTCTCCTTTACAAAGGGAGATGCTAAGACAACCTGAGCAGTAGGGAAAATATTATCTCTGATGATTAATAAGGTAGGTGGCTAACCTCACCTGAGTTTAAGGTTTGAAGCCAGGTAACCTGTGATAAGGTTCAGCTCCAGTCTGAGGACTGGGTAACACGTCCAGGCACCAGTCAGAAGGAAATAAATATTCCTTCACTAAAGAGTAAGGAGGAACTCACTCTTTATTCAAATTTCATAGAATTTCCATAGATAAACTCTCAATGAGTAAGCATTCACCACCAGAAATTACAAATGAGATACTGTAAAGGGAAAATAAGCAGAAATAACAAATAGCAGAACCAGACCCAGAAAGCATTAGTGGTAGTGTTGGTATTTGAACCTGGCCATTCTAACTTGAGAGCCCAGCTCCTAACCACTATGTTATACTATATTTTGGTATTCCTGTAACATATTTCAGTGTTTAAAGAAATGAAAGATGGAATTTAAAATGCAGACAAATAATAAGAGAAAAGAAAATGGAAACTTTAGAAACTAAAAAAGAATTGAAATTAAAAACTCACTTTGAGGTATAAATGGAAGATTATGTATAATGGAGAAATTAGGAAACTGCGAGATAGAACTGGAGAAATTTCTTCCAAAGTAACAGGCGAAGTGATGGAAGAGATAAGAGAAAGTTTAAAAGAAAAGAAAACAATCAAAATGTTCAATATATCTGCTTAGAGTATCAGAAAGACCTATTAGATAAAGTGAGGGAGATTAAATATGTGAAGATACAATGGCTAAGAATTTTCCAAATTGATAAAAGACATCAATTGTTAGCTTTAGGAATTCCCCACAAATCTCAGACAGAATATATAAAGAGAAATTCATGCCAACACACAGCAAAATTAAACTACAAAATTCCAAAGACAGAAGATTTTAATAAATGGTCTAAATAGCAGTCATTTCAAGTGCAACAGTGGAGGGCAGAAAGTGGTGTAATTCTGTCTTCAAAGTACTGAGAAAATGTTCCTTAACTTTTAACAGATAAAAAATAGAGTTATCTTTTAAGAACATAGGAAAAACAAAAACAGAGAAACTACATTATCACTGGAACCTCAGTAAAGGCATTTCTAAAGGATATACTTCGGGAAAGAGGAAATGTCATAGAAGGAATGTTTGACATGCAAACCGGAAGATAAAAACGGAAAACTCTATCAGACACTGACTGTCTCAAACTTGGGAGGGAGATAATTACAGTTAAAATTTATATGTGGTTTTTCAAGATGAATAACACTAGACTGTTCACTTATGAAGGTCAATAAATTTTAAATGCAATCACTAAAACAAATCGTGTATTATCAGTCTATTACAAAGAAAAGAATGAAATTACAAAAGAAACAGTTATATCAACTGAAATATTTTAAGAAAGAGCAACCAGAATATCCAAGTGTCTTGAACAGTGGCATAAAATGTTTAGTTTTGGTTAGAAAATACATTTTAGGGGAGAGAGTATATGCTCTAATAACTCCTTTTTGATAGTCTTCAAATTATTTTAAGATTTATTATAAATGGGAGGAGTTAAATGTACTATTAATGTTAGAGGATTGAACTGGGGCTATAGGTGTGAGTTACAGGGAGTTGGTTTTAGGGGTTTATTATAAGGGAAAATTTTCTGTAAATAGAATGGCTACTTTTGAGGCACTGAGCTCTCCTTTACTGGAGGTTGTAGGATTTTCTGTCAGGAAATTTTTGTGTGGGTAACTACTGCCTTGGACCAAAGTTGCACTAAAAGAACTAAATGAACTCTCTGCCAACTCTAAGATTCTAAGATAATAATAGTAGTACTTGATTTAAAACTTGCTAGCCACCAAAAAGACAGTAATTTATTCAGTCTTTACAACAACATCATAAGTTAAGTTAAGTATTACCTGTTTTGCAGGTGAATATGCTAAAGTTCAGAGGGTTTAAGTAACTTGTTAAGGAAGTGTGTCTTATGTAGAGTGTAACTGAGATTTCAGTCCAACACTGCCTTGCTCCAAAGTGGGAAACTTTCCATCGTGCTTCACTGAATCCCAGAATTGGGAGCATCGACTCGGTGCTTATCTTGCCAAATTCTCAGAGAAAAAGTTTCCTCTGTTTCACAATATTTGTGTAGGATATCATAAGCCAAAACTGATAAAAACAGACACACACACACACATATGCACACGCTAAATTCTTCATATAGACGTTGATGTCTCCTTTTCAGGAAAGTATGTATTATTAAGAACTTATGAGAAGCCTTCTTTATCCGTAAAAGAAATACATTTGTTAAAGTGATTTTTGAGGGTAATTTGTTTTTAGAAATAATTCCCCCAATATACAAACCTTTATTAATTTTTGTATACTTGCTTTTCTTTTGCATTGACCTCTATAGCTTTTTTCCTTTTTTGTGTGTGTGTGCTCTATCAATTCAGGGCCTTCAATGGAATCTGGTAGTGTTGGATATTCTTGTCCCAATTCTGCTAATAAAATTTAATATTGGCCTGCCTACTAATAAGAGAGGCCCAGGACAGCTACACTGCTGCTGAATAAAAAGAAACCTAATTTGGAAGATTCTTTTCAATAAATCAGTCTGTGTGTAGTGACATTTAAAAGTGGAGTTGGGTAGAAGATAAATGGATAGAAATTATTTTAGGCAAAATAGAATAAAAATTGAACAGATCTTGAAACTGAATTTGTACTAACTTAAAAGTCTAATAACTGCCAATTGTTGAAAATATCCATAATGGTCTTGAACCAGGTTATATAGAAAGGAGATATTTCTTTTGAGTGATTGTGATAGCCAGAAAATAGGTTTACCCAGAGCTCTAAAACCAGCACTACCAAATCGTCATGTAGGACTTCCCAAGTGACCTCATCTTTGCTCTGCTTGCAGAAGATGGTGGCTGACTCATCAGTATGACCTGAACTCTGTGAAACTCCAGAGACCCAGATATTCTCAGACGTATTGCCACTGACAGACCTCAAAGTGAATACATCATAAACTAATGAGAGGCTATGTGGGCTCCTGTTAGCCTTTGGCTGTTTTCCAGTCATTTTGCTCAAATGTGACATATATACATACATACATAAATTTATTTATTTATTTATTTATTTATTTATTTATTTAGACATCTGTTTCATGGGTCCCAGTTATGATCAGATACTGTATTTTAGGTACTGGTGAATTCTTATGGAATATACTATGTTTTTCTGTTAAACTCTCTGCCAGTCTTTGCCCACTCACTGGTTAGGATTTTTCAGGAAAGATGCCCTTTAAATTTTCTCTATCACTAGAATATTATAAACATAGAATACTCAGTTAAACCTGACATTCTTCCCTTTAGCTCACTGAAGTATGCCCTTTTTATTACAGGCAGCTAAGTTAAGTATGTTTTAAATGAATTCCCTGAGTTGTGTTTATGATTTAACCCTATTCCACAATTGGAATTTTAAAAAGATGAGTCCCGGAGTTACCTTTACTAGATACGTGTTTATGCGCAAGCTCACTCTCTTACCAATTCCCCCGCCAACATGGCAGGTTTTCTTTTTGAGTACCGTAAGATTGCATTTGTTTTAGTGGACGGAATTACAGAATTACTGTATTTTAATGATGTTGTTTTCTTTGTCCGGTGTCCAGGCCATTGCTCTAATTTTCCAGTCCAGTCATGGCAAGGCAAAGTAAAATGTTTTAGGCAGTATTTAGGATGGCTTGACTCCACCATGCAAAAACATGCTGGTAATATCATAAATCCTTAAAAACTTGGAGATTTTTCTCAAAGTGTAAATACAGAAGTCTGGGATGGATTTTGCTTTGGGTGGTTTTAGAGGGTGGCCATGCAAGAAATTGTTTTCAAAACAATCGCTCCCACCATCTGTGCACCAGAAAACAGATTCAAGGAGCTGATAGCTACCCTTGGACACAGCTAGACAAAAGAGCTCAGGAAACAATTAAGATCACCTACCTTTTGTGAGAAAATAAGTGAAAAAAGAATGACTCTATAGAACTGATTTTGCCAGTGGAAGGCATCTTAAGGTTTTTAGGATAATGCTCATTTTGATGTTGTTTACATCACGTGACTTATTGCTGCTTTTGGCAAAGTACTGTCTTTCTTTCTCTTCATAATGAAAGTTTAATACCTGTGTTGTTAGGAGGTTCTGTAAAAGGTCCAACTTCCTAAAGAATACAGAAAACTATGAGTGAGTAAAAAGCATGGAAAGGTTGAATCTGCAGAGGTGAACTGCTTTCCTTAGGTAAAATATCTTCCTAGTTTCAAACTTTCTCCTGGGGACTAAGGAAAGATTTAAATATCCATTCAAAATTCTTCACAGCCAGACATTTCTTTTAAAGGAATTAGGTTACATCAGTTGATGTAATTAACTCAGATTGTTTGGGTGATTCAAATCCCAAAGGCAGCAATACATCTGTACAGCGTACACATTTCCCCTCTGTGCACAGGCGCCAGTGGTTTCGATTTTGGGTGTGTTTTGAGGAGGTTAAGGGAGTGTGAGGCAAGAGAATGAGCTGGTGAAAGGTAATACAGAGGAGAATCATGTGCTAAAAATGTTTTTTGATGCTATCTGATTTCCTCTTGAATCACTTTTTGAAGAAGAAATATCAGTTTGGAATCTGCTAGTCGTCAAATATATTAAAATAAAACATCTTTTGTTTCATTAGCCTAGTTATTCTTTAATCCCCTTTGAGCATCTGGCAAGCCCTACAGAGCTGAAAGGAGATGAATATTTTGTCACTCGGTGAGCTAGATGATGTGTCATTTATTCACCTCTGACTTGCAGGAAGAGGGCCCAGAATCTGTGCTTTCAGAGAAAATCTATTGCTTTATTTTATATTTGATTTTCATCTCACATAGAATCTTTAAGCTATAAAGATATATTCATGCTTAACTATTTACATTCCCAGATGGTACTGCACCTAATTTTTATAGTATTTCATAGTTGTCTAGTTCTTAAAGATATTCCAGGGCATCAGATATTGCCCTCTTTCATAACAATTTTTAAAACCACTCATTTCCACAACAACCCACTCTATTCCTTGACCAGATTCTACAGAGCTTTGCCAATCTCTACTTACTTCTAGTGTCATATTAGCAATTGTGGAAGACAATTGTTGCTAACTTTTAAGATTAAATTATTTTTTAATTTGGTTTACAATTTTCAGCGAGTGAGTAGGTTTGTAAGAGGTGGATATAATGTGCTCAATTAATTAAGAGCTGGGTATGTATTTACAGAGATTTTTATTGGCTGACTAGATCATCAAAGTTAAAACTGCATAATTTTCCAAAGAAAATTTTCTGTTCGTATTTTTTAGCTCAGTGTTTATTCATTTGTGGTAGAAAGGTTTTTTTTTTTTTTGAAGACAGGTCTAGAGAGCAATTGCAGCAAAACTACATTAAATGAAAGTGAATTATATCTAGGTTTTATATGAAAGATAAATTATAAATTGGTCAATTATACATTGTGACCTTGGACACTATGATTTTATTGAAATTCTGTTACTAATTTACATTTTTAGAATGCAAGTCTTTTTGTAACTGAATCGATGTTTCATTTATCAAGGCAATCTTTATTTATACACATCTTGTATATTCTAGTTCTACCCCCAATAGAAAATACACATTTAATGCATCATTTTTCATTGTCAAACACTAAATGGATGTGTTGAGCTGTGTCTCCCAATTTTGCTTTTCAGAAATGTTCCCCATATAGCTTCCTCAAATGGTATTTATTCAATTCCAGCCCTTTCTTTTTCATCATATATTGACTGAATACCTACTTTGACAGGTGTTGAGATTAAAAAGACAAAGAGACCAACTGTTTGTCTTCAAGGAGCTTACAACCTAGATGATCAAAGGAGCTATTGGTCCTACGATTAGTGTAGGGAGTAGGTGTGGAGAGGTGTAGAAGTATTACAGTAGCTAAATTAAGGACACCTTCCTGTGTGTCATGGTGCTGGTAGATGGAGTTCATACTTTCTAATGTGAAGGGTGTGTGTGTGTGTGTGTACACACACATATATGTTTTCTTTCTTGCTTTTATTTTTCAAAAATATATATTTAAGAGACTTTTATAACTATGTCAAGTTTTCTTCAAAATAACTATTGCATGTATTGTTTCAAAATGTTTTACTGATATATCAAAATGACAAAAACGCTGGAAAAAAGTTACCAACAGCTGCATTCTGTTTTTAACTCAATGTTAGCTTCTCTGTGTTACTTTCTAGAAACTTGCTTTTATGTACTTTCATTATATCATGGCTAGAATATTCTAGTTTTCATAGTAATCTAACACCAGTTATTCCTTTGGGATTTCCCACCATCTTTTCTTTATCCTTATACTTCTCAGTTTGTACCACCACCCCAAACCCCAGAAAAACAAAGGACTACCTGGAAGCTATTCTTTTCCATACCCTTCTCCATATTCAAGCAGGAGTCCTAAGCAATCAGTAATTTTTATATTTTTGTTTTTTTTCAAATATAGGTCATATCACATACTCTTCCCTTCATCTTGCATTGCTCTCTTAATAAAATCTTTACCAACTACTCTTGATGAAGGCTAAGATATTATTTTAAGGAAAAGAAACTATTATGCATATTTTTGTCTTAAACTAAAATCAGGTCTTCTTTGGTTTGGGAGAACTCTTCGGGAATAAAAGGGTTTTGAAGTCACTTTTTATCCATGTTCTTAGAAATCTAGTTAAAAAGATATCTGAGCCTTAGTCAAAGCATATGTAATATAAGAATTTCAGTTATACTTGAAAGAAAAACTCCAACCTGAGAATGACCATTGAAGGGGCTTAGGTGTTTTCAAATAAATGTCTTAGTTTTGGCCCATTTATCTAAACACCACAAGGAAGAGTGCTTTTCCCATCAGTATTAGGGCCAATCTTACAATTCTGGTCAGCTTTTGTCTACCTCTCTCATCCAATATATATTCCTCCTGGGAACTATCCTGGTTGGTAGTAGTACAACAAATTTACTCTTTCTCCTGGAATTGTTTGGTGTTAGAGTTTCAAGGTCCTTAGGAATCAGTGTCCAACTCCCTTTTACAGATGAGGATTCTGAGATCCAAAGACATGGAACAAATTTCCCAGTGCCATGCCATGAATCTTTGTCACACCGGACTTAAGATTCACTGCCCATGAGATTCCACTTTCAGGCTATGGAATCATCATTCTACACAGATTGGTGGATTTTTGAAAGATAGGATTCAATGTTTCCATGTGGTGGTGGCATGAAAGACAAATCTGATTCTAAACCAAGACACACACTACTGAAATGTGGCAAACCTTTAGTACATCAGTGTTACATCTTGGCAATTACCACAGCTTTCTGGAAACAATTGCTGCAGTCTTCCAGTAGGATGAATTCGGTTCTTTCACTTGCAAGGCAAGAAATAAGAATTTCTATGCAGTTAGTGCCCCTTCGTCTGTTCAGGGGCTTGAATCAATGATCATTTTCTATTGTTAACAGATGAAGCAGATCTTTTTAACGTGTGAAGTCTTTAGATATAGTGTTTCATAGAGTCTGTAAAAGCATGTCTGTCTGTGTGTTGGCTTTCCTAGCCTAATACACAAGATGGAAGCTTGAACCACATGGAATTATCCTCATCCTGTGTCTTTGTGTCAGGAGTGTGGGATGGGTTGAAGGACTGACTTTTTTCATGGTTTGAAATAGTTTTTCTTAGGACAGGGGGCAAGATTTTCTTTAAAAGTATAAAAAGGAAATTTTATAATAAGCAAAATAAAGGTTTTTTTTTTTCCCCCTGGGTACATAGCATGCTGAAAATTTTTAAGAAAAAGTTGTTCAAGTTTTAACTTTGTAATAAAACTCTCTAAAAATTATGTGTGTGTGCACACCAAACACTCAGGGTAGGAAGGAAAATCATGTTTGTCATAGAAGTACCTATCTGTTTAATACACAGCAAGTCCTCATACCAGATTAAAGGTGTCCAAATCAAGTATGACTTGTGCGTTTCCCCTCCACTCCTACCCTCAGTAAGCCCTGCAGGAGCCAAAGGAATCTGAGTACAGGAGGAAGCTGTAGGAGCACCTTGGAGAGACAGTGAAGGAACCAGTCAAACTTAGCCCTCTCCCCCCTGGCTTCTGAGCTGAGGAAAGGCAGAAGTTCTAAACTGGATAAGCGATCAAAGTTTTGAAATCACCTGGATGAGTCTTCTTGACAATGCAATGGGATCTTCATAATATTTAATCTAGGGGTGAGAACAAATTGTTTATAAATCAGATCGAAAGGGAGAGTCAGGACAAAGAATAAATTATTTTCTCTATATACCGTATTAAAATTACTCAATAAACTAGTAAAACTTAGAAAGTTTTCTCTGACAAGTTACTTACTAATTATGAAGGTATTTCAATTTTGCAAAATTCTGACTTATAAAAAGCCATTTTTATAACAATCTGAAAGTCATCCTCCAACGGACTTTATAGCTTTAGGGCAGATTCTTCTCTTTGGGTCCATCCAGAAGGAAACTAATATCTATAATAACTTTTCTTTACTGTCCCAGTTTAATTCTAAGATAGCTCTTATCTTAGGTCATGTCCCTATTTCTTTTACCCTCCTGGTCTCACTCTGAATATGTTTCATTAAAATATTAAATGATAGTGCCAGAGTTCAAATTAATTGCACTGGGGAATAAGTCTTAGTTGAATTTAAAAAATAAAGAGCTTTAAATAGGTAAAGTTTTAACCTTTGAAGTGAAGTGGTAATCTCTCAAGTCCATGATTTGAGGGGGGGGGGAGGCTCTGTTTTCACATACCAAAAATAATCCTGCACATGACGGTGACTAAATTCTTGCATAACCCCCCCTTTTTTTTTTTTGCAATTTCAGGTAGAATTCATTGAAGGGTTAATAAAACAGACAGAGACATCCTTACTCCCTTGATTTCACAGCCACTGCTATCTTACTGAATCCCCACTACTCAGTTGTGAGGGACGAACCCCTTATGAATTGGGCAGGCTAGCTAGAAAAGTGAAAAATGCAGTCCAGACAGATGTATATCTTCTTCAGGTCTTTTTATTATTTCTCCAGCTTGCAGTTTTACCTCAGGCTTTCACTGAGTACTTAACTCCATCAGATGAACAATATTTTGGCAGTTCTGCGTGTTGAATGAGAGTAAGGATTAATTTTGGAGGTGCTTCCAAACCATAGAATTGGTGGCAGAATGCCAACCCTTCAGAATGCCTTTCCCAACAGCTCAAATCAACAAACTCTTGGCTGTTACAGACAAATGAATGTTGCAGTTTTCAGTGGTACCTGTTGCATTAAATCACATGTTGATGGGGAAAGAAAGCAGAAACATCATGCCATTGTGCAGGAAAAAAAATGAGATCCAGAAGCTTTTCTGCCAATAGCAGACTTTTTTTAATAAGTGAGAAACAGTCTTGGGGTTTTATGGTTTCCTATTTATTTGGAAGGAAACCAACAGAATTTTTCACATGTTAATGTGAGTTTCTATTTTAGCTTGTAGGTCGTTTCTTCTCTGGCACGAGACAACCCTTGAGATTGTGCTTTCTACACTCCCTAGGTGTAGAAAGCAAATAGATATGTTAAACAAAGCCCAGAATCCTAGTTAACAATTCATTGAGCTGGCAGACAGATTATTAACAAATATGTTACCTTCAGATAAATAGGTAAACTATCAGGACACTCCTAGATGTATGAAGCATGACACAGCCCAGACGTAACTTATGCTGGTCACTGTGGATTGGATTTGTGGTATTCAGAGACATTCACATTCCATTCTTTTAAACCATCTCCTAAATAGTCAGTGTTTTAACCTGGCCACATATTGTTCTTAGTGTTTATTCCAAAGCATAGCTAGTGCTGTTCCTATGACTTGGAAAATACTAGTCCTTCTCTTCAATTTTCTTGGAACAATTGCCTTTGCCTTGCCATTTCCTCACCTCCCATTCATTCCCCAGTCAACTTTGATAGAGCTTCTCCTCCCATCACTTTATCACAGCTGCTGCAGCCCAGGACTCCAAGGCCTAAGTGGCACTTTCCAGGGAACAACGCTCCCCCCTCAGGCTAGTGTTGGTCTTCTTCCTGTATACCACCTTCTTTACTTGGACCGTAAGTGTTTCACTTCCTCAGGACTCCTCATGGACACCCCTGCTTTTTTTTTTTTTTTCTTTTTACCCACGAGCAGTCACTCCCCATTTTCTTATCCCCTTAGTTCCTGGCAACCATTAATATACTTTCTGTCTCTACACATTTGCTTTTGCTGGGTATCTCATAGAAATAGAGTCATATAATACAGGTCTTTGGTATTTGGCTTCTTTGATTTAGCATAATGTTTTCAAGGCTTATCCTGTGGTAGCAGGTAACAGTACTTCACTCCATTTTATGGCTGAATAATATTCTAGCTAGTCAAATTTGTTTATCTATTTATCAGTGGATGACTTGTTTCTAGCTTTTGCATATTATTACTGGTTCTTCTAGGAATTACCAACCACATCCTATATTTTTCTCTCACATGCTCCCCACATCTGTCATACTGAACTGTATTCAGTTTCTCCCCTTGCTTTTCCTCTTGCCTAAAGCACTGCTTCTTTCTTTTCTCTCTAGCTGGTGGATGCCTACATAACTCTAGATCTCAGTTCAGAAATCACTTCCCCACCTCAGCCTTCCCTGACCTCTATCAGGGGCGTATCCAGATATATGGAGCTGGAATTTTTATTTTGAAGGGGTCTTTTTCAGAAAAAGAATCCAAATTTTGATATATTGTACAAAATATGTTTTTATTTTATTTTCTGAGACTGTACCCATGGCATATAGAAATTCCTAAGCTAGGGATCAAATGGGAATCATAGCCGCTGGCCTATACCATAGACATAACAATGCCAGATCTGAGCTGTGTCTGTGACCTACCTCAGAGCTCACAAGGCAATGCAGTATGCCTAACCCACTGAGTGAGGCCAGGGATTGAATCTGTGTTTTCGTGGATACTAGTCAGGTTTGTTACTGCTGAGCCACAATGGAAACTCCCAAAATATGTTTTTAGAATTAGAACATAAATCAAAACAAATGATTTGTATAAAAAGATGATACACTTAATAAGTATTATATAATTCAGAAAAATATTAATTTACTGCCTGACACACTTAATTTTCACAAACAATTTTTGGCTCAATAGTTTTTAGTCATTCTTTGATCTTGTTAAATATTTGTAATATCATTGACTATAAGGAGAATAGAAATAGAATTTAGCCTTTCCTCTAATCATTGACTGTAAGGAGGACAGAGATAGAGAACAAAATACCCTTTCCTCTAGTATATTTGACTGAGAAATTTTTCTTCATAATTTACTCATAATGTCATATAAATTTTTAGGTTTGTCATCGAATTTGGGAAGAACTCTGTTAGGTATCTTTCGTAAGCTCTAAGACTTCTTGTGCAATGACTAAGTTTACACTTTTCAAATTGATAACACACACTTATATAATGTCCTTATTGTAGTAGTATGCTAATTTTATATTAAATACATTTAGGTCTGAATTTTGGGTCAAATCACACCAACTTTAAATATTTTTCCCTTGTGTTTATATAATTCCCTTGTCTGTTCTAATTATATTATCGAACAATCTAAGAAACTACTTATTTATTTGGAATTTTTCTTTTCATCTTAATGAACTGTTTTTGGTATGACTTTAACATTCTTTTGTGCCATTTGCTTCTTGATGTCAGAATGATTTACATCAACTTTTACTGCTCATCTCTATCATTTTAGTGTGACATCCAGTTATTTCTTTGTTTCCATACTCTTTTAGCTCTTTAATAAATAAAATTAAAGATCAAAAAATAAGAGTTCTTTCCACAAATGTCCCAATCAGGAGTCTGTGATACATGGATTCCTTTCCAATGCGTTTTTGATTCCATTGTCCTATGACACTCTAGTGTAGCACTTAGGTGCACAGTTCACAGATGGGGAAACTGAGTCTAAGGAACATTTCAGATCACATTTTTTGTCAGTGGTGTCACTGAGAACAAAGGTTACATTACTCAGGTTATTCCCTATTTTCATCTTTCCAAGAATAGACTGTCAGTGCATTAAGCATTGTCACTGTGTAAAAAATTTTAAATTGCAGTGCCTGTTTTTCATTCTTTGGGGCTTATCTAAGATCTGATATGTTAACCAAAAAATGCAAGCTCTCAGAGGTCTCACAGGTTATGATCCAAGATAATAAATGGGTCTAGAACAAGTTCTAGTTTTGCGGTCTTCTTGTTTCATAAAACTATATAATAGTAGGACATTGACTGAAAGGTTTTCTACAGTGAAAAGCTTCAATATATTATCCACAACTAGGAACAGCTTTTAAAGATGAAAATAGACTTTTGAATGTGAATTAAGTTTCAAGTAAAATTAAAAATGGAAAGCTGGAATATATTTCTTATGGTTTTAGTTTTTAATCTGCTTTTAAAAGTTATTTTTAGAGCTAATTGAAAATTTGAATTCTTAGATTTTTTCAATTAAAGGAATAATCAGTATTAGAAGAGAATATCTTTAATGAAAATAATAAAGCAAAGACAATTGTAAGTATTACAAGGGTATTTTTATTAACTATTTTACATTTGTTATAATGTGGTCAACTCAACAATGTAAAAATAGAATGAGGAGTGAGGGAGGAAGCAGGAGAGAGGGAAAGACAGAGAGAGAAATGAAATACCTTTATTCACAGACACACATTTCACTCAAATGGATTGATGTTATTGATCCTTGATGGGTGCTAATGGGGTTTAAAATAAATATGTTGAACTCTTAAGTTATCTACTGATATTTGGGCTAAATTTCCATAGAAACAGTAGAAAAAGAAAGCATTCATTTAAATTCTTAGCATGTATTTTCTGAGGGACTCCTTCAGCATGAAAGAATCCATACTTTGTCCAGACAGTAATTGGCATAGAGCGGTTTCTCAAGGAAAGCTCAATAAATGGATAAATACTATACCTACCCCCTCTCTCAACCCCAAGTGTATTTTCAGTTATAGTTGAACACACACACACACACACACACACACACACACACACACACGTGGCCTGCCACCTCCAGAAGGAATTCACTCTCCTTTTGTGCAATTGTAACTGCTAGAGGGTTTTTTTTTTTTTTTTTTAAGATCTGATCTATCTCCTTATAACATTTGCCAATTAACCTTTATTCAAGATCCTGGGATCAAAGATAGAAAATCTGCTCTTTCTTACCCAATCAAATGAAAGAGGACAGATATAGCAGCCTCTTAAAACACTTTATTCCTTTTAACTCTATGGTAGTGATAGTTCTAATAAGCTAAGGTTTACAGTCTTTACACACAAAAGAATATCTTAATTATATCAGAATAAAATAGATTTTCTTCTCTTTCTTAAAAATAGCCAGAGGCAAACATCCATATTGAAGGCAGCTAAACTAAATCTCATGGAAACCCATTTTTCCTTACTTGCCGTAGGAAGCATGAGCATCACCATTACAGCTGAAGGCATTTTGAGGCTGTGGAAAATTCTGTCTTGGTAACAGTACTTTTGTGTCCCTTCATAGGGTCACATGATATTTTAATTGAAGACTGCATAACTGGCTTATCTGATGTACTACTGTGGAATGGTTTTGAGATTCTCAGTCTGGAGAGATTTGGTTTACATCGTAGGATATTCTCAGACTTTAGAAAAGATTTATAAATGTCTTGAACCCTTGAAAGCACTCTAGGATAAATTGCCGTTGAATTTGTTAAGGTCACTATAAAAGGTCAGTAAATAAAAGGAGGGCAAATTTCCAATTCAGTTAAAGTACCTCATTAAGCCAAGAAACCATACTATTAGATAATCGCTAATTGTTCAGTAGTGGCCATTGCATTAGAATTAGGGCAATGTGTTTTTATATACTCATATGTGAATAGAATATTGCTTTCACAAAAGTAATGATCTGATAGGGCATGTGCAAGAAATGTCTTTTTTCCTCTTTCTCTGATTTCAGGATATACGAAGGTGGGAAATTGTCCCTGTGTGCTATATATAGGGGCCATCAGACTCAAGGATCAAATTAAATCATTTGTCTAGGTTTCAATAATATGTCTTTATAGGACTTGGTGGAGACTTCACAATGCCTGGCCACTCTCCCATAGGAAAAGCTAGCCACCACAAATGTGCAAAAAGACGTCTTTGGTCTGTTTACTTAATGAAGAAATTTCCTACCTTTCTTCTAACCATAGTATAGGTGCACTTGATACACCTCCTGGCCATCTGGGTTGGAAGTGAAACGTGGGGCAGCCAGCTTTCCTCCCCACAGATGCCCTCAGTGAATGCAGCAGGTAGAAGTGCTGGTATGAGCCCTCTAGGGTAGAGGGTGGCCCCACTTTCTCATGGCTGTTCACATTGGACAAAGGCCAACGTTTCCTTCCACAAAAAGACCAACATGTAGAGGAATTTATTTTTCTTTCACATCCAAGAGATGCTACCTTTCCTCTCCTATCTCCTTACCTCGAAAAGAGAACCTTCATAACCAGAATGAAAGCTTTCCTCAAGTCCATGTCATCTGAGATCATGGAGCCATGGTTCAGGAGTTGCCCTTTTGGCTCTGTGGCAAGCTGCCCCTGATTATGTGGGAAGATGACAGATGATGGGTTGACCACAGGTAGTGTTTTACTGTTAATTCTGCAAGGAGACTATGAGAGGCTTTACGTGTATCCTGTAATTACCCTAAAATGCTGCTCACTGTAACGAGGTGTTGGGAAATGGAAAATGCTCAGGGGTTATTTAGCAGTCATATCCTGGTAGTGAGTGTTCTTTCAGCAGATGATAGGGGTTTTCCTCCCTCTTTATGGAAATAATATACAAGGAATTACAACTTTTCACAGCAACAGCAAACTCATATTCAGGGGAGAACAAGTCTTTACTAATTTTAAACAATAAGGGAAGTTATCTGAGAAGAAACCTCTTTGAAGTGTCTTGGAGGTTTTCATGAATAAACCTCAGAGGAATGTACATCCTAGCTATTTCCTCCACAAATACAGTTTTTGAGTTTGTAAATGCCCACAATCATATATGCCTTAACACATACATGCTTCCGCTATTTCCCACAATTCGCTGCCATAATTACCTTGGAGAAGAAAAGAAGGATAAAACACTTAGTTATAGTTAAATTCACACTTGTGAATTTAACAGTTCTCTTTCAGGGCTGTCTATTTTGATTAGAGCTTGGTTGGTTATCTAAGACTATCTCCAAGTCTGAAACTATGTAACTCTTAATGAGACCAACCCAAGTCTTAACATGTTTGAAAATGAATGTCTTCCAAATTCCATCTCAGCTTTTTTTTTAAAAAAAAGATTGATGGTAGAAAACTATAAAAATGTTTATATTTAAATAGGTATGCAGTTCTATTTTAGTGTATGTGAATTAATAATGCATTTGAATTAAGTTTTGCCTGAAATATAGGTGCTATTACTACTGGATACATAATTTTATTACTTTTAATTACTAATATGAAGTTAAGTGTGTGGTCAGATGAACGTCTGGAATTTCTAACTCAGTTTTCCTCTTACTTAGTTTAAATCTGTTTTTAAAACAATAAACCATGTAAGTAGTTTTACTTTCCTTAAATATCGTTTACAAATGTTTTTCCATTTTCTGAAACTTGATCAAGTATACTGTGAAAGGGCTTTTAAATCTCTGTCTTTCTTGAAATGTAGATAAAAGCTGTGGTGATTTCCTTCTACATTTGCTGTTGCAAATTTTTTGCTGAAATCCCACAGACCACAGTATTTACTAAATCAGTTTCTCAGAATAATCCATTGTTTACAAAGTCATGTAAATATGGTTTCTATAGTTAATAGGTACTATTTCGTGAAGGGAACCACCAGAGCAGCAGAGTTACAGGGGTACTTGTGGGGGTATCATAGGATAAAAGTTTCTCACTAGATCATTAGGTTTTTCTGATTTTTTTTTCCCCCTGAATGGTGAGTGGGGACATTCAGTAGACTGAAGAAAGATTGCAAGTTCAATAGCATAAATTGTACGTAAACAGCCCAAACATACTGTTTGGGTTGCCAAACACCATAGGAGATGGCCTTATTCAACTGAGAACTTTAGTCTTCTAAATACGAAGTGGCAACATTTCCAAACACACAGGTCACACTTACCTGTATTTATGTAAAGCTACATGGTAGAATGTCCAATTTGTTTATTTGTCCTTGTCTTCTTATTAGATGATGATAATGATGATTGTCAATAATTATTGAGCGCTTACTATGTGTCAGGTACTGTCCCAGGGCTCTGATATAGTATCAATTTATTTATGCTTCTTCAGCCTATTTATAGCTCATTTATAGGTGGGAGATCTAATTTGGTTGCAAGGAAAAGAAAAAAAACTTTGCCGTCTCCTTAATGTCTCTTGTCTCCTTTGTCTTTTATTATCCTTTTCAATACATGAGAACACTTTGCAAATTTGTTTTAGATCCTCTTTGGATTACTGGGATTTTTTTCTTCCAGTTTTATTGAGATATAATTGACATACAGCATTGCATAGGTTTAAGTTGTATAAAACTTATCACAAGTTTAGTGAATATTCATCATTTCACATAGATACAACATTATACAACACTTGTGTAAGTGGCTGTTGTTTTTAGTCCCTCCTCTTGTAAGCTCCTTCATGCCCAAGTCCAACTGCCCAGGTAAATTATATCACATAGGCCTGATTCCTGTCCATTTCTCACTCTTTCCTTCTTTACCCACCTTCCACACCAGCTCAGCAGCAGTTCTGGCCCTTCTAACTTAAGCTACGTTTGATTTGTTTTCTTTTAATGGACACAGCCATTACTGAGCTTAACTTGACTCTCACTATTAGTTAGAAGGGCCAGCACTGCTGTTGAGCTGTTGCTCTAGAATTTTCATAGTCTGTGCTTTTAAACAAGAAAATACAAATCTAGGTTTTCCATGTAGATTTTCTGACGTTGAAATAATGATTCAAGTTTTGAGAAGAAAATAACTGTGAAAACAAAAAAAGAGGCCCTTGGGCATATCTAGGTTGTAAGTTTGAAGTTTCCATTTCTACTCCATTCAGTGCTCAACTCATTGGCTATGCCTGTAGGTATTAAAAAACAATTACTACTTTTATAAGTAGAAAACCTTCAATCCCATAAATTACAAACCTCAAAAAATTTAAAGAAAAGCCACAAATCATTACAAAAACCACTGATTCCAATAATTAAGAAATTAATTTAAGAACAGTGTTAGACTCTATTATAAGATTGTTTTCCTATTCTTCTCCAATCATATTTCTTACTCTTAGTTCATGTAGGACATTTCCTCAAGAACACTGAAAATTTAGTTTAAAAAGCAATGGCACAGCTTTCCAAAGGGGAAAGGGTTATGGGAAACAGGTAAAGAGAGGGGGATTAAGAGGTACAAACTTGAAGTTATAAAATAGATAAGTCACGGATATGAAATGTATAGTGGGGAGAGTAGGGTCAATAATGAAATATGTTTGTATGGTGACAGATGGTAACTAGCCTTATAGTGATGATCATTTTGAAAAGTATGGAATTATTGAATCACTGTGTTATATAACAGGAATTAACAGTGCTGTAGGTCAGTTATACTTCAAAAACAAACAAACAAACAAACTCATGGAAAAATAGATTAATTTGTGGTTACCGGAGGCAGAGGTGAGGAAAGGGGGAATTAGATGAAGGTAATAAAAAGACAGACTTCCAGCTATAAGATAAATAAGTACTAAAGATGTAGTGTACACCATGGTAAATGAAATTGACACTGCTGTACGTTAATACAGGAAAAGTTAGGATTTACTCTTTGAAGAGTTCTCATCCTGAAGAAAGAATTCAGTATCAACCGAAAAGTTAAGGCTTTCTAATTTTCAGCATCCCATTATTTGGATGGCTTTGGGGGTGGCACAATACAGTTCACTCAGGTAAGAAAATTGTTTAAAAAATGTAACAGGTGGAAAGCAAACTTGAGTAAACAGTAGAAAAAAGGGCCCTTTAAACAAGCAAAAGCGCTCCGGTGGTGTTCCAGATTAGCAAAACCACCCTGTGGTAGAGAAGCTGATAGTATTGAATGAGAGCCAGTGGGGTGGGTCTTAGATGTCTAGTCTAAGGCAGAGGCAGGGGTGACATGAAAGAGGAGGGGGACAAAAGGGGGAAGGAATAGGGAATAACATCAAGGGAGAAAGAGGGGAGAATTGTAATCGTAGCCGTTATTCAGTAGTGTTTACTATGTGGTGGTTTTGTGTTTTGGTTCTTCAACTCTCATTTCTTCCCTTCCTCCCTCCCTGAGTAAGCCTACAAGGTAAGTGTTAATATTTTCATTTTGTAGATGAAGACTCAGAGAAGCTTCCATACAAGTTAAACAGCAGCAGAGCTGATGGTTAAATTGAAGTCTGCCTGAGCGCAAAACTATTAATCACTGCATTTTACAACACCCCCCGCCCCCGCCGCCCCCGCCCAGTGTCTCTTATAAGGAAGGGAAATCTGAGTGCCCCAACAGTTCCCTTAAAGGCCTGTGGCAGCTCCTGAACTGGGCCATAGGTGTCAAGATGTTAAGAACATCCACCTTGACTTTGGCTGTTCCAGCCTTAAGATCCCTTGAAGTCAATAAAGAATCGCTGGTGTGTCCTAGGGAGTGGTTTTATAGATTGCCTAGCACTTAATGCCAAGAGAAGCAAATACATTTCTCATGTGGCCCCATGTGATTCCAAGTCCTTTTCCTTCTTTGCTGTGCAGACATGCACTGTGGAGTGTAAAAAATGATTTTGGGGCCAAATACTACAGTATGGATGGAAAACCCTTGCCTTATGCAGAAGCAGCTGTGGAGTTCTTGGTATTATTCTTTCTTCTCACTGTCTGTTAAGGAATACAAGTTAAAATGGACTCTCCAGGATGATAAGCAGTTTAAGGAAACTGCCCAATCAGAGATACTAACTTGTTCACTAGGTTTTTGGTAGCTGGATAAGTAGGTTTCCAGATAAAGCCAATGATACTCAATTATGTATTGAGTGTCAGCATTCAGATGCTGTTTTTCTGACTCCTCAGCACAATGCCAAATTACCGTTCAATGCTGCTTGTGAGTTTATGTCTCTTTTTCAAAGACTAGCATGCCCAAGTTTAAGTAGATGATCACTTTTAAAAGACTTAATTCTGTTTTATTTTAAGGCTAAATGCCAAGTTCCTTTTAACCAAAGGGTAGACTAAAAAAAGGGGGTGTGTAGCTCATCAAAAATTGTCTTGCTTATAGGAGGTAAAACTTCCTCAGTTATAGAAATCTTCCTTTTTCTCCCCATTGCTGGATTTAGATTCTTATGTATCTTGTATATCTAAATGAAAAGTTTCCCAAGGAAGCAAAACAGTCACGGTTATTAATCCCCAGTGTAAATAAACCCTAATTAGTTTCCTTTTTTTTTTTTTGGTTGAGTATTTATTTCTGTTTATTGCCATTAGTGGCAAATACTAAAACAGTACTGTTATTAATTTTTTAAATGTCCTGAACATTTATTCTTGGCCAGATACAATGCCAAGACATAATCCCTATGATTCTTCCCTCAAGATTCTTATAGTCCAAAGGAAGAACAGAAAAATAGACTAACATCGTGCTCATGCTGTAAGCTAAGTAGTTATGGCCTCTGCCCTTAACGTCTGACTGCTGCTTCTCCTTCACCCCAGTGAAAAGTGTCTACTTCACACACAAGTGACACACCCAAAGGCTGAATCATCCTGTGAACATGTGCTTCTTAGGGAGAGGGAATTAGAGGATTTGGGGGTAAGAAGAGGAAATGTACTTGATGTGCAAGGTGTTCTTCCATGCTCATGGTGGGGCGTGGGTGCTAGAACCTGCGTTCAGAGAATGACTCCAAGAACGGAGGCTCTTTGCCTTTCTGGAGCAGCAAAGCTACTGGAGAGAGATTGCAGTCAAAGTTGATGTACAAGTGGAGTGTTATAATCTCCATTTTAAGCCAATTAAATAGTATCAGAAGGACAAGAACACCTCCTAGAACTTTATGCCTGAGATGGTTTCTCTGTTCATTGCGCGCAGAGAGAGGTGGGTGATGGAAGCAGAGGCATACTTCTCAGAGCATGATTTTCAGTTTTAGAGCTAGAGTAACTAACATATGAAGAAGAGGAAAACAAAGCCATTTTTTTGTCTCAAAAAAAAAAAAAAGCCTAACTTTTTCAACAAAGTGAGAAGTGATTTTCTGTGTGCTTCTTCCATGTAGAGAAGTATTATTTGGAGTACTTGTTAGAACTTCTACATACAGGTCTCTATATTTGCAGAAAGTGTGGTTTTTGATGTATGGTTCATAAGCCAAAAGAAGGTTGTATTTGGCTTCCTAAAAGGTGGTTGTATGTGGAGATGAGTGCAGGAAATTATAAGTCATAGTTTTGGTTATTTTAAGTTTAATTGATAGAACAATGAACTGCATTCAAAGGCTATGTAGGCCAAGGTTTTCTGAGAAATTTGCCAGATGTCATTTGATTGTATGAGAACACACCTGAAAAGGGTTTTAAACACTAGTTGAAGTCTGAATCCAAAATTATCCTTTAACATTTTTAATTTGTCTTAAAAAGATTCTTAAGACTGAAGAATAATAATGTTTAGGAAGTGAGCTTACCAGGGCCCAATCAGTGAAGCCAGATCTACATGAAGCCCTAAATCAACTTCTGCCTGGTGGGGTCTTAGAATTCTCTTAAATGAAAAGGAAAATTGTTCATAAGTGCAAGTGGAAGTAGTCATTAAGACATGCTCAATCACCACCAAAACAGACCACTTTTAAATTTAAATGTGTTTCATTATTTGGCCACTATAATAAACCAGCACTGAACAACAAGATTACTTAAATTTACCAGATAATTAACTTCCTAAGAAACTCTTTGCCTTCTTCTCCATGCTCTCAATACTCCAATACCTGATATGGCAGATGTTACGGAAAACAACCGAGGAAAACTCATCACCCTAGACTGGATCATATATGGGGGTAAGGTATGATTGATTGCCAAAGCTCGAGGGTTCACACTTACCCAGAATATACTTGTGCTATCAGCCAGAGTCACTGGGTTGTCTTAGAGTCCATGTGGGTTAAAGGGAGGCAGAACTTGACTTCTGCCCATCTTTGGCTTTCAGCTGTGACTCTTTAACAAAAAGACAGATAACAAAAGAAAAGCGGTTTACGTGTGCTGTACACATCACAGGAGAAACCTAAACCATGAGTCACTCAAAAATGGCAGCTTTGAGTTTCAGCTTATATAGCATCTTCAACAAAAGACATTAATTCTGTGGAGAAATGGCAGGACCAAGTTGTTTTAAGCTTCTAGGGGCAGCATATTGGGAAGGTAAATATATGGGTGGAAACTAATGAGGACAGGTTGGTTTGTGAATTCCTCTGGTTCTACCTCTGGACTGGGAAGAGTCTATCTCCAGTAAAAGGAAAATTAATATCCTACCTTTAGGCAGAAAAAGGAGAGGTTTTCTCTGGTTTGCTAGTTCTTAATTGCCTTTAGCTCAAACTAATATTTATGTCAAAGAGGGATATATTTCTGGTTTACTTTTAAGGACCACTTAACAAAGGCCTTCCCTGGCTATATAGTGTGTCTTTAGCCCTCCTGAAGATGTCCTCTTTCTTCTGGTGCCTTCCCTTCTGCTAAACATGATTTCTGTTATTGGAACCTCAGCAGTGGAAAATGGTCCCATGCCTTTTTGGTAGCTTTTTGAAATCATATACTTACGGAAGGTTTGCAAAGATTGTCAGTCTCTACCCTTAAGCAAGCTTTCCCTATTGTTAGCCATTCTGTATATCATTATCTTACTGTGTTTGAATTTACCTTTCCCTAATGACTGTCCATGTTGAACAGCCTTTCACATGCTTATTTTTATTCATCTATCTTCTTTGGTGAGCATCTGCTCAGAAACATCCCATTTTTTTAAATGGGGTTGTGTGATTTTTTTTTTTTTTTTTGAGTTTGAGAGTTATATATATCTTCTGGATATAGGTTAATTATCTATATATAATTTGCAGATATTCTCCTAGTCTTTGGTGTTCTTTATTTCTTTTTGTATAATCGAGTTTTAGTCTGGTTTCATATTCCTTCTGTCTGGTGAACTTCCTCTAGCATTTCTTAGACTAGATCTGCTAACAATGAATCACAACAGTTTTTATTTGTTGGAGGAAGTCTTTCCCCTTTAGTTTTGAAAGTTATTTCCACAGGCTATGGAATTCTAGGTTGATGATTTCCTTCCAGGCCCCACACCATCCCTTTAAAGATGTCTCTCATTGTGTTTTGGTTTACTGGTTTCTGATGAGAAATCTTTTTTCATAGTTATCTTTCTTACTCTGTGTGTAATTTTTTTTTTCCTTCTAGTTGCTTTCAAAAGTTTTTGCATTTCACTTTTGTTTTAAGCAATTTAAATATGGCATATGAGATATGTGTGTGTGTGTGTGTGTGTGTGTGTGTCTGTGTGTGTGTTAGTATTTACCGTACTTGGTTTTCTCTGTTTGGCGTCTATAATTAATATTCAGAAATTCTTGGCCATTTTTTTTTCACATATTTCTTCTGCCCTGTTCTCATTCTCATCCCTTTTTTGTGTTTCCAATTATGTGTATGTTATAAATGTTTGGTATTATCTCACAGTTCTTAAATATTTTAGTTTATTTTCCACTCCAGTCTTTTTTTTCTCTTTGGGCTTTAGTTTAGCTAATTTCTATTGACTTCTCTTCAGCTTAACAGATGCTTTCATTGGTAGAGTTAAGTGTACTGATAAGCCTGTCAAAGTCATTCTTGGCTTTGTTACTTTGCTTTTCATTTTCAGCATTTTCATCTGATTATTTATCTCTCCCAGTGAAATTACTCATCTGATCTTGCATGTTGCCTACTTTTTTATTTAGAGCTTTAAACATATTAATCATCATTATTTAAAAATTCCACATCTGCACAAACTAAATGTGGTTCTGATGATTATATCTTTTGCTTTGTATCTTTTCTTTTTTATACTTCATAATTTTTTTGAAAGCTGGTTATCTTGTATGAAATAGGAAAAACTGAAGTAAATAATACTTTTGAATACCTGGAAATAGGTATACTTTCCTTTCATTAGGTCTTTAGTTTGGACATTATAGTTAATCTAGTGAAAGTTAGGGCTGGGTTTGACATTTGTTGCTGTGGTTACTCTCAGTGCTCCATAGGCTTCAAAAGTCTTAGGATGCCTGTGTTTAGTCTGAAAGTTTGGAGAGCAGCGTCTGTTGGGCCGTGTGTTCTAAGTCTTCCCTTTCTACTTTACCTTAGAGAGGTCTCTGTACATTCTTGCTCCTCTGATGTCCCTCTCACCACAGCATTCTTGTTCCTTTTTCTTGGAGGTGGAGGACAGTGGAATGGAATATTCTCTACTGTTTTGATTAAATTTCTGTCTCAGGTAGAATCTTGGGAGTGTGGCCTGCTCAGTTCTCCTGCCCCTTCCCTGGCTATAATTTTGGGCTGGGTGTGTATTTCTGCCCCTAACAGGAGACTAACCTTTCCTTTATGTTTCCATTTCCCTCCTCCCACGGCAAGAAGTTTTCATCGTGTTCTAAAGACAGCATCATTGTTATCCACCCCCTCCCACAATGGTTCAGCCTTTTGTTTGATAGGAGAGAGAGGAGAAACAGATGAGGTATGCTGCTTCTCCTCTCCCAGGTTTGCATTTAAATTGATATTTCTTAAGGCTTTTCCATGTAAGCATCCAGTGGGGTTTGTAAAGAAAAAAGGACTGAGGGTGTGGACTCTCCCAATTTCTGTGGCTCCTGGTGGTTTCATGCTGTCCACACAGTCCTGCCCTGCCTTCAACAATTCATCCATTATTGCAGCTTGAACTTACTGGTGTGCGTTAGCTTTTAACCTGAGTAAGTGAGTACTTACATCTCCTCTCTCCCAGGAAGAGGCCTGTTTCCCCTAAAACCTTGAGCAAGTTATTTGCTCTAAAACTTCAGTTTTTTGATAGGTTCAAAAATATCATAAACTTGAAGCTAGTTTAGCTCTTTTTCATTGGGAGTGATAGTCCTTCCAGCTAATAAACTCATTAGATAATATACAAAACACCCAGTTATAAACAACAAATAATTTTTAGTGTAAGCATATTCTATACAAAATTTAAATTTAAATTTAATATTTTTATTTGCTAAAGCTGGCAACTCTATTTTGAGCTCCTTATATTGTTGCAGAAATGGAATTCCCATATTTCTTTCCTTTTTTTTTTTTTTGGTGGGTGTGAAGTCACATTACAAGCAAGTTCTGTGTTTGAGGAAGCTTTAGAAACAAAAAGACATTTTAAAAATGGAGCTGAAATAAAATGTAACAATGAACACAAATCAATTAATATTAACATTTGAGTTTCAATGGAGAAGATCTTTTTACTTGCATTTTTTTAAACTTTTCTACTGCCCTTCCAATCATACCTAATATTTAGATTTAGTGAGAAGTTTCATTTTTTTTCTCCATTCGTTGATGTGATTTTCTTACTCGAGATCATGGAGTTCTGTGAGAAGCTGTTGATAGTTATGAATATCTCCAGAGAAAAATTTATGTAAGGTTCCTGAGAAATATTTGTATAACTCTTTCCACTTAGGATTTCAAAGGTTCACATATCTTGTAAAATCTGTTACCAAACTTTAGATGAGGCAGAGAGGGAAGAAATATTGAATGCTGCCTCAGCCTATCAAAGTCATGTCAGACATACTGGATTGTACCATGTATTATGAATCGGATGGCAGCGTACTGATTACTGTGAGACTGGAACATATCTATTTCAGTCAAGGATCTACTTATTTTAGAAATAGTTTTATTTAGCCACTATCTGCATGAGCCAATGCCCCATTTGCATTTTTATTTATTTCTGTGTTTGACAGAGCTATCCGTTACACAGAGCACATTTTTCTTTAACTTCCCAAGTACAGCAGAAACACTGTGAAGCTGAATTTGCATGATACATCAGTGTAGACAGCCCCTCATTACCTTCAGTTGTGTTGCATGTTCTGTAAGTTTTTCAAAGTTATGTGCCTATTTCCACATGTGCCACAAAGACATGTCTTCTTTTTTCATACATGCTAATAAACTAAAATAGAGTGGTTGGGTCACTGGGACAAAGGATGTTATAGAAACAAAATAATATAATCTCACTCTATTCTTTAAGTTTTTTGTTCTAGACTCTGTGGAAAAATACAGTGGGATCTCTTTATAAATAAAGTTTTATTAGAACACAGCTACACTCATTTGTTTACATATTGTCTCTGGCAATTTTCAGTCTTCAGGGACAGAGCTGAGCAGTTGTGACAGACTGTCTTACTCACAAGCCACATTTAGTATCTGTCACTTTAAGAAAGCATTTGCCATTTTAGACAAAGGACAAAGGAAGATAAGAAAGGAACAAATTTATACATGACCACAAGCTGTTGTGTGACTCATTTAGTTTCCACAGCAAGGTTGTTGCTATGTGAAAATTGCTTATTTATACTTAGATGCTTTAGAAGCCCCCAAGTTGCCCTGAGAAGCTCAGAGGCAATTTCAATAGCCTCTTTAGACTAGTTTGGAAAATCTCTCCAATTCTCCCTTCTGCTTTCATTCCTCATTAGTCTTGGAATAAAAACTGAGTAGAGTTGAGAGCCAATCAACTTGGTTTTGGGGATAAAAACTAAGCAGAATTGAGAGAAAGAATTAGAAGTTTTATCTCAGCGTGAGATCAGGAAGGGAAAGAGAGAGCTATGTAATTCAAGAATAAATACATTTTATTTAGGAGTCTTTTATCATTCTTGGAAATTTTGCCAAAGGTTTTAAATGAAAAGTAATTTTCTATTTTCTTTCTAAATTAGGAAATGCTGAGAGAGACATTGCATTTTTCTTAAAAAATAGATCTGAGGAATTTCTTGAAAGGTCAGTTGTAAAATGCTCTCTCTCACAGATACACACAGGCACAGACAGTTTTTGCAAAATCTATTATCTGGATTCTGGGTCACAGATTGTGGGGTTAGGATCTGGGATTTGCCCTTCTTTCTGCCGAAAACTGTCAGACATTATGCAAACTCTTCAGGAACCAGTCATGTTTGGGAAACTGTCTGAGACAGACTGGATATCTTGGAGTTTACGTGCAATTGACCAGATAGTATTCTAGCTGTGTTCAGAGGTGTTCTTTTACTCGTATTTCTAGAAAAATAACAGAAGAATTAAGTGGTAGCCACACTATAAAGCTAATTTAAATATACTTGCTAGAGGTTCTCAGTTGGTATATGTGATAGGCAGATAGATGCACTGCAAACATTTCAAGGGCCTTTGATCCAAGAGGACAGTGTATTTGAGTTGTAACTGAGTGTACCTGCTCTTGTAGCAAAGTCTATCAGAGAGAAGTTTGGGCTGAATAGGTGTTATACCTGTGAGATTGAAAATGCTATGAAAAAGAGATAGGAGCCATGTAATAATAAGCCAAAGAAAGAGTATAGTTTAGTAGAATATGCCAGAAACTTGATTCTTACAGGAAACAGAACCATGGTTCTATATAGGAAACAGAACCATCAATATTCAAGCAGCTCCTGACCTGGTAACACCATACCAAAAGGAGAGAGAGTACCTTAGCCCTTAGCTTGGGTTCCCATTCCTCAACCAAAACCAAAGCCTGAGCTAAGACTTCAATGCAGGTGGATTACTTTGTAAAATAACTCTCTGAGAAGAAGATAACAGGTAGGAAGGAAAGTCACAGAAGACTGCATAGTTGGCTTGGTCACTTCTGTGAGTATGTGGTACTCGATGGCACTGGGGCCTCGTGCGGATCTGTGAAGACTGTCAGAATTGCCCGTCTGTGCAATAGCAGAGGGAGGATGACTCCACTGGTTCCTGTCCTACTTTGGTCTAGAGCTGCCGCTTCACAAGGAGGAACTCTCCTGTGCTCCCAGGTGAAGGACAGCAGAATTTGCCATCCCTAAGTAGGTCTCTGTGGCCTAAGGAATACTGGGAGCTGATAATTTCGAAAATGGCAGGCACAAGAGAAGCTTTGGAAACAAGACTAGTAAGACCCCTTTTGTAAAGGAAATTCACCTTAGAATGGGGCCTGTACCAGGAAGGAAGATGTGCCAGGACGGGAGATATACCAGATCACACTTTTTCCTTTGAGAGACTTATCTGCGGTGTGGGAAAACTTGGCCACCAAACTTGACCTCTTTTTACCTTCCCATGAATTGCCTTCCCCGACTCAAAGCCCCAGACCCTATCCCTTTCCCTTAGCTCAGGATGACATATAGGCCTCAGGTATCTGGCAGCCTTTGGAGTCTCATATCTTTGTGGAACGTATGTAATATTGTTTTCTTCCTGTCAATCTGTCTTTTATTATGGGACTCTCAGCCACAGAACCTGGAAGAGTTCAGGGAAAATTAATTTTCCTAGAGTTCCCGCCGTGGGCCAGCAGTAACGAACCCAGCCAGTATCCATGAGGACTTGGGTTCGATCCCTGGCCTTACTCACTGGGTTAAGGATCCGACATTGCCATGAACTGTGATGTATGTTGCAGACTCGGCTTGGATCCCGAGTTGCTGTGGCTGTGATGTAGGCCAGCAGCTACAGCTCTGATTGAACATCTAGCCTGGGAACTTGCATATGCATCAGGTGTGGCCCTAAAAAGACAAAAAAATTAATTTTCCTCCCCTACACAGGTTGGTACATGTATCATGGTGAGCAAGTTTCCATAGCAACCTTTATACCTGTAGGGCCAGAAGGTTCAGAAGGTTCGGGGCACAAAGTGTGAAACAAACAATGCAGCTTAAGGGAAGGTGCTGTCAGCTCACACCTGCGAGACGCCAGCTGCCATGGCCACAGCTGGACTCAAGGTGTGCTGTAAGGACCGTAGGCAGGAAGTAGAAGCATATATTAGAGTTGTATACTGCTGTGTAACAAGTTACCCCAAACTTGAATACTTGAAACAGCAGCAGTAATTATCTTCGTTACTGAGCTATGTGATGTTGCTCAGTTCTCTGCGCTGAAAAACTGTGGGTGCATATGCTGATGTGCAAAAAATGGAGGTTATGATCAAATGGATTTTCAGCTATTCTGAAATTGAGGTTTTTATAAGTTCTGAATTACTCATTTAATCAAAACAAATACGTAGTTGAAATAGATCACAGTTACTTTACAGATAAATATCAGGCTCCTCAGTCAGGCACAAAACACACTTCCTGATCTGGCTTCTACCTGCCTCTGATCTTATCTCTCAAAATTCCCTCTTTGCAAAGGCCACATTCTAGGCAGCAGAAGTATTTCCTAAAGATGCCATTCCTCCTTGTCTGGAATGCCTTTTCTCTTCTCTTTACTAAGTAAACTCTTATTTATCCTTTAAAGCCCAAAAGGATAAAGCCACTTTTGACTTCCCAGACTTCATTCTCAGACCTTCTTGGAAATGTATCTTTTATAGGCTTTATCCCATGGTATTTTAAATCTTTCATCTCTCTCCTACTGAATGGTGAACACAGGAATTCTGTGTTTATTCTAAATATTTCCTCTATAATTAGCACAGATCTTCATATGGTTGTATGTTGGTTGATGTTTGTATGTCTTTCTGTATAACAATATTAAGAACCATTTAGTTCTAGTGATACAAAGAAAACTGAGTGACAAAATTATAAATGAAAAGGAATAAATATTTTTCTGTATTTTCAAGTTGTCTTTCTGAATTAGTTATCTGAAATTTGAGATATATTTCTAGAAGTAACTGTACATGGGAAAAGAGTAAAGGAAGAAGAAATGGTAAAATATAAAACCAAGCAGGTCTACTGGGTGATCCAAGAGTGACTTTTAAAGTCTTGCTATGCCCTGAACACTTATTTTCATTTAACAATTTTGGGATATGTATATGCAAATATATGTAGTTTAAATTATAGCTTTTTTTTTCCCCCTAAGAAATTGAAGGCATTAAACAAGGACCTGGATTCTATTTCACTAAATCAAGCTGGCATCTTCGATTTGATCCCAGAATCTCCAGTTTGATCCCAGGCTGCAAGAGAAAACAGCCCAACTTGTAGCTCAGACCATGAGTGAGTTTTCTTTGCCAAGAGGTGCGTTAACAGAAAGCTCCACTGGTTTATAAACTACCCAAACCTGGCACACACTGCACTCGGTTTTATTCTTAGTCTGTTCACACTTCAATATCATGTGTTAGAAAAATCTGAAGTATACTTAGGACAAGAAATACAGTCTATGTAGTGGTTCATTGGGAAACAGCACCTCCCGAATGCATGGAGATATCCATGTTTTAATTCCCTCTCCAAGGCGTAACAAGTGCTTCAGAGACAGCAAATAGAAACCCAGAAATAGTGCTCACCGCTAATGTTAAGTAGACATTCTCTTTCTCTTACACTAAATTTACTTTTACTTACACCTAAAAATCAGTATCACTAACTTTCAGAATGTCTCAAAATGCAAGGACAGAATGCAATCGGCATTGTTTCACATGTTAAGCTCTAACAATAAAGAGAATGTCTGTTTGGCAAATGGTTACCAGCACTGTGGTTAACAAGACCCTAATGTGGAGAAGTGTCACTTAAGACAAAGCAAGAATTAGAGGGAAATGGAGCAATTCCTTCTTAACAGCTAAGTGCCAATAAAAATGGAAAATCAAAATGAAAATGAATCAAAAGGAAATAGCCTATAAAAATCATTGGGGAAAAATAGACTATCTGCTAAATCATACTGTCATTTCTTTATACTCAGCTCCCCGTTAGGAATGAAAAATAGTTCCATTGTGCTAAAATTTGTCTTAGGAAATCTTAGTGCTGGGCTGTTTTTTTTTTTTTTTTTTGCTGTTACTTTTTTTTTCTTCTTCCTTTTTTTTTTTTTTTTTTGCATACCAGCTCGCCACATGAGTCAGATCCATTCCCTGCTATTCTCTGCCCTACTTTGGGCTGTGAGGTACATATTATGTTATAAGCACATTATTACCAGGACTCCTTGATGAGTGGTCTAGGCCAGTGACAGGCACCAGCAGGAGACAGGGTAGCATGACAGAGGATAGGACATTTCTTTCCTGCATCCTGCCTGATTTGGGCTGTTTTCTGGCATTTGGTGCACCCCTGCACCACCAGCGGTCCTTATATATGGGTCCTTCCCCCTGGCTCTTCCTCTCACTGGCTTCTCAATGCTAATGTGTCCCAGGCCCTTCAGGTCCAGGTTTGATAATCCCTTCCTGTATTGTTAGTTCCTGAGAGATTCCAACATCATTCTTGGGCTTTATTCACCCAGCCTACACCTCTGTGCATGGTCCCTTATGAAAGTGTCTTTTATCATGGGAGTTGGATTCTCTTTCTCCATGGGAATTCACTGGTAGTTCTCTTTAGACTCCTAAGAGGTAAATTTACTCCTGAAACATCAAGACACCTGATTTCACATCCTTAACCCTCTTTGTTGTTGCTCCTCATATCTGCTTCACTTGTGTAAGAAAATGTTCTCATTGATTGAACATTTCTGGTGTAGTTCTGGTGAATTCTGCTCATCAAACTTCACCCTAACATGCCCTTACTGACGTCTTAAAAATGCCTTCAGTCTTTACATCTAGTTACAGTGCTCCCCAGAGCACCACACCTCAAACAGGTCTTGATCTGGAGCTGATCTTATGCACAAGATGGTTGGTTCTCTAAAGGGGCATTGTGTTGGGGGGCATCATTAAGAGAGGTGGTGACACGCTGCACAAGTTGAGAAAAGTGTGAGGAAACCTTTTTCTCACCCCCACTGATATTTGGACATTTTTTTAAGTGACACTTCAGAGAAAGAATAGAATCTTGTTGCTAGAGAGGGTAGAATTCATTCATTGTAGTCCAATGACCTCCGTTTACATATAAGAAAACGGAGGGTCAGAGAGATTGACTTAGTTCAGAAAAGCAGGACTAGAACTCCAAATCTCTACATAGTGTCTTTTATTAAATGAGCTCTTATTGTGATCTCATATACTCATGGCCTATGGAATGGACAAAACATTATACCAGAGTTGGTAGCAAAAATGATTTAAAGTAATCAAAGAGAAAAATAATTAGGAACTGACTTTTACTGCAAATTTTTTGGATGTCATAATTGGGTAGGAGATGGGATAGGAGATGAAACTTTATGTAGTTTATGTATTTTAAGATACTTTCTATTGAGGAAGGGAGGAAGTGAGAGAGGGAGGGAGGAACAAGTTTATTTAAGATTAAATTTCAAGGAGTTCCTGTCGTGGCACAGTGGTTAACGAATCCGACTAGGAACCATGAGGTTGCGGGTTCAATCCCTGGCCTTGCTCAGTCAGTTAAGGATCTGGCGTTGCCGTGAGCTGTGGTGTAGGTCACAGAAGTGGCTCCGATCCTGCGTTGCTGTGGCTGTGGTATAGGCCAGTGGCTACAGCTCCGATTAGACCCCTAACCTGGGAACCTCCACATGCCACGGGTGCGGCCCTAAAATGACAAAAGCCAAAAAAAAAAAAAAAGACTAAATTTCATGAGAAATAAAAAAAGTGTATGTCTTACATATATTATCTCATTTGCCAGGTAGACATTGTCATTCACCCATGACAAAATTTGCTGAGCTTTCTTCATAAGGTGAGGATGCCCCTGGCTAGTTCAATATGGCCTCAAAATACAAAGTTTTTAGTCATCCTTTAGTCTAAAGCCATAAATTGGCCTTTTCGTTCATTTAAGTTTTTGTGTTCATGTATAGAATTTTAAACCTGCTTTCCATTGTAACACATGACCCCTCAAAGTCCAAGTAGTATAATGTAGTGATTAGTTCAGCCTGCATTCATGTGTCCCCTCTGACATTTCTACCAACTGTTTTGACTTTGGGAAAATACAAGTCCTCTCTGGCTCCAGTCACCTGCTTTGGTAGTCAAACGGGGGTAATAATAGTACTTATTTTTTAGGGATGTTGAAATTAGAGTTTTAAAAGTAAAGTCCTTGGAGTTCCCTTCGTGGCTCAGTGGTTAACGAATCCGACTAGGAACCATGAGGTTGTGGGTTCGATCCCTGGCCTTGCTCAGTCGGTTAAGGACCCGGCGTTGCCGTGAGCTGTGGTGAAGGCTGCAGACAGGGCTCGGATCCCGCGTTGCTGTGGCTGTGGTGAAGGCCGGCGGCTACAGCTCCTGTTAGACCCCTAGCCTGGGAACCTCCACATGTCGCGGGTGCAGCTCTACGTAAAAGGAAAAAAGAAAAGGTGAAGTTCTTAGTACAGTGCCTGGAGTATAGTACATATGGGATGCAGGATAACTAGTATTAGGGTGAATAATTATTGATAACTACAATCTCCTTCTCACTTCCTAATTTCCTAATTAATAAAAAAGATAAAACTTTTTGCTGTAGACACTGTACTTTATTACAGAGATGGTATCTAGCTCAGGGGATGCTGATAATTTAACATAAATTTTATACTTCTGCGCAAGTAATAATAGTAATTAAAGAGCAGAATTGCCTATTGAGATTTAACGTTTTTTAATCATATCAAAAAACACAGGGTCCATTGAAAATGTTATCCAGAGGAAATTACCTTTTTTCCTGTATGGTTATGGAAGTTTTTTGACTTTTTTTTTCTGAAATGAATTCCATGGCCTATTTTATCTTGTATTAAAAATTACAAAGGCCAATAAGAAAATTATCCAACAAGACAGCTATTGGCCTGGAAGATTGAAGTGCAGATTTTAAAAAATCAGACTATTTTCTTTTTCTCGTCCCACTATAACCAGATAACTGAATAAAAGTTTTGACTATTTTTGTTAAATGTTTAACATAATGATTTAGTTTTTGCTCTTTAAACAAACTAGATAAGCCCATTGGAAGTTATAACTAATATAACTAAAGTCATTGCAAAGATAATTTCAAGGAGTTACCATGGAAGTTTAAGGAATCATTTTTGAGGTCCCTTTTTGAAAAATATAAATAATAACCTTCATTTGTTAGTCATAATGAACAGTGAAGACTATTTTATAATTGCAATGAATAACATAACATTTTAATTTCTTTTGGTATATGTGATTTCACCATGAACAGTTTTAGTTTGAGCTCCTAGAAGTTACCCATGTAACCTCTGACCAGATGGCCTTTTGTAGTTGGTCAGTTCACCCAGTCAGTCCATCAGTCTAAAGACTTCTTATGAATCTCCCATTATGTTTTTTTTTTAGTCCTAACTTTACCTTTATTTCTATTGCAAGATTTGTACATGTCAGCATATAGCATATTTATTATATATTCACATAATAGTCAGAAGTACTCTTCTTCATTGAGAGTAAGCATGGAATTATTGTCGGTTGCTTTTAAGTAAGAGTTCAACTTTCTCCTTAAGGTCAGCCAATGGAGTTTGAATTTTTTCTATTACCAATGGTATCAGAAAGGATTAGATCCCCTGCTTATAGCAAAATAGTCCAACAAAATTGGCTTCATCACATAGAAGTTTATTTTCCCAAACGCTGGCTTGATTTGGCACTTCTAGGATATCTTGGGCCCAGATCTCTAAGATTCTGTTTGCTTTCTCCTCATGAATCCAAGATGCATGTTGGAGATACTGTGATATTTTTCACTTCCAGGCAAAAATGCTTTATAAGAAATGCCACTTGGGAGTCCCTATCGTGGCACAGCAGAAATGGATCCGACTAGGAATCATGAGGTTGTGGGTTCGATCCCTGGCATCGCTCAGTGGGTTAAGGATCGGCGTTGCCGTGAGCTGTGGTGTAGGTTGCAGGCGCTGCTCAGATCTGGCGTTGCTGTGGCGTAGGCCAGCACAGCAGCTCCGATGGACCCCTAGCCTGGGAACCTCCATATGCCGAAGGTACGACCGTGAAAACACAAAAAAAGCCAAAAAAAAAGAAGAGAGAGAAGTACCACTTGGTAATTTCTGCCTATATCTCATTTGCCACCTCTGTCTGCAAGGAAGACAGGAATATAAGCTCTTTGGAAGAATAAAAGGGAAGAATATATATTTCTGACACTCCATTCAGTTGTAGTTGATGTTAATTTTTCTAGCTACACCCTCCTACGATATTAGAATTCTAGGAGTCCTTACTTAAAATTGTTTCTATATTTTACAATTATTCTTACACATTTGCTGTCTTTCTAAAATCTACTGCCCATTTTTATAAGTTTATGTTATCCTCAACATCTTCAAAAGTGAAACAAAACGAAACAAGATAGAATTTCAGTGAAGGAGGAGAACCAAACATGTTGCTTAGTCACAAATGAAAAATAAAGTGGCAGGTGTGGACAAATGCATGTCCTGCATTGGATATACGTGTGCAGTGGGATATGAGTGACTCATACAGATAAACAACAAATTAATCTACCAGAGTCCAACCACCTCCTCAGGGTGGGAGGAGACAGTTGCAACTGTTTGCATCTCTTGCCCCTCCTGCTTCTTTTGATCCTGTGTTACATGTATTTTGGGTTAGCTTGGTTTTTGTGTGTCTGGTAAAGCAGACTGCGATTCCTGAGCTCTAGAGTGAATAGCTCTTTCTTGTGTTGTTAAATCCAAGCCAGTAAAACACACACACACACACACACACACACACACATACACTGGAATATATGAGAAAGCCACACAGTCGTTGTTCCAAAACAACAAAAATATGTAAATAATTCCCAAGTGTCATAATACCATGTAGTTGAGAATTGACTATTAAAATGTGAGTTTGGGAAATCTAGGTAAAATGGGAAATAGATCACTAGAATCAAGAAAACTGAACTGCTGGGTTGTAATTAGATGTGGCATTTGCCATACTGGCTTGATATACACTGAGAGCTATTTGTAAGGTAGAGGCTGTGATAGGACAACACCTTCCCTCACACAATAATTTTCAGCTTTTAAAATCTGTAGCAGCTGGAACTCTTGTTTCACTGGCAGTGCTGTAGTACATCTAACAATAAACTATATCACAATGGGGCTTAGAGGTCTATGCTTTATGGGGGATTTTAGGGATTTAAAACCACGTTCCCCTAGCTCCACCTTTCATTGTCCTGCCTTTGGATGTCCCTCTGTTACTTCCACAAAAATAAGAAAGTGATGCTCTTTCCTACCTAGAGTTCTGCTGTCAAGCTGCAAGTCATCCAGGCATGAGATTAATGCAGCTCAGTAAACAGCATTGCACTTACGGGGAAGGTATTGTTCCCTCTGATAGGAAGCCCTCAGTGAGTAAATGGCACTGGTTATCTTTCCAGCAGACACATGACTCTAGATCTGAGTACCCTGGTCTCTTTTGGTGAAAACCTTTTCAGAATGCAGTTATTCTTTTTAGTTAGAAAAGCTAATTATCACTAAAAGTTAATGTGGTTTATTTATTTATTTTTAATATTTTGTCTTTTTAGGACTACACCTGTGACCTATGCATGTTCCCAGGCTAGGAGTCCAATTCGAGCTGTAGCCTCCAGCCTACACCACAGCCACAGGAACATGGGTTCCAAGCAGGGTCTGTGACCTACACCGGAGCTTACGGCAACGCCAGATCCTTCACCCACTGAGAGAGGCCAGGAATGAACCCGTCTCCTCGTGGATGCTAGTCGGGTATGTTAACTGCTGAGCTACGATGGGAACTCCAAGTTAATGTGGTTTAAATTGACCTTAGCACATGAAAGGGTGTTCAACATTGTTAGCCATCAGGAAAATACAGTTTAAATCCACAGTGAGAAATGTTTGGTTTCTGGTCTGTATTATGAGGAGCTTAGAAGTTGTCACTTTGTCTTAACAACAGGTAAAAAGTTGAACAATCTGAAAAAAAATTAACTCTTGTTAGGGAGTTCCCGCTGTGCCTCAGCAGTAACAAACCTGACTAGTTTCCATGAGGATGTGGGTTTGATCCCTGGCCTCATTCAGTGTGTTGAGGATCCAGCATTGCCGTGAGCTATGGTGTAAGTTGCAGATGTGGCTCGGGTCCTGTGTTGCTGTGGCTGTGATGTAGGCTGGTGGCTGTAGCTCTGATTCAACCCCTAGCCTGGGAACTTCCATATGCCACAGGTGCAACAGTAAAAGAAAGAAAAGAAAAATAAACGCCAAAAGTCCTGTTAAATCCACCAGAGAAATGAAGACATTGCCAAGGGAATGAGGGGAGAAAAACATTTTCAAAAGACACACATGATAAAGAATTTCTATCCAAAGTACACAAAAAACCTTTACAACTCAACAATAAGAAAACAACTAGCTTTCCAAAAGAGGTAAAAAGCCCTTAACAGACACCTCACCAGAGTATAACCATAACCATATATAGATGGCAAATAAGCATATGAAAAGATTCTCCACATCATATATCATCAGAGAAATTTCAATTAAAATAACGAGATACCACTATATACCTATTAAAATTGTCCAAATCCAAACCACTGACAAACAAATGCTGGTGAGGATGTAAAGCTACAGAAACTCATTTGTTGCTCACGGAAATACAAAAAGTCCAGCCACTTTGGAAGACGATTGGGCAGTTTCTTACCACATGATCCAGCAATCTCAGTCACTGGTATTTTCCAAAATGCATTGAAGAGTTAAATCCACGCAAAACCCGCACATAAATATTTATAGCAGCTTTATTCCTAACTGCTAAAACTTGGAAGCAATCAAGAAGTCTTTCAGTAGGTAAATGGATAAATAAAGTGTGGTAATCTAGATAACAATATTATTCAGCACTATAAGGAAATGAGCTATCAAGCCATGAAAAGACATGGAGAAAACTTAAAATGCATAGCTCTAAGTGAAAGAAACCAAACTGAAAGCATACCTACTGTATCATTCCAACTATATGACATTCTGAGAAAGACAAAACTATGGAGATGGTAAAAAGATTATTAGTTTCCAAGGGTTACAGAAAGAAAAGGGTGAATAGGTGGAGCAAAGAGGATCTTTATGGCAGTGAAACTATTTTGCATGACACTGCCCTAGTGGCTACATACCATTACACATTTGTCAAAACAATAGAATGTACAAAACCAAGAGTGAACACAAATGTTCAAGTGATAATAATGTGTCAGTAGGTTGATCAGTTGTAATAAACGTACCTGTGTGGTATGGGATGCTAATAGTGGGGGAGGTTGTACATATGCAAAGAGAGTGTAGATAAGGAAATGACAGACTTTGCACTTAATTTTTTGGTGAACCTAAAACTGCTCTAAAAAGATAGAACTTACTAATTTAAAAAAAAAGTGAGCTATTCCTACACACCTCTCAGAATGGCTACAATAAAAAATAATGACCACCCTACATGCTCACAAGAATGTGGAAAAACTGCATCATTCATCCATAGCTGATGAGAATGTAAAATGATACAGCCATTCAGAAAAACAATTTGGCACTTACTTAGTAAACTACACATGCAACTACCATACAATCCAACAATTGTTCTTTGCCCTCTTGGCTGTTTATTCCAGAGAAATAAAGACTTATGTTCACACAAAAACCTGCATACAAATGTTTACACCAGCTTTTATTCATAACAACCCCAAACCGTAACAACTCAGATGTCCCTCAGTGGATGAATGGTTAAACATTCTGTGGTAGATCCATACCATGGAATACACTCAGAAAGAGAACAGAGAACAAATTGTTGATACAAGCAATAACCTGGGTGAATTATGCTGAGTGAAAAAGCCTATCTCCAAAGTTTTCACATACTGTATAATTCCATTTACATAACATTCATGGAAGGACAAAACATAGAAATGAGGAACAGATTAGTGGTTGCTAGAGTTTAAGGAGAGAGTAGGACATAAGGGAAGAAGATATGGCTGTGAAAGTACAATAGGAGGAATTGATGGAAATGTTTAGTATCTTGATCATATCAGTGTCAAGACCCAATGGTGATAATATACTATGGTTTTGCAAGACATCATGTTGGCAGGATGTGGGGTCAGCTTGGTACAGTGTACAAAGAATCTCCCTGCATCATTATAGCTGCAGGTGAATTTATAATTATGCTAAAATAAGGTTTAAAATTTTTAAATAATATAAAACTAAAGCTGATTAAAACTTTATAATTAAACAAAGATTTAAAAACATCACAACTTTGCTCAGAGGCTATTTAGCTCTTTTCAAATTTTTTTCTAGTCAAAATGCTAAAAACTTTTCTCTGTGAATTTTTAAATATACTGGTCATCAGAAAAAAGAGAAAGCAAAATAAGAGAGATGAAAAAAGATGGAAAGCATGTCTAACATTCTGGTAAATAAATCACAATCCCTTCATGCAGTAAATACAGCTATTGCCATATCAGTTGTAGAAAAGGGTTACAGACTGGGAAAGTGGGTACTAGGTATTAATACATTAAAACACCTATAAAATATATAAATGTAAAATATGTATTAATATTCATTAATTCATATGACAAATCTTGCATATTCCACAAAAAGTGCACTAAGCATATCTGTGCCAGGTATTGGGTATAAAACAGTGAGTAGAGAAGCTCTTGTAGTGTCTGGCCTAATGGAACTCAGGCTGTTGGCTGCGTGAATTTCCTGTTCCCCTCTTTCCTTTTATCATCATTATATTTAATTTTTAAATAAATATTTATTGAGTACTGAGTCTTTGCTCAGTACTCTGAAAAGTCTCATGTGGGATCCAAAGGGCATGTTTTATGTAGTTTATGACCTCAAAGTGATTATAATTTGGGTGGAGGGACAAAATTCATGAACACATAATAAAATCAAAGAAAAGTAGGATATAGGGCATATGTCCTCATTGATAGGAGATTGCAAATGTGACACATCGCTTTGAGTGGGTGTGGGGGACGCTTACCCCTGCTGAGGGTGCCCAGACACCTCACAAACAGGTCAGTAGCAGCAACAGGAAACAGTCTCCCATGGTTGACTCTTGGTCCCAGTTTCTCTGTGTAGCCAACACCTCAGTGATTCTTCAAAACCAATTTATTTTTTGAACATCCTCACTGTGACTGTTTCCCTCCTAGCTGACGTGAGTGTTTCATTTCCATAGTCTGTGTGCTTTTTGAGTTTGAATTGCCCCAGTCTGCGTCCAGTGTCCTTGTAACATTCTTCACTCCCTTTCTAAAGGAATTGGTAAAAGTGTTTGCCTTTTTTTATATGTTGGTGACACCACTGAGTACATTAAACCCTCTCAGTAAGTAGATCTAAGGACAGCCCTGGAATTCTTTTTCCAGCACTGAGTCCCTAGTGGCTGATAAAGACATTCCCCAAAGCAGTTATGACAGCATGGAGAAGCACAAGTGTGGAGAATGATGTGTTTCCATAATGGCACATGAAAGGGGAGTCTTTCATTCAACAGAGTGCAGAAAATGGCCCACATAGGAATGAGTATAGGACCTCTGCTGATTAATGCCATGAAATAAGCTTGGCATAGACTTTCCGAAATAGAGCATTACTGATTGGCAAAGCCCCCACTGTACATTGGAGAGAGAAAGACATTTCATTATATAATTTCTATGTATCCTTTTTATTTGGGAGGGGGATTAACAGACTTTTGTCTCCACTTCTGTTAAGCACTTTATGAACCAAGGCCTTCCCATTACCAGACAAAGACACAGTTTCTGCTGGCTCTCAAGACCCTAAGCACTTCTACGTACCTCTGTGACTCAGAATTCCATGAGGACGATCATTTTTTGGACACTGTTCAGCAAATGGGTGGAAATTGTTTGCAATGAGTCTCACTCAGCAACTCAGAGTGAACTGCTCTGTGTTCTGCTTTGTCCTAGTCTGTGGAATTAGCCTTAATAAAATTCACATGCCCAAGACCTGTGGTTGCCTGTGAAACTATTTCATCCAACAATGAAATATTTGGATTGGCTGGTGTGGACTACCAGCTGGCTAAACATTGGTGAGGCTGGGTGTATTGAAATGGCGTCATTAGTAGAGGTTGGCATACGGTTTGTGGCGATCCAACCACTCTAGCAGGACTGTGTCCAGCAAAGAATGGGAAATATTGTAAGAGAGAAGGTGAAACCTCAAGCTTACAATATTTATAAAGTGCTTTGCAATTGCAGATGGATTTTCTAAAGAGTCATTTTTTTTCTCCCTTTCAAAAGTTTACTTGTATATCCAAAATCATGATACTCTCATATAAAAGTAAAATAGTCCTCCAAGGAAACAATGGTGGTTTGTTAGGGGGCCCAGACCAAATTTCTCAAGAGACCATTTTACTGTTATTGTTTAAGTCATATTGACCCGGGGCTCAGAAAATGCAATCTCAGCAGCAGTCTTTATTCTTTCTACATGTTAGCTGTCTCCCATGACAAGCCTGTAGGGTAACAAAAAAATGTATGTTGAAAACTCTTACTGTTTGTTTTTTCTGAAGTTCCCTATAAAATGTCAGTATCTTTGAAGGGGTTCTTCTTGAATTGAACTCTGAGGTTGGAGATTTACCAGGCTGATTTAGGAGTTTGAAATCCTGGAATGTTTCCATAAAGTGAGGATTTACAGTTCATAAATATAATGACAAAAGTGTGAAGATACATTTTTGTTCTTGAAAACTATTGGAACAAAGGTACTTTTCATAAAAAACTCCAGTGCTGCCATTTCCTTCAGACAAAAGTCTATTCTGGCTTTGTGAAGTGGCTTTTTATTGCCATTTATTTAAGATGTTCTCCCTCCCTTCTTCGTGGGGATCCACTTCCTCCTGAAGGTTGTGCAGATGGAGAGAGGAATTGAACACTGGGGCATTTAGCCAGGAATGAGCATGAAGAACTGGAAGGAGAACATGTTACAAGGTAGAGGACGTTTCTTCTGTTGGTCCCATCCCCTCCTGGGTTCAGCTTCCAGATCATTATAGTTTAATTTTCATATTTCTTCTCAGTTAAGAAGCTACATTCTTTCTTGCATATGGCGGCAAATGACCTGATTATTAAATGCCCTTAAATTGGCTATTATGACTAACTGGGGAAAGAAAAAATATACCACATTCTGGCCTTACCCAATGGTATGAGGAACGATATGGGAAAAGTGTCACTAATGGACCTTCTCAGTAGTGATAGAAGTGGTGTATAAGACTAGCGGTTGTGTAGTTCCACAAAAACAAGACCTGAGTTGAATAATAGCAGTGGATTCATGAGTCTCGAGAAAATCTCTGGACTTTCTTTCAGTTTAGGTATAAATGGAATTGATATGATTTCCAAACTCAGGATGAATGTTGGAGCTTACCTTGAGGTTAAAGAAAGATCAGCTTCTTTCTTGACCCCAATTTGCTTACTTTAACCTAGTTCTCAGGAAGGGGGAATCGTGGTTCTCTTCTCTGACTAAAGACTGCTCTATAAAATTCTAGTAATCCAGAAGGAGAGAGGGAGTGTTGTGTTCCCCTCTCCCTTGATGTTGCTATTTGGTTATAACTGAGAACAACTTGGTGTTGTGAAAAGAGCATTAAACCATGCTTTTTTTGTCAGAGGAAATAAGATCTAGTTCTGAATTGACCACTGACAAGAGTTTACTTTCCTCAAAACTGGGATGTTTTGAGGGTAAAAGGGGCTGCTATTAAGACACCAGAACAATAGGCATAAGCCAAGACTGTCTTGGGAAAATTGGGATCTACAGTCATTCTGCTACTTAAAGTATGTTTGGGAGAAATAACTCACCTCTTTAAGATTATAGTTCCTCATCTGTAAAATGGAAATTATCCCATTTTATAGGGTTATTGAAAGGATATAATGAAATAATACATGTGCAGGTACTTTGTGAACTGTGAACTATGAAACCAATGCAGGTGAAATCATGATAATTATATCAGCTGTATCAGGAGAAAACTCTCAAAGGAATGTCTACGTATTACTCCTCGGACAAGAGCAGACCTTTGAGAGCAGTAGTCATGGAAATAAACTGAGATAAGATGTGGTTTCTAGGTTTCTAAAGGAATACTGAAGGAACTGAAGTAGTATGTGCTGCTTTTGATAGTTTTTTCCTTTAAACCAATAGAGTTTTTAAGAAGAAGTAGGACCTAATGAGAGAAGAGGACTGTTTTGGAGAAAGTGTTAGGAAATGTTGACAATCCTGATAACAAAGTTAGACAAGCTTGTTTCTGTATATTCAGAATGTGACCTGAAATATAAAGAGCTGACGTTTTGGAGAATTAACTTTGCTGTTATGTTGTTGTAGCCCTGGAGACTGTAACTCAAGGATCCTTAGTCTTTCTCACATCATAATTTGATGTTTTTTGGTCTAACTTTGCTGATCGGCTTCAGACCTGCTACCTATTATGTTTTTTGAAAGATTAGAAGGAATCAAGATGGCTTTTGTAGGGCTCCTGCCACCACGTTGACAACTGTGTTCATGGTGCATGTAACCCAGTCTCCGCCCCCCTCACCCATCCATCTGTTCAGCCTACTGGCCATATTTGTCCATTAGGCAACTGGAGGCCAGTTATTAATGAACACCTTCTGTTAGCTTACATGACCATGACCAAGAAACTTCAATTGGCAGTTTGAGGTCACACAAGGCACTGGACTTTAATGTGTTTTATGTAAGAAATTTAGGGACTACCGTGTAAGTGCTACAGACATATTGATTACATGTAAATAATGCAATGTCCATGGGCAGGTACTCAGAATGACTTTTTTTGCCAAATAGGCATTTTTAACTATATAAGTACCCCTTTGAATCATCCAACATATATATACATATATACATATATGTGTATATATATATATATATATATATATTTTTTTTTTTTTGTCTTTTTGCCTTATCTAGGGCCACATCTGCGGCATATGGAAGTTCCCAGGCTAGGGGTCTAACAGGAGCTATAGCCGCCGGCCTTCGCCACAGCCACAGCAACGCAGGATCCGAGCTGTGTCTGCAACCTGCACCACAGCTCACAGCAACGCCAGATCCTTAATCCACTGAGCAAGGCCAGGGATCGAACCCTCAACCTCATGGTTCCTAGTCAGATTTGTTAACCACTGAGCCACGAAGGAAACTCCAGAATCATTCAACAAATATTTTGGAACATTGTTTGAGCTGGGAGGTGAGGCTTAGTTGATCCGCACAGATTTGTGTTCCATCTCCATTGAATAGAGTTGGGTACTGGGAGGCAACTGCCCATTCAGAATTTCCAGCTCTTAGATTTCCAGCACTCCTGGCCCAGGTGAAAACTAGTTTCTAGTTCTTGACAATGAAATATGAACAGAAGTGGAGGTACCTTCCCCCAGTTGCATCCCCATATACTGGTTGGATTTGAATGTCTACAAGATCTTAGAAGAGGAAGGGTCCACCAGGTGAAGAGAACCTGGGACTCTGAATAATCATGTAGAAAACTGCTAAGCCAAGGAAATCAATGTGAGTGAGAAATATGCTTGTATTGTGTTAAGATTTGAGAGGTTATCTGTTACAGAAGCTAGTGTAATCTTACATAGTAGAGTTTGGCACTGGGATTTTATTTACAATTGAAATACTTGAGTTTGATAACCTACTAGAATACAAAAAAAAATTAAATAGAAAATAAGAATAAAATGGGAAAATATAAATTATATTATACTGACAAAATTGGTGGTAATTGAGAACAGAGGTATTTAGTTGAGCCACAAATTTGACTCTTGAATTCCTGGAAACCAAAGCTAAAAATAAATTTTTAAAGTTATAGCTTTATACTGGCCATTAGAAGACAGCATACTAATTGCTGAGGCAAACCAAAAAAATTTCCAGACAATTCAGTTTGAAGAAAAATATTTTATGGAGTGTCATATAGAGAACATTATTTATATTCACATATAAGTAATAGTGAACAATGTCCTCAATCATATCTCAGTACATATAAATAGTGACATTTGTAGAGACATTCCTTATAAGCTATTGGCGTCTACCCCAGGGCAACCTGTACATGTGATTTGGCAGTGGTGGCTAGTTACAGAGATAAATAAAACTTACACCTCCTTGAACTAGAGAGATTCACTTTCTGGTGGGAAAGAAAAGTATTTTGCACGGTAAATATCAACACAGAGAGTAAGTACGGGAAGAGAAGTCTTAATCAGCATGTTCTGGTCCGTTCTATCAAGTGTTCTGTCTTTCCAAAATGCTCCAAAGAAAAAAAACCTTATTTTTCTTGGTTTTATTTATCTTAAAAACAGACATTTTCCATTGTAAGAATAAGGGGCTTTCTAGATACATGATAGTTCTAGGGTTTTGATAGCAGACTCTGGCAATAGCATAGAGGGAAGATGAGGAGGTTTAGGGAGAGACTGCAGATGAGGCATAAGCTTTGGATCACAAAGCCCTGAGGTTGAATTGCAGCTCTCACAGTTATTAATTGTGTAACCTTGGACAAGTTACCTCATATCTCTCAGTTGTAATTTGCCAAAAGGAGACAATAATACCTGCCTCAAAGATAATGTTTGTGAAGAGTCTGATACTTCATCCAATCACAAGTACAACCTGTCATCTGCAACACTGCTCTGAGCAAAAGATGACAAAACTAATAACCCTTCCTTAGATATTGTCCTCAATTCCTGCCCTCAACTTCTTTTTAAAGAAAAAAAAGTGAATAGCAAGAAAAGCTTGTCTCTTGAATCTCTGCATATATTCTTTGGTCAGTTCAAACCCAACAGTGTTTCTCAAAGTGTATTCTTCAGATCACCTGTATAAAAATCCTCAGAAGGGTGCTTGTTGACACTTGCTCTTGAGTTTCATATTCTTACTAAATCAGAATGTTTGGTAAGGGGCAGGAAACCTGCAATTTTTTAAAAAAATTCTCCAAGTAGTTTTTATATACATTGAAGTTTGAGAACCATTACCTTAACTACTTGGGTTTGAACTACTTTAGTGAGAAAGGCAAAAAAAATGTTGCTCACAAAAGAAGGGTCATTATGTTCATCAAACTGTTTTTATGGGAGTTCCTGTTGTGGCGCAATAGAAACAAACCTGACTAGGAACCCTGAGGTTATGGGTCCGATCCTTGGCCTTGCTCAGTGGGTTAAGGATCCAGCATTGCAGTGAGCTGTGGTGTAGGTCATAGATGTGGCTTGGATCTGGCGTGGCTGTGGCTGTGGCCATCAACTCAGCTCCAATCAGACCCCTAGCCTGAAAACCTCCACATGCCCCAGGTGCGGCCCTAAAAAAAAAAAGGCAAAACACCCAACAACAAAAAAACAACTGATTTTAAGAAGGAAGGAACATTCTTTTCCCATATTTTTGTAAATTTGTATTAAATTAAAAATATCATACGCAGTGAAAGGATAATCAGTCATGAAAGGAGTTGATTGCAAATAGTTGAATTTCAAAAATAGTAATTTGTTTATACCTGCATAGAGATTATTATACATCCTCATAAATTGATGTAATTAGCTTTACTTTTCTGCAGCCACATTTGTAGTCTTTCTTCTTTCTTTGGCAATTCTCCAGTGTCTATGAGAAGCATCAGCATAGGCTATTTTTCTTGCTATCACAAATAGTTACTTTTTTTTTTTTTGTCTTTTTAGGGACACCCCCTCAGCATATGGAAGTTCCCAGGCTAGGGGTCAAATTGGAGCTACAGCTTCTGGCCTACACCACAGCCACAGCAACAAGGGATCTGAGCCACATCTGTAACCTACACCACAGCTCACAGCAATGCTGGATCCTTAACTGACTGAGTGAAGCTGAGGTCGAACCCACATCCTTGTGGAAACTAGTAGGGTTTGTTACCACTGAGCCATGATAGGAATTCTGAATAGTTACTTCTTATCATATACATTTGTCAGTTCCTAGATGAGAAGGCTGGTCCTTTAGGAAGAGAATTTTTGAGAATTGAACCTGCAGTTGAAATAAGGCATTGTATGTACCAACCACTCCACTGCCCCCAGCCTCATAAACTAATTTCTTGATAACTCCTGTATTTAGTAAGAGTTATTTCAGAAATGAAGTCATCATCAATTTCTGAGCTATTCCTCAAGACCCTAACACTTGATGACCAAGTCTGATAAATCCAATATTGAAATATATAGAAGAATTACAGTGATTCTTGTCAGAAAACATGCAGATGAGAAGACAATGGAACAGCATTTGTAAAATATTTTAGGCTATAATTCTATACCCGCTAAAAGTATCTTTCAAAATGAAGGCAAATTACAGTAGCCAAGATACGGAAACAACCTAAGTGTCCATCAGTAGGTGAATGGATAAAGAAAATGTGGTATAACGCTAGATAGAGAAAACAGAGTAGTGGTTACTAGAGGGGAAGGGGTGGCAGAATGAGGGTGAAAGATAAAAAAAAAGTCAAAGAAAAATAAAGACAGATACCAGATGTAGAATCTAAAACACACACACACATGCACACATACATGCACACATGCGTATACACACACACACACACAGAATCTAGGGGAAAAAAATTGTAAATCCAGAGAACAAATTAATAGATAGGTAGGGGTGGGAGTGGGCAAAATGAGTGAAGGGAATCAAAAGGCATAAACTTCCAATTACAAAATAAATACATCATGGGAATTTACTATACAGCATGGCAACTATAATTACTTTTTTTTTCAATAACAATGAATTTTATTTCAATTATAGGTGTACAAAGATCATCACAAGTCAATGTGATAGATTTTGTGTCCCAAATCCTCAGTGCATCCCCCCACCCCCCAGATTGTCCCACTTGAAAAACCAAGGTTTTCCAAAATCTGTGAGTCATTATCTGTTCTTCAAAAAAGTTCATTGTGTCTCTTTAGCTTCCACATGTAAGTGGTAGCACTGGGTGTTGCTTTATAATTGTCTGACTGGTTTCACTTCGCATGATAATTTCTAGGTCCATCCATGTTGCTGCTAATGCCGTTATTTCATTCCTTTTAATGGCTGAGTAATACTCCATTGTGTGTATGTACCATATCTTCCCTATCCACTTCTCTGTTGATGGGCATTTAGGTTGTTTCCATTACCTGGCTTCTTCCCTCTCTAGCTGCTAGGATGTTTATGTGAGCTTTTTCTTGTTTCCTGAGGTAGGCTTGTGTTGCTATATTCTTTCCTCTTAGAACTGCTTTTGCTGCATCCCAGAGGTTTTGGAGTGTCATATCTTTGTATGTCATTTGCTTCTAGGTATTTTTTAATTTCCTCTTTGATTTCTTCAGTGATCCATTGGTTGTTTAGTAGCGTGTTGTTTAGTCTCCACGTGTTTGTATTTTTTGCCATTTTTTCTTGTTGATTTCCAGTCGCATACCATGGTAATCAGAGAAGATGCTTGAAATGATTTCAATTTTCTTACAGTTACTGAGGCTTGATTTGTAACCCAGGATGTGATCAATCTTAGAGAATGTTCTGTGCACACTTGAGAAGAATGTGTATTATGTTGCTTTTGGATGGAATGCCCTATAAATATCTATTAAGTATATGCCTTTCCTGGTGAGCCTTGTCATTTGTGGTGTTTTTGTTTCTGGTTGTGGCCTTTGCTTTTCTGCCTAGAGAAGTTCCTTTAAGATTTGTTGTAAAGCTGGTTTAGTGTTGCAGAAATCTCTTAGTTTTTGCTTATCTATAAAGGTTTTGATCTCTCCTTCAAATCTGAATGAGAGCCTTGCAGGGTAAAGCAATCTTGGTTGGAAGTTTTTCCCTTTTATCACATTAAGTATATCATGCTACTCCCTTCTGGCCTGCAGAGTTTCAGATGAAAAATCTGCTGATAACCTTATTGGGGTTCCCTTGTATGTCATTTGTTTCTTTTCCCTAGCTGCTTTCAAAATTTTCTCTTTGTCTTTAATTTTGGTCATTTTGATTAATATGTGTCTCGGGGTGTTCCTCCTTGGGTTTATTTTATATGGTACTCGTTGCACTTCCTGAATTTGAGTGAGTGGTTCCTTTCTCATATTAGGGAAGTTTTCGGCTATTATCTCTTTGAATATTTTTTCTGTTCCCTTCTCTCTCTCTTCTCCCTCTGGCACCCCTATAATACGAATGTTGGTGCGTCTAACATTATCCCAGAGTTCTCTGAGACTCTGCTCATTTCCTTTCAATCTTTTATCTCTTTTCTGTTCCACATTAGTGATTTCCACTAATCTGTCCTCCACCTTGCTGATTCGTTCTTCTGCCTCCTGTATTCTACTGTTGGCTGCTTCTAATGAGTTTTTTATTTCAGTTATTGTATTTTGCATCTCTTCTTGTTTAATTTTTACAGCTTGTATTTCTTTGCTCACTGTTTCCTATAAATTATCAATCTTTGCCTCCAGTTTATTTCCAATGCCTTGCATCATCTTCAGCATCAACAGTCTAAAGTCTCTTTCTGGGAGGCCTGATAATCTCCTCATCACTGAGCTGTTTTTCTGGGCTTTTCTCTTTCTCCCTTATCTGGGTTATAGTTTTCTGTCTTTTCATTTTTATAGGTTTTTGGTGTGGTGACCTTTTTGCCAACAATAGAGTTGTAACCTCTCTTAGTTCTGGTGTTTGCCTCCCCTGTGTCTAAAGTTGGTATGGAGGGGGCTTGCTGTAGGCTTCCCGATGGGAGGGACTGATGCCTGCCCACTGGTAGGTGAGGTTGGTTCTTATCCCTCTGGTGGGTGGGGCTTTGTCTCTGGATGAGATTAGAGGCTGGCTGTGTGCCTGAGGGGTCTTTAGGCAGGCTGTTTCCTGATGGGTGGGGCTGTGATCCCACCTGGATTATTGTTTGGCCTGGGGCTTCTCAGCGCTGATGGGAGGGACTAGATTTTCCCAGAAATGGCCACCTCCAGAGAAATGCAGGCTGATGAATGTTCCTGAGAGCTTCGCCTCCAATGCCCTTCCCCCACCACAAGCCACAGTCACCCCTGTTTTCCCAAGAGATCCTCCAAGTATTGCAGTCAGGTTCCACCCAGATTCCTATGGAGATTGCTTTGCCCTGGGAACCAGTGCACGTGAAAGTCTGTGTGTGCCTTTCAAGAATGGGGTCTCATCTTTCGCCCAGTCCTGTGGAGTTCCTGCACACAAGCCCTGCTGGCCTTCAATGCCATATGTTCCGGGGGCTCTTTCTCCCTGTGTCAGATCCCCAGGCGTGGGGATTTGACGTGGGGCTCAGAACTCTCAGTCCTATAGCTGAGTCTCTGTGATACAGTTACTTTCCAGTCTGTGGGGCTTCCCACCCAGGAGGTATGGAATTGCTTCTATTGCATAATTGCCTCTCCTACCTCTTGATGTGGTCTCCACTGTGTCTTCTGGAGTAGAATATCTTTTTTGGAAGTTTACAGTCCATTTGGTTGAAGGCTGCTTGGCATTTGGTTGTAGTTTGTTGTTTTTTGGGAGGAAGTTGAGCTCCGGTCCTTCTATTCTGCCATCTTAATCCAATCTCCGGCTGCTATAATTACTAATACTGTATTGAATGCTTGAAAGTTGCTAGGGGAGTAAATCTTAAGTTATCACAAGAAAAAGGAAAAATTCTATAACTGTGCGGTTATGAATGCTAATGACTTATTGTGATCATTTTGCAATACATACAAATAGTTAATCATTATATTGTATACCTTAGATTAATATTTTATGTCAGGTATACCTTAATTTAAAAAAAAAGAAGGCAAAATAAAGACTTTTCTTACCAACCAAACCTGAGAGAATTCAGGGCCAGCAGATCCACCCTAGTAAGAAATGTTACAGAAAGTTTTTTCAAATAGAAAAAAAATGACTTCATAGGGAAGGTTGGATCTCCACAAAGGAGAAAATCACAGTAGGAATAGTATCTATGTAAATATGTTTAAAAATAGTTTGCTTTTCCCTTTTTTATCTGGTTAAAATGTAATTGACTGTGTAAATAAAAGATAATAGTAATTTGGCAGAGTTTATAACATATAGAATTGAAATACACACCAGCAGTAGCATAAACAAGGAGAAAGGGCAAATGGAAGTATACTACTCTTTCTCAGAAGTATACATAAACTTGTGTAATATCCTCGGAAGGTAGACTGTGATATATTAAAGATGTGTATTATACAGCTTAGAGTAACTACTAAAATAATAGAAGAAGTTATATCTAAAACAATTAACAAAAGAAATGAAATAAAATCATAAAAATACTCCAAACAAATAAAGACATAAAAAAGAGGAAAAAAGGAACAGACAACTTATGGGATAAATAAATATCAAAACCAAAGATGATAAATTAAAACTTAACCGTATTGATAGTTATATTACATGAAAATGGCCCATAATCCCCTATTAAAGGACAGAGACTGTCATTTTGAATAAAAAAGTAATACTCAATGATATGCTATCTAAAGGAATTCTACTTTATATATAAAAACACAACAGTTTAAAAGTAAAAAGATGGTAAAAGGATGGGAAAAGACTGGTCATGCAAACACTAATTTAAAAAAATAACTCAGAATGGCTACATTAGTATTAGACAAAACAGTTCAGAACAGGAAATATTACCAAGGATGAATAGGTACATATTAAGACAACAAAATGATACATCAAAAAGTACCAATCCTAAATTTATGTGCACCTAATGAAAGAATATTAGATTTCATGAACTAAAACCTGAAACTACTGAAAACACCAATAGACAAATCCCAATTATAATTGAAATTTCAGCATTCTTTTCTAAGTAATTTGATAGAACAAAAAGACAAGTAAGGCAATGGAAGTCTTGAACAAAACTGTTAACCAATTTGACTGTCATTTATGAAACACTCCACCCTAAAAAAGAAAATACACATTCTTTTCCAGTACACATGGAACATTCATCAAGATACACCATATGCCAATTCATGAACCAAATCTCAACAACTTTAACAAGATTAACTTGTGCAGAGTATGTCCTCTAACTACAGTGGAATTTAGTAGAAATTGCTTACAGAAAGATGACAAATCCCAAATATCTGGAAACTAAACAAAACATTTCTTCTTTTTTGCTTCTAAAATTTTATTTTATTATTTTATTTTTTATTACAGTATGGTTGATTTACAATGTTTTGCCAACTTCTGCTGTACAGCGAAGTGACTCAGTCACAGATATTTATACATTCTTTTTTAAAATTGTTATCCACCAGGAGACTGGATATAGTTCCTTCTGCTGTACAGAGTTTGCTATTCTAAATGTAATAGTTTTCATTTACTAACCCAAACTCCCAGTCCTTACTTATACTCTGTCCTTTCTTCCCTTGGCAAACACAGTCTGTTCTCCATGTATGTGAGTCTGTTTCTGTCTTATAGCTAGGTTCATTTGTGCCATATTTTAGATTCCATATATAAGTGGTATCATAGGGTATTTGTATTTCTCTTTCTGACTTACTTCACTAAAGTGATGTAGATAAAACATTTCTAAACAACTCATAGGTCAAAAATCTGTCACAGAGAATATATAACTAAATAATAATAAAAAGCCAATATATTAAAATTTGTGGGATAGAGCTAAGGAAGTACTTAGAAAGGAATTTATAGGATTAAATAATTTTATTAGAAAAGAAAACTAAATCAGTGGTTTGAAATTTCACTTCTAGAAACTATGAAAAGAATAAATTAAATGTAAAATAAGCAGAAGCATGGAAATAATAAACAGTTGAATAATTGAGATAGAAACCATAAAAAACTCATTCTTTGTAAAGTCAATAAAAATCAGTAAAATTCATTGGCCTCTCTACAGATTGAGGAAAATGAAGAAGACACAAATTACTTGTATCAGGAATCAGACAAGAGAGCTTTACAAAGATCCTATGTAATTTAATTAGAAGGATAGGAATGTTTGAAAAAACTTATAGCAGTAAATGTGACAACTTAGAGGAAATAAACCAATTTTTAAAAATATAGTAACTTCCAGAGCTTACTTAAAAGCAATTGATAACCTAAATAGTCCTATAATCTATAAGTAAATTGATTTCATAGTTTAAAACTTTCCTATCAAAAAATCCCCAAGCTCAAATGAATTCACTGGTGAATTCTGCCCATTAAGAAAGAAATTATACAATATTTACTCAAAATATCCCAGAAAATAGGAGGAGGGGGTATTTTCTAACTCATCTTAGGAGGCAGGAATTAATGACACTAAAACTGTATTGACAAGGAAAGAACTCCTACAGACTGATATCTGCCTGAATGTTGAAAAGAAGCATTGCCAGGGAGTTCCCATTGTGGCACAGCAGAAATGAGAGTTTGACTAGTATCCATGAGGATCCAGCCCTGGCCTCGCTCAGTGTGTTGGGGATCTGGTGTTGCCTTGAGCTGTGGTGTAGGTCACAGACTCAGCTTGGATTCTGCATTCCTATGGCTGTGGTATAGGTCAGCAGCTGTAGCTTTGGTTCAGCCCCTATCCTGGGAACTTCCACACGGTGAAGGTGCGGCCCTAAAAAGCAAAAAAAAAAAAACAAGATAGCCACTAACACCACCAAACCGTTGAAAATAGCATTTTAACAAATGAAATGTTGAAATGTATAAGATGGATAATAGATCATGATTAAGATATTTTTAAACCAGGTATGTAAGGTTAGTATTTATATTAGTAAATTAATACATTCAACCCACTTCATGTGCCTGTGTGTTTGATCTCAGTAAATGCAGGAAAAAGACGTGACAGAATTCAACACCCATTCAGGGATTAAAAAAATAAAAATTCTCAGAAAGATAGAATTAGATAGCAACTTAACCTTCTGTTACAATAATATTTAATAGTAAAAGCCTGAGTACTTTTCCATTAAGAGCAGGAAGGAAGCATTAATATCTGGTATCACCACTTCTCATCAGCATTGTATTGGAGATCCTAGTGAAATTAATTGAAAATCAGATTATATATGTGAACAATTTGAAAAGGAAGAGTAAAAGTCTTCACAGAAATAAGTAATAACTGTTTTAAAAAGCTACTTGAAATAAGTGAATTTAACAAGGTCAAAGGATACAAAGTCAATATGTAAAATTCACTTTTTTATATACAAGTCACAAATGACTGGAAATTGAAAATTTCAAATACCATGTAAATAGTGTCAAACTTTGAAATACACTCTTAGTGATAAATTTAACAAATTATGCACAAACTTGTACGGTGAAAAGTAAACTCAGTGATGAAAAAGCATTTTAATAAATGAAAAGGTATACGATGTTTATCAGTCAGATGCCTAAATAAATTTTAGGTATTGGTTCTCCCCAAATAGATGTATAAATTCAAGGCATTTCAATCAAAATCTCAGCAGTCTTTTTTTGCATCTCAAATTGACAAACTTTCTAAAATGTGTGTGGAAATGCAAATGATGTAGTATACCTAAGAAAATTTTGAAAAAGAATAAAGCTGGAGGATTTTCCTTATTTTTTCCAAAATTGCTACAAAGTTATAGTTTTTAAGGCCGTGTGGTAATAGTTTAAGGAAAGACTTATAGATTAATGGGACAAAATAGAGAGTCCAGGTACAAATGTAGGTATATATGGTTGATTTTTGTTAGAGTTCCTAAGATCATTTAATGGAGAAGGAATTCTCTTTTCAGCAAATGGTGTTGGAAGAACTGGCTATCAGATGGAATAAAAAGAACCTAACACTGTATACAGTTATTAATTTGATGTATCATGGTTCTGAACATGAGAGATAGAAAATGTAATACCTCTAGAAAAAAGTAGGAGACATTTTTGTGACCTAGGTGAGAAAAAATCTTAAAACGTAAAATAAAATAAACTTTATCAAAATGAGAACTTTGGCCCTTCAAAATGTTCAGTTATGCAAATGAACAAATAAGTCACAGACTGGGAGGAAATATTTTCAAAACACGTCTGATAAAATATCATTCCCAGGGAGTTCCCATTGTGGCACAGTGGTTAAGGAATCCAACTAGGAACCATGAGGTTGCGGGTTCGATCCCTGGCATCGCTAAATGGGTTAAGGATCTGGCGTTGCCGTGACCTGTGGTGTAGGTCGCAGATGCGGCTCGGATCGCACGTTGCTGTGGCTGTGGTGCAGGCCAGTGGCTACAGCTCCTGTTAGACCCCTAGCCTGGGAACCTCCATATGCCGTGAGTGTGGCCCTAGAAAAGGCAAAAAGACAAAACAAATATATATATGTATCGTACCCAGAATATACAAAGAACACTTCTATTTCCATGGTAAGAATAGAAATAACTCAGTTAAACGTGAGCAAAAGATCTGGATAGACAGTTCTCTGAAGATGATCTATAAATGGAAAACAAGCAAATCAAAAATTTTCAATACCACTAATCTTTAGAAAAATGCAAATTAAAACCACAATAAAATGCCTATTCTTAAGCACTAGAATAGCTAAAGTTAAAAAGATTGGCAGTATCCATTGTTGGCTGGGATATGGAGCAATTGGAACTCATACATCACCATAGGGAATGCAAAATGGTGGGACGGCAAAATGGATAAAGTTAGGCTGTTTCTTAGAAAATTAAGCAAACATTTCCCATATGTATTTACTCAGAGAAAAGAAAACCTATGCCCAGAAAGACTAGCTTGTCAATGTTCATAGCATTTTTATTCACGGTAACCTTGAACTGATTGTGATATATCCATACTATTCTGCAAAAAAAAAAAAAAAAAAAAAAAAAGACCACTGATGCAAACAGCAGCATGATTAAATCTCAAAAGCATTTTGCTGAGTGAAAGAAGCCAGAAAAGAGTGGACACTGTATGATAACAATTTACTGAAAATTATTTAATTAACAAAACCACAGTGTCAGAGAGCAGATCACTTGGCGGCAGTTACTAAGGAGGAGAGGATTAACAAGAGGCAAAGGAAAGTTTGAGGTGATTAAGAATACTTGATTATGGCTATTGGACCATGTAGTCAAAATTATTTAATGTTATTGTATGTAAACTATGAAAGCGTATTTGAAAAAAAAAAAAGGAATCCAGAAAACTGGTTAATTCCAGAGTCATGCAAGGGAAAAAAAAACTTCCTCTAGAAAATCTTCTTGTGCCTGATAGTAAAGAAGTGTGTAGAGAATACTGGGTCATGTCACAAGGGCAAAAGGACCAGTGTAAAGGAAGGGCTCCAACTGAGCAGGTCAGAGATAGCTTAAACATGAAAATAAATAATGATACAATGGATTATACCTCATTGGATTAAGTGAGAATCAACCAATCCACACTGTTATAAATTAATGAAGAAAATCAGTGGAAGGAATAAAGAGAACACTGTTCTTTACAGCTAAATGCCATTCATGTAAGGACAGAATAGTGGTATGAGAAAGTCATCAATGGACACTAAAACTAGTAGCTAAAATTTTACAACAGACCGAATATTAACATTGTTTCAAGGTGTCTTATCCCTCCTAAACGTTCTTAATTATAAAGAGAAAAATAGTAACTTTATAGTGGAGAAAACTGACAGATGCCACCTTAACCAGGTGATCAAAGCTAGCATGGCCAATATTGAGATAGACATCATGTGTGCACTGAAAACATCTTCTGAGAAGATGCTTTGCAAAAATGCATTTCCTTGCAAAAATGCATAACCTGAATCTAATAATCAGGCAGTATCAGACAAACACAAATTATTTTTTTTAATTTATAATGACTTTTATTTTTTCCATTATAGCTGGTTTACAGTGTTCTGTCAGTTTTCTACTGTACAGCAAGGTGACCCAGTTACACATACATGTATGCGTTCTTTTTTCTGATGTTATCATGTTCCATCATAAGTGACTAGACATAGTTCCCAGTGCTATACAGTAGGATCTCATTGCTTATACATTCCAAAGGCAATAGTTTGCATCTATTAACCCCAAATTCCAAGTCCATCCCTCTCCCCACCACTTGGCAACCACAAGTCTGTTCTCCATGTCCATGATTTTTCTTTTCTGTGAAAAGGTTCATTTGTGCATATATTAGATTCTAGATATAGGTGATATCATATGGTATTTGTCTTTCTCTTTCTGACTTCACTTAGTATGAGAGTCTCTAGTTCCATCCATGTTGCTGCAAATGGCATTATTTTACTCTATTTTATAGCTGAGTAGTATTCCATTATGTATTTATACTACATCTCCTTAATCCAGTCATCTGTCGATGGACATTTAGGTTGTTTCCATGTCTTGGCTATTATGAATTGTGCTGCAATGAACGTGTGGGTGCATGTGTATTTTTCAAGGAAAGTTTTGTCTGGATATATGCCTAAGAGTGAGATTGCTGGGTCATATGGTGGTTCTATGTATAGTTTTCTAAGGCATGTCCATACTGTTTTCCATAGTGGTTGTGCCATTTATATTCCCACCAGCAGTGCAGGAGGGTTCCCTTTTCTCCACACCTTTTCCAGCATTTGTTATTTGAGGACTTATTAATGATGGCCATTCTGATTGGTATGAGGTGGTACCTCATGGTGGTTTTGCTTTGCGTTTTCTCTAATAATCAGTGATGTTGAGCATTTTTTTCATGTGCTTATTGTCCATCTGTATATCTTCTTTGGAGAAATGTCTATTCAGGTCTTCTGCCCATTTTTCAATTGGGCTGTTGGCTTTTTTGCTGTTGAGTTGTATAAGTTGTTTGTATATTTTAGAGATTAAGCCCTTGTCTGTTGCATCATTTGAAACTATTTTCTCCCATTCTGTAAGTTGTCTTTTTTTTTTATGGTTTGCTTTACTGTGCAAAAGCTTGTCAGTTTGATTAGGTCCTATTGGTTTATTTTTGCTCTTATTTCTGTTGCTTTGGCAGACAAACACAAATTAAAGGACACTTTATAAAAGAACTAAAATGTATTCTTCAAAAATTTCAAGTTCAAAAACAAAACAAAAGGCTCAGTAACTGGAACTCCAGATTAAAGGCGACAGTAAAATATGTTTTGATCTTGGTTTGGATCAGGAAAACAATAGTTACGAAAGACATTAATGACAAAATAATAGTTATAAAATAGCTATAAACAAGTGAAATTTTAGGCACAATTTGAATTGGGACTTTTCTTAGATAATAGTGTTATATGAATATTAAACTTCCTGATTTTGAAAACTTCACCATGGTTATATAAAATAATATTTTTGCTTTTAGAAAATGCACACTAAATTATTTAGAGGTAAAGGGGCATGATGTTTTCAACCTGTTCCCAAATGGTTTAGAAATAGTATAGATACATATGGAGAGAATCATAAAGCAATATAAACAATTTGTGAATCTGGATAAGAGATATATGGGAGTTTTTTGCAATAGTATAACTTTCCTTAAGCTTTCAATTATATTAAAATAAAATGTTGTAAAAAAACAACAACCTGATTTAAAAGGGTCTGGGTTTCTTTTTAGATTCATCTTTCATTCTCTTAATACCTTGACAGCCATCAGTTGAAAATCTACCATGTGCTAGGAATGAATTCAAGCTCAATCAGCTCTATAGAAACAAAGCTCAATATATTGTTTCTAATGTCAAGGAGTTCACTCCCTAATAAATATAGAACTGGGGCAAGTGTTGTAGCAAAGCTGGTTCAGGACAACATGTGAGACCCGAAAGAGGCACCAGTGCAGATTTGGGAGGTAGGGAGACATATGGAGGCGATGACCTTTGAGCTACATTTGGAAAGTTGAGTAGGGGTTAACCAGGTGCAGAAGGCTTCCAGGCAGAGGGGGCACAGATACGAAAAGAATGAATTCAAGTTCAAATAAATGTGTTCAAAGATATGCTAGTTGGTTTATTATGAATGGTTAAGAAGAGGTAAGTGGAAGAGAGGTGAAACAAGCCCTGAGAGCAACCAAGGTCAAATTATAAGCCTCCTCAATGCCATGTTCAAGGTCTTTTCATTGGACCTTGCATGTGACATTTTGGGAAGATAGTCAAGTAGAGATGTTCTTCAATACAGAAGAGTCTGTGGTTCAGGAGGTCAGTGTTGGGTTGGAAATAGACTTCTGCAAAACATCAGAGTGCAGAGGTTGTCGAAGCTGTGGGGGTGGCTGGGCTCACCAAGAGAGGGAGATGGAGCATGAAGAAGAGAAAATGGTAGATCCCTGAGATCATCAAAGCCTACAGGATACCAAGAGGGAAAGAATGCAAGTTCAGAAAAAGTTGGAGGATGGAGTTCCTGTCATGGCTCAGTGGTAATGGACCTGACTAGTATCCTTGAGAACATGGGTTCTGTACCTGGCCTTACTCATTGGGTTAAGGACCTGGCATTGCTATGAGTCTGTGCAGGTCACAGATATGGCTCAGATCCCGCACTGCTGTGGCTGTGGCTGTGGCTGGCAACTGCAGCTCCAATTCAACCCCTAGCCTGGGAACTTCCATATGCCAAGGGTGCAGCCCTAAAAAAAAAAAAAAAAAAGAGAGAGAGAGAAAGTAAAAGTAAGAGGAAAACCAGGAGAGAATGAGATAGTAGAAACCAAGTTCTAAAAAGGGGAAGGGATTTCAGTAATAATAACAAAAATACAAAAAGCTTAATGTTTAAACTTTCATTCCGAAATGAAAATCCTATATATAGTATCTGAACTAAAAATTCATTTCCTCAGTCATCTACACAGTCCTTGCAGTGTGATTTACTGAGCTCTGTGGGTGAGTAGGTCAGCTGCCATGCCCCACCTCCTCTGTTTATACATCTTCAGCAGGAAAAGTAAGGAACTGTATCCAGCTGATTTCCAAAGTCTTTGTGTTTGCTGCTTTAGCTTGCTCTGATATTACAGTTGCTTGCTCAGGATCCAGGACTTAGATTTTTCCATGTTAATGGGAAACAAAGTTGCATGTTTCGTCTACACTGTGATGTGGCAGGGACTGCAGATGTGACTTATTTCTAAAAAGGGCAGAGGCAAACCTTTGGAAATATATTCCAAATAATTCTAACAGTCTGTAGTCATGTGAAACTTCAAGAGTTGAAAGCAACAGAAGAAAAGGGACTGTGATTTGTTAGCCCTGCTCAACCACATGGCTTCATTTACATCGTTACATTGGGCTGTGATGTGGGGCTGAGGTTAAAAGTTTAGTCTTTAGACGAAACAGGTGATTCACATGTTGTCACACAGGAAGGGCCCAGCCAGAGACTTTCATACAGACTGTTTCTGGTTTTTACAAGAAAATTAGTTGTTCGTCCACTCAAAGGTGTTGGTACACACATGTCTTTTGTGTGCTTCTCCTATCAGTTTTTCTCAGCAAAGAACTGTCTAGCATATGCTTTGTGTAAACCCATTGTTGAATGCAGATGAGGAATAGAAAGAAGAAAATGACACAGCCCTAGATCACAAGGAACTTTCCATCTAACAAGGGCAGGCCAGTACAGCAATGTGTAAAGTGGGATCAGTGCTATGGCAGAGGAAAAAAAGAAGTCTTAGTGCACTGTGTCCCATTGTAGACACAAATAGCCCAGCAAATCTTAAGATTTGAGTTGTTACAGCAGGAAGCCTCGGAAAGAAGAGACAGTATACATTTGAATTTGGCTCTCAGCTACAATATTAATTAGAGATGATACAAATTTATATGAAGTCTAGATAGTTAAGGTAGGGTGAATTTCCTTTTCACTTGCCCCCCTTCCCAAGGGAAGGAAGACAGAGCTTCTAGAAGGATAATTTGTTTGTCTTTGGGGCTCTTATTGTGGTCACCTGTGAGGTTCTTCAGCTCCCCTCTCTTTATGTTCTTTATATATGAAGGAGGATTCTGAAAAAGTAAAACATCATGTATTTAATAGCCGCTTAAATAGCTCTTACTCTGTGCCAGGTCCTTTTCTGATTTACGGATATTAATTCAATGCTTTTAATAAACATGTAAAGCCATAGTCCCATCTTGCAGATAAATTGAAGCACAGAAAGGTTAAGTTATTTGTCACAGTCACATTTATTTGATTTCATTTTGTGGAAAGTTCTCAGAAGTGAAAAGCGCCTAAAACTGTTAAGAAAGGAAGGGCAGGGCCTGACAAATGGCATGACAGAGGCTTAGAACTTTGATACCATCTTCAGTGCCTCTATCTCCGCTTCAACTGCCCTCTTCAGAACCTATTGCTCTTCCCTATAGTGTCCCTCAAAGCACTGCCCTTAGGAGTTCCCCGGTGGCTCCATGGTTTCAGGATCTGGCATTGTCACTGCTGTGGATTGGGCCGCTGCTGTGGTGCAGGTTTGATTCCTTAGCCAGGAATTTCTGCATGCTGGAAGATACAGCCAAGGGGGAGGGGGAAGCACTTCCCTTATTCCTGGGCTCTGGGCACCTCCTCCGCGTCCCACACCTCAGGGGCTCTCTCTGCTTCCTGTGTTGCCTGGGTCTGCTGGTGCCATTCTGGAGAGTTCCCAAGACCGGTAGGGGTCCTGGGTGGTCCCTGTCTCTCTCCCTTTAGAGCACCCTCCATTGGTCACTGAGGAAGTACAGACCACACTCCATTCTTGCATCCTCTCAGATCATCTTTCCAAGGCCACCTCCCAGGTGTTAGCACACATTGTGACAAAACTGAACTTGTGGCTCTTCCATGTGTCTGCCTTTTTCTTAACTCCTCACATTTGCTTCAATATTCCTGCCCCACTTCTGTCTCTCATTTCCCTCTGTTAAATTATACCCAATCTTGAAGGCTTCAGATGCCTCCCTTTCCACTAGCCTTAAGTCAGATGTCACATCTTTTTCTTTTCACCTACCATGCTTATTTATAAAGCTATATCTCTTTTGTATATTTTGGGGAGGGAGGTGCTCTTTAGAAGCTGACTTAAATGGCATGAAGACTAAGAGGCTTGGCCAGGGTTAGGGTTCAAATTAGTCAAATACTTGTTCATAGTGGCAGAACATATTGTTACTGCTGCCAACCATTGGCACTCAGATGATTAGTTTTATTAAAGAGACTCACAGAAATTAGAATATGAAGCTTGTTCTTAAGTGGAATAAACTTGCAGTTCTCAAGATGAAAAGCCCAAATGCTATTTTGAGTAAAAAGTAAGAACAAAAACAGTCTAAACCAAGATGGTCTAGAAATCGTATTAAATGCCGTGCACCCACAAAGACGTTTTTTTTTTTCTTTTGGAAAAGAATATAGTAAGAGAAAAGCAGCTTTCTATTTATTGCCTTTGTTGTCTTAAAAAAGCAGATTCTGCCAAAACTATAGCAGTCGTGCAGATCTTGGCATCTGTGATCTCTAACAGGTTTCAGATTTCCGAAAATGACTCAAATCACATGTCAGCAAACTAAAGGGATGAGGGGAAATGCTGATAGGGAGCAAGTGGGTTTTATGTGCTTTTGAAATTCTAAGGGAAAAAATATGTAAAATGCTAATAAGAGAGCCTTCAATCTTTCATCTTCACTTTATGACAATGATTAAGCTCATAATGTCTTTCAGAGACTTGGGCAAAGAAAATAAGCTGGGAAATCAGTACAGCAAATGGCAAACATGCCGTGGGTGTGGATCAGACTGAGAACCAGCATCAGTGAGAACATGGTATTTGGGCAACACTGTGTCTGGATTGGTAAACTTAGATCTGTTATAGTTTTAGTCTGAAACACATTGAAACACAGATGTGGATGTGAAGGCACAGATGGGATTAGAACAGGCAGTTTAGTGATGAAAGTTCGGATACCTCCAATTTCATCTAGGTCCAGCTCACCTATCACAGAGGAGGAAAAGAAGACTCCAGAGTAGTGAAGTTGCTCAAGAGAACAGGCTGGCTGGTGACAGAACACAATTAGAATCCAGGTCTCTTGTTTCGTAGTGCTCTGTTTTTCACATTTCCTTTCCTTTTTAATTCTTCTTCATTCATCTTAAAAAGTAATGTTATAGCCTAAGAGCCTTTGATTATCTTACTGTCAAGATGAATAAGTAGAAAATAGATCAAAGTTGTATTTTCACTTCTACTGTGAAGGACCTCAACTTGATGATTTAAAGGAAGCCAACAAGATATTAGACAGTGTGTGATGGTGCATTCAGGGGCTGTACCATTGGTTCATTATTAGCCCAACTGAACTGCCAGCTATGGTAACAGAAATGTAAATAGAATATTCTTACGTCTTGTAAGACTTTAGAATGTTTGTGTGTGTGTGCATATATGTGTGTGTGTGTATATAATTTACATATAAAAGGTATTTGCTTTATTTCTTTTATTTGTGGACATCAGGACCTGCTGTTTGCTGGAACTTGTAGTAAGTAGGGAGTACCTGGAAACAAAATGTTGCTACTTAGGTAAATATCTTTGGAACATGGACTAAGAGTGTGGAAAGAGCAAGGAAGTGCAGATTGTGATTAAGTAATTTGAATTTTCCAGGTAAATATGTACAGTGGGGCCTTGACTTTTTTAAGGTAATTTAATATTATATTTACTTGTTCTGAATAACTTAGAATTCGATGTGTCACAGGAAAGCTTTCAGACCTATACAAGTACACAAGTTGCAAGAATTAGACTTGATTTTAAAAAAGCAGTAGAGTACTAATGTGGTTGAGTACAAGCTACAGATTTTTCAAAAACTATCCTCCAGGGCATTTGAGTTCCCAACTCTAAAGCAGAAATCACGGGAAGATATAAAACAGGGAACACAAAGATGTTTCCTTGCCGCTAACGTGGCCCACAGAGTCCAGCATGCAATCCAGACTGCAGCAAACTCGTGTTCTGAGAGCCACTAAGGACTAAGACTGCTTTATTCTATAGACAGCCCAGACTGTCCCAGAGAGATTAGCTCACACTAATAACGGTGCTTAGACCAAATATCTCCATTTCAGAAGCCAATTCTAAAGCCTTCATTTAGGAACTCAGAAACTTTTTATTTATTTGCATCCCTGTTCTCCTGAAATGGTAGCAAATGGCAAAAACCCTGGTCAAGGACGTTGGTATAATGCTGACTTTAAGTGGGCTCAGGTCCAGGAGGGCGTGGTTCATACACATTTCTTTTGAAAACTAGGTTAGAAATGTGACCTAATGCTAGAAACGTCCGTAGCTCCTGAAGAGGAGGGAGCTGTGACAATCTGGTGCTGGAGAAAATGGCAACTTGCCATCCTGGCAGGATTGCTCCATCAGCTTCCAGGACACGTTCCTCTAGTTTATTTTAGGAAGCAGTAAACTACGCTAGAGGGCAGACTAACCTAGACCTTTTTTTTCCCCTTCCCGCTCAGTCTATTGTGTTTGACAAGAACCGTTATAGAAATGTAGTCCTGCATGCGAATCAAATTGGGGCTATGTTTCATTATCACTGATGGACATCGTGCCTCCGCTGATATTTCCATATTTAACTTTGCACTCAGGGCATTTAATGTCTTAAATGCTTAATCTAGATTAGGTTTAAGGGCAATAATAACAACCAGAGCCTATGGAGACAGTGAATAGCATATGATTATTACAGGCCATGTTAATGGAAAACAAGCACAAACTGTGAGAAGGAGGCAGTGACCAGGTACACAGAAACCTTTTCCAAAGAAACTGGAAACATATGAGCCATCATTGCAGTGATATAAACTGGATTCAGAATGCTGATTTATGCCTAATATGGTGCTTTGTGATTTCTCATTTTTTTTTAATTATGAAATCTCATTTCCTTTTCTTTGGTGTGACTGTGAAGCAGTCGAGGGAGGAAGAGGACAGCTGAGTGGAGGCAGATGGTCCCAGAAGTAAACTCAGATGGTCCTGTATCATCTCAGACCCTTCAGCCCTTTTCATAATTTTTAGATATAGTGGAGAAGGGTGGAGAATTTTCAGGCTGATCACTGGGCATAGATTTTATGATGAAACTGTTTTACTGTACAGCTGTTCCCAAGTAATTCTTTTAATTTACCCAGCTAACAGGAAGAATTATTTTTCATGGCTAGTGGTTGTCTAGAGAAACAGAATCAATAGGAGATAACTACATATGATACATGTTAATGTACATATAAATGATATATAGTAGGATAACTAATAAGAGATCTACCTATTTATAATCTTATCTACCTAATATATTAAAAGGACAATTGACTCATAGGATTACAAAGACTGAGAAATCTCATTATTTGCAGATAGTTCCAGTTACACATCCAGAACCACCCTCAACAGACATTCCCAGGATAATATTTAACCAAATATCTACGCACCCCGTACCCAGTCACGTTAACACATAAAATTATCCGTCACAGTTAGTCTCTTGTGTTGCATTTGTGTCATGCTTTAGAGATTATAAAGTGCTTTCCTAAACATTTCTTTTGGTCCTGTGAGCTAGGCAGGGCATATTGTCATTAACATTTTCACAGGTGATGACTGTGACCAAAAGTAATTGTTAAGATACTGAATGATCTCATGGCTTTTTCAGATTATGAAAATGAAGCATAGAGAGATTTTGTGACTTGACAAACATACAGTTTGTAACAGATCTTAGTCCTAAGCCCTTTTGACTGCATTTCACATTTATTTCTAAGCCTAAACAGCTACAACAAGAAGCAGATCTCCAAAAGGTGCTTATGCTGACATATAATTTCCTTAGCCAAGCTTGTCCTGTGTTATAATGTACATAGTGTACCTATAATAGGCTTGGCATTTTGTAATACATGTAACTGGAACTCAGTGGTAGTCGAGGTTAAAGCGGGCAAGAAATAAATGGAATAAGTATGTCAGCATAATTAATAATCAGAGAGCTCAGGAACTGCCCTGGACCAAGATTTCTTCCCACTAGTAACTCAGATTTGTCAGATTTCCTTTTGTTTGCTCCTTTTCCCAGACAGCATTTTTTCCCCTCTAAATGTTCTTAGGACACATAGCACATTAAGTTTATAGGATGTTTTCATTTGGTGACCAGGGCCACCAGGGTGCTTCATGGGTGTGGCCTCTTAGTGACGGCAGATGCTAAAAGGGGCACAGAGTGCAGAAAAGGGAATGGTATGCTGAACTACAGAGTTTTCATCCTCTTGATTTTATGAGTATAGAGTAGCCATCAAGATAAGAATGTTAAGTCATTCATTCGTATAAGTCAGAGTTCAGTGGAGACACATCTTATGGAGGGATAAGACTTAAAGTTGTCACAGAAAGCAAAACTCATATACAGCCACAATCACCCTTGAAATCCTCAAATCACCCTTAAAATGTAGTATATAGAGTTTTATAATCCGGTTTAACAATTGGTATGCCTAAGTGTATAATACATTGTATATGCTAAAAATGCATATGCAAATTTTTAAAAATATTGTTTTACACAACAAATATGTGTGTTAAAATCCTAGACTCACACCCAGCGTGGCATTGTGCGCATGCTTGGAGAGAAGTGTTAACTATAGCTAACTGAGGATCTCATCTCCCATCCTTTATTCCATGGCCCATGCTCATTTAGTGAGGTGACAGATTGAGTGGCAATGTAATTTTTTTCTTTTAATATTTTATTTTGGCATAATTTCAGACTTACTGAAATTATGAAAGAACAGTATGAAGAATTCCACAATGTTAACATTTTAACCACAGTTGCTTTATTCTTTTTTTTCTCTCTCTCGTGTATTTTTACAGTCCACTTAAAAAATTATTTTCCCTCATTTGTACATATATTGTGATATGCACATTCTAAGTGTACTTAGGATACAACCTCACTTGAATTGCTCTCAGAGAAATTATGAGAATGGTTTGATTAATGTTGCTGGTGTGCATTAGGAGCTGACAGAAATGGGTAAATCAGAACTGCATGAAATGAAGAAGCCCAAAACATTGACCTGGCCGAGCAAATGAATCCTAGCAACTGTAAAGAATAAAAAAGCAGGGACTTTACTTTTGGTAAAAATGCTATTTGGACTGAATTATGAGAATCTTCACTAAACCAGAATCAAATCTGCCTTTCTGTAATTTGCATCACTAATGTGCTATTACACTTTTGTGGTTTTTTTGTTTAGCATACAGATGCAAGTGACATGTATGAGCTCATGAATAATTCAGAGATCCACTGTGAGTTCTCACCTCTGATTTCCATTGTTCCTCAGCAGAGGAGGTTGCTTCCCATTACTGTCAGAACTGGAATAATTGTCACTGTGCGATATTATTGTCATTAACACTATTGAAGTGATTATTGTGATTAGGAGTGATTATTCTTACAAGTAATTATTAAGATCCTGAATTATCTGGTCTTCAAACATCAAGATACAACTCAGGCATTTCAAAACATAACTCACTGCATCTTTATGAGCCTCTAAAGATGGTCAGAAAGTTAACTACCTAAGGGAGAACTTGACTGTTTTTGTGCTCTTGTACAAGTTTAGCATAGAAGTTACACTTTCTCAAACAAATTATTTGAGATCATAGAAAAATGCTAAAACACTTCTGAGAGCCGAGTAAGGAATACCCAAAGAGGGAACCCAATGAATAAGCCAAGTCAGTTGAAGTCTGCAGTTCTTTTTAGAAATAACACTTTGTCAGCTGGTTGCCTTAATGATTTTAATGATATACTTGCAGTATGGTTTCCAAATGTAAGTCCATGGAACTAATCTCTACGACTTCCTTTGTTTGTAGAATGCTTTGTTTTATGTCACTTAGCACATCTCGCCTGGCATCCAACCTCTCCACTTCCCCCACCCCACCAAAAAAAAAACAATGAAAAGATGAAATGGTCAGTGATTGTTTTGAAGCTTACAGAGAAGCAAGTCTTTCAAATGAGTGCCTAGTGAGTGTTGAGGGGTACCAGCTGCTTGCTCTTAATATAGACAGTGGACATGCAAGTCATGGAACAGCAGTAACACTGTGAACAGAGTAAAATGTCTCCTGTGGGTATAGCACAGCGCAAGCGCAGTGTGGAAAGAGACTTGGGACAGTCCGAGAGCTTGGAGATAGAGGACAAGTGTCTCAGTGCTGCATCTGCCATTTACTAGCAGTGCAACCCTGGGCATACAAGTTAAGGCAGAGGCAAGAGGGAGGAATCTGCTTTTTTTTTTTTGTCTTTTAGGGCCACCCCCGTGGCATGTGGAAGTTCCCAGGCTAGGGGTCCATTCGGAGCTGTAGCCACCGGCCTATGCCAGAGCCATAGCAACGTGGAATCTGAGCGGCGTCTGCGACCTACACCACAGCTCATGGCAACGCCAGATCCTTAACCCACTGAGAGAGGCCAGGGATCAAACGTGTCCCCATGGATGCTAGTCTGGTTTGTTGACCGCTGGGCCATGACGGGAACTCCCAGGAAGAGTCTGTTTTTAATGCAGTATTTACTGGGGCAAGAAGTTTTCAAAAGTCATGCCATTAATCCACACAACAGCCCCAGACGCAGATGTTGCTAGCTGTATTATATTTACAGGGATACTCAAGCTCAGAGAAGTTGAAATCTGTTACCCTCCTAGAGCTAGATGAACAGGAGGGCAGGCTACTGTAAAGGATATGGGCTTTGAATCATTTGGACAAAGTTCAGATCCTCTCTCCAAACTCTATTACTTCATTGGCTGTGCATTAGAAAACTTATTAAATAAGCTTTATTTTTTTCTTATTTCTGAAATGAGAATATAATTACTCTTCTCTCCTAGGATCATTGTGAGGTGTAATTAAGATATTGCCCTCAACTGCTTATCTCAGTGCCTGAGCCTATAAAGTATGTAATTCTTCGATTTAATTATTACTAATATATGACAGAAGTGAGTTTTTCAAACTCACAAGCCCAAAGATAACAACGACGACTGTCCTCTCTTCCTGTATTATTAGATTATTTGGGGGCTGGTGAAATAATGTGAGGAAAGTATCTTGCAAATGGCTGTGTATGCACATTTTTGCGATTGTTCCGTTCGTTTCTTATGGGTATGCCCTGGGTCTCTGATCTCAGTGTGAGCTTCTGAAAAGCCAGAGTCAGGTTCTCATTTCTTCTGGACTCTGTGTTTATAATTCAGATCTCTGAAAACATAAGGTGCACAATAAACTCTCACTCAGTAACTCTTACCAACATTTATCTGCAGCACTTTTACTCAAATTAAAACCTTTTTATGTCATATTTATTATTTTTGATGGAAAACTGTATAATCCAATTTGTCTTATATAGAAGAAGGGTATTATTGAGACCCAAGAATGCTATGAGTCCAGCAATCACACTTTTATGATACTATAAATCTCCCCTTCCACATGTCTTGAATATTGTTCATAGCAACAGAACTCATTTTAAAGGGGCATGTTACTATTTTTAATACCCACAGGTGTTTCATTCTTAAACTCCTTTTTTTGCCCACATTAATTGCTACTCTTACCCAGTACTGAAATAAATGCATATTAATTTTAGTGTTGTTTATTTTATTTCTGCAGGTGCGTATTAATTTTGTAGTCCAGTTAAGCCTGTCTAGACCTTAAATGCCAGCAGTGCTCTTAAACACACATTTATTTTTTATTGTTTTTGTTACATTCTTTATTATCAGAATTAATGAATGTAGTTTTTATAAAGCTTATTACGTACTTACCCTGAAGACTGGATTTGAGTGTGCTGTTCTGGTCTGCTGAGTAAATGGAGATTTAATTACAGTTATTTAATTGTTTATTATGAACTTCATGAAATGAAACTGAATGAGCCCTTCTTACCCATTTTCCATCTTAACATGCACTTTACAAACTCATCCTTGTCTAGCTTCTATTCTGTACACTTTTTACTACCAAGTCATGAATCATAGCTACCTGTGGTTTGATGTAAATATATATATGTTGGACAGTGATACTGTGACAGTCCCTGCCTTTTTAAAAGTACCTAAAGGAGGAATATTTTATTTGAAAGCAGAAATCAAAATTAACTTTAAAAGAAATGATTTCATGAGCTACTAAAGAGGAAGATAATCTTCATTTTGGAGAAAGCACAACTGGAATTTTGAAATCAGAACCCACACTCAAAGACTGAAGGGACCTGTGGAATAAAATGAAACTCTAATATCTAACTATTTATTTTCAAAAAAGTTAAATGCAAAGGAGGATATAATGGAACATATGGATTTTAGAGGTAGCAAAACATAGTATTAAACTGTAACAATGATGGAAGTTCAGTTACCATTCCCTTTCACATTACTATGTTTCTGTGCAATCTTATGGAAGAATCTATATTTAATATAGATTTAATGAATCAAATTCTAGTCATCAAAATTTTTTTGCACTCAAAACACATTTATCTTAAGTATAAAATGTACTTAAAATGTTTATGTGATCTTGATTCGTGCTTTAAATCTGAGTTTTATGATTAAGTTTTCACTTCAAATGAAAACAGGTATTCATATTTGAACTTAGACTCTGGATACTATTTCTGTTGGCTTAAAAGCAGGAAGTTAAAAAAAAACTTGTTTCAGCAGAACTGTCTAAATCAGTATGATTCCCAATACGGTGTCAAATGCAGAGTAAATTCACAAATAGCTTTTTTTTTTTTTTTTTTACTTTAAGTGTTCTTTGAACATTGTGGAACATTGCAGTCTCTTTTCACTGTCCTGTAGATGTTTCCTTTATTAGGAAGTTCATCTCCTTCCCTCAAACCTCACCCCTGAGATGTCCAAAAATCCCTCAGGGTACCGGCTCATACCTTAGAAAGGGTTTCTCCTTGCCTTTGTCCTGGGTCCAGCTTCAGCTAGGTCAGGACAGCTAGGAGGCCAATGACCTCATAATTGTCTCTAGAGATGGTTGCTCAAAAGGAGCTGCTCAAGCAGAAGATCTCAGGTCAAACTCAGATAGCCACGGAGTTGTCCGTGATCAACACTAAGACAACTCTTAACATGGAAGAGCATCACTGTTCTGTTGGGCCTGTCGTGCTGACCCTGAGGCTCAGCTTTTTGTTCCAGTGGTTGCCATCAAGGCTGGTACAAATTCCTCCCTCTGTGACAGCAGGTTCAAAGTCATGATATTGACCTAGGGCAATGGGATAGCACTTTTTACTTGATTACACAACTATATTCTCACGGTACAAGCTGTCTCCCTCTTAAGTGTTGGAACATGTTCTAGGGGCCAGCAGTTTATAGCTGTGGGGTCACCATCCCACTTTGGCCTCCTGCCTCCAATGGGTACACAGTCAGCCTTTGTTCTCCTGTCTCGTGGGGATTTATTTCAGGGCTCTCCTTGTCCTTCCTTATCACTTGCCATTTGTCAGGATTCTCTCATTTCCCCCTGTTGGGTTTCAATATAAATCTTTTGAATTTTTATAGAGATTTACCAGCCTTCTACCTAACAACCTTCCAGATCTCTATCCAACACCTGCAAAATAGCCGTTCTGCCCCCTCCTTGATTAGCCCTCTTGTAATGTGCATTGAAGCAATTTTTTTCATAGAAAATACTGTATTTCATGAGCCTTTTTATTTATGAAATTATGGCATTTTGTGTTTTGGATAATGACAAGATTCAATTTAGAATTGTCTGAAAAACGGGAAATTTAGTAGAAATGATCTTCATTTGAAAAAGTGTACTACCATTTTAAAAATTCTTAGTTCATTTCATTGAAGAAAATCATATAAGATATTCTAGATAAAGAAGAACAAACCTAAATACTCATGAAAATATCCTTTATCAGATTTCAATCAATAGCTGTACTTTTTTTCATTTGCAATGAGGATGACAGAAGGAATATAAACAGTACTCTTAAAATTTGACACGTTCACTTTTTTGACCTTCAAAAAAATCAGATGTGCAGGATCAGTTTTTAATATTAGCTCTGCATTACATGTGGTCTACTGGGCACAAGCCCCAAATCAGTTCATGTGCTTTACAGAAAGGGACTGCAAGAATTCTCGTCCTGGCTCAGCGGTAACAAACCCAACTAGTATCCATGAGGATGAGGGTTTGATCCCTGGCTTTGCTCAGTGGGTTAAGGATCTGGCATTGCTGTGAACTGTGGTGTAGGTCACAGACTCAGCCTGGATCCTGTGTTGCTATGGCTGTGAAATATGCCACCAACTGCAGCTCTGATTTGACCCCTAGCCTGGGAACTTCCATATGCCTCAGGTGCAGCCCTAAAAAGACCAAAAAAGAAAAAGGAAAGGAAAGGGATTGCAGACGTAAGGATAAGGAGCCTGTCTGGGTGTGGTGGGATGGAAGGGCTGGATTAAAGATAGGTGACGTCGGCATGACCATGGGTAGAGGTGTGTGAACTTCCTTCCCAGTATGACCCTAAAAGATTGATGGAAGGCTCTTTGAATGTAGTCTAGCTTCAGATGACTTAAGACATAAGATAGAGTATTAGTCACAAAAATACTCAACAATATTTTCAGAGAGTAGGGAACAGAAATATCTCTCCAGTTTAGTCTTTGATTCACCCTTAAAGAGTTTCACGGGCTGTGACTACAGGATATTATGGCAGTCAAGAACAGAAAGGGCTTGAGACATCTCAATACAATGGGATTAAAATCAGCTATCAGCAAATATAAGCAAAGTCAATATTCAAAATAGTACTTTTTATTAAGCTAAGTTGAAAAAAATATATATATTTTCTTTCACTTGAATAAAACATTTGTAAAGAAGGGCAGACCTTTTGAGGGAAGGGAATGTGGAGCACTGCATTATCTCAGGGATTTTTGGGTGGATTAGTTCAGCTGGCTTGTTGGAGGTGTCAGCAGGGGAAGGAGGTGAATTTTCACTACCTCTGTTTCTTCTTGGTGGATATGTCATCAAGGACTCAGAATAATCGGAGTAACTTTCACCTCCTATTTCTTCAACTGTTTGCACTTGGACACAATTTTACTACTGATTACTCTTGGCTCCCTTATAGCCTAAGGTAATTTACCACATCAAAGTCACTGCCATTGGAATGGAATCCTTTTCTTTTTGAAGAAGAAGGCATCCTAGTCATTGTTGAGTGTGTTACCTTTACTTTAAATCTAAGGCTCATACAAGTTATTAGCAACAGGGAGAGCAATAACAGCTAATATTTATGGGCATTGTGCTAAGTGAATAACATCGACAATTTCATTTACTTCTCATGGTGATCCTGTGAGGTAGGGACAATATTCCCTACTTTATAGCAAGAAAACTGAGGCACAGGTTAAGAATCCTGCCCAGAGTCACACAACTCAAAAGAGCAAAAGTGAAATTTGATTTCAGTAATCTGGCTGCAAAGGCAAAAGCTTAACTACTATCCTAAACTGACTTTTTATTTTTACAATCAAATTGCTGGCAAAATATGACAGGGCAAATGAGTAGAACTGCAACCCAGGTTGTCTGCCTCTTGGTCTTCTGCTATTAATGATTTGATCGAGCAATGGTAATAGCTTCCGATTTTAAAGATACTCGTTCACACATATATATTACATATGTACACACACATACACACATAGTAGTCCTTACTCCATTGTCTTGCCCCTTTCTCATTTCTGTGTTTTTCTTTCTTTATTGAGAAATACATAACAAATCACATTGTATATATTTAAAGTGTACGACATGCAGATTTGATAAATGTATACATGGACAGTTACCACAATCAGGTTAATTAGTATGTACATTACATTGCATAGTTACCTTTTGTATGTGTGTATGATGAGAACACTTAAGATCTACTCTCAGTAAATTTCAGGTTTATGCCACATTCTTAATGATAGCCACCATGCTGTACATTTCGTATGTTCTTAAAAGACCTTTGCCAGGAGTTCAATTTATTTACCCTTAAGAATTTTGTGCAGATTTCTTATATAAGTAACTGTTTGCAAATTAGGAGCATCTTTTTGTCCTTCCCAACCCCAGTTCCCACATGTGAATTCTTTTTCCATTTTTTTCCCCTTTCAACAAAAAGCCATTTCTCTTCTGTGTATTCCCTTGTTGATCAATTATTCTCTTCCAGCCCAAACACAAAATTCCATACTCTTCTAAGTATCTCTAGCAATTGATTCTGTTTTTTCTTACTTGTGAATTTATCATACAGAAAGGGGCATACACATGATCTCCTTGACAGATTAATTACCATATAAGGAAGCCCCCTAGGTCAAGAAATCAAACACTCAGAAGTGTTTGCCAGCACTCAAAAGCCCTTTGTGGATGCTCCCTCATGACAAGCTCCTACCTCCCCAAAGGTAACCTCTATCCTCAACATTATATTGTTTATTTCCTGGATTTTTTTTTTTTAATATATAGTTTTACCAACTATGTGTGCATACACTGAGTTTAATTCTACCAGTATGATTCCTCGTTGTTTTACCTCTTCATTTCCTCTAAGATGTCCTATGTTCTTCCCTTTGTCACTTTCACATTTCCAGTGCAGAAATTCTCTGTTTAATCTTTGCACGGTGCATATTTATTCATCCGTTTAATCAAAGTTTGCCGTCTACTATAGCGGTGCACATTCATTTCTTGTGAATTCTCTGTTTGCCTTTTTATTTATCACTTTATTTTATCATTACATCCGAGCATTCCCTCACATCATGAAAAGAAATCAGAAATTCAGAAACGTGTTGGGGAATGAGAATGGCAGGGTATGGCACTTAACTGTTTCTTACCTTCAGAGACAAGGACTTGAGTGTGGATTCCACACTTGGTGAGCTCCTATCTCCAATCTGCAAAAGGTTGCACATCAGCTGCTTATACTCCACAAAGCAGCTGAATCAGTCCTTCCTCCCCACCCCACCCTGTGAAATACAGTAACGGAAAACAGAACATGTAATACATGTAAAACCTGGGAACTCTTTGTGCTTATTAGAAAGGGCCTATGATCTTATCCAGCCAAAAACATTTCAACATTGGTCCATTAAAGAAAATAACTATGCAGCCATCCCAAATCGTGTTTAGAAAACCATTTAATGATCGGGGAGAAATGCTCAAATTACAGTCAGTGAGAAAGGAGGACTCCAGAGTCTATATAGAGTATAACCCCAACTGGGTGAAATGAATGTATGGAGAATAAATGTGGAAGAAAATACTATAAAATATTACCAAGTTTATCTCTGGGTGGTGGTGGGATTCTGAATTATTTTTGTTGTATTATTTATATTTTTCTGGATATACCGGCTTTTCTAAAGGAGCATGTTAACTTTCAGAAGTGAAAAAAAAAGTTATGTTTAAAAACACTAAAGAATACTAATGACATCATCAGGTAGTTTGCTGTCTATTCTCTGGCAAAAGCAACCAAACAAAAACAATTCCGGAGAGGGTCGCACAAGCCTCCGTGTTAATCTGAGTCAGAGCCCTGCTCTGTGTCAACGTAGACCAGCACTTCCCCAGCAAGACAAAAAGGTGCTGCTTGGAGAGCAAAGTCCTAGAGCTGTCCAGGGCCTCAACCTGGAAGGGAGGGAATTTTGTTTTGATTACAGACATTGAACTGGCACTGCTCTGCCCTTTCTGTTCCCATTGCTTGGGTGGCTTGATCTGGGTGCTGGGGTTGTACACAGTGCCTAACTTGTCACCTTACACGTCTCTAAGCCTTTCAGTATCACCGGGGAGCCGTGCTCCCCTGGTGAATGAAGAGGCCCCTAAAAGTCAAGTCCTGCCTAATGTTTTGGTCCTTGCCACCCCACACGGCGGGGACCTGTAGGGGACCCACGGCGCATTCGAGGGCATCCACTACGTGGATTCCTTTCTTCCTGCTCTGCTCTCGCGCCCCTCCCACCTCCCTTTTCTGCCCCCATTGCCAGGAAGCAGATAGAAGCATTGGGAATCTATCTCTGTGAAACTGGGAGTTTGGGTTGCAAACTTAATTGCAGTTTTAATCAGGATAAAGATATCCAGATGTGAGAGAGAATTAAGTCCTTCCTCAGCCATGGAACAGATGCCTGCGCTAAAAGAAACATTTATTCTGTGAAGGAAGAAAATGAATACACCTGCACTATTTTGTGTCTATTCTCATGTTTCTTAAATTAAACCATGGAACAGGTCATACTAGCTCAGAGAACAAATGCAATACTTTACTCAAGAGTGTTTGATGTAAATTTCTTAATGAAGGAAGGGTAAACATAGATTTACATGCTGTTTATGGGTGTTGTAAGCATTGCAAAGGTTTACACAAAACTTATTCCCAAACCTATCATATAAATGTGCTGAACCCATTCTGTGCATTTTTTTTCCATTGAACATTTGTGAGATTTATATGTGACAACAAGTTTCAGGTGTGGCTTTCTTTATACCATTTTTTGACTGAATCAGAAAATGTTGAAGTTGGAGCTCAAGGTTGAGATCATGTTCATTTTTTATATGAAAAAAAGAAATACCAAGGTCCAAAAATAAATATATACATACATGTTATATTTATATACGACTTGAAACCTAAGTTGCAATTGTTGGATTTTTCTTCACTTTTTAAAATACCCCACAAGATCAGTGCTGTGATATTTCTCAATTGATAAGACTTTTAGCCATAATTTTTAAATGTTAAGCAAAAGAAGTAAAAAGGACTAAAGGAAAAATTATCTATCATGAAAGTGAAAATCATGGCTTGCCATATGAAGGATATAACATGTTTTTATTGCTACTAGTTACACAGTATAATTTTTAGCAGTGTTCTCATCCCAGATGACAGAAATCACCATCACACGCTAAATAAATGCATGGGCTGTGGATTAAAAAAAAGGAGAGAGGAAGATTGGGCCAAGTCTGCAGTGAAGAGGTTCAGATATCTCATAAAGTATCAGATCAAACCAGTCTTTGGGAATTTAGGGCCGTTTACTTTTGGCAAAGTCCAGTTTCCTGTTCACAAGAGCAATGGCTTCATATTATTTTTTAAACATCAAACAGGCTTTTTCAGGACCTCATTTTGATGAGTTCTGATGGGTAATCAGAAATACATGGATTAACTCTGCTTTCAAATAAACATGGGTTTAGCAATTAAAGAGAAAAAAGCTTGGCTCATTGCGATCTGAGTCCTGCCAAACTCTAAACAAGGGACTCGGCAGTTCAGGGGACAGGACAAGAGCATGTGGCTGAATGAGTTCTCCTCCAGTATTAGCTTAATAAACTGCAGGTCGTCCTTTTGTGCTCAGCTCTATCCTGGGGGATGAGCAGACTCTTGATGCCAGTATATTAGAGACTGACTATCCACCAACACCCAGAAACACCTGCATGGCAGAGATTTGGATGACTGTGAGTGTGCCAACAATTCTGTGTTTAGATATATTCCTACATATCTGACTAGCTTTCCCTTCACTGCACAGTGCAGTGTGATGGGCAGGGGTGTGGTCTCTGGAACCAGATGCCAGTCCCAGCTCAGCCATTTCCTTCTTGCGTGGCCTTGAGCATTTTACTTGACCTCTGTCTTTGCTTATCTATACAATGGGAACAGTAATGCTTCCAGTTTTATCAGTTGCTGTAATGATTTCATGAGGTAATAAACAGGTGCCCAGTAGGTGTTAGCTGTTAGCAGTATTGAACTATTTAAAATCTGAGAATTTGACTAAAATGTTTCAAAAAATTTGTCTCAGGCTATTAAGAATAGACAGCACTGTTAACTCTAATGATGGGATATTTCCAGAGAGCTGTATTAGAAGAGCATTTGCATTTTGAAAGGGCACATTTTGTTCTTTTTTATTAAAGTATAGTTAATTTACAGTGTTGTGCCAATTTCTGCTGTACAATATAGTGACTGAGTTTTATATATATATATATATTATATATATATAATATACATATGTATGTATATATATATTCTTTTCTCATACTATCTTCCATCATGTTCTACCTCAAGTGATTGGATATAGTTCCCTATGCTAACAACCCATTGCTTATCCATTCTAAGTATGAGAGTTTGCATCTACCAACCTCAAACTCTCTGTCCATCCCACTCCCTCTCTCTCCCCCCTTGGCAACCACAAGTCTGCTCTCCATGTGTCTTTCTGTTTTGTAGATAGGGTCATTTGTGCCATATTTTAGATTCCACATGTAAGTATCACATGGTATTTGTCTTTCTTTTTCTGACTTCTCTTAGTATGAGAATCTCTAGTTGCATCCATGTTGCTGCATATACCATTATTTCACTCTTTTTATGGCCAAGTAGTATTCCATTGTGTATATGTACCACATCTTATTTATTCCATTCATCTGTCAATGACGTGTAGGTTGTTTCCATGTCTTGGCTATTGTGAATAGTGCTAAAACGAACGTGGAGGAGCATGTATTTTTTGAATGAAAGTTTTGTCCAGATATACGCCCAGGAGTGGGATTGCTAGATCATATGGTAGTTCTATATTTAGATTTCTGGGGAATCTCCATACTGTTTTCCTTAGTGGCTGTGCCAATTTATATTCCCACCAACAATGCAGGAGGGTTCCCATTTCTCCACATGCTCTGCAGCATTCATTATCTGTAGACTTTTTGATGACAGCCATTCTGACCAGTGTGAGGTGGTACCTCATTGTAGTTTGTAATTTCTCTGGTAATTAACGATGAACATCTTTTCCTGTGCCTATGGCTATCCATATGTCTTCTTTGGAGAAATGACTATTTAGGTCTTCTGCCCAATTTTCGGTTGGGTTGTTTCTTTTTTGCTGTTGAGTTGTATGAGTTGTTTGTATATTCTAGAGATTAGGCCCTTGTCTGTTGCATCCTTTGTGAAGATTTTCTCCCATTCTTTGGGTTGTCTTTTCGTTTTTTATTTTATGGTCTCCTTTGCTTTGTAAAAGCTTTTGAGCTTAATTAGGTCCCATTGGTTTATTTTTGTTTTTAATGTCATTATTCTAACATCTTGCATCAAGCAAGATGTTCCTGTGATTTGTCAACGTGTGTTCTGCCTATGTTTTCCTCTAGGAGTTTTATAGTATCTAGCAAAGGCAATTTGATAAGAGATAAATATGGTAATGATGCTACTTTCAGCACTCTGAGGAATAGATTTACATTCTTTGGGAAGAAATCAAATTAACTGGAGTTTACATATTCAGCAAAAATACTGATAAGGTAATGAATTTAAAAGTAGGCAGATATGGATTTTTCTTAAAGGCTGGTCTGCATTAGTAAAGTAGATGCTTGATATGCATTTAGATAAACATTTCCCAAAGTTTGTCCTATGGAACACCAGCCTTTTGAGATGCCCCTTGCAAAAAGTGTTCTGTGGTCCAATACATTTGGGAAATGGTGAATTCCATTATGCCATTATTATCCCACCTTGGAAATTCACAGTGTTATCTTAGCTTATTAAAGTCTTTGGTTAATTCTCTGATAAAGAAACCTGTTTAAATTGACCCACATTTCCCAAAGTCATCTGACTTGGGATAACTTGGTAAATTCTGAGTTCTTTCCCAGGAGAATTTTCCTTGGGCCACACTTAGAAACGGGCTAGTATATGTCATCTAAAGAAAAAATCATGGTTTCTTTGTGCAAACCCAGACATTCTAGCAGACTGGATTTTTTTCAAAGTCGTGCAGATTGCTACCTCAATTGTTGGATTCAAATTATTTGGCAGAGTAAACCTGCTTTGTTCTACCACAAGTCTATGACATAGGCTGTCTTTCGTCATCTCATTATAGAGAAACTGAAATGTCTGCAGATAACTTCTCAATAGCTGCACTTCAGTGCTTTCATTTTCATCCACTTAGACAAACGTTATTTCTCCACTGTGTTTCCTTAGCATGTGAAGTAATTTGGAGCAAGGATTTATACATTCAGGCTTATGTGGACCCTACAGAAGGCTAGTGGGTAAAGATCCATGGAAACTGTAGACCCAAGGCCATGAATTGAATGACAAAGTGCCAGGCCTTCTGTCTCTGGTAAGAAAAGGCCCTCCCTCCATTAATCAATAGAGCAGAGGAGATTCATCCCTGGAAAACCCCAGAATGAGGGGCTTTTGCATCTATCACAGGCCAGAGATGCTCAGATTTTTTTTCTTTCCAGGCCATTAGAGTCAGTGCTAGAGTCCTTGGGTAAGGAGGCATCCACGAAGACCAAGTCAAACAAATTCCAGACCTCTCAGAATATTGGAATAAAGCACCCCATTTTTTTGACCTATTCTGTGGATTAACAATCAGGTGCAACATTAGTGGAGCACAGACACAGACTTCACTCTGTTCAGAGCTGGGGCTGAGGAACAGGAGAGGGAAACACTGGGCCATTCGCAGTGGAAGAGCAGCATTTTACCGATGCTCATGTCTTTTCCAAGCTGTGGTAGTAACAAGGGCAATGGTGTCTGGAAACTCCAGGAAGTTCTTATACTCAGTCCGTGGGGATGGCACACTGGGGATAGTGATCTGTCATCAGGAGCCAGGTGAAACAGGACAGCACTTGAAATACCCTTGAGTCTTTTGATTCTTGCTACAACAGTGCTCACATTCTACCTTCTACCTAACTTCCACATATGAATCTGTTTTCCCCACTAACCTCATGTGCCTAAAGATCAGATCTGGGTTCTTTGTGTAATGCCTGCTGCTCTGAGCACAGCACCCTTCACAGAGCAAGTACTTAAGCAGATCCATGTGGCATTAAATCCACATCTCAGATCTTTCTTGTAGCTTATTCTGGGCGAGGTGCACAGCCACGAAGGGAATAAGACAGGCACCAATACAGCAAGTGTGGCCTTGGATTCAAATGTGGTAAGAATGGGGTGCCAGTCATGCTCAGCAGGTGAGACCAGCTGCAGGAGGAGGGATGTGCAGGAGTCCTGAATGGAAGTTTCATGGTCAAATTATTCACCTCGCTTACGTCTTGGGGTAGACACTTATTCCAGAGATTAATGGGAACCAAGTGAAATCCCGAGCCCCACGTGGGTTGGGAGGTCTGCACTGTCACATAGGAACTGCAGTTCAAGTCTCTGCAATGGATTCTGGGGCTCATACACAGTTCTTGCCCCTAAGGATCTCAGAGTTTAGGAGAGAGAACCAGACAAGTAAACAGTGGATGTGTATAAGAAGGATAGGGCAGATCTGCTAGAGTGTACAAGGTAGAATAAGCCCTCTAAAGCTCAGTTTACAGTGAACTGAGGAAATTAGTAGCTAATCTAAATGACCGCTGAGTGGAAAATACTTAGTAGCCAGAAGGGACTTCATGGAAGAAGAAAAGGAGGTAAACTACCACCCTGGGTATTGGATAGGGACGGCAAGGAGTTGAGGGCCCCAAAGCATGAGTGGGGGGTGGGGGGCACAAGGCTGGAAAAGTAAAACTGAGACAAATTCATGGAGGTCCTTGCCTGCCTTCTTCAGGGAGGAGCAGAGGCCCCTGACCACCTTTCTTCTGGATCTGTAATGATTCATACATGAGTTTTTAAAAGACCACAGAGCTACCCAAAATATAGAGCCCCAAGACTGCAAGACTAGAGAGAGAGAAAAATCTGGTAATAACTGATGGAAGAGAGAAGGGGGCCTTGACTCAATAGCAAGAAAGAAAGCAAATAGAGAACCAGCATAGAAACACAGAGAAGACAGGAATATCGGAATTTACCTTCCCATTGATGTCTTAGCTTAAGAATCTCTCTGATCAAATGCCAAAAGGACACCCTTTCCTTGACCAAACATTCTAGGAAGGTATCTTCTACTTGTAACCAGTCACTGTCTGTCCCTTATATCTTACTCTATTTTCTTCACAGATCTTGTCACTCACTCTCTGGGGTAACATTTGTGTCTTAATTATTGCCCATGAGGGAAGGACTCTGCCTTTGCGTCCTCCTTCTTAGCAAAGAAAATGGTGGCCAGCAAGGATAGACACATAATAAATATATTTTGAAAGAATGAATTGAGGATCATGGTGTCATTCATTGAGATTCCCAGTAGCAGAGAAAGAGTAAGTTTTTAAGAGGAAGTGAAAAGCTTAATGTTTGACATAGTGCGTTTGAGAGGAATCATCAAATACAAATATTTGTAGGAACAATGGAATTGAGACCTCCCTCCATGAGCTATGGAGTGGGAAGCAGTCCACCCTGACAACACCAACCACAACAACAACCACAGCTAGTGTTTATTGAGCGCTTGCTGCATGCCAGAAACTATTGTAAACTCTTGGAGGGAGGTACCATTGTTATTCCCACTTTAGAGCTGAAAAAATAGAGGCTTGGAATGATTTAGGAAACTCCTCCAAAGTCGCATAGCTAAGAAGTGATGTAATTGGATCCCTGAGAAACACAGTTATTTAAGAGTTGGACAGCTGACTAGGAACTGGGGAATAATACTGGAAGAAGGAGGCCAGAGACGTTAGTGGACAACAGGAGCGTTTGAGGAGAAAGAAAATTTGACATGATTAAATAAGGCTGCAAGATGACAAAGGAAAATAATTCTTTAATTTTGAAGTTGCATTTACCTTTTTAAGAGCTTTTTCAGTGATATTGTCATCTGGACAAGTCAGATGGCAGAGGTTTGAAGAGTGACTGGGAGGTGAGTAAGGTGGTTGATCAGGCTATTCTTTTGAGGAGCTTGGCTATAAAGGGCAGGAGAGAGAGATGGAAAAATAACCAGAAGCAGACACAAAGTATGGAGAGCATTTACAAATGGGTAACATAGATATGGGCTATGGAGGAATAAATAAGTAGAGATGGAAAGAATGAAATTATAGGAGAGAAAGAAAAGTGTTGATTGTGAAAAAGATGAAGAGATGGCACAAAGAACACAAGTGCCTTGAGAGGTGGCAGCCAGAGTCTTGGAAACCGTGGTTATGATTTGGAATAGACACTTCAAGAAATGGCAGAGGAAGCTGGCGAGGACCATGTAAAAAGATTGCAGGCTTTTGGGTTTTTGGATGAATTTAAATGATAAATCTCTCAGGGACTCTGTGTGTGTGTGTGTAAGTGCATGTGTGTTTACATAGAATATTTAGCATCCTGTATGTGGAAATTAAAAGGTCATGAGTGAGACTGAGCCAAAGTGGAGAGCAGGGTGGCAGAAGGATCCTAAGGATTCTGGCTGAAGTGATGCTATGAGGAGGAGGAGAGAAGGAAAGCACCGTGGGGGAAGGTTACGGTCAATGAGAAGGGAGGGAAGGAGGCACTGAAGATCTCAGATTGAAGAGCATTGGAATTGAGGGGATGAGATGGCTGGGGCCCCAGGACTATATTCAGAGACTTCTTGATGGAGCAAACGAGGTGATGATGGGGCCCAAGAGGGATTCATAAGAGTGGGCAGCTGGGTGGACTGGAGGTGAAGATTGTTGGGTTGAGGAAGTGAAAAATCTCTGCAGGTGGGTGATGGAGGTGTCAGCCACAAGATTGTGGGTGCTGTCCAGGATGGCAGCACAACTTGCAGTAAAGAATTATGATATGGAGACAATGAATTTCATGAACGGGTTTCAGGGGATGTGGACTTGGGGAAGTGTGTAAATGACACAACAGCAGCTAGATGAGTGGGATGGCTGAGTGACACAAACCTCAAGGAAGAGAGGTCATTCCATGAAGGTGAAAGGCTAATAACTTGGAGGTGGTAAATGAAGAACTGGGGACATTCTGGAAGCTATTTCCCCACCCTAGCTCTTGCTTCACATCAACTTAGATATCTCTTGATTTTGCAAGTTGGAGGACACTCTAGATACACCTAAAAGGAACAGCCCTTATGCTGGTGCTCCACCCTGCCCCCAGCCGTCCCCCAGTTCCGCCTTCATAACTATCTTCCTACCAAGGGTCATTTTCTTTGAGAAAGATAATGAATGCAGGTTTTCCAGTACAAGTATCTCCAAAGAAGGCTAATATTTTAAGCTGTTGTTGACTATGAACTAGTGCCTGATCACTGTTCGTTCAGTTAGAAAACAAGAAAACCTGAGAGATGAGAAAATGAATGAGATTTTCCAGAGAGGCTCCAACAAGGAAAAGTCAGTTACAGGGCACCCTCCGCTGGCCTGCTTCAGTGATCCAGTCTGTAAACAGGAATTGTGACCCTGCCGTGTGCATGGGCTGTGTGAACACCCATGGAAAACTCAGGGGCAGTGGACACATAGATGACCCCTGAGCCTGAGATAGATGCTCAGGGTCCTGGTGATAGCACAGAGCAGAGACCTGTTTTCCTCGTGAATACAATCTTTTGTGCTTCCACCCTTTCTCACATCTCTAACTTTTTAAAAAATAAGACTAGGAGTTCCCATTGTGGCTCAGTGGTAATGAACCCGACTAGTATCCTTAAGGATGCAGGTTCAATCCCTTGCCTCACTCAGTGGGTTAAGGATCCATTATTGCCATGAGCTGTGGTATAGGCTGCAGACTTGGCTCGGATCCTGCCTTGCTGTGGCTTTGGCATTGACTGGCAGCTGCAGCTCCAATTCACCCCCTAGCCTGGGAACTTCCTTATGCCACAGGTGTGGCCCTAAAATGAAAAAGAAAAGAAAAAAATAGGATCAAAGACATCTTTGCAGATGAGGCAGCACAGATAATGGGGGGTTGGGAGGGAGTTTGAAGTCCCTATTTCTTGTGTGTTTTGTTTGACGGGAGGTAGAAGGCTCTAGGCTAGTCTTGGTTCTCTACCTACTGCCTTCTCTGAGCAGATTCCTGCCCCTGCGTCTACGTACATCGGCAGTACCATTTGCAGTGAGCCCTGGGTGGCAGCGTGCCAGCTCAGCACTCCATTGGGCTCCAGGGAACAAACTGCTTTCCTCTACTGATAAGCCTCTCTTGTCCTTCATCTCTGCCCCCAGCCAGAAGTGAGGAGAGTCAAACCCAATGTCAGTGTTTGTATAGATGCTGTTCAGAGACACAGCTTAGTTGTAGTGCAGATTAAGAAACACACAAAGGGATTGGAGGCCAAGGGCTCATAGAAGGGTCCACCCGGAGACTGCAGAGAGAACCTCTGCTCTCCAAATGTTTCAGCATTGTCCTGGTTATTTTCGAGGGTCATATCTAACCAGGAGTAGGTAAACTGAGAGGTGGTAAAGCAAATATGAAACTTCTGAATGCCTAAGTTTATTGGGTGGCAAAATATGCTGGGCGTTGAGACATGCCTTGGGTAGTTTGAACACTATAGACAGGTACCATGGATATTTTGGTCCTTGTTTTCTCCCTCAGATGTACAGGTTGATTGTTCACTGGGCAAAGAACTGTGGATACCCAGCACTCTAGTACTTGCCCTTTCAGCTTTTGGAGACCCAGCCAATGCTTTTGATTGGTGTTTCCCTCATCATCTTAGCTTATAAAACCTTCAGTTTTAAAGTGTTCCCTCCAGCAGATGGGTCCACATTTTCACAGGTATCTCCGTCGCAGACAAAACGGGTCTAATTTCAAGTCTCAAGTCGTCAGAGGCCACTGTTATTGCTCTTATCATGGGGACGTGGAGGAGGGAAATGAAAAGCTAAGGAGAGGGGCTGGCTGCGATCTCTTCTTTAAAGCTTCTCCTACTCCTGCTAGAATTCACTTGATGTTTGTGCATTCTGAAGGCTTCACATTTTGTTCATATATGCAGTCAATCATAACGAAGACGTTTTTCTCTTTCATATAATGTGAAACATTAAAAAATAATAGTCTGGTGATGCATTGGGGAGGTTTGCTTTTCCTACTGTGTGGTTCTTGGCCCAGAGTGTATGATGGTTGGAAAAAAATCAACACAAGGCTGCTCTGTATAATATTATGTCTCTAGTAGAGAGCAGTTTGGAGGGTTTTATGGAGCATGCATTCTAAAGGTAAAAACCTTTAATTTAACGAGTCACAACTCAGACTGATGAAACCTTACATTCAAACCTTAGATAAATAAATGAAAAAATTTCCAAAGGAGAGCAAGTTTCCAAGTGTTCACATTTGACTTAAATATTGTCTTTAAATTTTTCTAAGTTTGTTATCTTCCCCCCTTTTTGGTAAGGAATTCATCAAACAAACATACATCATGCTGGTAACGCATCTATCTTAATGATATAATATCTTGCTATTGGGGTTTATGTCCCTTCTAAAATGACTTGTCACTCTTTAGTTTTCCTAAAGAGGACTGGTGAGAGACTCTCAGGTAGAGTTTGCTAAAAACGCTTGAAGCAGCCCTCCCCATTAAACTTCTCTGTCCTTTATATTTACTGGTCTTCACTTACTGGATACCCCATGTTCTTTCTCCTTACATAACATCTCATATATTCAGAGAATTCTGTAAAGCCCATCACTTGTCTGTGGTAAGGAAGGCTTAGCATGTGCATAGGTTTTGCATATACCCTCGTGTTTTAAAAGAGGATGGAGGCAGAAGTAACAGGTCCCAGGGGTACTGATGGCTTTTTGTAAGGGATCTTAGTGTAAGGGCACGGATGTGGTAACGAGGCTACAGCACTTGATTCTGAGGCTGAATTAGCACAGTACATGATGACATTTGGCTTCCTTAAAGTCTCTCTCTACAGAGATGAAGATTTATTGTAAGAGACTTAGCAGTTGTCCCTGACTCCTCACTTTGTCATCATCCCCTGCCATCCATTCATTTCCAAATACTGGTTCATCTACAATATTCCTTGAACGCAGGCCCTTTTATCCTCCCACATTGACACCGCTCCAGGTCAAGCTGTCATCCAAAGCTGAATTATTTCTGAGCTGCCTTGACTGCCTGTGGTTGCCTGCCCTTTCCAATCCATTCTCTGCTGTGTCACAATGAATGGAATATGTCAGTGGACCTCCCATTGCCTACTGAATGAAGGACAAAATCCTTACACAGGGCCCACCAGGCCCCAAATGATCTGCACTACTCCTATCTACAGCCTCATCTTTAGTTAGAAGAAAAAGCAGACATAATGAGAGAGAGAGAGAGCTGTTTAGATAACAACCAAAAGGGACAAATGTGATATTTCTTGACATATAATGCAGTCAGAGAAACACATAGATGCAAATACAAGTAGAAATTTTAGAATAAACCCACATAGTTCTAGGTACAATGATAAATTTTCCCCCTCCTGATCTGCCTTCTCCCCTTGCTTTACTTGCAGCCTCTACCCTAAAGCCTCAAATTGGGGGTTCCTTTAAGGTCCATTTAAGGTCAGCAAACTGAATCATGACTGTCCAATAGAAATACAGTGTGAACCAAATATGTGCTCTTAAATTTTCTAGTAGGAACATTTAAAAAAAAAAAAGGGGGGGGGGAGTTCCCTGGTGGCTCAGTGGGTTAAGAATCCAGCATCATCACCGCTGCAGGGCAGATTTGAGCCCTGGCCCAGGATCTTTCATATGCTGTGGGCATGACTAAAAAAAAAAAAGAAAGAAGTGAAATTGATGTAATATCTTTTATCCAAAATATAATCATTTCAACATCTATATAACAATTATTGAGGTAGTTTACATTAATATTTTCATACTGAGTCTTTAAACACCAGTGTGCATTTTACACTTAGAGCATACCTCACTTGTATTAACCTCACTTCCAGTGTTCCATCAGTAGTCACATGGCTAGTATCCATGCTACTGGACAGAGTAAGTCTAAGCAATTGGTAGACCATTGCAGCTTGTCCAGACATAATTTCCCATTCTTCACTAGTATATATTTTGCTTTTTAGGGCCACACTCATGGCATATGGAAGTTCCCAGGCTGGGGGTAAAATCAGAGCTGCAGCTGCCAACCTACACCTCAGCCACAGCAGTGCAAGACCTGAGCCACATCTGCGACCTACACTGCAGCTCACAGCAACACCAGGTCTTTAAGCCATTGAGCGAGGCCAGTGATCGAACCCACGTCCTCATGGATACTACTTGGGTTCATTACCACTGAGTCACAATGGGATTGCCCTTCACTTCTATTTTTAAATATTCTGTGCTTTACATTTTGGATGTCTTTACAAATCAAGACAGCCCTCTGAGATTAAGGAACTGGAGTTGTTTCCCTAGAGGGATATGAAGCAGTATTCTTCCTTTTCCCCCAGCAAAATGGCACCTGGGTGCATTGCCCATCAGTCATTTATTTCAACAATTCACAAATTCTTAAGAGGAGGTCTGGAGTAATCACCCTAATTTCAGTTGCCTTCAGAATATTTGCATTCTAAAATGTCCAAGTAGTGATGCTTATCCAGTGAGAGACTTAAAAATGACTTGTCTACAGAAAGTATTCACAGTTCCTTGTAAGAATCCTAACATATGAAAGTATAAGGGATCATGATTATTATTGAATGCAACACTGAGTGGTTAAGCTTCTTGATAATGGAGATACAGCTCAGTAATAGCAAATAGCAAGTACATCTAGAATTTAGGTTCCTGATTTTCTGAACCAGTGCTTATTCTGTCTGTTATGTAATGTGAGTATTGATAATTCACAGGGCTGTGAGACCAGTGAACCATGTTTCTCTTACCTCTAATTTCCATCAAGGGCCATATAGCTTGACTGCTCAGCATGCATGACTAGTAAATGCAAATGTCCCCTAGGTTAATAGAAAGGCAGTGGTCAACTGAGTACAAGCCAACTCTGTCCAAAGCAGCATGTCTTTTGGTGTAGCTAAGTCAGGAATGTAGCCAATCTTTAACCAAAATAAGGCCTACTAATTGCTGCTCTTCCTCTAAATAAAAACGCTCTTTACTTATGTACTCCACTCCACTCTTTTTCACACTTAGCTAGAAGAATCTCTGTTCACAATAGTAGTCTCCTTTTGGTGAGACTAACTGCTATTCAACCCTTGAGCCACCACCAATGTCCTGGTGGGAGAGGGAGAACCGTCCAGATAATTAGATTCAATTTTTGTTGCAAGCTGCTTTTGTTTCAAGCTGCTTTTTCTCATTTGAAAAGGACCAGACCCCTTATCTGTACCACTCCTTAGTCATGTGTGAAGAGTACCACCGTTATTGGCAATAGCTTCTCAGCACCTTTTCTTATCCAGGTTCAAGAGTTGCATGTTGGAATTCCCTTTGTGGCTCAGTGGTTAACAAATCCAACTAAGAACCATGAGGTTGCGGGTTCGATTCCTGGCCTTGCTCAGTGGGTTAAGGATCCAGCGTTGCTGTGAGCTGTGGTGAAGTTTGCAGACGTGGCTCGGATCCTGCGTTGCTATGGCTGTGGCAAAGGCCAGCAACTACAGCTCCTGTTAGACCCCTAGCCTGGGAACCTCCATGTGATGCGGGTGCGGCTCTACATAAAGGCAAAAAGACAAAAAAAAAAAAAAAAAGAGTGGCATGTTAACTAATCTGAAAATTATTTCCATATAATTAATTTCTCTTTTACATGAAAAATAATAAACAGCAAATCCTGCCTAGGAACTATTTGCTTATTTTTAAACAGGCTTAGTGGACACAGGATCTTGAGAAGGTGTGAGTAGTGCTTGGGCTATGCCTGACTAATTCTAAATCATGAAGTGGACAGGGTGCAATTAAAGAGCTCAGACCAGAGCTGTGAGCTAGACGTGTTACCTGTCATTCACGCATGCAGTGTAATTGTGAGGTCTGAAAGGCCCAAGATGCCTCTGTGGAAATACCTTGGAGAACCACTGGGGCATGGATTCTGTAGCGATGTGCTTCCTGCAGCGTGCCACTGAGGCAAATGGAGAAGGAGGCCTGGGACATTAAAACATAAAAGAGTCATTGGTACTGTCCTCTTGGCCAGATGCTTTTCAAAGATTGCTCTGAAGATTTCTTCCAAAGAAGATTATCTGATGATTGACTCTTTGGTCACTTGAATAACTGGAAGCACATTTCTTTATGAGCATGGTTTCCTTTGGGTTGGCCCACTTAGAATCCTGGGATGTCAGAGTCTTACTGTTGCTCAGATGGTGAGCAGAGGGACACAAAGCTTTTACAACTTGAAAAGAGCCACTCAGCTGGGACCGAAATCCATTTCTGTTAACAATAGTGCGTCAAAACCAGACGACCTAGCTTGCTGCAGTTGGTTTTATTCATGTATTAAGAGAGATGCTTTCTGATGAAAATGTCAAAAGAGAATGTACCAGATACTTCTCACCAGAAAACTATCTAAATACATACTAGGCATTACCTCTATCTACAGTCTTCATTGAATGTGACAAAATACACACTTAGAATGTATATTAATTCTGGTTTTAAGCCTTCCCAACTTAGACATAGATAAGCCATTGGAACCACTGATGAGGAAACTGATTGGCCCCAGTCCAGCCACTCCAACCTGAGGATAAATGAGATTTGAATAACAGCAACAATGTAGAATTTCTTGACTCAGTTCCCTTCTAAAAGAATGTGGGGGGAGTCAGTCCCCTTAGATTTCTCCCAGTTGCTTTGAGAAATCCCTTGAGCTTATTTCCATAGTGATTGTATAAACTGGATACTAGGTGGAGTCTTCTGTTTTCTCCAGCACACACTTGCAAATGCAGTTCTCCAGGTACCTCACTGTACTCTTGCTTTCTCATTTTTTGTCTGACTCACTTCTGGTCTGTCTTTTATAGTGATGTTGAGCTCTCTGGACTCTGTCTGACCCTCTTTGATGTCTGTGTCCTGTGGGACTTATTAGACATAGACCAGATAGACTAGTCAGGCTGCTGTGAACCCTCCTGCTTTGCATCTTGTGTTGGGTTCCCCAAGTCCTGGTTTAGTATCCTGTTGGGTGAAGGGAAATTTTCTGTCCTAACTGGTGCATCCCTGTTTCATGGCCACGAGGCTGGGCTGCCTCCTGCTGTCAATATCCAGTGATCTGAGTGAAATGCATATTCACTCCTCTTGTGCCTTCTGTCTTTCAAAGTTTTCATGGGGCAAGGCTCTGGTGCAAACCTGAGGTGGAGGGAAGAGCTGGAGGACAGTATACATCCCAGATATGTTCATACCATTGCCTTTGGTTCATAACTTGAGTCAATCACATTTTTCTCTCCTTAGGATATGTTACTTCTCTTCATTTCCTCAGGCAAACATTGTCTTTGAGCCCTGCCCCCACGTACTCAGACAGATGCAGATTTGTGTGAGGCCCATGGCTCAGTCCCTACACTGAGGATACTTACTTCTAGAACAGCAAAAGAATGCATTTAATGGAAAGAAATAGCTGATTTCTACCAGAATCCAAGACATATAGAGACTTTTTGACCTGCAGTTAATTTCTTTTGGTTCACAGTTATCCACAAAATTTGTAGTCACTGAGGTATTTTTGCAGTACAAGGTATGAGCCATGGAAAAATAGAGTCACTGGTGTGTTGCTATATTACCAGCAAGCAGCTCCCTAGAGGGCAAAAACCATGATTTTTAGCATTTGTTGATTTCCATGGTATAAAGACTCCCACTAGTGCTGATTTTATGCCACACTAAACATAACTGAAGATGGAATTGGGAAGAGACACTCAGGACCACACCATTAGATGGTATTTTTACCACATAGAATCAATAGTTATAAATAACCTCAAGGGCACAGATACTAGTAAAATATAGCAAAATAATTAGGAAGTGGTGAATTTTGAGTATTTCTTACCTTTGCTTAGAATATAATTTATTTAATTGTAAGTTTATATAACTTTTTAATAATGGCTATTTTGAATAACTGCTCACAAAATTCTTGAAAATGTAACAATCGATTCGTACAAGCCAGCGCAGCCTGGCTCCAGCACTCCACTGGGTGTAATATAATGAGGCAAGTCTAAATACTAATCTTCCAGAGCCCTATAAGCTAGCACTGCAGATTGTTGTGAACGAAAAATGCATGCATATGAAATAAAAATGTCTAGCATAACGCCTGACACATTGTTGCTCAATAAATTCTGGGTGAATCCAGAATAATATTGGATGCTGGAAGAGGCAGGAATTAGTCTGGTACCCTGAAGCAAGTCAAAGCTTTCACCTCAGTAATTCTGAGACTGTGTGCATATTGTGTTCTGCTCAGAGTAGTTCCAGTCTCGCAGTTAGAGACTGAGAGAAGGAAAGAGAGACCAAATGACATCATTTCACTTATGCTCCTCAAATGGTCCTCATTAAGTTGACTGCACAGACTATAAAGAGGGATTTTAAGAGCCTGGAAAAGTTGAAGGCAGACAATCCCTTGTTCAGAGGATGAAATGGGGTAAACCATAACATATGTACCAAATAATATAGTCTTTGTTTTATGTAATAATTTATTTTCTTCCCTCCTCTTCCTTGACGTGGAGGAGACCTAACTCAAGGTCAATTCTCAGTACCCCTGAAAGCTGAAGAAAGGGCAGGGCTGCTTTGATGGCTTCTCTGGCAGGCACATGGCTGGAGCCCACTGCACAGTGGCACCCTTACCAGTTAAATTACTAGAGCTGCTTTGATGAGAGGAGGTTTGGTGCTTTATGAGGCTGATAGCATTCAGCGCTGAAACCATTAAATTTGCATCTGCGAAAGTCCTGGTCAGGAAAAGGTAAAAAGGTCAAATTTTCATAATGGTTTTCAGAGCCAGAATGGTATCTTTCCTGAGGGGCTGGCTAGAAAACATTCAGCTTTTTGTTGTAATAGAGGTCTTGCTTAATTGAAAATCAGTGAGATAAAGAGATCTTTTAACAAGAGTACTTAATACTTAAACTCATTGACAGATATTTTCCTACTAATGATTGGGACTAGTGGCTAAAAATAGTGCACTGCAGTGAGCAGAATGAATCCCTATGTTTAAACTTGTGGAGATGTGTTCCCTAAGTTCATCTTCGTCGATACTGTCCAACTAAGGGGCTAATTTCCACACCTCCCACTAAAGTCAATTTTTCAAAATTGTTTTGAATGGAACCCCAGAATTGAATAGGGATTTTATAATTTCATTGAGCCAATGCCAGTTTATTTTAAAATGAAAAGTTGCTGTCCTAATTGTTCTTAATTTGATTTCTCCCAAGAATAGTCAGTTCTGCTACGATGTGACCCAGCGTACCTTAGAAACACATGCTATGCAGAACCATTTCAGAAACCATAGAGCTTTGACACCAAAGCATGAAGCACAAAAGGCAAAATTGGTGAATTGAACCTCACTGAAGTAAAAAAACTTTTGATCTGTATAAGACCCTGCTGAGAACATGGAAAGATAAGCTACAGACTAGGGGAAAATATTGCCATCCATAGAGCTGACAAAGGACTAGTATCTAGAATATATAAATAAATTAAAAATCTTAATAGTAAAAAAGCAAACAAGCCAATCTAATTATAAAATAAGCAAAAGACATGAAGAGACCTTTACTGAAGAGGATATGCACATGGTAAATAAGCACATGAAAAGATGTTCAACAACATTAGCCATTAGAGAAGTGCAATGGAAAATCACAAGATATTCCCACACACCGTCAGAATGGCAAAAATAAAAAATAGTGACAGGCGTTCCCATTGTAGCTCAGTGGGTTAAGAACCTGACTAGTGTCTGTGAGAATGTGGGTTTGATCCCTGCCCTCACTCAGTAGGTTATGGACCTGCCATTGCTGCAAGCTGCAGCATAGACCACAGACATGGCTTGGATCTGGCATAGCTTTGGCTGGGGTGTAGGCTGGCAGCTGCAACTACAATTCAACCCCTAAGCCAGGAACTTCCATTTGCTGCAGGTGCTGCCCTAAGGAGAAAAAATAGTAACAATGTTAAATGCTGTGGTGAGAATGTGGAGAAACTGGGTCACTCATATCTTTCTTGTGGGAATGTAAAATGGTACAGCCACTCTGAAAGCAGTTGGGCAATTTCTTAATAAACTAAGCATGCAACTTCTATATAGCCTAGAAAAAACTTAGGTTCACACAAAACCCCTTTCTTAGATGTTCATAGCAGTTTGATTTTCACTAGCCCCGTACCAGGAATATCCCAGATGCTCTTCAACCCTCAATAGTTAAACTGCGGTACGTCAGTACCAGGGAATCCTCCTCAGCAATAAAAAGGAACAAACTACAGATACACACGACATGAATCACCAGGGAATTACGCTGAGTGGAAAAAATGTAATCCCCAGAAGATTATATAATGAAGACTCTTTTTTTTTTTTTTTGTCTTTTTACCTTTTCTAGGGCCTTACTTTCGGCATATGGAGGTTCTCAAGCTAGGGGTCTAATTGGAGCCGTAGCCACCGGCCTTCGCCACAGCCATAGCAACATGGGATCTGAGCCACGTCTGCAGCCTACTCCACAGATCACGGCAACGCTGGATCCTTAACCCACTGAGCGAGGCCAGGGATCGAACCTGCAACCTCACGTTCCTAGTCAGATTCATTAACCACTGAGCTATGATGGGAACTCCCTATAAAGCATTCTGAAATAACAAAACTGTGGAAATGGAGAACAGATTAGTAGTAGCCAGGGGTTAAAGATGAGGAAGGGGACCAGGAATGAAATAGGAGTATTTCTAAAAAGGCATCGGGAAGGTGGTGACGGAATCATTCTCTATCTTGACTATCTCAATAATGATATTTTGGTTGTGATAATTATACTATCATTTTTCATGGTGTTATCAGTGGAGGACCTCATTGGGTAAAGGGAGCACTGGATGTGTTTGTATGATTTCTTACAGCTGTAAGTGAAATCTACACTGATCTCAAAACAGAAATGTTTACTTTAAAAAAATTACAAGAGTTGGAGTTCCCATTGTGGCTCAGTGAGATAAAAACCTGATTCGTATTCCTGAGGATGAGGGTTCCGTCCCAGGCCTCGCTCAGTGGGTTAACAATCTGGCATTGCCATGAGCTATGGTATAGGTCACAGACATAGCTCAGATCCTATGTTGCTGTGGCTGTGGTATAGGCCAGTAGCTGCAGCCCTTACTTGACCACTAGTCTGGGAACTTCCTTATGCTGAAGGTGCAGACCTAAAAAGCAAAAATAAGTAAGTAAATAAATAAATAAATATTGTGAGGGTTAAGGAAACAGCGCTCAAAATTTTTTTCAAGGACATAATAAAGTAATAATAATAATCTTATGAAATTGGTAACACAGTTTTACCCATGTTAGATGGTTAAGAAATACATAGATATCACACTAAACATGGTTCTTTATCTTGATGATGAGCTGAAGTTGGCTTGTGGCAGTGGGCATTGCAGGAATTACAGCTTGTGAGTTACTGTGAAGTGGTAGAAGAGGGGTTATTTGAAGTGGGATGAAGAGTTGTAACACCAGATGTGTTGGTGTGGCTCATAACACACTCAGGGAACTGAAGTAGCTGGTGACGTTTAGGAACTGAGATGTGTGCGTGTGTGTGTTTTGTGTATTCCTGCTCATCTCGTTGTTGAGATAAGGGCAGTTTTTTGTGTTCACCTACTATTTCTTGAGGTCAGAGTTATACATAAACATAAAATCTGCATTATTCCTGATATATCAATTGCTTTGAAACAAATTTGCATTTTCCAAACCAAACATTAGAGCAGATCTGTCTATACACTCAGTGTACTGAAGTGATAAAATGTCTAGATAATTACTGGAAAGGGAAGAAAATTCCTCTTCTAATAATAATGTCATTAAGGACTTCCAAGACTTTGGGTCATGGTGAACTTGGTTCCTGAGTTCCTTTCTACACCTGGAAAATATGTTAAAATTTTAGCAAAATGTACTCTTTGTTTCCCAAATATAAATTGATTAAACTTAAAAATAAATAAAATCTAGATTTTGACTTAAAGACAGTATGAGTAGTATCAGATGTGGGCTGAAAAGAATTAAAGTAATAGATTTATCATAATTTTAGAAAAGAGATTGGGCATAAAATATTTATGCTTTTTTAAAAATTCTGTTGTTATCTTACCAATATTCTGGTCTAGCATGTAAGGAAGAGAAAAACATACATATGGTGGAAAAAATTGCTTTTATTTGAAGGAAATTGGCATCTATTATATTTTGTTATTAGAAGTATTGTACCTAATGAGGTAAATAGAAATTTAAACAGATTGAATGTTAGAGTACATTATTATGGAATAGGAAATTGAGCATATGGTTGATTGGTTCATGTAGATAGAAACAGAGTCCTAATAAAACAAAGGCCATAAGTTCAGGGAGTTCGCGTCGTGGCTCAGTAGGTTAACAAATCCAAATAAGAACCATGAGGTTGAGGGTTCGATCCCTGGCCTTGCTCAGTGGGTTAAGGATCTGGCGTTGCTGTGAGCTGTGGTGAAGGTTGCAGATGCGGCTGGGATCCCGCGTTGCTGTAGCTGTGGCGAAGGCATGCAGCTACAGCTCCTGTTAGACCCCTAGCCTGGGAACCTCCACATGCCGTGGGTGCGGCTCTAGATAAAGGCAAAAAGACAAAACACACACACACACACACACACACACACACACACACACACACACACACACACACACACACACACACAAAGGCCATAAGTTCAGTTCCCATTTCCTAATTCACTCTATCAATACAGATGGCTCGCCTAACCAGACCTACCATCTTGGAGTACATTTTATTGGTCACAAAAGAAGTTTATGAAATTATACATTGTTCAAATCTGTTGAAACTCTATTGCTTATAGATCAATAGTATAAAGGAATTCAACTCAGATGTCTAGGCAGTGAGGCTATAGTAATGCCTATTAGACTTGGCTGTAATCACAGATTTATTTTCGTTGCTAGTCTCAGAGCTCAAACACTGAACTATTATGTGGTGATACACAAATTATGGGGAGAACAGCAACAGATGATTTTCTTGTTCCCAACTTAACAAATTATGGGGAGAACAGCAACAGCTGATTTTCTTGTTCCCAACTTAAAGTTAATAACCCCCAGAGATAGTGGGAAAAGAAGTGGCTGTAGAGAAAAAGTCAGAGTTGGATGTTAAAACAGGAAAAGGTGCAGTTTTCCAGACATGAGAAGATCATGGCAGCGATGACAAAAAGACGGAGACTATGTGGGGGGATTAAACTCCAGAAGAGGAAGACACCAGGGGCAAAACTCACTCTTTTTCTCACAGCCAGTTGTGAGCAATAAATTAGTGAAAAATTGAAGGGAAAAGCTCTCCATTTTTATTGAAACAGAGCAATAACCGCAACCTCAAACCACAAATTATAAAGCACACCTTCCAAAAACTGAGAAATCTATACCAACGAAAACAAGAAGGAGCTGAGTGCCCAGACAAACCTCCTCAGACATCAGGCAGGAGACAAATTTCCTTAAAAGTCAGTGTTACAGTCCTGAAAGTCTCAGCCAATGATCCTTTTAAGTAAAGAGATAAGAGCTCCAGATTGTGGGCAAACCTAGGGAATGTAAGACTATTCCTTGCAGACATCTAGCTCAAATTGCTCAGAAAGGCCAGGAATTACCTCTGCTTGAGGCTCTTAGCCTAGGTAATTGATAGAGCAAAGAGGACACAGTCTGGTGTATGAAGAATTTTACTGTGAAGAAGACTGGATTTTTGAATGTCCATCTTAAAGGAAGAGAATTATGCACCCAAATAAGTAGAGAAAACAGATACAATGAAAAAGTGTTTGATGTAAACCTAGGCTGGAGAGTTTTCCATTGGTTTATTCAAAAAATACTTTGAACCTGTTTTTGGTGCCAGAACCACTGCCATCTATTGGATTATAGCAGTGGAGAAGAGAAATAGCTCAGTCTTCGTAGCTGGAGACACATTCATATTCCCAACACAAGAACTCTCTGCCTGACACTATTCTTTAGCAAAAAGGTGGCTCCAGCTAAATTAAAAAAAATGAAACTGGATCATACACATGAAAAGCAAATAAAAACAGCGAGAAAAGAACTTAAGCAACTTAAATTTTTATTGGTATAAATATTAATTTCACATCAATAAAATAAAAATATATTTTTATTTCCCCAAGACCAAAAATGAAGATGGAAGAGTTCCTGTTGTGGTGCAGTGGAAATGAATCCAACTAGGAACCATGAGGTTGCAGGTTCGATCCCTGGCCTCATTCAGTGGGTTAAGGATCCAGCATTGCCATGAGCTGTGGTGTAGGTCACACATGTGGCTTGGATCTGGTGTTGCTGTGGCTGTGGTGTAGGTCAGCAGCTATAGCTCCAATTAGACCCCCTAGCCTGGGATCCTCCAAATGCCACGTGTGCAACCCTAAAACGGCAAAATATAACCAAAGGAAAAGAAAAAAAGAGAAAAAAATGAAGATGGAAAACATCTTCAAAGGCTAAGGCAGCCCTAAAGGTGTTGCCAGCACCAGAAACGTGTGGCTATGGATTTTAATAGCTATACACAGCACAAAAACAAGACTTTAGGTCTGCGCAAGGTGAGAATTAGAAGTAAGGATGCTGTAGGGGAGACAATAAAAAATTATGCTTTTTTTGAAAAGGGAGACAACAAATTAATTTGTCTTTTCAGTGAAGAAAAGAAATTCTTTCCTGAGAGTTTGTAACTATAGGTCAGCTATTATGTGAGTTTGGAGTTTTAAATTTGGACTACCTGTGCAGTCCAGGAATCCTATAATAAGAAATTAATTTAAGTGATCCTAAATATTCCACAGTCCCTGGAGGCAACAAATGGAAAACTTCTCTGGAGAAATGTCTCTGCAGCTTAAGCCTTCATGATTCCCACAGACATAGATCACCAGACTAGGAGCACATGCCCAACTTATAAACAACCAAACATATCCCACTAATTAGCAGAAACAAGTAGAGGAATTAAAGTTCAAAGGACTTCAAATTTTGGAAGTATCCCGTAAGAAACATTGAGTGATTATCTTTAAATATAGAAAGAAATGTGTGAAACTAAGAGACTAGAAAAGCAAATTAGAAAAAAGAACTTATCAAAAATGAAAATAAAAATTTAATGAACACTTTATGTAGTAGACTAAATAGAATGAAGGGAAGAAACAATAAACTGGAAGATAATTCTGAGGAAATCATTGGGAACATACATCAAAGAGACAGAGAAAATATGAAAATGAGTTAAAGAAACATAGGGTAGTAAATTGAGAAGATTGAAGTTACCTAATTAGATTTTTTTTTTTAAATGATAGCCAATGTTAGAGATAAATAGCTAATACGTTTTTAGAACTCAAGAGAAACATCAGTCCAAAGATTCAGGAATCCCAACAAATCCCAATAATACATTAAAAAAAATACACGTCTCCATACATTGTAGTGAAACTACGCAACAGCCAAGCCAGACTAAAGATTTTAAAAGCACTTGGGGGGAAAAGAAGCATTATCTATAAAGCAAAGGGTTATTCTATTAGCTGACTTGTCAATAGCAACAGAAGTCAGAAGACAGTGAAATGATACCTTCAAAATGCTATCAGAAGAGTATTGTCAACCTAGAATATTTTTCTTGTAAAGCAAAGTAGTCCATTTTCAGTGAATCAAAATGGATATTATTAATCAAAATTAGATCACAAATGGACTTTCACAACAAAACCTTCTAGATGTACTCTGAGAAAAAAGAAACTGAACCCCAAGGACTCAGCATCAAGAAGGAAAGATGATGAAAGACATTTTAAAACATGTGGGTAACTCCTAAAAATTATTGAGCATGTACAACAATAATGATTTCTTTAAAACAAGAGTTTAAGTTTAGAAACAAATAACAATAAAATATAAGATGAAATTGGACTCTGGGAATTAGTGTTACAAAGTTTTTGTACTGTGTGGGAGGTAGGTGAAGACAATTAGCTTAAAAGTCACTGTAACAATGTTGGGGGGGGTACCGAATGTTTCAAGTAACTTAAAAACTCATTTTAAAAAAAGAAGAATGGAAATAAAATACCAGAAGCAACCCCCTAAAAAAAAACTAAGGGCAGGGTAGGGAATCACAGAAAAAAAAAAATAGGAAAACTGTAAGTACAAAACGAGATGGTAGAAATAATAATAAATAGATCAGCAATCAAAATATGTATAAACAGACCAAACATTCTGGTCAAAAGATTGTTATTAGCATATTGGGTTTATTAAAAAAATAAAATTCCATACTGCTGGAAGGGATATACCTAAAAGATAAAAACACAGAGGGAAGGGTTAAAATTAAGCTACAGAAAAAAATATACCAGGCAAACACTAATCAAAGTAAATTGAGTGTAAAATTAATGCCACACAAAATAGACTTCAGTTTCATTGATCTTTTCTATGGTTTTCTTCATTTCTATTTCACTGATTTCTGCTCTGATCGTTATGATTTCTTCTACTAACTTTAGGTCTTGTCTGTTCTTTCCTCTCTAGCTGCTTTAGATGTAAAGTTAGGTTTTTTTTTTTTTGAGCTTTTTCTTGTTTCCTGAGGTAGGCTTTTATTGCTATAAACTTTCCTCTTAGAACTGCTTTTGCTGCATCCCAGAGGTTTTGGAGTGTCGTATCTTTGTTGTCATTTGCTTCTAGGTATTTTTTAATTTCCCCTTTGATTTCTTCAGTGATCCATTGGTTATTTAGTAGCATGTTGTTTAGTCTCCACGTGTTTGTATTTTTTGCCATTTTTCTCTTGTTGATTTCCAGTAATATAGCATTGTGGTCAGAAAAGATGCTTGATATGATTTCAATTTTCTTAGTTACCGAGGCTTGATTTGTAACCCAGGATGTGATCAATCTTAGAGAATGTTCCGTGTGCACTTGAGAAGAATGGGTATTCTGTTGCTTTGGATGGAATGTCCTATAAATATCTATTAAGTCCATCTGATCTAATGCTTCATTCAGGGCCTCTGTTTCCTTACTGATTTTCTGTCTGGATGATCTATCCATTGCTGTAAGTGGGGTGTTAAAGTCCCCCACTATGATTGTGTTATTGTCGATTTCTCCTTTTAAGGTTGTTAGCAGTTGCCTTATAGATTGTGGTGATCCTATGTTGGGTGCATGGATATTTAAAATTGTTATATCTTCTTCTTGGATTGATCCTTTGATCATTATGTAGTGCCCTTCCTTGTCTCTTAAAATGTTCTTCATTTTAAAGTCTATTTTGTTTAATATGAATATTGCTACTCCGGCTTTCTTTTGATTCCCATTTGATTGGAATATTTTCTTCCATCCTCTCACTTTCAATTTGTATGTGTCCCTAGAAGTGAAGTGGGTCTCTTGAAGATAGCATATATATGGGTCTTGTTTTTGTATCCATTCAGCTAGTCTATGTCTTTTGGTTGGGGCATTCAGTCCATTAACATTTAAGGTAATTACTGATATGTATGTTCTTATTGCCATTGTATTAACTGTTTTGTGTTTTTGTTGCTCTTTTTTCTTCCCTTATTCTCTTGTTGTCTCCTCTCACAAGATGACTATCTTTAATGTTGTATTTGAGTTGATTTTTCTTATTTGTTTGTGTATCAATTGTAGATTTTTGGTTTGCAGTTACCCTGAAGTTTTGATATAGGAGTCTATATATAAATGAAATTGTTTTAAGTTGCTGGTTGCTTAGTTACATGTGCATCTCCTGTGACCTGCATTTGTGCTCTCTTCTCATGATTTCTGATTTTGGTAGCATAATTGTGCAAGGATGATTTAGTATCTTTACTGTATATATGCCTTTACTGGTGAGCCTTGTCATTTGTGGTGTTTTTGTTTCTGGTTGTGGCCTTTTCTTTTCTGCCTAGAGCAGTTTCTTTACTATTTGTGGTAAAGCTGGTTTAGTGTTGCAGAAATCTCTTAGCTTTTGCTTATCTGTAAACGTTTTGATCTCTCCTTCAAATCTGAATGAGAGCCTTGCTGGATAAAGTAAACTTGGTTGGAAGTTTTTTCCTTTCATCACATTAAGTATATCATGCCACTCCCTTCTGACCTGCAGAGTTTCAGCTGAAAAATCTGCTGATACCCTTACCGGGGTTCCCTTGCATGTCATTTGTTTCTTTTCCCTAGCTGCTTTCAATATTTTCTCTTTGTTTTTATTTTTGGTCATTTTGATTAAATGTGTCTCGGGGTGTTCCTCCTTGGGTTTATTTTATATGGTACTCGTTGCGCTTCCTGAATTTGACTGAATGGTTCTTTTCCCATATTAGAGAAGTTTTTGGCTATTATCTCTTTGAATATTTTTTCTGTTCCCTTCTCTCTCTCTTCTCCCTCTGGCACCCCTATAATACAGATGTTGGTGTGTTTAACATTATCCCAGAGTTCTCTAAGACTCTCCTCACTTCGTTTCAATCTTTTATCTCTTTTCTGTTCCACATTAGTGATTTCCACTAATCTGTCCTCCACCTCACTGATTCGTTCTTCTGCCTCCTGTATTCTACTGTTGGCTGCTTCTAATGAGTTTATTTCAGTTATTGTATTTTTCATCTCTTCTTGTTTAATTTTTACAGCTTGTATTTCTTTGCTCAGCGTTTCCTGTAAATGATCAATCTTTGTCTCCAGTCTATTTGCAATGCCTTGCATCCATCTTCAGCATCAACAGTCTAAAGTTTCTTTCTGGGAGGCTGATAATCTCCTTATCACTGAGCTGTTTTTCTGGGCTTTTCTCTTTCTCCCTTATCTAAGTTACAGTTTTCTGTCTTTTCATTTTATAGGTTTTTGGTGTGGTGACCTTTTTGCTGACAGTAGAGTTGTAGCCTCTCTTAGTTCTGGTGTTTGCCTCCCCTGTGGCTGAAGTTGGTATGGGGGGGGACTTGCTGTAGGCTTCCTGATGGGAGGGACTGATGCCTGCCCACTGGTAGGTGAGGTTGGTTCTTATCCCTCTGGTGGGTGGGGCTTTGTCTCTGGATGAGATTAGAGGCTGGCTGTGTGCCTGAGGGGTCTTTAGGCAGGCTGTTTCCTGATGGGTGGGGCTGTGATCCCACCTGGATTATTGTTTGGCCTGGGGCTTCTCAGCACTGGTGGGAGGGACCAGATTTTCCCAGAAATGGCCACCTCCAGAGAAATGCAGGCTGATGAATGTTCCTGAGAGCTTTACCTCCAATGCCCTTTCCCTACAACAAGCCACAGTCACCCCTGTTTTCCCAGGAGATCCTCCAAGAACTGCAGTCAGGTTCCACTTGGATTCCTATGGAGACTTTGCTTTGCCCTGGGACCCAGTGCACGTGAAAGTCTGTGTGCACCTTTCAAGAATGGGGTCTCATCTTTCCTCCAGTCCTGTGAAGTTCCTGCACACAAGCCCTGCTGACATTCAATGCCAGATGTTCCGGGGGCTCTTTCTCCCTGTGTCAGATCCCCAGGCATGCGGATTTGACTTGGGGCTCAGAACTCTCAGTCTTGTAGCTGAGTCTCTGTGATACAGTTACTTTCCAGTCTGTGGGGCTTCCCACCCGGGAGGTATGGGGTTGCTTCTACTGCATAATCACCCCTCCTACCTCTTGATATAGTCTCCTCTTTGTCTTCTGGACTAGAATAGCTTTTTGGAAGTTTACAGTCCATTTGGTTGAAGGTTGCTTGGCATTTGGTTGTAGTTTTGTTGTTTTTTTGGGAGAGAAGTTGAGCTCCAGTCCTTCTATTCCGCCATCTTAATCCAATCTCCCAGACAGGTCTTTTAATTCCTGTTGATTGCAGGAGGGGAGCAGCTGCTGCCACTACCCAGAAACCACACCTGGTGACCTCCAAAATAGACTTTAAGACAATAAAATATGAATAATTAAAAGGGTATAGTGACAAAAGATTCATTTTACCAAGAAAATAATGTATTTATAATTTTGTATACATGGAAATATATGACTTACAAATATAAAAAAAAGCAGTTTTAACAAATACAATGAGAAGTTAGGAATGTATGTGTGTGACTGGGTCACCCTGCTGTACAGTAGAAAATTGACAGACCACTGTAAACCATCTATAATGGAAAAAATAAAAATCATCGAAAAAACATATATAAGAAGTTGATAAATCTACTTTCATAGATTTTATGACAACCAAATTATAACTGATACAGTATGTAAAGTTAGCAAGAACATAGATTTTGGAATAGTATGATTCGTATAGATTTTGGAATAGTGTGATCTAACAGACATATACAAAAACTTGCTCCTCCAAATATATTTCACAAAATTGTTAAGCACACATGGAATTTACAAAACTTTACCACAAATTATGTGATAAGGCAATTCTTAACAAATTTTAGAATTCCTTTATCACATGATGCATTCTCTAACCACAAAATTTTAGGTAGCAGTCAGTAAGTATAAGGTAACAAAAAAGCCCCCATATCTTTAATTTTAAAATCTACTTCTAAATACCTCATAGTCCAGGGAAGGAATTAGTATGAATTTATACAAATTAATTTGAATAGGCCAAGAAAGGAATTAATAGGAATTTTAAAACAAATTTTAAAATTAAGTGATTAAAACAAAAACTAATTAAAATAAAAACTGACTTTGAAAACTGCATGTCAGAAATAATAGACTGTAGCTACAACAGTACCAAAAGAAAAATTGATAGCTTTACATATATTTGAAAAAGTGAAATTATTGAATAACAAATTTAAAATAAACAACAACAAAAAGAGATCCAAAAGCAAGATAAAAACTTCCTTGGCCCAGAAATGAAAAAAGAGAGGCAAAAATACGAGCTGGGCTGAAGCCCTAGCAGCCAGGACTATGGTAGCTGAGGAATAAAGATGAGGAGGGCTCTGATGAGATGAGAACAGGGGGTGCTTCCTAGTTCCAGGAAGGAGGCTGAAAGACATTGAAAATGCCTGCCTGAAAGCATGACTGAAACTAGGATGGCTTTAGAGAGGCAAAGTAGGTTAGGCAGGGAAGATAGCCTGTTAACAAAGAGCTAGATCAAGCCACAGTCTGATTTGATACCCCTCATTTTATTACAGGTCCCAAATGCAATTAACGACCTGACTCCAGATAAAAGTGGTCTAGGGCCCTGAGTGAATGTCAGTGCAAAATCTCCCACTCAGTGTATTAGATTCCAGATACAAGTGATATCATATGGTATTTGTCTTTCTCTTTCTGACTCACTTCACTCAGTATGAGGGTCTCTAATTCCACCCATGTTGCTACAAATGGCTTTATTTTATTCTTTTTTATGGCTGATTAGTATTCCATTGTGTATATATATACCACATCTTCTTAATCCACTCATCTGTTGATGGACATCTGAGTTGTTTCCATGTCTTGGCTATGTCACCACGCTGAACAGTTGGAAAATTGATAGAAAACTGTAAACCAGCTATAATGGAAAAAATTAAAAATAAATAAATAAAAATTTAAAAATTAAAAATAGTAAAATAATTAGGAGCAAGTGAAAAAAAAAATCTCCCACTCAGAACATCTCTTGACCTATTTAGAAGCATAGTCAAGAAGTATATAGAGGCTGAGATAACCTTAAAATCCTTGGTCAGAAAAGCACCTGGAAGTGCTCAGAGCATCATAACACATGTGTAATATGAAAACTATTTAGGCATAGTTTGTCAGGGGGTGATTGAAACTCTGAAAACTGGTCCTGATGGAGCTAACGCCCTTCCTGAAGTTAATGACAATGGAGTTGTAACGAACCATCTGTGGGTATGAAGAGAAGAAGGAGCCCTGCAGAGAGGAGGGTGTCAAGGAGGCCATCCTGAGAGGAAGGTGATCTTCTCTGGAGGAACAAAGCAGCCTAAGGTGGAGCACCAGAGGTCACTTCTTTAATGCCCTTCTTGCTGCCTTCATTCCATCTGCCACCAGGAATCTGTTAGTCAAAACCAATGTGCACCAAAGGGCATGGGAACAAACTTATTGATGACCTGCTTTGCTTGGCCAGCTATGTGAGGCACTGAGCAAGGAAGGGAAGGATGGCGGAGGAGGTGGCAAATGGATACCCAACCTCTTCTCTTTCTGCGTACTCTTTCTCCAGGGTGCTCCCCTAAAACAAAGTGTAGTTACAAGGATTCTGAATATCATTTTCCTTTGTTCTAAATTACTTTTGTTGGTGTAATGGTGGTTTGCTTTACATTTTCCTTTGACATAAAATTGTGTGCATAGTGATAGAACAGTCCTTTTTTTTTTTTAGCCTTTAGAAAAAAGTCATTGGAAATGGTCTCATCAACCAGTATTGTTTTTCTACTGTCTAATATTACAGATATGTATTTCTTCTTCTTCCCCAAATGACTTAACTCTGAAATATCCAAGTCCTTTTTATAGCTATAATGAGTTTTCCATTGAAGAATAAGCAGGTGATTTGAGCAAGTTTACCTATGACAATGTCCCCTATCAAAAACCTCCAGTGAATTTGCCTTTGGGTAGAAGCACATGGAAAAGAGAGGCCACTTAGATGATAACTCATCATAGAGTGAACACACTTGTGTTCCTTCAGGAACAGATACATGCTGTTCATAGAAATTACTTTAGAAACTGATCAAAATACAACCAATAGGTTTTCACTCCTGGAAAGATGGATTAGACATAAATATTCCTATTGCTATCACTAGGTAGAGCCAACAACCCTAGGGATACATATAGAAAAAATGAGAGAAGACTCTGGAAGGTGGTAAACATTTGGGACCTTGGGACCTTGGACTGATTGTTATTTATTTTTATTTTTCCTGCCTTTTCAGTTGGTAGATTTCATGCTATTATATTTGTTGAATACTTTTTTCTTTCATTTGTTCTATTTTTTAAAAACAGCAACGTATGTATTAGTATTTATTCTTCTTTCATCATTTTTTGAATCATGTTTATACCTTTTTCCTTTCCATTTTATTTTAATATAATTTTATGAAACTTTTCTATATCTTGTTCACATTATTTGTTTTTAGTGTAGCTTGCAAATATTAAGGTTTTCTCTCCTTTTTTCCCTATTTCTTTCCTGAGCTTTAACTATTTGGTGGTTTTCTCTTAATGTTTTATTATCTTTTCTTTAACTTTTTATATGATTTGTTTTTTTCCCAAAGACTATCTCTCAGAGATTATGAGAAGTGTGTGTATATATACATATGTGTGTGTGTGTGTGTGTGTGTGTGTATGTATGTATGAGAACTACATATATATATTTGCATATATGTAAATATATGTGTGTATGTATATATATATGTATGTATATATGTGTATGAATATATGTGTATATATATATGTGTGTGTGTGTATGTGTGTGTGCTTCCTCTTTCATGTATGGTTTTAATGTACTTTTCATTTAAGGTTGTGTGTGCATGCATGTGTATGTTTGTTTCCATTTGTTTCTTTCCAACTATTCATCTTTGGACACAGATAACTATATTAAAGTTAGTATTTGTTGATGAATAGTATAGGGAGGGCTAGGACAGGGATCCAAGTTAGTATGAGCCTTCAGTTCAGGTTTGTTGTCTTAAATATCTTTCAGAAATTTTCCATGGAAATACGTATGCAAATCACCAATAAATATAAGAAAAATGTTCCACATCATTAACTGTTAGGGAAATGCAAGTTAAAGTCACAATGTGATACCACTGCACAACCACTTTAATGGCTGTAATTAAAATGACATTATCAAGTGCTGGAGTATCCATGGAGCTACTAGACTACCATACAGCATGTGTAACTTGATGCAAATGTTTTGGAAATTGATTTGATCACCAGAGTTAAATATATATTTCCCTGGGCTATATTAGCACTGACCTGACTCTTGTTATAATTATGAAATAGAAAAAGTCATGGTGAAGAATGGGTTGAACTGCTATACCGATCCTGTTCTGAGTAGCAAAATAATCACTCTTTATAAAACAAAACACTAGTGTCTTACATGAAAAATTTAGTATCTTGATACAACAAAAGATAAACTGTTGGGTAAGTCATTTCTTTATTCCTGGAGTTATTCTACGAATATTTGTTGAGATTTACCATGTCTCCCCCAGTATAGTTTCCTTTAGCAGGAGCTAATATCTGGTGGTAGCAGGTGAATTCTATAAATAAATACAGTAACATGTTGTGTTGCTGGGACGAACATGTGCAAGGTTACAATGAGGGCACAAAGAAGGAAGTTGTTGGCCTTACCTGAGAGAGAAAGGGCTTTATACCAAAGGTTATCTTAAGCTAAGTGTGTATATATGAGCATCATTGTTATTGATATTATCATCATTATTAATGCATGCAACACAGAAATTTATAAAAATGGCAAAATTCCAGGTTAATAGTAATAAAGCTTGTATTTTTGATCTGTAGAGCAGCATCATAAAATGGTAAAGACTGAAAAAGAAACCTAAGGAGGAAAAGAAAGAGATGGATCATTTAGGGTATAGAATCATCTACTCATTACTTTTTAGCCTTGGTTTTGTGTTTGTTGACTATGATCCCACAGTTCTGACTTGGGCACTGAAACCTGACAGTTCTCCAGGACTGCCCCTCCCCCCCTCCCCTCCTCCTCCCCTCCCCCTCCCCTTTCCCCTCACTCATTTTGCCAGAGCATGAGTAGACCCAGTGTGCACACCTGTGAGATCAACTTTCCAGTCTAAATATCTTACATAAAAATCTTTTGAAAGCAACAGGGTGCGCTCACTTAAAGCTTTAGGAATGGGAGCCAATTTTTAATTTGTTCCTCCTGTTTGCTGAAAATATAGTATTTCTCTTTCAAAGACTTTATTAGAGACCTGGTTTTCTTATGAGAACACAGACAAGCAATTTACAGTGATGAATTAGTGATGATGGTTAGAGTCAAGAGGTTCTTCGGTTATTAGAGGTTTGTACTATTTTAAAAGGCATTACATTTGCACAAGTATTTCAAATTTTAAAGGAGCCAGTTCCAAAAAGAGAAATAAGAGCAGTTAATAATTACAGTCATGTTGACCATAGGTACAATAATGACCAGTACCATCCCCAAGGATGTGCCAGGAGCCATGTAGTTTCTCTTTTAAGGGTGAGTGCAAGTGGATGGCATAGTCTTATTAGAATCATGTCAGGAAGTCTATTGTAAAAATGTTGATGGTAGAAGAAAAAAATTGCTAAAGATTACTTTTTGAAGCCATAAAAGTGAAGAAAAATAAACCTGCTGCCTAAGGACAATGGGGCAGTTTCAGAGATACAGAAAGTCAAACTCCACATTCTATTTTGCTTCTCTCTTTTCTATCAAGGAGGATCATCTTGAGATGGAAAATGGTGAGATGAAAATGGATAAGGGAAAATAAGCTCTTCAAACACAAAATGATTCTAAGCGGGGCTCTAACAGCTCTAGAGGAGTTTCCCTAAAGGCTGGAATAAATTCAATCACAATATATAAAAAGAACTTTCAAATGAGGGCAGCAGCAATCTTGGAATTTTGGAATCCAGAGGCCTGCTGAGAGATGAGGGATATTTGTGTGTAACTCTGCTATTTTACAACAGGAGAAAAGAATATTCTGTGAACTGATTGAGAGGCTAGATTTTAAGAGAAATTCTTGTATTTTCTTGATATTAAGTCACATTTTTCTTTTTTGCACATTAACAATGTGTTTAATAACTAAAGACAAAATACACTTTCAAGCCACCAGGCCTAATATAAATTATTAATGCCTACAGATGCATTAGTAATGATTATTAGCCAAATGTTCTATGTTAAGTTATTTGCATTCAACACATATGATTGGATTTGAACTCAAATTTTGATGCTATTTTTGTCATATAAAATATCCTAAAAACCACTATGATCTATTGGAACAGAAACTTTCAGGCATATAGAATATATATTACAAAAGAATGTAATTCTGACCATGGGAAGGGTCACATTTTCTGGAATAGACCATAGAATTTTCAAAGTTCAAAGAGTTTGATGTGACAAATCTATATGATGTCTTCTACTTGTCATAAACTTCAGAGTATATTTTGAAATTTTATCAACAGCCAAGCCTAAAAATGTCAAGAGATCATGACTATTAGTATACGTTATGAAAAGAAGAATATTATGGTAAAGCCAAAATGATTCAAAAGAATTTTTAGACTCTGGATGTAAAGGAAGCTGAGATTTTTTGAAAGTGGTACATAATTATAGGGTACGTCTGTGCTATTTTCAACAAAAAAGATAAAAATTATATAACCCCCCAAATATACTATTAAATTGATATAATTTCTTATCATTTGTTTTATTAGAATTAGATAAAAGTGGGATAAACTTTAATATTTATGATTAAATGGTTTTAGACAAAGAGGCCAAGACAAGTAAATGAGGAAATAAAATTATTTTCAATAAATGATGCTACAACAGGCTATCTGTATGCAAAAAAGAATTTAGACCCTCATACCATACACAAAAATTAACTCACAGTGAATCATAGGCACCCATGTTAGAAATAAAACTATAAAACTGTTAGAAGAAAACACAGGAGTAAATACTTATGATCTTGAGTTAGTGATTTTTTAGATGTGGAACCAAAAACACAAGTGATAAAAGATTGAAAAAATGTGACTTCATCAAATTAAATATAGTTTTGTGCCCCTATGTATACTGCCAAGAAAACAAAAAGGCAACCAGCAGAATGGGGGAAAATGTTTACAAAGTATAGCTCTGGTGAAAGACCTGTAGTTACGGTATATAAACGACTCATAAACAATTAAAAAACAAACAAGTTTTTTAAATATACAAAGGGTTTGAGTAGATATTAATCCAAAGAGGATGGCTAAGCAAATGAAAAGATGCTGACCTCATTAGTCATTAGGGAAATGCTGATCAAAACCCTGTGATACCACTTCATACCCACTGGAGTGACTATAATAAAGTGTTGGTGAAGATGTTGAGAAACTGAAACTCTCACTTATTGCTGGTGGAAATATAAGATGGTACACCCACTTTGGAAAACAGGTTGGCATTTCCTCAAAATGTTAAATATAGAGTTAACTTATGAGCCAGAAATTTCACTCTTAAGTATTTACCCAAGAGAAACGAAAACACATCCTCATACAAACCCTTGTATACAGGAGCATTATTCATAATAGCTAAAAAGTGGAAGTAATTCAAGTGTCTATAACTTGATAAATGGATAAATAAAATGTAGCCATAAAATAGAATGTTGTGAGACAATAAAAATGAAATAGCAATACAGGCTACAGTATGGAAGAACCTCAAAAACATATAAAAAGAAAAAAGCCAGTCACAAAAGAACACATATTGTGACTTATAAGTAGTGTCTAGCATAGGCAAATATAGAGAGACAGAAAGTAGATTAGTGGTTGTCAGGGGCTACATGGAAGGGTGGTGGAATTGGGCTACATAGATGGGGAGTAACTGCTAAGAAGTACAAGATTTCTCTCTGAGGTGATGAAAATATTCTAAAATTACATTATGACGGTGGTTGTAGAAGTCTATAAATATACTAAAAACTACTGTACATTTTAAAAGCGTGAACCTTATGGTATGTAAAGCTTAGCTCAATAAAATATTTTTTTCTAAGGCATTTAAAGTGAATAGCTTTTGAGCGGCTGGAAGAGCAACCAGAGATTACAAGGACCCACACTGAGTTTACTAAAAGTAGATCAAATTGGACTTATCTCCTTTTATCACAAGTGAGGTTACTCATTTACTAGATTGGGGAATGCTGTTAATCTAGTTAATGTATCTGGATTTTATTAAGGTATATTAGCAAGGTCTCTCATAGTGTCTCATTAGATAGTTGAAAAATTGTGGGAAATAAGGCTTGAAGTCATAGAGAGTTTAATGGATTAATAACGTAAGGGGGCCTATTAATGAATACATATCATTGAAAGAGGGATACAGAGTTGTGAGAGACAGTATTATGTATTAAATATTATTTTGTTTAGCATTTTTATCAATGACTTGGTTGATGAATGATCATTGAGAATAATCACTTATTGAGTCCTAGCAGCAAAATTCTATCATTAACGAAAGATCTCAATACGTTGGTAATATTTATCTGGATACACCTAGTAAAAGAAGCAAGAGGTAAATGAAACAAAAGGTCAGAAATATTTCCTGGGCAAGAAAAATTTACGTGATAAATTTTTACAGCTTATCATGTATGAGTATGCGCCAAGTAACTTTATAAACATTAAACTTAGAAAAATGGGGTCTCAAGACACCCAGTTCTATTTTTTTCTCCAAAGTTCCCTCAAATTTCGATTCCAAAATGAGTAGCTAAAGCCACAGGAAGGTAGACACATACTCAACAACATTGCTAGTCTTGGCTAGCATAGTCCCCCATGGACTAGAGCTATGAGCTGGCCATGAAGAGTAGTATTGGGTTTTGTTTCCAGACATGGAATTCACTCACTAAGCAAGGAAAGGCTAAGAGGCTCTTGGGGAATTAACATCCTAAAAGAACTCTTCCGGTCAACCCTGTTTTCTTCCAGTCAGTTTGACACAAAACTAATGGTTCTATGCACACATTATCCTTCTGGATTGCATGTTGGCTCCATCATATTTATTAAAGGTGGAAAAGCCAAGTACAACATGTTTTGGAAACTAAATACCTGGTGTTCTGACACACTTTCTGGATGAGCCATGAGTTAGTAGATTCGTCACAAACACTTGTCTGTTCACTCAGTGTTTACTGGGAAACATGTTTTTTTCTCTCTCTCTTGTTTGGTTAAAACAGATTTTTTCTTTGGGCCTTTGAGTGAAGTTGAAAGTTATAGTTCTGCCAAAATGCAGGTTGCAGAACACCTCTAAATGGCCTAAACTACTACACCAAGCATGAATCACTGAAACCCATGCTTTCAACACTTAAGCAAGGGTCTTTCAAATACCAGCGTCTAGCCTATTCTCCAATGAAATAGGTACTTCATGCTTTTCTCTCAGGGCTTCTCTCAGCAACCTACTTCCCAAAGGAGAAAAGTTGTAGCATTTAATGGGATGAATGCTGAAGACTGTATTTCCCCTCCAAAGAACATATTATGTGAGGACCTTAATAATTTATTTAAAGTATTTATAACATAGTAATTTTTACCTAGAATTCTCTGATAACATTTCTTTCTTTAGTCATAAAATGTAATTTAGGCCAAACCATGTGATTGCTTTGGTTTTTGTATAGGATATTTTTTTGCCTTGATTCTAGAGTTTTCAGTGATTCTGGAAATCCTAAAAATACTTAACATTTATGGAGAAAAATGCCAAGCAGTTGCGCCAGATATTTGCCATGTAGCATTTCCAGACCTTTTAGCATTTCTGTAAGATATGGTATTACTGTTCTTATTTTCCATATGGAGGTGCTGGCAGTCAGAGCAATTAACTCATTCAGACTCACAGCTAGTAAGTCACAGAGTCAAGATTTGAACCCATGTTTTTTGACTCTAGTCTGTTGCACCCTCCTCTGGGTTGGGTAGTCCAGTGCCACCTTCCTTTTCTTTCAGGTTTGCAAAACTTTTGTTATTGCTTAAGTGGGAATATGTAGATATCTTTGAGTCTATACTTCATATTGAAATAGGTAACAAATTTTAAGTGAGGAAAAGAATATTCCACTCAGAGCAATTTACTGTATGTGATTTTAAAACTTCTTTTATAAAGTTATGATTATCCCATCTGGTTCTTCATAGCATAGATTATTTTCATAGTCTAAACCCTGGCCATTTGTTCTACCTTAAGTCCCATGTGTTATATCTTACTTTTTGATTTGATATTTTGTGATCTTTTCCCCTTATTTATTCCAAACTGCACACTTTAAATTTATTTTTCCCATTTATTTAACTTATTAACTCCAATTTCACATTTTTCTCAATTTACACAGGAGAAGAATATTGTGGACCAATAATAGCAGAAAAGATAAGACTATCAAAAAAGAAAAAACCTCTCCTTCCAAAACTTCTATAGTCCTATGCATTTGTTCTGACTTTATTGAATAGCAAGAACCATAGAAAAAAACATTACTTCTGTCCTAAGTGTGTCTTATAATCAAAGATCTAAGAAGTCCTAGACTTGTGGTATTTTCTAATTAAAAAAACAAAATAAAAGCTTGATATAGAGGAGGCAAGTAATAAGACCAGTTTGTACTCTAGGAAGCACATTCTGGAGAAATGGAGCATATTTAAGAGATCATTTTAATAGTTTAGACAAAAGTCAATGAAGTTTGAACCTAATTGAGGGGGTAGATGATAGCAGATATTAGGAGCTGCTAAGGAGATATATCTCCTGAGCTGGAGGAATGATGGGATAAGACATGAGAAAGAGGAAAGATCCTCAAGTGTCTTCCAAAATGAAGAGGAGTAGGTTTGGGAGAAAAGATGACACAGATTTTTTTCATCTATTTGCTTTTCTGCCATGACTGTAAGAGTAAATAGGACACAGAGTTAATTTTGTTCAATTAATGCCTGACATTTAATAGGCACTCAGTAGAGAGTAATTTCAGTTTTGGTTGAATCAGAGGCACTCATGTGTCATATAGTTAGAAATGGAAAGAGACTGAAAGGAAATAATTAAAATACTACTATGACCCACTCTTGTTAGAATTATGCTAATTTTTATTATTTTATTTTGAATACCCCAACTTTATTTTAATATTTTATTTCAAATACCCCAGATTGCTACAGTGAACATAAATTACTGTTATTTTAAGAAAAAGAGTTCATTTATTATTTCAAAACAGAGTAAAGCCTAGACAGGCAAATATGAAACCATCAAGTTAGCATACAGGGGCAGATAATATATATATATATAAAAGGAAGGGTTAAAAATTTGAACACAAAGTTGGTACTAATTTATACTCCCATCCAAATTTTTTTTTATCTGTAGCACAGATGTCATAGCGTATTTTCAAATTTTATATACTTTTTTATGTATTAGAATCAGTGTTCTGAGCTAAATCCGTTGGCCCTCCAGACTGAAAAAGCAAATAGCTGGTAACTCACCTTAGCTATCAGCCCCACCCTTAACATTGTCCACTTACCCTTTTGTTTTGATTTTCTGAAGTCTTTTAAGCAAAAGAGTTCACTATATCTGCCTATAACCTCTGCTAATTGTCTTCCAAACCCATCCTTTATTAAAACATTTCTTTTAGCAGGCAGACCATTTTCTTTCTTTTCTTTTTAGGACTGCATCTGCGGCATATGGAGTTTCCTGGGCTAGGGGCTGAATTAGAGCCACAGCTGCTGGCCTCCACCATAGCCACAGCAATGCCAGATCCGAGCCACATCTGTAACCTTGGCTGAATCTCGTGCCAGTGCTGGATCCTTAGCTCACTGAGTGAGGCCAAGGTTTGAACTTGCATCCTAATTGATAGCAGATGGGTTCTTAACCCACTGAGCTACAACAGGAACTCCAGGCAGACCATTTTACAATAAAACTAAATATGAGGTAAATGAAATAAGTGCCACACATATAAATTAGACATACATAAAACACTTTTTTTTTTGTCTTTGTCTCTCCAGTCAATGAATCTTTGAACTGAGTTTCTCCAAAACAGAAAGAGCAAGACCTAACTTTGTGTTAAGTCGATATGACTGCTTTCCATGGCAGCCTAAAGCAGAGAAGAAAAAATGTCAAGGAGAATTTTTTCAAGAACCATAGGAAACAAAGTATTGAAGAAGTACAGTGCCATAGGAGAGTGGAAGAACTGTGATCTTTATAAGGAAACAGAAAAAAAAAAAGATTTAGCAAGGAAGGGAATAGGTACAAATAGAACCAACATATTTCCTCCAGATTAATACATAAAAAATATTAAGTATTTTTGCAGACAGCAATGAATACAAAGTGAAAATATGGAAAAGTCAAAAAAGGACAAAGGCTGTCAAATTCATATCTTGTTTCCTATCATTAGCTTGTAGCATTTTAAACTCTAACCAAGAGTGTGATACTCTGATTCTTTATACAGGTCTGTAATGTGAACATATATATTTGATATTTCTGGAAAGCTTAGCTTTTACTATCAAACTCTTCCTCTGCAAAAGGTTTCTTAGAGACAGATGTATTTTTAGTGAGCTATGACAGATTAATGCTGTACCAAGGATTGAGAATAAAAGATCTAAATGGTCTCTAATGTTCCAAGAAAAGAAGAGGAAAAAAGGTTATTTTCAGGGAAAACACAAATTTCAAAACCATCCTCATATTTCAACACCAGAAAGAAGTTCAAAGAAGTTATCAAGTGCCTCCTTCACGATTTTACTGTGAGCATCTTCATCATAAACTCACTAGGAATATCACAAATGCTAAGTGTGAACGAACATGATGTTAAGGTTTAGAGAATACACACATTCTTGACTTACTTTTGAAAACCTGTGTGGAGGGAAATAGTAAAAACTGCTGGCTGGAATATGTCATGAGGACAAGGAACTGTATCATTCATGTATTTACAAGTGAAGGTGTTGCTAGCGAGGTTATCATGCACACAAGACATGGCAATATTACAAAAGTCAGCTGTGGACCAGGTTCTAGGCAGATTTGAAGTATTTATAGAAGAATATAAATATCCATGACAATTGTGGCCAGGAGAGACTAGTGTAAACCATCAATCACAGCTCTTTTTCTTAACAGTGAAAATCTACAGAAGATATATTTGCCCTTAGATACTCATCATAAATTTGGGTTTTATGTGTACTTAAACTTGATGTTTCAGTTGTAGTCAACAGTGGCACACTATACTACAGAGAAAAAACATGTATTATTTTCTTAGCAATAGTGTTTATATTCGAGAAGAAAAGGAGAAATGGAAGCAGTAATGGAGACAACTTGTGAGAGAAATTGATTAATGTGGAAACGGGAGGGGGTGGTAAATGGTGGCATTCAAAGGGCAAAGCATGCATACATTAATATATTATGATGCATGAAAGTTACTGACCTAAGTTGTGAATTGTATCAGCTGGTAGACTCTGTGGCAATGGTCTACATGTACCTGGATGTGGTAAACTGGTAGCATTAATGGTCTGGGGTCATCACCCTTCCCTTGGTCCCTGTCCTTTGCCTTGTGACTTTACATCTGGTGAGGAAGTATATATATCCTTGCTTCTTGATTCAAACTTTGACCATGTGACTCACTTTGGCTGGTAGGATTTAGAAGATATGACCAAGCAGAAACTTGGAAAGGTGTTTGCACATTTCTGCTTGCGTTTTTGCCCTCTGATATCACTTTGACAACAACACATCTGAGCTCACTGGGATGATAAGATCCACGTGGAATAGAACTGAGTCATCCAAGTCACCCTAGCCATAGCTGTTAGATCAGCTACTAGCTCGCCAACCCCAGACGTGCAAGAGAACCCTGTCTAGATCACAGCACAGAGATGCATAGCTACAGGCTTGAGATATGTTAGCAACTGATGGTAATTGTATGCCACTGAGGATTTGTGGTTGGTCATTGCAGGGCATCTTTTTGGCTGAAGAAAACTAATTCAGTGGGTGAGGTGATTATACTTGTAGTACCCAATATGGCTAAATGATTTCTTATGGATACACAGAGTAGATCATGTATTTTGGTTATTTGTCACTCCTTTTTTTTTCATAATGATTTTTATTTTTTCCATTATAGCTGGTTTACAGTGTTCTGTGTGGTTATTGTCACTCCTAATGTGAGAAAAAAGAATGTATACATATATGTGTGAGTGGATCACCTAGCTGTGCAGTATAAAATTGACAGAACACTGTAAACCAGCTGTAATGGAAAAAAATAAAAATCATTATAAAATTTTTAAGAAAACATTTGTTTTGAATAGTGGGAAGTGATCAAGTTCTCAGTGACTTTTATAAATGACTTACCTTGTAGAAATCAAATGTTTCTATTTTAATCAGTACATGAAGAACCTAATTTTAGTCATCTGGCCCTCTGTTTAAAAGTATGCATTATTATAAAAGACTCAATAGAAATTTTTCAATTTATATGTAGAACCGAAATTAAATGTAATTGTTATCCTTATCTATTTTCCAAAGGTTTGACTGGTTTACAATAGTGAGCAATGTTAAGTGTTTACTGTGTGCAATATTTTAAGAGGGGTAGTAATATTTTTTAAATTTTATTTATCTAATGATTTTTATCTTTTCCATTATAGTTGGTTTACAGTGTTCTGTCAATTTTCTGCCGTACAGCAAAGTGACCTAGTTTCACACACACACACACACACACACACACACACATTCTTTTCCTCACATTATCCTCAATCAAGTTCCATTCCAAGTGACCAGATATAGTTCCTTGTGCTATACAGTAGGATCTCATTGCTCATCCACTCCAGATGCAATAGTTTGCATCTATTAACCCCAGACTCCCAGTCCATTCCATCCTTCCCCCTCCCCTTTGGCAACCACAAGTCTGTTCTCCAAGTCGATGAATTTCTTTTTTGTGGAAAGGTTCATTTGTGCCGTTTATTAGATTCCAGATATAAGTGATATCATATGGTATTTTTCTTTCTCTTTCTGACTTCACTTAGTATGAGTCTCTAGTTCTATCCATGTTGCTGCAAATGGCATTATTTTATTTTTTATGGCTGAGTAGTATTCCATTGTGTATATATACCACATCTTCTTAATCCATTCATCTGTTGATGGACATTTAGTTTGTTTCCATATCTTGTCTATTGTGAATAATGCTGCAATGAACATATGGGTGCATGGATTTTTTTCAAGGAAAGTTTTGTCTGGATATATGTCCAAGAGTGGGATTTCTGAGTCATATGTAGTTCTCTATTTAGAGAGGGATAGTAATACTGTCTTTAATTTAGAGTGAGAAAATTGAGATCCAGAGAGGTTAAGAAACTTACTTGGAGTCACATATCTAGGAAGTGATTGAACTAGGACTTAATAATGCTTCAAACTCCACACTTAATAATTATACTTCACTAGCATGAAAAATAAGGTAATAATTTAGTGCTAGATTTGGCAGCACACTTGTGGTTTTATTTTTAAGGCAGTATTTCAATGTAAATGTACTTTAATCATTTACAAGTGCCCAATACGTATAATTACTTTTTAATTCAACAAAGTGAAAGGAAAGAAATGTGGAATTAGGTTTTTGGGCACCTACTGCTAGTTCTGTTACCTTTATTTTTAGATCTTTTTAGATATTTTTATATAAACAGTTTAGACACTTTTGTTTTCATTTCCATCCTTTTTGTTGGGGCAATAGCATTTGATTCATTTAAAAAATAGTGCTTTGCATTTCCTACATTAGAAGATACAGAATGATCACATTATTATTATTTGTTGCATTAATATTTGAGATGGCAATGATGTCAAACTTTCTTATCTAATGACATGATTCTGCAGTGTATTGATAGAACCTTGATCTATTGATGATACCACACCCCTTAGCACAGATGCCAAGACTCTGTATGTACAGTGTCTGCAATCCTAGACTGATAATAAACTATGCTTTGCCATTTCTAGGAAGTCAGAACTAACACCATTTAGCTCAAAAAAACTATGCCTAATTCAGACCGAAGATGCTACTGATATTTAGCTCCTGTGATGAATATTAGGTACTAAGGCAAACAAAATTTTTGTTGGCTGCACTCAAACTACCATGGAGGGAGGTTGTAACATGGGACATATTTGGCTTGGGTGGATCCTGGCATTGTAGAGACCTAGGGAAAAACACTTTAAAGATTTTGTCCAGTTTCTTGACAGTAGCTGGATAAAATGAATGATTATAGATCATGAATTTTTTTGTCTCTTTCCAGCAGAGTTTTCCTAAACGTGTTCTGTTATTCCTAAACATTGTGAAATGATCACATAGTAGAAAAAAGGCGCCGGTCTGAAGCAGAGTTTCTTAATTTTCATTCTAAAGCTATGGTATTCTGTTCTGACAGCCCAAGCTAAGACAGTGATGGTCATAAGAACTATGAAAACTATAAAAACTTGGTGAATACATTTAAAATGGAAAGAAATACTTATAAAAGAAGTTATAGGAGTTCCCGTCGTGGCTCAGTGGTTAACGAATCCGACTAGGAACCATGAGGTTGTGGGTTCGATCCCTGGCCTTGCTCAGTGGGTTAAGGATTCGGCGTTGCCATGAGCTGTGGTGTAGGTTGCAGATGCGACTGGGATCCTGCGTTGCTGTGGCTGTGGCGAAAGCCGGCGTCTACAGCTCCATTTAGACCCCTAGCCTGGGAACCTCCACATGCAGTGGGTGTGGCTCTAGAAAGGCAAAAAAACCCAAAAAGAAAGTTACAAAATATTTAAATTAGTTTTTCTAAGTTCATAGACCTATTGAATGAATCATAAATCTACCACTTATTGACTTTGCAAATTTTGTTATTTTAACTTTCTAAACTTGGACTTTTCTTCTGTTAAATGAGCACATGAGTATATACTTTATAGTGTTGTTTCATGATCAGATGAGATAGTGAATATGGAAAGGTTTTGTAACCTGTAAAGTGATAAACAAAAGTTCGCAAACTTTCTTTTTTTATACTTGCATTATTAACGAGACTTTGGATTTGGCTTGAATTCAAGCCAGATTTAGTAAGGTTTGAATCCAGTTTTCTCATGAACTCAAATGATTCTTCCCCAGTTTTCTCATGAACTCAAATGATTCTTCAGTCTCTCATCACCTTCTGTGTAAGATATGAAGAGGAAAAAAAAAGTGAGATAAAAGGAGATGGAGGAACCTAAAGGAAGTAGAGCAGGATCTATAGAAAGGAGACTAATTGAAGTTAGCTCTTCCTCTCTTCATTTTTAAACTGAAGTCAAACATTCATACAGTCAAGTGAATTCTAAGGTTCTTCACCTTGGTGACATCTCAGGCATGTCCAATCCTTACGCTCTGAGATAACCACTATTCTGACTTGGGTACCATAGATTATTTTAACTCTTCATGAACTTCATATAATGAATTATATAGTATGTAGAGTTTTAAGTATAGTATCTTAGCTCAGTAAAATGTCTGAGTTTCATCCATTTTGAAGATCCATCAGCAGTTCATTGTTATTATTTCTGGGTAGCGCCCCTTCACTTTTTATCATTAGTTTCATTTTGCTCAGAACCCTACTAATACCACTAGTAATCTTTATTTCCATTTCAGTGATGGTACAGATATGATGACCACTTGCCCTCTTAAATGAAGCAGAGTTTTGAAACACAGCTCACAATTCCCTGATCTTTCTGATTCAGCAAGAAAACATTTCCATTTCTTGTGGGAGTCCTTTCTTTTCCTAGGTCTGGAATGTATGAAAATGTAAATAATTTATAGTGTGAAACAAGATAATATGAATGTTTTTGTGGTCTTTTCTGCTACCGTCTTTGAGCAATTTCCCAACAGACCAAATCAATATTGAATCAATAATGACTATTGTTATGAATTAAAGGGAAAAAAAGTCTAGATCTAACATTAACACTAGAAGACCAGAATATCATCTGTGAATCTAATACAAACCTCTTTGAGAATTTGTGAGTATAACTCTAGTTCTATCATGTTAAAGATTGCTATGCTTATAGAAAAACTGAGAGAGTAGGATCTGTTTGCAATTACCAAATCGAAATGCAATTAACTAGTCACTGGGAACAAACAATGATGTCTTTAAATGCCCTTTTGAAAATGTAGAATTGGTAACGGGGATCAGGTTCCCAAGGTTCGGATGTTTTCAGTTATGAGTCTTCCTATAAAAAAGGTCTGAGGACCACTGTGATAGTTTGTCTTAGGAGAGAGAAAGAAAGAGAGAAATGGAAAACACAAAGCAAATGGTACTTCCATCTGGTTATTGGGGCTTCTTTTATTCTCAGAATACTTCAAAGGAAACTTTCCCTCCGTTTTGTTCTGACCTCACTTATAATGTATAAATACATTTCAAACTAAGGATTGAATTTTGCTGGCACATGATCTTTTTTCCTTACAAAATTATTATAACAGGAAGTGTCTCTGATATGGTTGAGTTGTGTAATTTGAGTTGAAAAAAAAACTTTGCTTATGGACGTAAGAATATTTCATTTTTCTTTCAATAACAGCGTAACTGATAAGATAGAAGTGTTAGTTTTCCGCATTCGCCTTTGCAACAGCATTTCTCTAGTGTATGATTTCCGAAACATTCATTTGATGCATATTAGCCATTTGCGGTTTCTCCCAAAATCAGCCTTTAGTCTGCTTTAGGCTAAAAGCAAAACTGTTTTTAATGGAGAGCAAAAACATTGAAATAGATTCACAATAGTAGCCATAATCAAAACAAAATAATATCTTTCATGCTTCCAGTACTTATACATTACAAGGGATATTAACCCAGTAAAATGAATATTCATTTTCTTTATATTTCTCTTAATACTATCCTGGTCGAGGTGGAAAAGAGTAGTACAGTGGTTTAAAGTTGGGCAGGAGAAGCAGTGAGAGCCTGGATAAATCATGATCTATTTCTCAGACAGAAGATTGGTTCACTAATGGGCCCATAATGATGATCTCAGAGAGGAACATGGGAGCTGTGAATTCAGTTGACTTCTGAGGCTCATGCTGTTCTTACTCAGGAACAGGAAATTAGTTGACTTTCAGCACCCTTGATGCCAAAAAAGAAGAACAGAACCAAGTGGCCCCTAAAGAGTGCTTCCTTCAGCAAGAAGAAGTAGTGACAGACTCACCCTTAGTGATTGCAGGTCTGGGACAAGAGGACAAATGGAATCCCTATATCATTTGTCTAAATACTTAAACATGAAACATTGATACTCTTAAATAAAATATCCTACCTTAACAAATACACCTTGATAACAAGCTGGAAAGCCAGAGTAGAACTCAGAAGTCTTGAGACTCCTCAGAGTTCCTGGCTAGAATGTGGAGGTGGAGGGGAGGCTGGTCCAGGCTCTGTCCTCCTCTCCCCACATACTGGTCCCACTTCTCTTTCGAGCCCAGCTCTCTCCTAAATCTCAAGTTGTCTCAGGAGTTTACATGTGGACATTCTAGCTCTCTAGTCCAAGTTCTATCCTCCACCCCTGCAAACAATCATCCCATGCCCAGCCTCCAGTTTTGTATACATGGTTGGCTCAGGGGGCCTTCCAGATCAGACCTTCAGAGAAGTCAGCTCAGGCCCTTCCCAAACCACTTAAGGCCATCTGTGCAGTGAATTCTAGAGTCCATGAATCTACAGCATACTCTAAAAACAAGGGACAGCCCTGGGTGGACATGCCCCTAATCCCCAAGAAGACTCATCCTGCTGGGAGGGGCATGACTGTGGGAGGCCAAAGTAGAGCTCTTCCCAGAAGGGGCCCCTCTTGTTTGAATCTAAGACAGTACTAAATAGCTGCTCTTGATTATGTGTTAAAGATGGCAGACACTCCCCAAAGTCTGCCCTCTTAATGTACCAGGGACTGTGCCAGAAACAGGAGATTCAGAGATGAATTAGTTACCACCCTTGAATGAAGTATCCCCTTGTGAAAAGGCCACTATGAAATGCGAGCATTAACACAGGCAGAGAGGGGAGTTCCTTCCTTTCCCGGGACCACTGTAATGTGACTTTGCCCTCAGATGGGCTAATTGCTCCATTGAAAGGGTTAGTACTGAAAGCCAGACCATGGTAGGCACAGCCACTGACTCACATTTTCTGAGACATACGTGCTTCAGGCGGTGAACAGATCTCCACCTACTTGCTGTTTTGGTCCTGGCCCACTGCCTGCTGCCCACCTCCTTTCCTCTGACTTCAATTTTCTAACCACAAACTCATGAGCAGGACACACCCATGACAGCCACTGCCCAGACTAATTCATCTGTTATTTAGAATCTTCCTGAGCAGTAGACAAACATGCTCTCTCAGGCCTAAAGCAGGACCATAAGAGAAGGCGTCTGGGTGTTTTGATTTTTTCCATCCTCCCAGCCCCCAACTAGATTAGACTATTTGAATAACCAGGTAAACCTAGAAAGTGAGACATTTTTTAGGACTACTGGTCCTTCCCCTTCAACAAACTGAAGTCAAAATAAAAAGATTGTGCTTGAATAAGAGAACTAAGCACCCTAAAAAACAGATGAGATGAGTCTGATTGGATTCTCCTTTGGACCAAACAAAATAAGTGTTTTAGAGACAATTGGGTAAATTTGACTATTAGCTGATTTCTCTACAGAAACATTACAGGCCAGAAGAGAGTTGAAAGATATATTCAAAGTTCTGAAAGGGAAAAATTTGTGGCCTAGAATGCTCTACCAGCAAGATTATCATTTAAAATAGAAGGAGAAATAAAGAATTTCTCCAACATATAAGAGTTTCCATCATGGCTCAGTGGTTAATGAACCTGACTAGCATCCATCAGGATGTGGGTTTGATCCCTGGGCTTGCTCAGTGGGTTAAGGATCCATCATTGTGGTGAGTTGTGGTGTAGGCTGCAGACATGGCTTGTATCTGGCATTGCTATGGTTACGGCGTAGGCTCACAGCTACAGCTCTGATTCGACCCCTAGCCTGGGAACCTCCATATGCCATGAATTCGGCCCTAAAAAGACAAAAGACAAAAAAAAAAAAGAATTTCTCCAACAAATAAACACTAAAAAAGTACAGCAATACTAAACCCATTTTAAAATAAATACTGAAACGTCTCCTCTAAATTGGAAAGAAATAAGATGTAGGATGGAAGAAACCACAAATGGAAAATAATCACTTAAATAAGTCCATATACAGATCTCCAAAAAACCTGTTTGTAAAAGTGATAATAAACACAAGGAACAGAAAAAGGATAAACATTAAGAAGCAAAAACGGACATCAAAATCATAAAATGTGAGGAAGGAAAGTAAGAAAATCTTGGTTCGTATTTTTTTTAGAATGTGTTTGAGCCTGTATGACTATCAGACTAAAACAAGCAGATATAGGAAGTGGTTAACATACTGGAAAAACAGGACAACCACAAATCAAAACCAAAAAATGCATTCATAAGAACTAAGAAGAAGAGGACATGAGCATAAAATAAAAGTAAATCATCCAACCAAAAAAGGAAAGGAACAAAGGAGAAACATAGAATAAACTGGAAAACAAGGTTTAAAATGAAAATAAATATGTATTTATCAATAAGTGCCTTAAATGTTAATGGACTGAATGCTGCAATCAAAAAACACAGAGTGGCAGACTGGATTAAAAAAAAACAAGAGCCTACAGTATGCTGCCTACAAGAAACTTACCTTAGGGCAAAGGACACATATAAATTGAAAATGAATGGATGGAAAAAGAAATTAAAGAGTATAGAAATTATTTCAAGCATATTCTGTGACCACAGTGGCATGAAACTAGAAATCAACCACAGGAAAAGAAATGAGAAAAAGCTGACTACATGGAGACCAAACAGCATGCTACTAAAAATCCAATGGATCAACAAGGAAATCAAAAGGGAAATTAAAAAATACCTCAAGACAAATGATAATGAAAAGACAACCATTGAAGATTTATGGGATGCTGCAAAAGCAGTTCTTAGAGGGAAATTCATAGTGATACAGGCCTTCCTCAAAAAAGAAGAAAAAGTTAAAAAAGCAACTTAACCTGCCACTTAGAAGAATTAGAAAAAGAAGGATAAACAAAACCTAAAGTCAGCAGAAGGAAGGAAATATAAACATCAAAGAGGAAATCAATAAAATAGAGATTAAAAAAAAGAGAAAGAAATCAAAAGAGCCAAGTGCTGCTGCTTCTTTGAAATGGTAAGCAAAATTAACAAACCTCTGGCCAGACTCAACAAGAAGAAGAGAGAGAGAACCCAGATATACAAAATAAGAAATGAAAAAGAAATCTCAATGGATACTGAAGAAATACAAAAAAACATAAGAGAATATTATGAACAATTTTATGCCATCAAATTGACAACCTAGAAGAAATGGACAACTTTCTAGAGACATATAGCCCACCAAAACTGAATCAAGAAGAAACAGAGCATTTAAACAGACCCAACTAGAAATGAAACTGAATATGTAATAAAAGCGCTCCCTGCAAACAAAATTCCAGGACCAGATGGCTTCACAGGAGAATTCTACCGAATATACAAAGAACTTAAACCATTCCCTCTTAAACTTTTCCAGAAGACTGAAGAAGGAACACTCCCAAAGACATTCTATGAAGCTAACCATCATCACCTTAAAACCAAAACCAGACAAAGATACTATGAAAAAAGAAAATTATAGGCCAATATCTTTGAAGAATATAGATGCAAAAATTCTCAACAGAATTTTAGCTGAGTCTAACAGAACATAAAAAAAATCATACACCATGACCAAATGGGTTTCATCCCAAGTTCCCAAGGATGGTTCAACATATGCAAATCAATCAGCATCATACACCACATTTACAAAAGAAAAGTCAAAAACCACATGATAATCTTAATAGATGCAGAAAAGCATTTGACAAAGTCCAACATCCATTCATGATAAAAACTCTGACCAAAGTGGGTATAGAGGGAACATACCTTAACATAATAAAAGCCATTTACAACAAATGCACAGCCAATATAATACTCAATGGAGAAAAGCTGAAAGCCATCTTGCTTAAATCTGGAACAAGACGAGGATGCCCACTCTCACCACTTTTATTCAACATAGTATTGGAAGTCCTAGCCACAGCAATCAGACAAACAAAAGAAATGCAAGGTATCAAACTGGAAGATAAGAGGTAAAATTGTAACTATGTGCAGATAGCATGATACTATATATAGAAAACCCTAAGACTCCACACAAAAAATACTCCACTGAGCAATGAATTCAGCAAAGTAGAGGATACAAGATTAACATTCAGAAATTGGTTGCATTTCTGTATACTAACGATGAAGTATTAGAAAAGAAATATAAAAATATAATACCTTTTAAAATCACACCCCCAAAAATTAAGTACCTAGGAATAAACCTGACCAAGTATGTGAAGACTTTTTGCTGAGAACTATAAAACATTAATCAAGGAAATTAAAGAAGAATCAAAAAAATGGAAAAGTATCCCATGCTCCTGGATTAGAAAAATTAATTCCATTAAAAATGGCCATACAGCACACAGCAATCTACAGATTTAATGTGATCCCTATCAAATTACCCATGACATTTTCACAGAACTAAAACAAACAGTCCAGGAATTTATGTGAAACCACAAATGACCCAGAATTGCCAAAGCAATCATAAGGAAAAAAAAAAAAGCAATCAAGCAGGAGGCATAATTCTTTCAGACTTCAGACAGTACTGCAAAGCTATAGTAATCAGGACAGTGTGTTACTGTACAAAAACAGACATATGGTCAAATGTAACATAACAGAGAGCCCAGAAATAAACACAGTCACTTATGGTCAATTAATCTTGGACAAAGGAGGCAAGAGTATAAAATGAGAAAAAGACAGTCTCTTCAGCAAGTGGTGCTGGGAAAACTGGATAGCTGCATGTAGATCAATGAAACTAGAACACACCCTCACACCATGCACAAAAATAAACTCGAAATGCCTTAAAGACTTAAATATAAGACAAGACACCCTAAAACTCCTAGAAGAGAACATAGGCAAAACATTCTCTAACATCAGCTGTACAAATGTTTTCTTAGGTCAGTCTCCCAAGGCAGTAGAAATAAATACAAAAATAAACCAATGGAACTTAATCAAACTTTCAAGCTTTTGCACATCAAAGGAAACCATAAAAAATATGAAATGTGAATGGGAGGAATGGGAGAAAATATTGCAAATGGTGCAACTGATAAGGGCTTAATCTCCAAAATATACAAGCAACTCATACAACTCAAAAACCAAAAAAAAAACACCCAATTGAAAAATGGACAGAAGACCTAAGTAGACATTTCTCCAAAGAAGACATGTAGTTGCCCAGTAGGAATGTGAAAAGATATTCAACGTGACTAATTATTAGAGAAATGCAAATCAAAACTATAATGAGGTACCATCTCACACTGGTCAGAATGACCATCATTAATAAGGCTACAAATAACAAATGCTGGAGAGGGTGTGGAGAAAAGGGAACCGTTCTTCACTGTTGGTGGGAATTACCATAGGATCCGGCAATCTCACTCCTGGGTATATATCCAGACAAAACTACAGTTCAAAAAGATACATGCACCCTTATGTTCATCACAACACTGTTCACAATAGCCAAGACATGGAAACGACCTAAATGTCCATTAACAGATGACTGGATTAAGAAGATGTGGTATATATACACAATGGAATATTACTCATCCATACAAAAGAACAGACTAATGCCATTTGCAGCAACATGGATGGAACCAGAGATTCTCATACTGAGTGAAGTAAGTCAGAAAGAGAAAGACAGATACCATATGATATCACTTATGGAATCTAAACTGTGGCACAGATGAACCTATCTACAGAGCAGGAGACTCAAAGACATGGGCAGCAGACTTGTGGTTGCCAAGGGGGAGGGGCAGGGAATGGGATGGAATGGGAGTTCAGGGTTAATAGATGCAAATTGTTACATTTAGAATGGATAGACAATGAGGTCCTATTGTATAGCAGGGAACTATATTCAGTCTTTTGTGATAGAATATGATAGAAAAGAGTGTATACACACATACACACACACACATATGACTGGGTCACTTTGTTATACAGCAGAAATTGACAGAACAACGCAAATCAACTATAATAAAATTTTTAAAATAATAATAATTGGAAGATATAATATTACATTTCTCTTTGTTCAGAGAATCAGTACTTACCTCTCAGCCTATCCTTCCAGACTAGTTCAGACTTGGTGTAGACCCCAGAGCAAGTTTTCATAAAAAATAAGACATTCCCACAGGTATTTGCAGGCGGAACCACATTAATCTTTACCCTCATAAGTTTATTGAGTTAAAGTTTCATGTTATTCCTCGGCTTCCACAGAAATGAAATGGAAACATCCATTTGAAGAATGATTTATAAAACTATAATAGAAGTCATTTTCTATTATTTCATGTGGTATCTCTTCAGTAAGAACCTAATTTATGAATTCTTTTCAGAGTTCACTGCCTGGAAAAAATATTTTTCCTTTCATTAATTCTTTCTCTGGACAAGAAAGAATTCTATCATCTATCAGGTTTTCCTGTTATCTTGGCTGCTAGGGAACTCAGATACACATTTAACATGTAATTGCGTTAGCTAACAAATTACCTAGGAGCTTGAAAGAGTCATCTCTTTTCTCTTTGAATTTCATTATTATTTCATAAAAATCTATTTTAAAAACAATTCTAATTGCCCTTTGCTCATCTGATCATTTTCTACACCCTTTGAAATTCATTTGGAGAGAAGGTAGAGTATAAATAAATAATAGGACTGCCGTACGGATCTCTGTAGAGCCTGCGGGCAATTTAACAAGTAGTAGACATGTCTTAGAAGGTCTGCCTAGCCTGCCACTCTTCTCACTTTCTCTAGGTAGTGAGGCCTACAGAGATGAACCTCCCCAACTCCAGCAGCAATTGTAGTACTGGATTGGATGGACGCATGACCAGATCCAAGCATGAGAGTCTCTATTCTGGGCATTTGGAATTGATAAAGCGATTCTCTCTGGTTTTGCCTGCTTAGTTAGGATGCTGTGAGGCATAAATAAGCCAACAATGAGATCAACCAGTGCACTGTCATCCCTTTTTATCTTTGAAAAAAAAAAAATACCACTTAAATCATGCTGAGTCATCTTATTTTGCTTTTTTCAAAAAGATGGGCATCGGAATTAAGAGACCAGTCTAAGTTCTGGAATCAAAGACAATCCAACACAACAGTGTTTAAAGAAGCAGCCTCAGTGTGGTGGTGGGATGGGACACGTTGACCATTGTCATCACTTGGGGAGTGGTGGCCAAAAGCACATTTCCCTACTGCATCCCTTACTTCCCTGTAGAGGAGGTAGATTTTAGGAAAGTTTGTTTTTTAAAAGCTAGAGATGATTCTTACACCTACCTACATCCCCACTGCCTCCAAGAATGAATAAAGAAAGGATTTGTGTCCTTTATAGTGATGACAATTTCACAGAACATCATTACAATGACGGCAGTGCATGTACTTTATTACATGTTATGAGCATTTTCATTTGAATCCACTTCTGTAGTTTCATACAGAAATTGTTGTTGTTGCTGGTGTGCTGTCTGGCATTTAGTGTACTGTTTCCCTAATGCTAGATTTATTATCAACATCAGAGTTGTTCCCCAGAAACTGTGAATTACACCAAATCCATGTTTTGCCTCAGCAATTAGACCTCTCTAACTAGGCTGGAATAAGAATTCTCTCTTCTCTCAACCAGAACTAATAAGGTTAGTTTTCAATAAACGATCACCTATTTTAATTGAATTAGAATTAAGGTCACACTATTTGAGGGGCATGAGACTGCAGCTTATTAAACAAGTTCCTTCTGCTTTGGAAAAGTCAGTGAGTTTCTCAGATGAGATAGGCTGGGTGTTCTTAGAACTAAAACACCCTGAATAGGGCAGTGAGAGGTGGCGGGAATAGTTAAAACTTGATCAGATCAAGGATCTACTGTGAAGATGCTATAAAACCCCACCCTCCCAACCTTCAACTCAAATTCTCTGCACAGATTTCTGATCCGTTCATTTTCTGATTTTCACGTCTGTTTTTTTTTTTTTAAGTGATGTAGTCTCAAAACAGAAACAGATGTGAGATCTAATTTCTTATTGGAAGTGACAAAACATATAAAGATTTGGCAAGATATGTATTTCACATATTTCAAGATTTCAAAAATAGTCATCAAACAAATTAAAGCTAGAGAGCGGGGTGGTCTTTCTTTGGTTTATTTGTTCTTTTTTCTAAGACTCTTATGATAGTTTATTGTCAATAAGATATGGAAAAATATAGAAATGTCTCAAATATATAACAGAAAACATATACTATTTAAATAATTCAAGAGAAAAAACAGTAATTGTCCTCTTAGTTTCAAATGAGAATTCAGTATAATCACTTATACATTTTAATGTCACTGTAAACTTTCATCAAATCACCTTTTACCAAATGAGCTTTTTCTATCAAAAAGAGAAAAGGCTCAGAAATGAATAATTTTGCTCATTAAGTTCTAAGGGCAGTTGCTAGACAGAGCAAAGGAGTAGGTATAATCTTTTATGAAAGAAGGATGTGAGGAGGCATATGTGGGTGAGTATGTGTGATTGTGGTGAGTGAGGAAATTTGCATTTATATAGCACTATTTTTCAGGTGAGACAACTGGTAATATATTTGCTACAGTGCAGGGCTGTGATGTAAAATCCATACTAAAGAGAAATGGTTTGGCTTTTTTTTTTTTAATAAGGACATTTGAATCTGATGAACATTTATCTAGAGTCTAAATATACCAAACATCAGGCTAGGTGGGGACTTCCTGTTGTCATTTAACTTTCACAGTAATACCATTTGGTATCACTACCTCCATTTTTGAAAATGAGGGAACTGAGGGTCCAGGAAAATGAAATGACTCAGTCAAAGTCACATATTTGATAAATCGCAGAGCCAGGATGGGAATGTAGAACCTTCTGGGTCTAAAGTTGTTTTCACTCTACTGCAGTTAAATTAAGGGGAAATGCCGCAAAGTTTCAGGGGTTCTTATACTTGAGTAGTGCTTTAAGTTTGCAAATTAGTTTTGCCACCTTTTTGTTGATCCTTAAAAGGGCTCATAAGGACATTGTAGTAGAGTTGACCAAGGGTTCGAGAAGTTTCAGGGATGTGCTAAGTTTGTGTACTACTCAGTCTCTTTGGGGACTTGGATTTGTGCCTGACACTCCACTCCAGTCCAACTTAACCAAAAAGATGTTACTGCATGTGTTGCATGATAACGCTCTTCTCCTTACAAGAGTTGGCTACAAACGGTCTTGAGGAGCTCAAAAGCCTCTTTGGAGAGCCTCAGATGGGCCCCTGAGAGAGAGAGGAAACAGCAGGTAGAGAACAGAGAACTGAAGGCAGCGTGTGGAGGGGGGGAGGTTGGAATCCATGCAAAGGAGTCTTTAAGCCACCTTTCACCTTTACCCAGGAGTCCTGCTTTAATTGGCTTCATGTATTTATCTCCCTCATAAGGTTCTGCTTGAAAAAAATGTTCTGTGGCCTTAAAGTGTTTGAAAATTAGACACTGCATAATTTTAAAGGTTTTATACATTTTGTCTCCATTTGAGGAACCCTATTAAAACCAGTGATTCAGAAAGAGACAAGGGAGTTCCCGTCGTGGCTCAGTGGTTAATGAATCCAACTAGGAACCATGAGGTTGTGGGTTCGATCACTAGCCTTGCTCAGTGGGTTAAGGATCCGGTATTGCCGTGAGCTGTGGTGTAGGTTGTAGACGCGGCTCGGATCCCGCGTTGCTGTGGCTGTGGCGAAGGCCGGCAGCTACAGGTCCTGTTAGACCCCTAGCCTGGGAACCTCCATGTGCCGCGGGTGCGGCCCTAGATAAGGCAAAAAGACAAAAAAATAAAAAAGAGAGAGAGAGAGAGACAAGAAGAGAAGGTGGTACCATGTTTAAGAGTACATATGCTTATGTGCTATTTTACGTGGAGGTCACAGTCAAAACTTACCAGCTTGCTAATGCTTACCAGGAAGCAGAAAACTAACCAGCAATGTCTAGGTTGAGGCTTCTGACATCAGTCTTAGTAGATGCCCTTAACAGTGTGACCTAACAGCTGTCTTGAGGAGCCTGAGAAAGTGAACACAACACTCTTGGTTAGACTTCTAATTTTCAGGGCAACTGTGAGTCTTGAAGTGTACTAAGATTTCTTGTAAAAGGAGACAAATGAACAGATCTCATTGTAGGCATTCTCTCCCAAATTATCAATCCCTTGCACACACACACACACACACACACACACCTGTTTCTTCTTATGTTGTTTCTGAGTTTATGCTCTGAAGGACTTTGTTCACACCTTCAGTATAGACGTATTACATACCTCGTGGTGTCTGTGTCTATTTCTCCCACTGGTCTGTCTGTTTCTCATAAAGATCAAATATTACTTCTCAGTGTAATCCCTGAAGTTAGCACTGAGCATGGCACACAGATTCTCAATGACAGTCTTTAAGTATTAAAGATCATGTTAGAAAAAAAGGAACAGAAGCATATCCACTCTCATTTTATCCTTGTTAATACGAACAGAAAAAAGGGTTTCTCTTCAGATCTTGAGAAACAGTATGCTGCCTTAAAACTTGACTATCACAATTATCCCAATTTCAGAAGTATCTGCAATTAGGAAAATTAGTAATGGAGTTAGAAAAATGTCAGTTTCTTTTTTTGCAAGATATTTTGCATTTGAGTATGTAAGTCTCAGAAGACTAGTGATAGAATGTATATAAACTGCATTTACCTTCTAGAGGCAGTTTGCGTAACACATGCCTTTTTATAACAACGGTGTTGCTGGTTCAAACTTTGAGGAAAGAAGAGTGTTGGAAGAACTCCCAAGCTTCCTTAATATCAACATCAAAAACTATCCTGACTAGTGTTCAGATTGGTTTTCTGTCATCTTTCTGTTACTTTTTCTCGGTTTTTATTGGGTTGAGGTAAACTTGTGGTTCCTGGCTTGTGTGATTCAGAGTTTCTCTGTTGACAGTCCAGGTCAGTCTGAGCTCAGGGATGGGATCTCTTTTCAAGGAAGAGCTTACCTTCCACGGCCTCTGGTGAGACTAGTTGAGTCCCCCAAGAGCAAGGGCCCTGGGACATGATCCTGAACCTCCCGAAGTTCTTACTACTGAAGGGGGCCTCTCAGCTGCTACAGGGCATTGTGTCCATTGCTCCATTCTGCTCCAGCTGTTCCTGGCACCTGCTTTAATCCCTTTTTAATTAATTTATTTATTTTTTGCTTTTTTAGGGCTGCACCTGCAGCATATGGAGATCCCCAGGCTAGGAGTTGTATTGGAGCTACAGCTGCCTGCCTACACCACAGCCACAGCATCGCCATATTGTTAACCCACTGATTGAGGCCAGGGATCAAACCCACATCCCCATGGATACTGGTTGGATTTGTTACCACTGAGCCACAATGGGAACTCCTATTTCCCTTTTTTAAATGTCCTTCCCTACTTTCCTTTGGGAGTTGAAGGAAGACATGAATACATCTACTTCCAGAGTAAGTTGAAAAGAGACGCCTATTTCAAGATATTTCTACCTCTCTGTGTGTTAACTGATCTTTTTCTTCCTTTTAATATTTACAGTTGCATCATCTTGGCTCTATAGATTTCTAGTGGCTCAGAGTTCACCTTCTACACTCTTCTCAGGAATCCTGTTCTTTTTGTCAGCTGCGGGTAACTGAGGCAAATGCAGTGACTTGAATCACAAAGCATTCTATAACTTCCCAGCTAGGTGGCTGGAACTTGATGAGGGAGGTTGTAAAAGCATGTTCTGGAGAAGTTCTCATCCTCAGTGGCATTCGAGAATGCCCCTTGCACTCTAAGAATCTCTGAGACTGGAATCAAGGCATCTGGGTTCCTAAAAAGTTCTCCAGTGGGTTCAAAAGCACAGCCAAGCACCCACTGCTACACAGAGACCTATGATCTTTCAAAAATAGTGAGTGGTGGTGGTGGTTGGGTGGGGGGGCGTCATTCATTAAACACATTTGATGGTTTGTTTCTTGCTGCTGTAATAGGCAACTTTCCATATCCCGAGTGCAGAATCCATCCTTTCCAAATCTAAGTCATCACAAGAAAATTTGACCAAGCCAAATTGTTTTCTTTCGATTCTTTCAAATTCAGGTACCTCATATAAACAGCACAAAATTGAAGCACTAATCTCTCAGATGAGCTCAGAGGCAGATAATACATCTTTTCTTTATGAGAAAAAGTCCTACAATTTAACATTTAAAATTCATTTTCACTGCCATTCAAAATAAATTTCTCAATCACTGATGATTCTAAGTGTCTTGGCTCATACTAGATGATAGAAAACAAATGTAGGTGTCTGGTTCCCAAAAGCTTTCTCTTACAACCCGCTTTCTTCATTCTTTCCCCTCTGTGAAAATCTGGTGTTGGGGATTAAGATGTAGAAAGAAGTGGATCTCGAAAATCTAATGCCAGTCCAAGAACCATAGATGTTTTGAAATAATCATTGTCTTCTGTCATGGTTTTTAGTTTTAAATTCTCAGTGAATGTTTTAAAAGGCATGACTCATTTAAATGGCCCAGTGTTTCTCTATTCAACCAAGCCCGGAAATACTTATTTTATTTTTTGGAAACAAACAGTGTAGGAATGCTTGTTGCTTCGAATGCGTCTTGCTGGTAGAAAGCTAAGGCCTCTGTGTTTGGAAGAGAGTGAAGAAAGATCTCAGAGACGTGATGTTGCAGAGCCGAAAATTAGAGGAATAAAAGGAAAAAAATATTTTCAAATAGCATTTGAAAAAGAGAGGTAGGCTAAATTTGCTTTGTCAGATTTGATGGATATGCCATAAGTAGAAAGTTAGGTTTGTTTTCCTATAAAGTAAGGATTAGTATCTAGCTGGTAGCTACATTCTGTGAAATACTTTTCTTTTTCTTTAAAGTGTTTAAGATTGAGTATGTGACCTACAGTCTGGTCAGGGCATTGATTGAAAGGGCTTGATTAATGATTACCTAACGACTTTATTTTTAAAGTGGTGGAAAAGATGCTGCTTTCTCTCCTTCAGAAGCTCTGGGACTTAATTAATGAGTCTGATAAGCCTATGTTACTCTTACTTTCCAAAAGAGAAAGGAGGGATAAATCTAAAAATAACCTCAAAAATTGGGCTGAGGAGAGCTTCCTTCCTCCACACCCAGACAAAGGTAAAAGAAGGGAAGTGAGCCCTGTACTAGTTTAAAGAGATGGAATATGTCCCCCCCCCTCTCTTTTTTTTTTTTTTGATGGGCAAATAAATTTATTAGGCTAGGACGCTTGTGAGAGATGCAAGCGGGCAGCCAAGGAAGCTCTGCCTGAATATGTCCCTCTTTATTAAAAAAAAAAAGAAACATTTTTATTCCTTCCTTTCTGGAGAAGTTTGAAATTGACATTAACGTCCCAAGCCTTTTTGTTTCTAATGTTGATTATCATCAGAATCAAGATCTAACACTACTGGGAGAATACATTCGAGAAGGTTCTGCATAGAACAAACCTCTCTGCTCATTCATCTCCAGACCCTTCTCTCTATCACATCAGACCACACAGAGCACTTGTGACTAGGAATCTCTGCCTTCTCTGCATTCCTGTTGCCATTATTTAAAATACTTTTATCTATAAAATGACATAACAGTTTGACTTATTTCTTTCAGTGTGATTACCAACCTTCAGAGTTAAGTATAAGTAGTAGATTACTTACTAAATTAAATAGCAACTTACCAATTTTAAGGCAAATCTGATTGCAAGTTAGAGAGTTATATATTTATATGTAATTAGTGCTTTCTTGTAGGTATTTGACTAGGCTCTCAAAAGATGTTTGTTGGTTGGTGGCTGATTAATAATAAGTTACCAGTTGAAATAAGACAAGGGCAATTCTCTCTAAACAGTCAATGCAATACTTTTGAGTCTATCTGAACAACGTAGATACAAAAGAAATGAGGAATGAGCCAGAATAGTATTTTTGCACCTGGGCTGTTTTCCAAGAACTATAGCCCATTCCTGGACCTCAGTTGTACTGACGATGAAAAACAGGCCTTGAACAGGGAGTTGGAGAAATGCAAGTTCAAGTGCTAGTGAAGATGAGGAGTGACCTAATCAGGGTAATTGGCCAGGATCTGACTTAGGATCTGAAATAGCCTTCCTTGCAGGTGCACCACACTGGCCCAAATAACTAGGTGCAGGGAGCATGGGAGCAGTCACATATGATGTTTTCTTTCCTTTCTCTATTGAAAGAACAAAACCACAGAAAAATTATTGTTCTTTTCTGAAGTTAATTTGTAGGCTGTGGGGAGGATGGGAAAAAAATAAAATAATGCAGGTTTTTTCTAATAAATCAAACAATGCAGAAGTGCTATATAAAGAAAAGGTTAATGTCTTCCTTTTCTGCCAAACCTACTCCATTCCAGTAAACAATGTTATTAGTCCAGTGTGATGATATCTTATTCACCGTTTCCTATGCTCTTTATAAATATATGCAAACACTGTCTTGCATAGATCTTTTCCTCTATTTTTTAAAAGCAAAGTACCACAACATAGATATTGCTTTGCAGATATTCTTTTTAGTAACTGCATAATAAATTACAGTATGAATGTCCCACAATTGCTCTAACTAGTTGCTTTATAAGATTGAACATATGGATAGACATATGTCTATATAGAAGGAGGGATGGTGCTTGTTTTTTCATGTAGGATAGATGTATTATTGGGTCAAGAATATTCCGTTTAATACTTTTCAAGATTATGACTTTTATATGAGTTACATATATTAAAGTTAGCACAATGAAATAGAACTTCCCCATTTCTCATTCAGTAAGATAAGAAAGTACATAAAGTGTGTAAGTTCTCTGGGTCTTCATCTCCACTAAAAACCTTCTCAAAAGATGATGGTATGTGTGCATGTGTTTTAAGACAAGTCTGGATTAAAAGAGCTTGACCTAGGAGGTTATGGAAGTCCTGTAGTTATTTTTGTCAGTCAGGGTTCAATCAGAGGAGTAGAACCAAAGGGTATATTGATAGGTAGATGAGATAGATAGAAAGAGAGATAGATGACACATAGATCAATTAGATAGATAGGGATCATCTATCTGTATAGCTATGTCATCTATAATTATAGATATCAATGACATAGATATTTATATAGATTTTTAAAGCAATCTGATCCTACTTAATTATGAAAGCTGATTTCATTGTTTTTACATCTAATGCTGGAGCTTGACTCTGTAGGGCAGGCAGCAGGAAGGGAAATGGAGAAAAGCAAGAACAAGGTGGAAGTCACAAGCATAAACTAGAATATGTGATGGTGTGTGTCCCATAGAAACTGGGGGCCATTTACCATGAAACTAGACATAAACATCTCTCCCAAGAATCAGAAAAGCTTAAGAAGATCCAGGGGATGGGGAGCATCTGCAGTCTCCAAACCCCATTCCAGAATCTCTCATGCAGTCCACCCCAAAGGGACAGGAAAGGCAATTCTCAGCAATATATTTCAGCCTAGCTAAGTTAACACTTTACGAAGCACTACAGTTATGATGCAAAATAACCACTCTAACCTACCTGAAATATTCCAGCAATCTTCTCATTTGGTTGTCTGGCTAGCCCTCAAGAAATTTTCTAGTGATTTAAAATAGAACAACAACATTCCCATAAAGATGAGATTGTTGTTGTGACATAAACTTGCACATGTGCCCGTGTGCATGTGTACACACACAAACACACATTCTTTTTTTTAAACTGAAGTATAGTTGTTCTACAATATCATGTTAGTTGCAGATGTATAGCACAGTAATTTAGTTCTATACACATTCTTTTTCAGATTTTTCTCCCTTATAGGTAATTATAAGATATTGAGTATAATTCCCTGTTTTATACAGTAGGGTTGTTATTGGTTATCTATTTTATATATAGAAGTATATGTATGTCAATCCTAAACTCCTAATTTACCATCCCTTCCCCTTACATTTTAGTGATCATACTAAATGAAATAAGCCAGAGAGAGATTAATATCATATATCACTTGTATATGGAATCTAAAAAAAAAAAATACAAAACATACATACATATATTCCTCGATTATGAATACTGATAAGGTTCCTGCTGTCAACTTCTAATTCATCCAAGTTTCTACTCTAACCATGCATCCTGACTTCTATTATTCTATGGCACCAAAAAACCCATGAATAATTTGTGTCATGTGAAAGTTAAAATCAGGTCATCGTTTATTTTTATTTTTAAAATATGGTGAAAATGGGCTTGAGGGTAATTTTTGGCTTTTGTCCAAAATGTACTTAGAGTAACTGAATGCTATGTTTGTTGTGTTATGTTATATTCATACCCTATTGTACGAACAATATGTCTACAATCCATCAGCATTTTGGATAGAAAAGAATCACTCTTCTTGTCTTGCGATTTTAGTAATGTCTTATTGGTGACAACATTGTTTCATTTCAGTGTGTCTTGATTCAAAAGATACTTCTGTCTTTTATGATTAATATTTCATTTAGCCAAAAGTATCTTCTTTGTTCTTGTATCACTAACGTGGGACATGCATAAGTGGTTTCGGAGATGCAGAAAGCTGAAATAGTAGAAATTCTTAGGTATTTCCTTTGGACATTAGTAAGAAGTATTATTGAATCTATACCAAGTCTTTATGAATGTCAGAGGGGTTTTCTTTTGTATTGAATTTAATTGTCTTTTTGGCTTCCTAGCTTCTCATCTCTGTTGTCCACACTACATTTCAGCTGAGATCACTTAAAAACATGCACAAACCCTTTCCCACCCTATGTTCTGGGACTGATAGTTTTCTTAGTCCTACAAGACTAGCTCAGGTGAGGTGGCTTCCAGTCAACTTTACCTAATCTTGTTTTGACCTTATGCTCCTTTTTATTCATTTTTACATAACATAGTTACTATTTAAAATGTGAGACAAAATACTAGCTTATTCCAACAGAGCTTAAGTGTACATTGGGAAAGATTTGGCAAATATCTCATAAGAAAGAGGCAATGATGGAACAAGATATTAAAGGAAAAATAGGCCTTCTGCTCTCAGAGCTCCCACTCTAAACCATGTGTAGAAGAAGCTTCCTTTTTTACCATAATGGCTGATGGAACCTAAAATACAGAACCTGAAACAAATGGTAAACTTCAGGAATTTTCAGATCTCTAAGCCTCAATCCAAAATTTCTCATTCACAAGTCTAGGGTAGGACCCAGGAAATAGTGTAAAAAAAAAAGTTGAGCAAATAGCTGGGTTTAGAAACAGCTGACATATTCTGCTGGTAAAGTTGTATTTCTATAGCCTTTGTTTTCTTTAGAGAATGACTTTCCAAGTAGAGAAAGTATCATCCCGGAGCAGTACACATTGGTTTTCCTGTGAAAGTAGCTATTTTGATCAGAATCAGTCTAACTGGTAGAGAGTCAGTTTTGCCTTTGTGTTGTGATTCTCTCCCATTAACTTGGAACTTTTACTTAAGTCTTATTACACTTTACAGACTAACCTTAGATATGTGGTGGGGAAAAACCTTGCATTTTTCAGGACTTCCTGGGTTGCAAGTGACAGAAGACAATTTTTTACTCACCTAGAAGTCCTCTGTTAGCTCACAAAACTAGAAAGTCAAGAAGATAGCTGTCCTAGTTCATTGCTAGAACTGAAAATGCAGGTGATTTTGCTGGGACCCTCTTCTATCCATCTCTTGGCTCTGCTGGTTTTTCCCTTGATGGCTGCATTGTTCCCCTCCTGCTATAGCCCTTCGTATGGTGACAGATGACTTATACTGGCAGGACTAGCCCTCTACTAGTCTTAATTTGTTCTTTGTACTGACAGCCAAGCATTTGAATCCCAGTTCTAGGAAAAAGAAGCCTTTCATATTCTAGGTTCTGTATGCTTTGGATGGGAAGAAGAAGAAAAAATGAGGCTTCTGAATTTAAGAAGAAAGATCATTGGAGTTTCTGTTATGGCTCTTGGAAACAAATCTGACTAGCATCCATGAGGATGCAGTTTTGATCCCTGGCCTCATTCAGTGGGTTAAGGATCTGGTATTGCTGTGAGCTGTGGAGTAAGTCACAGATACAGCTCAGATCTGGCATTGCTGTGTCTGCGGCAGAGGCCGCAGGCTACAGCTCCAATTCGACCCCTAGTCTGGGAACCTCCATATGCCACGGGTGCAGCCCTAAAAAGAAAAGAAGAAGAAGAAAGATCAAGAATATGACAAACTGCCTTCTTTATTAATTAGACATGATCTATCCCTTTTGCAATATGTAATAAAATGTTATCAAATGTATGATAACAGTATCATAATATCAATTTCTAAAAATAAAATTAAACGTCATTTTTATCAATGTTTAGACAATGAGAGCCACAAAGGGAATATATTCAGGTCCTATGTTTTCTTAGAAAAACAAATTAGTGAGATGAAGATATAATACATTTAGAAAAAAGGTAAATCTCTTTCATATCCACTAAGTGCCATTTATATTTTCTTCTCAAAAGTCAGTCTTTTTCAGCTGTGAAGGTCCTCTTCCCTCTCCAAACTGTGATGAGAAATAGGAATATGAAATAACTATAGAAAAAAGATTTATCTTTCCTGTTGTGAGATCTCCTTTCCTCCAATGTATCATAACTCCATGAGGAGTTAACATCGCTGGCCTCCTCTGTACCCCTACCTCACTGTCCAGAGGAGGAGAGCCTGGGCACAGGAGGCTCACAGCTTCTGGGCTGGCCCATCAGACCACCTGTGTTCTGCCAGGCTCTCTGGAGCCTCCACCATACAGGAGAACTGCAGGTACCCAGCTTTGTCGGAAATTTTGAAGGTGTCTGTTGAATGCTGGAATATAAAGTCACAGCCACTTTGGCAGCAGATCGAAAGTCACATTGTCTAGTTTATCAGTAACAAAAGTAATACTTTGATCTCCATCTGTCTGACTATTGGTTCTGCCTCTCAATTCTGCTTCAGAATTCAGAGAGCAGAGAGAAGGATGCTAGATATTGATCCCCTAAAATTCCAACATTATTATTATAATACACCACAGTAAAATTCATAAAATAAAGGGCACTGTCTTCTAAAAGTTGTTTTTCACAGTAGCAAGTGCATGAATATTATACAAATGGTACTCGAAAATGTAGTTTCCAGTGCTGAATTGGAACAGATGCCAAATAGTTTTCCTCCCTATGGAGCCAAAGAGGAGAGTAATTCAGGCTAAAATCCAACGTACATTTCCAGCCTCATGTGGGACTGAAATAGCCAGAAACTTTGCCACCAACTGCTGGCTTTGCTAATACATTGTAACATATCTTATGTCTTTATTTTTCTGAATAGTTAGCTTATAATTTGACCGATCTGAAAAAAAAATCAGAAACATTTTTTCTTTTTGTTGTATTTTAAATTCCCACTTCAATAGATAAATGCCACTTTTGTCCTTATAAAGAGAAAGAATGTATTCCATTTTACAAATTGTACCACTCACTGGACACTTACCTGTCTCCCTTCCCAATTCCTTGTAATTCAGTTTACTTCGTAATCAAAAAGAAAATGCCAGATCCTCTAGATTTTAGGGCGTGATCCAAAATTACTTTCAGGGATCCTGCTGGTATTTGGGAAATCTCAGCAGATTAGGTGATTGAAATCACATGCCCCCGAGGGAATTGGGCACTAAGCAGTGGTTCTTGGCTGTGGAAGTGACCTGGAAACAATTCAAAATTAAAAAGTAATAATTACACGTAAGAGCTACTCCTCCCATTTGTTTGAAATTGCTTTTCATTGTTTTTCCGAGTTGCTTAGATTCTTTCCACTCCCAAGTCAATTTTGAATTCTAGATCCTGGTAATGGAAAAGCCTTTTAATTCATCACTTCAGTCCCTTGGCCATCTCCTCACGTGTTGACACAGTCAGCTTAGCTGTACAACTAACATAACATCACATGCAAAGCCAACCAGAAAACAAACCCACCTATGAGCTTCCTTTTTATTACTGCTTTTTAGATTTTCTCACTAACGTATGGCTAAGAGAATCTTTGAGAAATCAGAGGTTTTTGTTTGGTAATTAATTTCACCACCAAAGAAGAGTCTAGAAAGAGCAACAGAACCTGGGTAAATTTTCTCCCTCCTGCTGTCTTGATTCATAGTACCTGAGTGAAATGCATACAAGTTTACTTGGAGAAAGAACTCAACCAGCACAATTAAGTTTACCAAAAAAATAAGCTTTAATATACAAGATTTCCCTCCAGCGCTTTACACCCCTTCTCTCTTCCATCCCATTCATTCTTTGCCTTCGGAGGTTTTTCTTCTCTGGAGAGAGTTTTTGACAGCTAAGGAGTGGGGAGCAGGGAAAGTTCTCTCACCCAGTCTTGGGAACTGAAGTGCTATTGGTGAGTCTTGAGTGCCTTCAGAATGTCATGGCCTCACTTAGCCATCTGGCTATAGTTGGTGTATTATGTCCTACCTGTTATGTGCACCTGCTTGGCTGTCTCTGTAGTGTCCTCTTCTCCGCTGTGCTTGTTATCGTCCCACACAGCACACACATGGGTCTAGATGATCAGGGAGTACCGTCCAGGCTGACAACAATGGAAAATGAGAATTCTCTGAACTGCAAGTCCCAGATCCAGCCCCAATATCTATTCCTGTTGACTTTCTTTTGCGGTTTTGCTGCTGTAGATTGATTTTATTTTTATTTTATTTTTTAAGATTTTTATTTTTTCTATTATAGTTGATTTACAATGTTCTTTCAATTTCTGCTGTGTAGCAAAGTGACCAGTCATACATATATGACTAAATGTAGTTCCCTATGCTATACAGCAGGATCTCATTGCTTATCCACTCCAAATGCAATAGTGTGCATCTACTAACCCCAAATTCCCAGTTCATCTCACTCCCTAGGAACTTGACCAAAGAACTGTTGTTACTCAAGGACGTCTTAAAAACACAATGTGGGTCATTTTGAAAATCCTAAGTTTCTGGGATTTGGATTCTGGGTTGCAGCCTCTGAGATGTGCTGTGAGGACGGCATTCCACGGTTGTCAAGAGTTGTCCCTTCAGGTTGCACAAGCCTCCTCCAAGATTTCAAATATATATTCCTGGCCAGAGGTTAAAAATAGCTGGAAAATACAGTTCTTACCTTCTGATACTAGTTAGTTTGCCTCTAGCATTTCTGTCCCATGGGAACCTCTGCCTTTCTCTCAGTTTTGGTTATTAACCATGCACACGTTCACGTCTGCACGCGCACACACACACACACACACACACACACACACACACACACACACAACCCTGGAAACACAGTTGTGCTGTTTTCCTTTCTCTGAGGCTAGTCAGTGATAAGAGCCATGTTTGAAAGCCAAAAGAGAACAAAGCTAGCCTCCCTTATGGCTAACACACAAGGTGCTATTTAGAAAAACGCTGATCCAGTCACCACTGGCTCTGTTAAAGAAGGGATCTCTAATGTGGCCCATGATCAAGCTCACTTCCTCGTTAAGAGCAGGAGCATAAGGAAAGACAGAGCCTCCTTTGTTTAACAGAAGCTGTGTGAACTCTGCCACAAGTCCCCAGACACCCCCAAGTCCTCTGTTCTGAACGTGTAATTAATTCGTAAGAAACCAGGTACCACGGCAGCCGTGGTTTGACAGTAGATTCATTCAGCACCAGCCAGATGTGAAAGGATTTCAAAGGGACCAAAAGGCAAGCCGCGTGCCTGGGGAAGCAGGAGACGGTAACCTCTGGTTTGTAGCCTTGCCATCACCCGTTAATGCCATTTCTAATGTATTTCAGTTCACTCTTAACAGTCACAGATGCTTTTTTGCAAAACCAAAGGTTATTGATTAACCCAAGTAGGTAGGAGGACCCTATCCGAGTTCCTATATTTTTTCAACCTAAAATAACGTTAAAAAGACTCAGTAGGAAATCCTCACGTCAATCGCATATTACTGTTTTTGTGCTCTTTTTCAAAGATGGATAAAGAGTTATTTTCAGTAACTAAAGTAAAAACATTTCCTTAAAAAACTGTAGTTTCTTTAGAGAATTTTCTTTTGGAGAGGAGTGACAAAAAATTTCACTGGGGAGACTCCATCAGTGTCACTAGATTCAGTTTTTTTCAACCTCTATCAGCAATTTGTAAGATTTTGAAAATGCGTTTGTTACAGTTTGAAATTCTACAAAGCCGGGAGAAATATTTAAGATAATAAGCTAATAGATGAAAAATTATCTTGACATTAGAATCAATAATATAGACTTCATTAGCAATAAATATAAACACATTCAGGACTGAAAAATCAGTTATGCAAGAACAGAATAAAGGAGGCTGGGTTCTTTGAACTCACATGAGTAAAACTCTGGGGATTTTAATTTATCTTAAGTTCACTATTAATTGGCAATATAGTTTGGCTATGACAAAATCTAACATAATTTTAGATTACATTAATAAAGGTCATTGTTCAGTAGCCATTTTGCACTCTATTCTAGCCAGAGTCCATCTTAATATTATACAAAACTTTGAACATTGCCTTTTAAAGGTGACTCAGCTTGTCCAGAAGGTGCAAATGGCAAGAAATTTGGAAATTTTGTCAGACCATGTTAAGACAACTGAGTAGATATCTAAGACAACCTCCCAACGGGTGTGAAAATATACGGTGTAGCATCCATGCCTGATAGTCATTTGACTGTAATATGTTTAGTTATAAGGAGCTCATTACTCTGCATTGTTGGGCAGCTCCCATTTTTAAAGTCTTTTCTAACTTCCTTCTGTCATTGCACTCTTAAATCCTAGATTATTAGTAATCTGTTTCTCCTGACAAGCCATTATAGATTTGAAAGCCTATTATGACTTCTTCAGAGGATTTGAAGAAATTATTTCTTTCTCTCAGAAAAATGAACTTGTGAGAAATCTTACGAGTACAGTAATGAACAAAGATGTCTACCGAGTACTTAAACCACCATGGTGGGTAAAAATTGTAATTCTCAGAGGTTATTGTGATGTTTGATAGATAATTTATTTTTAATTTCTCAGCCAATTCTTATGTTTTATCATTTGAGAGCCTGGCCTGACCTTTAAAGAAGATTAGAAAATTTCTCTGACAGAACACCTTTGAATTACTATAGGAGAGTCCCCCGAGTTCATCTCTCTGGTCAATTTCACGATGCAAGAGAGCTACAGCTGTTAGTATGGGAATAACTTGATTTTTGTCTTTAGGAATATTTAAGAATATGATTGATAAAAATAATTCACTATTTAAATTAGACCCAATTACTCTTGATTTTGTTAAATACCTATCACAAAATGGTGAAGAAAAACCATTAAGATGTTTACATGTTACATACACTGTGGTCTTAATTATTGAGAGAGAGAGATTGATTGATTGATTCAGAAAGACTAATTATCAAGTCACATAAAGAAAGAAGAATGGGCAAGAGACTGGAGCTAAAGTGCTCATAATTTGAAGCAGCACTAATAACCCCAAGAATTAACACCAAATTTGTTTAAAAAACCTCACATATCAGCCCTTATCTTGTTAAGGTTTTTATCTGCCTCTGACGAAGGCAATGATCTAAAAGGCCCTCTGGAGTCTTTGGACTTACCTCCTCAAAGCTAATTTGTATCTACCGCTCCTTCACACTCTGCACACAGCATCTGGTTGTCCCAAGCAGTATTCTCTTCTATCCATCTCTGGCAACAGCAGAAAGATATGTCCTTGGCTTCTAAACTCAGGGAGACTCCTGTGGAGAAGTTTTGTTTAATTTCTGCTAAATCTTAGGGGCAAGTGGGGCCCCTGAGGTCCATTTGAGATCTGAGGATGTCTCCCTAGGAGATGTCCCCATGCACAAAAAGGGCTCTGGGCTGTAAATGTAAAAGGAACCACTCAGGGACTTCATGCCACTTGGGTGGGAGCACTGACAGGCAGTAGCAGAGAGGGAGGTTGTGGTTATTGCCCTGTTAACAGGTCCCTCTGTAAATCCATCACTGGAGGTGAGTCTTGAAACAAGGTATGGGAACTGAGGAAAAGGAAAACAGGAAATACACCCTAACAATAAAAAGTAGGCTTTTTAATGAAAAACATCTATAACAGCCAAAGTTTCAGCAATGAGAGATGTAAAGTTCGTGGAAATATTTATTAGTGAAGGGAGTGAACCCTAGTTCAGGGTCCTGGGGATGATCTCTTTCCTCTCTTCAAAGGGAAGAATAAGGAGAAAATGCACAGAGTGAATTTTTCATTCATAAATATATAATCACATGAAGTATTTTTCAAAGCATTGGACAGAATTAATATCCTTGCAACTTCCAATGCTGCAGTTAATTAGCTCAGCCTATGTGAAAAAATGAAAAATGAGAGAACAATGAAGTGAAGCAGATGCCAAAGAATCCTGGAATGAGAACAAAGACAAGGAAGTGAGACAATTCACAGCCACAGAGCAGTAATCCACAGGCAAATTTCCAGGAGACGTTTATAGTGGGTAATTCGGAAATATTTATTCAGCAGTTATTTGTTTAGGGCTATCCTTAAGCACTTTTTAAAAACGATCTAAAAATATATACAAATAGGTAAGAAACTAGAGAACAAAATAAAGCCATTTGTCTAAACTAATGAATGTGCACATTAATAAAAAAAAATTGTGGGTGAATTTGGTTGTAGGCATGGGGTGGGGGGAACTCTAGAAATGACAGAACCTTTAAGGTTTTGAATTGCATTTCAGAGACTCTGATAGTAGAAATCAGCCAGAAATTAAAGAGATTCTTTCCTTCTGCTTTATTTTCAATCTCTGAGTGAAGAACAGGGGGCCTTTGTTACATAGCTTCATATACTCTGCACACAGATGGGGAGCATCCTGGGTGACTTAAGATGAAATAACCTCCCGGGTCACCAGCCACTCCTCTACAAAATGGCACTTAAAATACCGAGTCACCTTAGGTATGGCCTCTGCGATCAATTGGTTATTACAGCGGTTCTAAGAGTTTAAGCTTTAACTAAACACTAAATCATGAAAAACCTTAATTTCAAGTTCTTTCCTCCCATTTCTATTTCACAAATTTAAAGAAAAGCAACAGGAAAGTGTTCCTCATACCGGAAGTGCTAGAGTGACTAGAGGAAATGAGTCATGGCGATAATTTATGATCTTTCCCATAACTTATGATGCCCGAACATAGAAATCCTTTGTTATCCACCCACTCAGTGACCAGACTCCAGGACCTTGTTGGAACGTAGTTAAAATAGGATTTCTGTAGACTCGAGGCTTTGCCTCATATCCCAAAATGGTTTTACCTCATTGAAATATACGCATTTAATAATATCTACTTTTTTTATTTCTCTACTATATAATCACATCAAGCTGGTCTCAGTAAGAAATTATTTTTTAAATGAATACAATAAAGTTTCTGATTTCTAGGAGCTTATAATCTATAGGAGATAAAGAGAAGCTCCATAGAGCCCGAATAAAGTTTGCTGAGTAAATTCAGTAAAGTTTACTGAGTCACAGGAGAGACTTGAAGTATTAGAAGAATTAGAGATAATTTACATTCAAACCAGGGTTTGGGGGGTGGGATGGGGTTTGGCCATGCCCAGGGCATTTTCAGAAGTTTCCAGGCCAGGGATCAAAAACACGCCACAGCAGTGACCCAAGCCACATTGGCGACAACACTGGATCCTTAACCTGCTGAGCCACCACGGAACTCACAAACCAGGGGGTTTTGTTAAGTTTTGTTTTTTTTAAGATTTGAAGCTTCTGGAACAATGTGGAAAAAACTGCTAATGAGTTGTAGTTTTTCACACTCTGGTTATTTTTGAGACTCTTTTGATGGAGAAGCCAAAAGGATGTTCTTCTACTCATTTTCCTAGGGGTAAGGGATGGGAGATGATGTTCAACAATTTAAAATTTAAGAGGTGAGGTGGGTGAAGTCTTATATTTTAAAAAATAGTTTTATATTTTCGTATACTTGTAAAATTTCACTTTATAAATAGACTTCTAAGTATATCACATATTTCCTTAAAATCACCCCTACCCCTGAAATGTGATTTAGTCTGACAGAATGTTGAGGGCTATCCTCCAGGCCCAGAGCAAGGATAGGCTTTCACATCCTGTCTTCTTATAAACACTGATCATAAAGCACTTGTCCTTAACACCTTGGAAGACTGGGTGAGACCTAGTCTTTTATCTGCACATTATTTATCGTGTAAAAGCAGCCCATTGACAATTGCAGAAACTACCCAGGAGAAAAAGAATTTCTAAAGTAACTTATCAACCTCACTCTTGAACAGCAGGAAATTCCATTCTGTGTAGGGATATTTGCTGAGTCAAACTCTGGTTTGATAAAAATACTTTGTTGGGTGGGGGGGTCCAGTTCAACCCTAAAAAAAGTCATCTGACTCACTCCATGGAGAACATATTGTACGTTGTTTACTCCTGGCTATGCCAGCCCATTACCTACCCTCCTGGAGACATTAGATCACATATCTGTACATATGCACGTGCATGTTACATGAGGTCAACTCCAAATTGCTCCTTGAAACACTAGATGCATTTTCCTAAAGGTTGAGTACTTATTAAATTACGGAAAATCATAAAGACTTAAAAGATTGTATTCCATTGCACTCCAATTTTTGGTTTAGAAAATACGGGCACAAAGTATGCTTGCTAGAGCAGGTAGATAGATGTGAACAGAGAAAAAGAGGCACGGGCCAAATGGCAGGAAACCATACATCCTATAAACAACGGGGTCCTTGAGCAGACAGGGAAGCAGAAACCTCCGGACTGAGAGGATACCACACACATTGGGGTGGCAAGTGTCCTGGAGCCACTGCACTTTTCCTGGTGGAAAAAAAGCCAGGATCTCTCTTGCTCATTATGTCCTTGTCACAGTAAAATTGACCTTGAAGGTAAGAAGTTCCCAGTATTCACCTTTGATGCAGTGAGTTAAGGATCCAGCATTGTTACTGCAGTGTCTTGTGTCCCAAGCTGATGAGCTTACCTCAAATGATGAGCTGATTAATAGAGAGTAAGATGCACAGGTAGATATCACAACACTGTGCCCCTAATTCTTCATCTCTCAGATATTTCTCTTTTCTGTAAAAGCTTTTCCAGATTCTGATTCATTTAAGGCACACAATTGTGCTCCTATGTGCTATTTCCCACATCTATTTGGAAAGATTTCTACAACACATCAGATTGATTTTTAAGTTGTATGTAAGTAAAAAATGAATTGTTAATTAGCCAGCATGCTTAATAAACATAGCAACACCTAGATCTGATAATCAAGGTGTTAAATCTAATGCTATGTTAGTCAAATTAACAAATAATCAATAATAATTTCCTTCCTTAAAGGGTGATATGGGGTAGAAGAAGCAGAATTGATCTTTTTCAATAATCTACTATAAGTTATACATTTTACAAACAGTATCTGACTTCTACTTCATGCAAAATGGTATACTTAGCCTTATTTTACTAATGAGAAAGAAATGGAGACTCAGAGAAAATAATAACTAGCCCGAGGTCTAGTTATTATTGATTGGCTGCAAAAATCTAGGCTCTTTTTAAAACACTAAGCTGCCTCCTTACTATCCCAATTGAGTTGATATTGCCCAAATGAGGAATGGTAAGCCAAAACCAAGGAAAGGTGGGAGATGGGAATGCCCCTATTTGATCTGAACTTACTTTGTTTCTTCCTGGCAGCTTCAATAACCATAGAATCCCTGTTGATCCTAAGCATTTGAAGATGAATGCATAAGACATGAAAAGTCCTTGCACTGAAATGCTAACTGATCGACTAATCATTCCAACATGTAGTACATGGCAACCTGTACTGCACTGTGTGCCCAGGGAAAATGCGATAGAAAAGAAAGTACTGTGGCTCCTTTTATTGGACTAGAAACATAAAAGAGGAGGTTAAGCAATAATACATATGAACCTTCATTTGCAATTACTTCTCTTCTAATTTAATGCAGGGCCTTGGGTCATATAATAAACTAGCAGTTTGGGCAATTCAAAGCATAAGAACTTGCTCTCTTCCAAGAGCAGAGTCAGAGAGTGACTCTCTCAAATTGCACTTCCTAGAAGTCTCTACAATAAGCCTTTGGTACTAACCAGTTGGTATTGTTCAGCCTTCTAAGTGACCTTCTAACACTTTCCTTCAAAACTTCATGCTTGTGATTTGCTAAATCTCACAGGTCTTTTCATTAGGAACTGCTTTCCTTGTCCTTATTTTGTATTTTTTCCCCTTATTAGTGGCAGAACTAAATCTACCAGTTGTGAATCTCCTTAAAGACAACATGAAAATCAGGTATTAGGAACTGAAATGAATTTCCAAGATGGTTATATATGCAGATGAGTCCAAAAAGTCCAGTTCACAAAGGATCTCTGAGCTGTGGAACTGAAATACTGTCCAACTTATCTCTAATCATCATTTGTAGCTTCGTTATTATCAGAAAAAAATGTATTCCCTGTCCTTTATTTATGTATTTATCCATTTATTTATTTACCTAAGATGAACACTCACCAAGGGACAGTTTAAATGGTAAGTAAATACCATGAGGTGCTCATAGAACATTCAGTCCTGTCAGTTAAACACAGTAACACACACACAAAAGTGTGATAAAGGAAAGTGCAGGGTACTGCTGAATACATGGCAGGGGCATGTAACAGCCTGAATGATGAACAGAAGGAGGTGAAAGTAGTGACAAAGAGGAGGAGACAGGTCACACGTAGAAAGAACATATGTAGAAGATGAAACAGGAGAGATCCCACTTCTCCAAAAGTACTTAGAGTTGAGCAAACTGGAACTAGTCGCAGAGGGGGGTTAGTGACAGCATGAAGCTGGACAGATGGATGTGGGTTGGGCCTCATGGGATTTAGGAGCAAGTGAAAGAGTTTAAGTTGTCCCAGGAAAAAAAGGAAGAGTTTAAGTAAGGCAGTAACTATTTCATATATTCTTTTTTTTCTTGCTTTTTTTCATAATGATTCTTATTTTCTCCATTATAGCTATTACAGTGTTCTGTCAATTTTCTACTATACAGCAAGGTGACCCATTCACGTATACATGTATACATTCTTTTTTCTAATGTTATCATGCTCCAGCATAGGTGATTAGATATAGTTCCCAGTGCTGTACAGCAGGATCTCATTGCTTATCCTTTTGAAAAGCAATAGTTTGCATCTATTAACACCAAATACCCAGTCCATCCCACTCCCTCCCCCTCTCCCCCGGAACCCACAAGTCTGTTCTCCAAGTCCATGAATTTCTTTTCTGTAGAAAGGTTCACTTGTGCCATATATTAGATTCCAGATATAAATGAGAGTCTATGGTATTTGTCTTTCTGACTCACTTTACTTATGAGAGTCTCTAGTTCCATCCATGTTGCTGCAAATGGCATTATTTTGTTCTTTCTTATGGCTGAATAGTATTCTATTGTGTGTATATACCACATCTTCTTAATCCAGTCATCTGTCAATGGACATTTAGGTTGCTTCCAGGTCTTGGCTATTGTGAATAGTGCTGCAATGAACATGAGGGTGCGTGTGTCTTTTTCAAGGAAAGTTTTATCTATATATATCACCAAGAGGATAAAAGTTATCCAAATTGGAAGAGAAGAGGTGAAATTGTCACTGTATGCAGATGACATGATAATATATATAGACAATCCTGAGGACTGATCCCAAAAACTACTCCAACTGATCAACAAATTCAGCAAACTAGCAGGATATAAGATTAACATCCAGAAATCAGTCTCATTTCTGTATACTAACAATGAAATATTAGAAAAGGAATACAAAAATACAATACCTTTTAAAATTGCACCCCAAAAAATCAAATACCTGGGAATAAATCTGACCAAGGAGGTGAAAGACTTATATGCTGAGAACTATAAAACATTAATCAAGGAAATTAAAGAGGTTTCAAAGAAGTAGAAAGATATCTATGCTCCAGGGTTGGAAAAATTAATGTTGTAAAAATGGCCATACTATCCAAAGCAATCTACAGATTCAGTGCAATCCTATCAAATTACCCATGGCATTTTTCACAGAACTAGAACAAACAACCCCAAAATTTGTATTGCCATAAAGAAGATGGAGAATTGCCAAAGCAATCCTGAGGAACAAAAACCAAGCAGAAGGCATAACTCTCCCAGACTTCAGACAATATTACAGAGCCACAGTAATTAAGACAGTACTGGTACCAAAACAGACATACAGGCCACTGGAATGGAAAAGAGAACCAAGAAATAGACCCAGGCACCTACGGTCAATTAATCTTTGACAAAGGAGTCAAGAATATAAAATGGGGAAAAGACAGTCTTTTCAGCAAGTGGTGCTGGGAAAACTGGACAGCAACATGTAAATCAGTGAAGCTGGAACACACCCTCACACCATGCACAAAAATAAATTCAAAATGGCTTAAAGACTTAAATGTAAGAGAAGACACCATCAAACTCCTAGAAGAGAACAGAGGCAAAACATTCTCTGACATCAACCTTACAAATGTTTTCTCAAGTCAGTCTCCCAAAGCAACAGAAATAAAAGCAAAAATAAAGCAATCGTACCTAATCATATATTCTTTTTAAGACATGCTTGTCAAATGTGGGAGTGCATAAAAATCATCTAGGGAGGTTTTTAAATATAGGTTTCTAGTCCCTCCTTACAGAAAATCTGAATAGTAGGCCTGAATGGAGCTTGAGAATTTGCATTTTGAGTAAGCTCCTAGGCAATGCTGCTATTGCTGGTCCAGGGACCACATTGTGAGTGGTCCTGTTCTATAACATTTGCTCTGACACTCTGCAGAATATGCTGGAAACACAGGTGATGTGGAAGTGAAAACAACAAAATCTCTTTTCTCATAGAGCTTACATTCTGATCAAGGAAACAGACCAAAAAATCTAATAAATACGAGTTCCTGTCATGGCTTAGTGGTTAATGAATCCGACCAGGAACCATGAGGTTGCAGGTTCGATCCCTGACCTCGCTCAGTGGGTTAAGGACCCGGCATTGCTGTGAGCTGTGGTGTAGGTTGCAGACACGGTTTGGATCCCGCATTGCTGTGGCTGTGGCATAGGCTGGCAGCTACAGCTCCAATTAGACCCCTAGCCTGGAAATCTCCATATGCTGTAAGTACAGCCCTAGAAAAGGCAAAAAGACAAAAAAAATATATATATATATATATATATATATATATATAAAATAAATAAACTATATTAGTTGGCGATTAGTGCTATGAAATAATTAAAAAGCAGTAAAGGGAACAGAGAATGCTGATGGGGGTGATGCTGTTTTAAATAGTCAAAAAATGTCTCCCTGAAAATGTGACCTGTGAGTGGATATCTGAGTGAAGTAAAAAAGGAATAATAATAATAGTCCAAGTTGATGAACATGTTAGGATATCCGATGTACAAAAACCTATAAACTTCTTAAGGTGTTTCTATTTAATAATTTACCCAAGTGAAATGAAGGCAGAAGTATATTACATACTACATTGCATTGATAAAATAAGAAATTAAACTAGTGTCTATTATTAAAAGAAGAAGCAGCAGCAAGTTGTATACCAATGGAAAAGCTTTTCAGGCAAAGAGTTAACCTGTCCAAAGATCCTTAGTTGGAAGGTCTGGGGCAGGGTGCTGTTTGGGGAGAATAATAGAAAGAATCAGACTTGTGGTTGCCAAGAGGGAGGGGGAGGGAGTGGGAGGGACTTGGAATTTGGGGTTAATGGACGCAAACTATAGCCTTTGGAATGGAAAGGCAATGGGATTCTGCTGTATAGCACTGGGAACTACATCTGGTCACTTGCGATGGAGCATGATAATGTGCGAAAAAAGCATGTATACATGTATATGTGACTGTGTCACCTTGCTATGCAGCAAAAAACTGACAGAACACTGTAAATCAACTATAATAGAAAAAATTAAAATCATTATAAAAAAGAATCAATGAGTAAGAATCAAAGAAAGGAATATAAGCATTAGAAGCTGTCACTCGAGTCTGGGAGGGAGGAGATCATTGTAAAGATTTTGAATGTTATTTTGAGAGAATTTAGAGGTGATTGAAGAGTTATAGGTATAGAGAGGTGGAATATTTGAATGGAAAGAAAATTGTTAGAAGTGGTTACTATGCAAAATAGGGAGACAAGTGAAAAATAGAGGGCCTGATTGGTATGCTAATGACGCTGTGGTGAGTTTGGGGTACCCGCTGATCCACTGGTTGTATGATTTCCTCTAGCTCCACATACAGGTGAAGAGAAGTGTGGCAGATATATTTAGTATTGTGCAAGGCAGGTAATATAACTTAAAGCTGAGAAGCTATATCAATAAATAAACTGAGCCAGTCTCACCATAGAGTATGACTTGATAGGTGAACAGGGCATTTTATAGATTTACTTTCCTAGATGAGCATGTGATTCAATGGCATCTTCTAATTCACTAAGTGCTAGCGTGAACACAAAGATTTCTTCTACATAGCACGTCATCTGAAAGGAACTTAGTTTGGATGTCACAGAGTCATATCTTTGCTGACATTTGAATAGCAGATCTCTATATTAAACCTACTTATCACACAAAATAATGCATATACCTTTTTAGGGATGTGCTATGTGGAAGAGGGTAAGAATACAGTGTCCTCACTCTGTCTTCTTGCTTGGCTGATCTTTTAGTTCTGATGTTAGTGAAAAAACTGATGAAATCACTCCCAAAAGCCTGTGATCTCTAAGCTTGCTTTTGAACACCATCCAATCAGCAGAAAGATAATGGTTTGGGTTTAAAAGAAAGCAGTATCCAATTCCCAAAAACCTGGAGTAAGCAGTGACCTCAGCCTCACAAAAATGAGGAGCCTGTGTCAAGAAACAGGGTGGTGGGAGGCAGTGGTAGTGACGTAGGCATCACACAAACTATGTCTTTACTACATAAATCTGGGCCACACTGGGCCAGCCACAGTGGCTGGTCTAGATCTTGATTTTCTCATCTTTTAAAATGAGGGCACTAGAACCAAGATTATAGTATGATTACAAAAAAACAATGTAAAAAGCCTGAAGCTAGCAGAGTGCCTTGTTCTTTGCAAAGCTGCATACGTTTCAGCGACTACTATTTTTGTGGTTCTGATTAACAAAGATCTTAAGAGATGATGAAATACATGAGTAGGAATCTGAAGGGAAGATTTGTGAGAAGTAGCTTATATTAAAGGCAACTGAGAGATGGATGAATGAGGAGCGTTACATTATCAAAATTGCGGGGGAAAAAAAACACATGAAAAACTTACTTAACATTGTGCCAAGGGGGAAGGGGATGGATTAGGATAGACTGGGAATCTGGGGTTAATAGATGCAAACTATTACCTTTGGAATGGGTAATCAATGAGATCCTGCTGTATAGCACTGGGAACCATATCTAGTCACTTATGATGGAGCATGATGGAGGATAATGTGAGGAAAAGATGGTGTATATGTATGTGCGACTGGATCATTTTGGTGTACAGTAGAAAACTGACATAACACTGTAAAGCAGATATAATGGAAAAAATAAAAATCATTAAAAAAAATAAGCTACAAGGACACATTGTACCACATGGGTAATATAGCCAATATTTATAATAACTGTAAATGGAGTATAACCTTTAAAAAAATTATTGCACTCTGAATAGCATAATCAATGAATATCGATTTTACTGGGAGATAGGCAATTGATGTAATTTTAAGTAAAAATTTAATTTAAAAAGTTAGCATACAATTAACTTACAGTAGAGATTTTGAGTGTTTACAGTAAATCCAATGAAGGACATCACCCCGAATCCCAGCATCCAGAGACGATGATCAAATTTTTGGCATACATCCTTTAAGCCTCTTATAAAACATACACCAATAACATGATTTTAAAACAATATAGGATTATTTTAAGATTACTCATTGTAACAATAATGGCATCACAGTGATGAGAGACTTGATATCCTATCCAAGATTTTGTGCATTATGGATGATCCAGCTGTTCATCCACTGGGTCTTTTCTTGCTTTACTCCTGCTCAGTTAGAACTTCCTAACTCATACCTATTAAGGATGGCACTAAGTGTTTGATGGGTTTTGCAGATAACAGGATATTCAGATGAAACCAGAAACTGTGGAGCCAAGAGGGTCCAGAGAATAGTCCTTTATCAAAGTTTTAAAAGCTTGTGAGATGAGAAGGGCACCAGCATCGTTGAGAAGTTCAGTGGTGACATTCCCAGGACACATAGTAGAACATAATGTTAGGCAACTGGACTTGGTGATAGCAACATTGGTAAGAAGATCCTAAAATAATTGAGATCAAGTGGAGTCTTATTTACTAGAAGCAAGGTGGGTACGAGTACAGCAATGGACAGCAAGGTTACGGGGGGCTATAGAGATAAATAATGGAACTCACCATCTGCAACAGCAAAGTGAATGGAGAAGATATAAATCTATACAATAAAAAGAAATGAAGGATAGATAGGATTAGATGGCCTGAGGGCAGTTGTCCAATGAAAAGTCAAGGTCATTTCCCAATTTTAGAAACTGAGCTATTTTTAGGCTCAGAGCTCACTGACCATAGGATAAAGTAGGCCCCCAAGAAGGACTGTGCGATTTAACAGTAAACGCAAAGAATAACAGTTCCCCCAGACCCTTCCCAAAGGAGGCCATTTACTCCTGTAACTGTATTCTGAGAAAATAACAGATATTTTAAAGTTTTCTATAACAGGGTCCAGGTTGACCTCAATACCAATGACAGAAAGCATCAAGATGAAAGTTTGCCCTATCCATGGGTTTACAGAGTGCTTGATCCACTCACATGGAATTCCATCATCCTGTCAGACTGAGGGTCCCACTTTAAAATAGAAAAGGGGAAGCAGTGGGCACATGCCCATGAAATTCACTGATTCTGTCAAATACTATAGCACCCGGAAGTTGTCAGCCTGATAAAACAATGGAATGTCCTTCAGTTGGTATAGCTGAGATCTGATTTGGAGGGAACACCTACTAGGATGAAGTATTATCTTTTAGACCAGAATATACCACAAATTGATGACTCATATGATGCTTTGTCCCCAAGCAACCAATTCATGGTTCCAGGAATCAAGAACAAGGTAAGAATAACCCTACTTACTATTGTGCCCAGAAACGCACTTCCTACATGGCATGGGGTTTCAAAGCAAGCAGAAGTTGCAAGGCCTTATTTACTTAGGTCTGGAGGGAGTTCCACTGTGGCCCAGTGGGTTATGAACCTGACTAGTATCCATGAGGATGTAGGTTTGATCCTTGGTCTCACTCAGTGGTTTAAGAATCCCGCTTTGCCTTGAGCTGTGCTGTAGGGCTCAGATTTTCATTGCTGTGGCTGTGGCGAAGGATGGCAGCTGCAGCTCTGATTCAGACCCTAGCCTGGGAACTTCTATATGCTGCAAGTGCAGCCCTAAAGAACCAAAAAAAAAAAAAAAAAAGGAAAAAGAAAAAAAAAAACTCAAAAAGGCTTAGGTCCAGAGCTGGCACAGTGTTGCGTGTGCTGTATTTCATTGGTTAAAGCAAGTCACAGATTAGTCCATATTTAGCTGGTATTTACTGCCTTTCCAGTGTAGAAAGGCAACTAAGTAAATAGCTTGCCATATTGATGCATCAGGTCCCCTGGTATCTAAAAAAAAACTGGACTGTGTCCAGCTGTTCTCAGAATATTCAAGAATTTTCCTTTCCTAAAATGCGGTCATTTGAATAAACTGCCACAAATCCCGCTGGGGATGGATGGGGGAATTATTACTCAATATATGCACTTACCATGATGTTGTGAAGGTCCTTCCCACTGAGAACCTGATTTGAAAATGTTATTCTCTTCAGGGGCAGCCAAAGGGCATAAATTCCATAAGGTGGACTGGGAGCCACCACCATCACAGACTACAACACCCCAAAACTGAGCTCATCATTTCCTGTGGATTTTCCATGGGGACCCAGGTTCTATCCAATTCCAAAGGTAGTGCTTCACTCGCCTTTCTACGTGGTGTAGGAAAGCACCTCTAGTGTGAAGTATGGGCTTCCCTACTGGGCAAATGCTTGTTGTCCCCGAGGTAGGGTCTACACACTTGGAGTTAATTAATACTCTAGGTCTCTTTTCGTGTGACCCTATATTTCTGCTTTAGGGTTTTATCTGTGTTTTTGTCAGATCAACTCTTTCCCAGATCTGTAGATGATTTAATAGCCTAATGCCTAGCTCCTCTGGCACTTTACTTCTCTCTCCCATTTTTATTCATTAATATTTTATAGGTCGGTAGAGGAAGGAGAATCAGGAGTAAATAGTTCTCTATCTTCATAATTAAGGATGAGTTTAATTCAGCAATTTGGGGCTGGGGTTGGTAAGGGGAGCCAGTAGGGAGAGCAGAGGATGAGTAACAAAATTAAGAAAGTTTTCAAATTACACACGTAGCTCTCTGGTGAGCTGGTAGAGAGGAAAAAGGGGAAAGTTAGAGGACTATCATTAGAACTTTTTGAAGGAGAAAATATTGCCAATATTATGCTTACTTTCCCAAATGTATTGGGGAATGGGGAATGTTCATCCTTAATTTTTATCTAAACCCTAGTTTACCACTTACAATTTTTTTTTTCTTTTTAAGGCCACAACCACAGCCTTAAATGGAAATTACCAGGCTAGGGGTCAAAACGGAGCTGCAGCTGCTGGCCTACGCCACAGCCATAGCAATGTGGGATCCGAGCTGCATCTGCAACCTACACCACAGCTCATGGTAACACTGGATCCTTAACCCACTGAACACGGCCAGGAATCAAACCCAAATCCTTATGGATACTAGTCAGGTTCATTACCACTGAGCCACAATGGGAACTCCTATCACTTACAATTTTAAACTTCTTTTTACTCACAACATGTTTTACTGACTCTCACCCTTAGCAGTTGGCATGGACTATCATTGCTTTTTATGGAATTTTTTCTTGTGTCTGTACCTACCTAATAGCTGTGATAAAGGAAGAGATACAATTTCTGGAAATTTTAAAGACAGAAAGTTGTTTAGAAAGCCACGTGAAATTTGAGGAAAAGCCAAAGCATTTTCAGCACTCTCTCCATAGCCCCCTTTAGATATGTTAGATCCCACTGCTAGTTTCTGATCAAGTAGCTCCCTCTCTGACTTAGGCAATTGTCCTTTACAAAGTGACCAGAAAGGGAGTTCCCATTGTGGTGCAGCAGAAATGAATCTGACTGGTATCCATAAGGATGCAGATTTGATCCCTAGCCTTGCTCAGTGGGTCAGGGATCTGGCGTTGCCGTGATTTCACATTGCTGTGGCTGTGGCATAGGCAGGCAGCTGTAGCTCTGATTCGACCCCTACCCTGGGAACTTCCATATGCTGCAGGTGCAGTCCTAAAAAGCAAAAAAAAAAAAAAAAAAAAAATGTAACAAAGTGACCAGAGGGCCAAGTGATCCTCTAGGTCAAATTAGCATTCAGTGGACTAGAAGTTTCTGGGTTTTCTGTGAACTACCAAACTAGCTTCAGGCTTAGGTGATGCTGAAAATCCACTGTCCTAAGTCTGTCAGTGCACCTCTGTCAGACCCAGACAGAGATGGGTCTCCTTGGTAGCTCAGTTGCCCATTTACCATTTTGGTAAATCCAAAACCAAAAATAAACATGTAATATGAGCTGATAAATGGTTGGTAAGATATGAAAATTTGCTTAAGCCCTCTTATAATAAAAGAGATGGAAAGGAAAACTGTACAGGACATCATTTTTTTCACTATTAGATAAGCAAAACCTTTCAATATTCCTAATAAACAATATTGGAAAACCTATAGAAAAATAAGCATTCTCATATATTGTTGATAGAGGCATACATGGAGTATTTTGAGATCCAACTATTACTTTTAAAGGCTTTCTTGCTTTTGTGGAAAAATAGCTGAAGGTTTTACCCTATTATGTAGAGTATTTATGAAGTATTTTAATTCTACTATTTGATAATTTTATTCTGTAGGCTAGTTTTATTTTTTTATAAAATGCATTCCTATTGCCTTAGTAATATAGATTATTTGGGTAATTACACTAAAATAAACTTTTGAGGACAAATTTGGAAAGTTTAGAAAATCATACCCAACATGATCTCTCTTTTGCCTCCCCCACCACCTTTCCAAAAATCCCCGTATTTCTTACTTTTTACTTTCCATTCATGCTCATATCTAGAATAGCCCTATCACTATAGATCTCTGTATGCTGAAATGAGCAGATATCTTACAATTGAATGTGTATGTTGATTTATTTATAGATTACTAGTCGAAGCAATTCACTATTTTATATACTTTGCCAGCATTTCAAAACTGCTACTGTTCACATAAAAATCCTTATTTCTATCCATACTTCAGCTCAGTCTATACGTCCATATGAAATCAATAGATTGAAGCTGAGGAGCAGTCGGACACTTTAAAAGGAGTTGTACTCTAGATAGCTAGTCCCACCTACTCCACCTTACTCTAGTCGTTAATCTACATGTCAGTTTATGGGCAGTTTCAGATTTTACCTGTGGTTTCTCAGCCTTGGTACCATTGCTCTTTGAAGCTGGGTAAGTCTTTGTTGTAGGAGCTGCCCTGTGCATTGCAGGATGTTCAGCAGCATCCCTGGCTTCTACCTACTAGATGCCAGTAATGCCTTCTCCAGTGCGATACTTCCAAACCCTATTGCAGCAATCAGAAATGTCTCCAGACATGGCCAGATGTCTCCTGGGGAACAAAACTGTCATCATTTGAGACCCTCTAGTTTAACTATAATCAAAACTGCAGAAAATATGACAGTTTTAAACAAGCATACTTTTTCAATTAACCTCTTCCTATGGATACATGGTTTGACCCCTGTAGCTAATATTTAAACAGTCTCAATGCAATGACATGACAACTATATTGTTTTGAAAGTGATTTCTGCTAGAATCCATAGTCACTTTGCTTACTTTATTTTAGACCATGCTGCTTCAGATGTTTTTAGTTACGGTTTATGAATCATGCTTGACATCAAGGTTCAGATTATTAGGTTAAGTAAAAAGCAATTTGAAAATGGCTCAGTGGTGGCAAAAATAAGATGTTTATGCAGGAATGTAAATTATGTAGGATCATAAGGTTGTAAAGAGTCAGCAGCAGCTGTTTTGGTGAAAAAATTGACTGCATATCAATTGGGTTCATTAAATGGATTTCTACCTCAAGTGCAGAATTTGCCTAATCCTGTACAAATCATTATTCATCTCTGACAAGATAAAAAATTTACTAAAGAAAGAAGGTTAAAAATGTTTTTTCTACTTAATCTTTCTGCCTTCAGATTTAAACAAGTATGTGATAGTCAAAGCACTATACTAAGTACTGAGGAGTCAGCAGGGTACCCCCTTTCAAGAGGCTGATGGTGAGGGGAGCAGGAAGGCAGTAGAAGCCCTGGCGGTGAGATGGCGCCTCTCCCCTCCCAACTATTTTGAAGGAATTTAAGAAAAAAAGCATTGAATCGTATCCTCTTGTGGCTTTTACCCTCTTGGATTCAGTCTGACTGCGGTATCTTCCCTGCCTACCTCCTAAGGAAATTTTCCACACCCACGGTCTTTCATGTCTGATTAGCCCTATTTTACATCTCCTGAAAAACCCCCCTAGCAACCACAGTTGATTGGATCAGGGCTGGACATGTGACTCAAGAATGTCCAATTCCTAACAGGGACTTATGACATTGTCCTGAGCCTAGAAGATCAACTAGACCAAACATCTTTCTTCTTGAGTATTTAATTTAGGAAGTATGTAATAAAAGTTGAAGTTAATAAACTACATAGAGAAATGGGCCACAAGGCAGAGTCCAAGTCTTAAGATAGACTCAAAGCTATAAGGCATTATGCCAAACTAATGTTATGAAAAAGAAAAACATCAAGGAGTACACAGAAACTGAAATTTAGAACAAATATATTCAGAATAGAGGAAAAAATAACCCACATGTTGATGATGCAATTTGGAAAAGGAAAAAAAACCCTATTTTTGAATTCCACCTCTCTCCTTTCATTAGAATTATTGTGAAGATTCCAGCAAAAGGTATTACTGTATAATGGTTAAGTATGCTGGCTGTAAAATCAGGCAGCCTGGGTTCAAATCACAGCTTTCCTATTTAATAGCTGAATGTCCGTGGTTGTACACATTACAAAACTCTCTGTTCTGCAATCTTCTTCTTCCTCACAATTTGGAGAGAATTAAGCCGGAAGAAATCATTTTAGAAATAATTCTCTTCATGGGTGAGTTTCTGGATAAGCTCACCTTCTTTTGTTCCAAACTCTCAATGTTGTCTGTTTCCTCATTACTCTTTCAATTCCTGAGTATAATAACAACAAAAAGCAAAAAAAAATCACCCCCATATAAAAAACCGTCCACCCATTGTGAGCTGGGGATAGTGTACCTCCTGGGAGGCTTTGGGACAAGTTGTTAATTTCCAAGATACTAACTGCTCAAAACCTCCTTAGTCCTTATAGAAGGACTTTTCCAGACTTACTTCCCTTCCCCCACTTCCCAAAATAATCCCAAAGTCCCAACAGATTCACTGATTTCAAGCATGTCTCTTTCATGGCAGGTTGAGTTGTCTGGGAAGCATTTTCTGGGATAGAGATGAATATGCAAGAAGGTCAGCGGGCAGCACTCTTGAGATCAATGACTGTAGAAGGGGAGGGAGGGAAACTAGATTGGGCAGAGAGAGAAGCAGGGCTGCAGAGCAGTTCCAGCAAGGCCCAGGCAGGCCCAGTGGGGGACGCTGCAACCAGGATAACTCTTCAGAGACTTTCCAGTCAGAGCCAGGGGATAAGACCTTTCTACACACTCTCACTCCATGACCAGGTTTAGATGTGTGTGGCTCCTGGAAGGGGCAACTCTCATCCACTGAAGCAGTCCCCAGAGAGGCCAGACAACTGAGGTCTCTGCTGGCAGCCTCCAAAGCTATGATGAGAATAAATCCTCAGTCCTACAGGGGGCACAGCACAGGGTCCCAAACAGACCTCTGCAAAGACATGGATATTGAGACCAGAAAGATCCAGTCTAGACTGTATCAGATAAAGTCCATATCGGTGTCAACAACATACTCACGACTCTTCTACAGGTTTTCTTTCACCCATGTCATAAAACTCTTTTGCCTGGCAGCCAAGCTCTGCAGTCCACCTTTCTCTCTCTCCTTTCTTTGCAACCCCCCAAACCACCAGAAAGAATACCGTCTCTTTGGCCCATGTTTTTTCCTCTATGGAAGACCCTTTGACATTCAAAGCTATTTCCACCCTAGAAGCAAACTATTTCCTTCCCATCTCATCCTTCACTGACCACTCACCCCACTGCTGACTACCTGTTCCTTCTACGACACATACAGATTGATCCATGTGCTCCATTCATCTGGGCCCTTGCATATGCCCTGAGAATATCTGAGAGGGGTGTGTATCTTGCTCTGCCTGTGCGGTATTAAACTCCTTGACAGACAAACTGTGTGTATAACACCCAGCCTAGGGCCTGATGCATAGTACTCATCCAAAATATATTTATACCTTGAACCCTGACCCACTTCAGGTCAGCTGTGTAGAAGAAAAAAAGGAAAGCATTTTTTTTTTTTTTTGGTCTTTTTAGGACCGTACCCATGGCATATAAAGTTTCCCAGGCTAAGGGTCCAATCAGAGCCGTAGCTACTGAGCTACACCACAGCCACAACAATGCCAGATCTGAGCCCTGTCTTCAACCTACACCACAGCTCACAGCGATGCTGGATCCTTAACCCACTGAGCGAGGCCAGGGATCGAACTTACAACCTCATAAATACTAGTCAGGTCCGTTAATCGCTGAGCCATGATGGGAACTCTAGGGGAAAAAAAAAACTTTACTTCTTAAAAATATTCATGAATGGCCTCACTTAACTCTCCTTGTACATGGATGTCCCTGTCTGGGAGACAGAAGAAGAAAGGACAGATAAAAGGATGAGGCCCTTGTTCAGATATTCTCCTCACTCACAAGCAGACCTCAGGACAGGAAATAAAGACTTCCTGCCTACCCAAATAGCATTATTTCTGTGGAAGTTTATCCACAGGCATTTGGAAAGACATGCACACAAAATGAGTTAATCCTATATAATATGAGTTAGTTAAAATGGAATATATGGACATCAGAAATTTTTGACGAGTCAACCAAATTTCAGAATTCACCATCATTTCCTGAAAGTACAGTCTGGTAAAATTGGCTTATCACCTCACTTTTAATGCACATATGTGATTTCCTGCTTACAGCATTTCCCAAAGGGATGAGAAAAAAATATTGTACAACTAGGGCAGTTTTATAAGAGGGATTATCTATAGTTCCTGAATAAGAAGGCTTCTCCCTCTCCAAGCACACCTGCAGCTCCTAATAACTGACTTACGCAATTTTCCTCTACTTGAATCAAAATTGGCAATAAATGTTGTATATGTCTCAAAAAGCAAATTCTTTAATCTTGTATTTACTGGTTCATGAAACTGGTTCCCTCCAGTTTCTCGGCACGGAGGGGTAGGTTTGCAGGGAGAAATTAGGGATAAGATAGCCAAAGAAACACAGAGTCGGTTGAAAAAAGAAATCTGTGTGTCTGGCTTTCTTTATGAATTATGACCATTCAAGGGGGAAAAAGTCTGAACTTTTGCCAAAAGACTGGCGTGTAAAGGAACAGCTGGAGTTTTCTGTTAGGGGTTACAATGCATTGCTTGTTCCATAAGGAAAGAAGGGATCACTTAGTCCAGTGACTCACACATGGCATGAGACACTGGTACATCTCTACCTCAAGAAGCATTTTCTTCAAAGGAGAAGAACTAGATATTTCAGGAAGGTCACTGGAAATCTTTTTTGCTGACCTTCCTGGTAGAGATTTGTGGCCTTTGTGATGTGTGGACTCAGTCTCTATAGATGCCTTCATTGTGCTATAACTTTTATACAGGATGTATTGTTTCAACTGCCAACCCTAATTTCAGTTCCTTTCAAGGCTCAGGGAATTCTAAATAAGTAAAATAAAACCCTATTGTGTTTTTCCTTGGTTGAGATGCAAGTAACATTTTGAATAAGAATGTCAACAAACCCATGAACATAGCACCAAGTTGGAACTTTCAGTGGGACCCTAAAGTTGAAATGGTTTAAACAGCAAATTACAAATGGTTGATGAAGAATGGGAAAAAATGGTAACACCACTTAAAAAAAAATCTGTCACAGAAACCAGAGACTCTTTCCCCACTGTGTTATGTCCCTGAATCTGTACTCATAATAGGTCTATTTGTTCATCAGTCCTGAAAACAGTGCCAGCTAGTGTAGGTTAAACTCAGAAAAACAACCCTCTCCACCAGGATCAAGGCAGAGGCACATAAAGAGAGAAACATCTTTTTCTAATACCAGATCTAAACAAACAAAACACTTTTTAAAGGCCGTTTGGGCAAATCACATTCAATGAGCTGTAATCTGTGCATTATATGCAATTGGTGTTAAATTCCCAGATTTCTAAAATTGGTGGGAGAGTCAGACTCCATCTTACTGGTTAACTAGATCAAGTGTATTAATTTAAAAATTTATCTTGGGGAGTTCCCTTCGTGGAGCAGTGGAAATGAATTCAACGAGTAACCGTGAGGTTGCGGGTTCGATCCCTGGCCTTGCTCAGTGGGTTAACGATCCAGTGTTGCCGTGAGCTGTTGTGTAGGCTGCAGACGTGGCTCAAATCTGGTGTTGCTGTGGCTGTGGCATAGGCCGGCAGCTGTAGCTCCAATTTGATGGCAGGCCTGGGAACCTCCACATGCCATGGGTGCAGCCCTAAAAATCAAATAAATAAATAAATAAATATTTATCTTGGAGTTCCTACTGTGGCTAAGTGGGTTAAAAACCTGCCTAGTATCTATGAGGATGAGGGTTCCATCCCTGGCCTCCCCTTAGTGGGTTAAGCATTGCTATGGTGTAGGTCACAAATGCAGCTTGTATCCCAAGTTGGTGTGGCTGTGGTATAGACCAGCAGCTGAAGCTTCAATTTGACCCCTGGCTTAGAAACTTCCATATGCCACAGGTGTGGCCCTAAAAAGAAAAAAAAAAATCTTATGTTTGATTTGTTCTAGAAAGTCACACATTTAGATATTCATAATGCCTATGGAAAGAATTGTAGGATCTGATGCATTTAAACCAACCTTGAAGTATTTGCGGGGGGGCGGGGGGGCGGGGGTTCTCAAGCAAAGGGAAGCAGGTTGCAGAATTCACTGCAAGAGGCTTCTTGCAGGCAACTAACTTAAAGGTGGGGCATATGGCAACATTTGTGTCTTCTTGGACCATGGGCTCAGCAATAAAGCTTCCCTAATGGCCCAGGCATTGTTTAAATCCAAGGGCAACTCCAAGCCATAGTAGCAGGGAGTGGGCCACTCATTTACTATTAGAGAACCCCTCACTTATAATTTATACCTCTAGCATTTGTGGTGAGACTTCAGGAGGAAAAAGCAACTATAGGAGATGTGGATAAAATTTTCCAAAATGTTTTATGTGCTGAAGGATTCCTGTGATTTAAAATGTCTCTTGGCAGGTGTACTGAATACAAAGAATTTTTTCTCACCAGTATTTTACAAAATTGTTAAGTGCTCATATGAATGATAAAAGACTTGAAACATAATAAGAGGAGCCCACATTTTATTTTATACTCTGTTTGCTCAGATCACATATTAATGTTCCAGAAACCATTTCTATTAAGGAGACCTCTTTCTACTTTATTCACCAGGTTTGCTTTCTTTATTATCCCATTGACTAAAGGAATCCAGTTAGTACTTTTGTCATTGACCTTTTGTATGTGTTCATATTTTACTCTATCTTATGTGCAATTATGTATTTCTTAGAATGGGTAATGTCTATAATCTTTGTTTTTATATCATGCAAAGAAAAGGAAGGAAGTCCTTAGTAGCTGATTGAAGAACTAGTTTTCAAACACAGTTCCTTTTTTAAATTGTGGTAAAATACATATAGCATAAAATTTACCATAGTAATCATTTTTAAGTATATAATTCAGTGACATTAAGTACCACCACTGTGTTGTGTAATCATGCCCTCTGTCCATCTCCAGAATTCTTTCATCTTGCAAAACTGAAACTCTGTACCCATTAAAGAACTCCCCTTTCCTCCCTCCTTCCAGCCCCTGGCAACCACTATTCTACTTTCTGTTTCTATGAACATAACTACTCTAGATACCCTGTATGAGTGGAATCCTGCAGTATTTGTCTTTTTGTGACTGGCTTATTTAATATAATACAAATGTCTTCAAGGTCCATCCATGTTAGAGCATGTGTCAGAATTTCCTTCCTTTTAAGGCTTCATAATGCTCCACTGTATGTGTACACCATATTTTGTTTGTCCATTCCTCTGGCAGTGGACACTTGAATTGCTTCTACCTTTTGGCTACTGTGAATAATGCTTCCATGAACATAAATGTACAAATGTCTGAGTCCTTTCCATACTTTTGGATATAGATGTAGAAGTGGAATTCCTGGACCATTTGATAATTCTGTTTTTGTTTATTTATATTTTTTGAGGAACCACCTTACTGTTTTCCACATCAGCTTTACCATTTTACATTCCCTCCAATAGTGCACAAAATTTCCAGTTTTTCCACATTCTCATCATCATGTTATTCTTTGTTTTTATGATTAGCTGTCCTGATGGGTGTGAGGTGATATTTCATTGAGCTTTAATTTGTGTTTCCCTAATTATGGGTGATACTGAACACATTTTCTTATGCTTGTGGACCTTTTTTATGTCATCTTCAGAAAAATGTCTATTCAAGTCCTTTGCCCATTTTTAATAAGATTATTATTATTATATTGTCAAGCTGTAGAATTTCTTTATATATTTTGGATATTAATCCCTTATCAGATATAGGGATCCAATTAGAGCTGTAGCTGTCAGCATCTACCACCTACAGCACAGCTCATGGCAATGCTGGATCCTTAACCCACTGAGCAAGGTCAGGGATCAAACCCATGTTCTCATGGATACTAGTCGGTTTCCTTACCACTGAGCCACGGCGGGAACTCCTTTTTCTTTTTTTTTTAAATTATAGTATAGTTGATTTACAGTGATGTGTCAACTTCTGCACTGCAGCATGTGATCCAGTCATACATATATACATTCTTTTTCTCATACTATCTTCCATCCTGTTCTACCCCAAGAGATTGGACATAGTTCCCTGTGTTGCACAGTGGGATCCCATTGCTTATCCACTCTAAATGTAATAGTTTGTATCTACCAACCCCAAACTCCCCATCCATCCCACTGCCTCCCTCCTCCCTCCTGGTAACCACAAGTCTGCTCTCCATTTCCATGATCTTTTTCTGTTCTTTAGATAGGATCATTTGTGCCATATTTTGGATTCCACTTATAAGTGATATCATATGATATTTGTCTTTCTCTTTCTGACCTATTTCTCTTAGTAAGAGAATCTCTAGTTGTGTCCATGTTGCTGCAAATGGCATTAGTTCCTTTTTTTAGGGCTGAGTGGTATTCTATTGTGTGTATATACCACATCTTCTTAATCCGTTCATCTGTTGATGGACATTTAGGTTGTTCCCATGTTTGGCTATTGTGATTAGTGCTGCAATGAGCACAGGGGTGTGTATATCCTTTTCAATGAGAGATTTGTACAGATATATGCCCAGGGTTGGGATTGCTGGGTCATATGGTAGTTCTATGTTTAGTTTTCTGAGGTACCTCCGTTTTGTTTTCCATAGTGCTTGTGCCAATTTACATTGCCACCAACAGCGCAGGAGGGTTCCCTTTTCTCCACACCCTGTCCGGCATTTGCTGTTTGTTGACTTGTTAATGATGATCATTCTGACTGGTGTGAGGTGGTACGTCACTGTAGTTTTGATTTGCATTTCTCTAATAATTAGTGATGTTGAGCATTTTTTCATGTGCCTACTGGCCAAACATATGTCTTCCTCAGAGAAATGTATATTCAGGTCTTCTGCCCATTTTTTGATTTTTTTTTTTTTTTTTGCTTTTGAATTGTATGAGCTGTTTGTATCTTTGCTGCTTTGATGTAGTTTAATTTATTTTTATGTTTGTCGTCTGCAACCGTAGTCATTTGAGATTTATACATTGTATGGGGATCTGTTAGAATTCCACACCTGTAGTTGAATTTATTGCTCTTCCCATTTGGCAGTAGTTTTTTAGCTCTTTTTCAAATTTTTAAGCTTGATGGATAAGATGATGACTCATCCTCTTAAAGGGTCAGTTAGGTTGATGAAAATATAGAGAGACTGGGGTATATTTAGAGAACTGCATTTTCCGTCCAGCCAAATTTATGCTATTCATTTTCTTCAGTGAAATTAGTCTTTTTAGGGATTTTTTTATTATCATATATTTTAGCTCTTTCAAGCATAGTAAAAAAGGGAGAAATTATCCTTTTAACATATAATCAGAAACCTCTGCATTCAAACCCAAGAGAGAAATCAAGAGATAGTATTCCTTTTAGTAAGATTAACACAACCTACCTTTCTCCAAAAACCAAATCTTTTGATCTGCGTTGAGACTAAACAGCAGTTTCTTTGAAAAGTCTTAGAAGCCGTGAATGCTGAGAAGCTAACTTTGGTATATAAAATATGAAAGAAGCTCTCTTTGTGTTAAGTTGTTCAATAATAGTGCAAGACTTAGTCACCGCACTTTAGTGAAAGTATTACTGATTTTACTGGTTCAAAATTTTGTTGAAAATTATCGTAAAACTTACATGCATTTACAGGAGAAGGAAGAAAAGGGCAACATGAAAAACACAAACATTTGTTACTCTTTTCAAATCACTACCATTAAAGTTTTCTTTTGCTTTTTCCCTCCATTTTATTGTGATGCATGTTGAAATAATAGATCTACATTTATTTTCCTTGCAAATCTATATTTAAGCCCTAAGAAGTATTTCATTTTCATTTTTTCTTTGATAATCCAATAACTACTAAAGTAGATAAATGTTAGAGTCCATGACTATCTGTATTATTCTCTGTCTTTGATAGCAGACAGATTCATACAAGTCAAATCTAAATTTGGTCTTTGCAGAACATTCTAGACCTGAAGGCTCTCTCACCCTTTGCTGTCCTTTACCACTTTGATTCTTAGCCTACTGGGAGAGAGTGCATTTCTTCTGTTCTTGGATAACTATTTTGTTCTCATATATGTGAGATTTATAAGCACCTGAGTAATGTCATGATGATGATATGTCATCTTGAGATGAGCATCTTGTTGGATGATGCCTCTGTGGCTCTTTCTATGAATATTTGACCATATATGAGAGTTCCTGTTGTGGCTCAGGAGGTTAAGCACCCAACGTTGTCCCTGTGAGGATGCAGGTTTGACCCCTGGCCTGGCTCTGTGGATTAAGGATACTATGCTGTTGCAAGCCATAGCATTGGTCACAGATGTGGCTCAGATCCCATGTTACCATGACTGTGGCATAGGCTGCAACTGCAGCTCTGATTTGACTCCTGGCCCAGGAACGTCCATATGCCACAGGTGCAGCCATAAAAAGAAAAAAAAAATTTGACCATCTATGGAAAGGCAAATTGGTTTATTACATTCAAAGAAATACTTTTTTCTCTTTATTTTTTTGTTACTTTGATATTAATATTGTTTTCCTTTTTTTATTGGAAGGAGAATAAATGTTACATTGAGATTTAGGAATAAAATGAAAGGAAGAAATAGAAGTAAATGAAATAATGACGAATAAAGGGGTAAAGAGAATGATTCGGAGGGGGAAGTCAGAAAGACAAGAAAAAGTACAATGGAACATTTTGATCTGCCCCTCTGCTAATTTCCTATGGTTCTGGGATTTATACTATATTATTCAAATGAGAAGAGTTGGCTTGCACATCTGAGAAGAGTTGGCTAACTGGGAATTCAAGCTAAAGGAGCCTTTGAAAGGTTTTATCTAGCTTAGCTCCACAATTGCTGGGGAGAAAACCACACTGTGAAATTTTTTCCCGAAGTTCTGTGTGGTAGTTAATAGAACTAACAACCAAGTCAGCATTACAAAACGACCAATGGGAGTAAACAAAATCATGATATTAAGCTAACTAAAAATTTAATGATGACTCTTCACACTCTATATATTCTAAATCATGCTATTGCAGTCAATGTGAACCCTGCCCTAGATGCTGTGCAACACAATGGGAGTGGGTCAGAGGCCCTGGAAAGGAATCAGAAACACGTTTAGGCTCTGATACAGTAGGGAAATCTCTTTAACTTTCTGATCCAAATGTAAATGTTGGATCCATGACTTCTCAAGTCTTTTCCAGGTCTGAAAATAGATTTCTAGGAATATATCCTCTTTCAAGCTCACATTGAACCCCACATGCTCAGTCGGGGAGCACTTTCCCCAGAGCAGTATTTGTCTAGTCCATCTCATCAGCACACAGCCTACGGTATTAACACAGTCAGCCTGGTCAGTCAGTCAGGTGGGGATAGGCTTTGCTACTTTACCTATTTTGAAACAATCAGAACCACACTTTTCATCCACTAGTGTGTATTCCTGCTAAGTGGCTCAAAAGGGAAGACCTTTTAAAAAATTTTTCTTTTAAAATTCTCAACAGAGAACAAAGAGAAGGGTATTCGAAGACCACATAGCCCACAACTCCTGTTCTAGGCTCTGTCCATCATCACAATGAGAACAGATCCCTCTTTCTACAACCCCCAAACATCTAAAAGATAAACCCTCAATTTGTACAGCATGAAGTTAACTCCATTTCACTGAAAAGAACCTCAAACATAAACTTGGTTAATTGAAGAACCAAAGAATGAAAACAGATGTGAGAGTTTTGTAAACAGCAGAAAATGATCTATGGATGGATGGACAGATTGCCATAAGGGCTGATGAACTTGTAATAGGGTGGGCATACATCCTGCTTTGCTTGGGACAGTCTTGATTACTTTTGTTATCCCAGTGTAACTGTCATTAGCAACCCCTTTCACTTCCAAAGTGCCCCAGTTGAGACATTAAATAGCATAGTCACCCCTCACATAAGCTATACCACTGAAAAGAAGTATTCCCCATTCCAGAAGTGGAGGGGACAGCTCTCTTCAAGGCTCACTTTCAAGGTCTTCATCTTAAATTTTTAATTCAAGAGCATAGGCCACCTGTATATACATTACAACCAAGCTAATTGTCCTACCTCTGTTATCTATCAGTATAACTATGAGGGAGCCATTTAATCATACTTCTAGCCATCTAATCATACTTACCTTAGCTCATATGAAGGCAAAGTCCCTAAGGCAGCATCTTCTGAGCCATCTGTCATAACACTGGGAAGAGATCTTCTTCTTTGTTGAGAAACACCGGCTCTCCATAGCTTAAGGATTTAGCCCTTATTCTCCCCTTTTTGGGGAAAAAAACTAGGCTCCTCAAAGATAAGAGATGAAGGAGGGTGTGTTAACTATTAAGCTGCACCATATGCCAAAATATAAGAAGGAACAGTTTTGTATTAGAACACAAAAGAGAACTGGGAAGCTTGCTTGGCGGCCAGAGATGTGGATTGTCAGTGTACTGTGTGTTTTTATAAGTATGAGCCAAAATAAATTTTCAGATGTTTTATATGGATCATGTGACAGGGGACAGGGCTAGTTGTTGCTGGGCAAGGCAGGGATTATAGCATCATCACTCATACGGAAAGTCAGATCCTCACATCTGGGGCTTCTCCAGGAAGTGCTGAGCATCCCACAGCACAGAGAAACGTGTATTTGAACTGGGATCCTCCATTTCCTGTCAACCCAGACACATCCTAGGGGCCAAAGGGAAAGGGGATAAACCATCCACAGCAGGCATGTTTATTCTGCAGCTCTCTTTTTTCTGGTGGTTGGTTTTGGTTTTGATTTTTAGAATGCTAGGGTAAATAAACTAGGAAGATTCATCTTTCCCTTATAGCAAATAAAATTTATCTAAACAAATGTCTCTGTGTTAGACAGTAATCATCCATATCAAATATATCCTATGAGGACAAGAAGGATAAGACATATACGACCTGTGATCATGTATACAAGAGAAAAAAATATTTAAATTTTTTTTTTTCTGCAGAAAATACTAAGTGGAAATTTACAGTGACCGTGTCTAACTCTAGACTTTTTTTTTTTTGTCTTTTTAGGGCTGCAGCTGAGGCATATGGAGGTTCCCAGGCTAGGAGTCCAATCAGAGCTATAGGTGCTACTATGCCAAACCACAGCAACACCATATCCGAGCCACGTCTGCGACCTACACCACAGCTCATGGCAATGCCGGATCCGTAACCCACTGAGAGAGGCCAGGAATTGAACCTGTGTGCTCATGGTTAACTAGTAAGATTTGTTTTCCCTGAGCCACAACAAGAATTCCCTAGAACATTGTTATTATTATTTTTTTGTCTTTTTAGGGCCGCACCTGTGGCATATAGAGGTTCCCAGGCTAGGGGCCCAATCGGAGCTGTAGCTGCCGGCCTACACCACAGCCACAGCAACGCTGGATCCTTAACCTGCTGAGCAAGGCCAAGGATCAAACGCGCATCCTCATGGATACTAGTCAGGTTCCTTAACCACTGAACCATGAGAGGAACTCCTAGACTATCATTTTTTACTTAGAGCATTAATAAGGTGTTTCAAGACCTTTAAAAGTAACAAAAACATAATATTTGTTCATAACATACAAATAAATATATCTTATGTGCTACTATTAGTATACATAAGTGGTATTAATGACATTAAAATTTAAGTAGGAAAAAAATAAGCCATTTATTATGAAAATATTTTGGTAAACATAGTTTTCTGGAAATGACACTACTCCCATGTCAAGCTTGTTCATCCTATCTAAAATTTTTTTTCTTTTTAAGAAATTTCTCTTCAGCCATATCCCTGAAGCCATATCTTTCTATAACATTCCTTTGACATTTAAATAAAGCTTTCATTCCTAGTTCTGAGAGCCATTTCGCTAACATTTGAACACTTTTAAATATCACAAAAGGAGCTAAATTTAACTAAATCACATTCATTTTCAACCTAATGTAGATCCTGTCCCTAGAAAATTTGGCTAATAATTCCCAAGGAATTTCCCTAAGATTAAAAAACAAAGAGAATCAAATAGGAGACCCAGATTTGTGCATCGCTTTGTCATTATATTTGCATAGACCTCCATGGAGCACAAAGTTTACTTTCTGCCTAAAACTATTTGTTTGCTATACTTGAGTTTATTTTTTTCTTTCAATATCATGTCCTAATCCTTCTTCACACTCATTGCATCATTTATTTTAAGATATTTATTGATCATAAATAAGTCCCATACATTGACTAATGAAAATAAATATGTCTAAGCAGTCCTTGTGAGTGTTTTCATCATGGAAATGATTCCAGTGTTTAAGAGTTTAGTTTTCTGTTGGTTGTTTTTTTCTTTTTCCATTTTTGCTTCAAAACTTTTTTTTGTCTCATTAAAGAGAGTATTCAAAGCAGGATACTCTTAAATGACACCCTGGGGGCAGCTCAGTCATCTCATTTTTTTTCACTCTCTGGTTTAACCAAGTGAGAGAGGTCCAGAAGAGAGGAAAACAACTAAGAGTCAGCGGAAGCCTTTGAAGAATACAATGCCGTCACCTCACCTCTGGGCACCCATGACTTCTGAAACTACCTCAAGTACACATCTCCTTTGTTCTCTCTACTCCTTTAAATAGCTATTTCCCTCATCTTTTAATGATTCAATTACTTAAATGGAAGAAGCTTGAGGTCCCACTTCTCAAGATGTAATGGCTTACTAGAATTTGTAAGCTTTTCAAAAATTAAATAAAAACCTGCAGTTCAGGCTGCATTGTTGTCTCTTCTGTTTACAAAAAGCAAATGCCTTGATGCCCATTTCTTTTTTTTTAATTAAAGAGTCGTTGATTTACAGTGTTTCAAGTTCTGTTATACAGAAAAGTGACCCAATCACACACATTTCCCTATGTCCTACAGTAGTATCACATTGCCCATCTGTTCCAAATATAACACTTTGCATCCAAAACAAACTAACAAACCTTCAAAAAACAAACACCTGTCCATCCCATTCCCTCCTGCTTCCTACCTCCATCCCAGGAGCCCCACGTCTGCTCTCCTTGGTCTCAATCTGTTTCCGTTTTTTTAGTTAGGATCATCTGGTCCACATTTTTAGATTCCACATATAAGTGATGTTGTATGGTATTTGTCTTTTTCTTTCTGGCTTACTTCACTTAGTATGAGAATCTCTAGTGCCATCCGTGTTGCTGCAAATGGCATTAGTTTGTCTTTTTATGGCTGAGAAATATTCCGTTGTCTATATGTACTGCATCTTCTTAATCCATTCATCTGTTGATGGACATTTATTCTGTTTCCATGCCTTGGCTATTGTAAATAGTGCTGCGGTGAACATAGGGTTGCATGTATCTTTTTCAAGGAAAGTTTTGTCTGGATAGATTCCCAGGAGTGGGATTGCTAGGTCGCATGGTAGTTCTATATTTAGTTTTCTGAGGTACTTCCATACTGTTTTCCATAGTGATTGTACCAATTTATATTGCCACCGACAGTGAAGGAGGGTTCCTTTTTCTCCACACCTTCTCCAGCACTTGCTATTTGTGAGCTTATTAGTGATGGCCATGCTGACTGGTGTAAGGTAGTACTTCATTGTAGTTTTGTTTTGCATTTCTCTAATAATTATTGATGTTGAGCTTTTTACATGTGCCTGTTGGCCATCCATATGTCTTCTTTGGAGAAATGTCTATTTAGGTCTTTTGTGCATTTTTCAATTGGGTTGTTTTTTTGTTGTTGAGTTGCATGAGTTGTTTATATATTTTGGAGATTAGACCCTTGTCTGTTGCATCATTTGCAAATATTTTCTCCCATTCTGTGGGTTGTCTTTTCATTTTTTTAATGGTTTCCTTTGCTGTGCAAAAGCTTTTAAATTTAATGAGGTCCCATTGGTTAATTTTTGTCTTTATTGTCATTATTCTAGGAAGTGGATCAAACAAGATGTTGCTGCGATTTATGTCAAAGAGCATTCTGCTTATGTTTTCCTCTAGGCTTTTTATAGTATCTGGCCTTATATTTAGGTCTTTAATCCATTTTAAGTTTATTTTTGTGTATGGTGTTAGTGTTATACTTTTATTCTTTTACATGTAACATTCCAGTTTCCCCAGCTGGAAAGAGACTGTCTTTCTTCCACTGTATGTTCTTGCTTCCTTTATCATAGATTAGTTGACCACGTGTGCTTGGGTTTATTTCTGGGCTTTCTATCCTGTGCACATTTCTTAAATTGTACTGTTATAAAACTCTTTCTCACCTATACCAACTATCGATAAAACAGATGCTTTCTTTGCCTATTAAGCTGAAATAGTAGTCTTAACTTTCATCACTACTGTGGGTTAGCCTTACTTAAAATAAAAATTGTGTCCAGTTTTCTCATATATTATGTTTCTTTGTATGTGAAGACATTTCCTTTCTTACTGCTTACTTCCTTTCTTACTTCATTCTTTAGAAAATAACGTCTTGGAGGACTAGGATCATTAGTATTTAGGTTCCATTTATTTGCATTCCATCCCTTTGAGAAAATGGCAGATCCTTTCAGTATGAAAGGAAAAGGGGATGTACTTACATGCAAATGCAGAAACAACTTTTGATTTTGACAAATAATTTTTTTCATTCAGTTCAAACAAGGATCTAAACAACCTAAATGTCCATCGACAGAGGAGTGGATAAAGAAAACGTGATACATTTACACAGTGGAATATTACTCAGCCATTAAAAGGAAAGAAATTACAGCATTTGCAGCAACACGGATGGACCTAGAAATTATTATGCTAAGTGAAGTTAATCAGACAGTGAGACACCAACATCAAATGCTATCATTTACATGCAGAATCTAAAAAGAGGTTACAGTGAACTTCTTTGCAGAACAGATACTGGTCTGTGAGAGTTCTGGGTACTGTTTCTTCTCACTCTTTCAGGAAGTCCCCCACCCCCATTCCAGGATCAGGTAGTTTTTTCACACACAGGCCCCACTCAGTACTTGGCTGAGTGCTTCTCTGCAGATCACAGGAGTTGTCTGGGCAGCTTCCTCGTCTCTGGCCCTCTGTGATCTGAAGGTGCCTTGGCCTCCCCAGACTCACAGCTGCCTCCTCAACTCGTGAAATCCCTGGGCCCTGCCCGGCTTCCCCCTCCTTTCCTGTGGCCTGGAAACTTTCTCCAGAGAGTAAACCAGGCACCTGTAGAAGTCAACTGATTTGTTTTCCATCTCACAGGGATTCTTCTCTACACGATGTCTGATGTTTTGAAAGTTATTGTTTCCTATATTTTGTCTGGTTTTCTAATTGTTTAAGGCAGAAGGGTAAATTCAATCCTTATTCCTCCATCAGAGGCAGATCTTACAGGATAGCTTTTAAAACAGAATTATTTTGTCACCCCCTTAGCTCCAAATATCCTCATAGTTTCCCTTCGAACACTCCTTATCAAGTGTGCAAGACTCTCCATGATCTCATCTACCATTCTTACTCTGCTTGACTTTCAATGATTATCTTGCTTTTCTCCCAATATGCCAATTTGTTTGTGTCCCATGACCTTTGCTCTAGAAGACCTATCCACCTACATCTTTATCTCTGGTTTTCCAAGAGCAGTCTCCTCTTCACTCAGACCTCTACCCAAAACCCCTCTCTTCAGCAGGGCCATCCTGTCTAAAATAGCTGTACCTCCCCTTCACTCTATTTCCTTACACTGCTTTATTTTTCTAAGTATCCTTTATTCCTGACATTGTACTATATAATTATTTGCTTACTCATTTATTGTCAGTTTCTCCTATAGAATAAGAGGAATGGCTTTCTTCTTCACTGCCTTATCTTCTGAGCTTACAATATTGCCTGGCTCTAAGCGTGTGCTCATTACATATTCATTGCATGTCTGGATGAATGGGTGGACATAACCTCAGAGTTAAAGGGTAACAGAGGATCTATGCAGGACATTAGGTACTGATTAATATTTCAGACAACTTTTGTGTCATCAGCTGGCAGTAGGTAGCTAAAGAAAGAAACATTTTGGGAGTTCCTGTCATGGCTCAGTGGAAACGAATCCGACTAGGAACCATGAGGTTGCGGGTTCGATCCCTGGCCTTGCTCAGTGGGTCAAGGATCTGGCGTTACTGTGAGCTGTGGTGTAGGTCGCAGACGTGGCTCAGATCCCACATTGCTGTGGCTCTGGTGTAGGCTGGCAGCTACAGCTCCTGTTAGACCCCTAGCCTGGGAACCTCCATATGCCGCGGATATGGCTGTAAAAGGACCAAAAGGCCAAAAATAAGGGAAAGAAAGAGAGAAAGGGAGAAAGAGAGAAAGGAAGAAAGAAACATTTTGGGGTAGAAAATGAGAGCTAAGAAATTGCTGTCTTCTTACTCTAGAATTTAAGGAGATCCACAACCCAGCAGTCAAAAGATGCAAGTGTTGAAGATTTGCTCTGATGACCTCCTGCCCCTGATTTTGATTTCTTTTCTTGTTGCTTCAGCTGTTGTTTCTCTTTCCTTTTGCTTGACAAAATCCTTGTTGTAGCTTGAAAGGCAAGTTTCCTGCCCCGTGGATGGCTGCAGTCATGGTTCTTTTGTTTTAAGCCCTGCAGGGCTACTTACTTTTGCCCTTTATGGCCAAGAGCTCCATTCCTTTGTGGAACCTGACATAACTTGGTTGCTTTATAAGGCATAAAGATAAGTCTTCAACTGCAGAGGACACACCCTGCCAAAACTCCTATAGCATCGTTCAAAGTCATCTTTAGCAACACATTTCTTTCCACTAATATATCTATCACATATCTTAAGCTTGGCTGAAGTCACTCTGTCACTGAAGTTTGTTACTAAAATACCAGACATCCTCAAAGATAGCATGCCCTACTCCATGGCTTCAAGATACAAAATGTGTAAGTTGATGTTATTGAAGAGGATTATACCTGGTACATAGATATCCTCCCTGAATTTTAAGTATAAAAATCCATTTTTTTTCTAGCTGAAAGCAATTCTGCTAGGAAATGGATTTGAGGATTTTATCTATGTCCCTCATTTATAAATATATGCATCTATAAAATATTACAGATTACATCCTGGTGGGAAGGGATCTCTCACCCCACCACAAATTCTTCAGAATAAAGTTAAATTGAGTGACTTGGCAAGTTCTGCACTGATATATAGAATATTTACCCTGATAACCTTACCCTAAAATGTTGCAATGGTAAGACTGATGGGGAGGGGAGACATTTGAGGGAAGAACGTCTCATTCCGGAGGCAGAGATGGAGGAGCTGGATTTACCAGTTAAGAATTCCTGACTCAATAAACTCCTACGTCCATGATAGTTATAGATGATCATGTCATTTGAAGAATGTTCATGATTGAAGTTGTTTATGATTTGATCTGGGAAACGAACTACGATATATAATATTGTTTCTAGAGAAAAGTGTATTCTGAGCTACAAAATAACATCTTATGTCTGAGCTTTTGAAACACTGTCTATAAGTGGGGAACCCTCTGTGTTCAGGGAACAAAAAGGCACATTGCCAATAAATGTCTGTATAGGGGAAGAAATTCATTCACCCCCTTAGAACAAAGTAAATCCAGAGAAGGAAGAGGTTGGTCTTCTTGTGAAGGAGAACCTTCTGATAGAGTAGTGTGTGAATTAGGTCAGGGGACCTGACTCAGAGTCCCTCCTCTGCCACTCCCAGCCCCAGTTTCCTCATCTTTCGGTTCATGACATTCGCCTTGACCTAATCTTTGCTTCTTAAAGAGTAAAGGATCACAAGAATGGTTGGATGTGACTTTCTTGCTACACTGAATCTTGTGACCTCTGAATCCTGAGTTTTCCAGTTTCAGAAGTGGGATTCCCAAGGTGCACGTGCCCTGAAGCCAGAAGTCTGCAGCGTTTTTTCTCTGAAACCAGCTGTTGGTAAAAGTGAGGAGGCAGCTAACTCAGTCCTCGGTCCCGCTTTCCTGCTGTCATCCTAGTGCTGTCCTTGGCACCCTTAGATTTCCTCTTATTTCATGTCTTCACTTCTTCTCTTAAAATACCCATAAATGATGATTTAAATATTGAGAAAGGCTTCATACACTCTTTTCTGGAGTATGTGCTTTATAATAGAGGATAAATCCTCTTAAGTCAAAGGAATACGTCTCTGATTATTGAATCTTAGGCAGTAATGCATCAGATGGGGAGAAATTCTGGGGAAAGAGGATTTTTTCAGCACCTAAGAAATCACACTACGTATATAGCCAATTTATTCTACTAGCTATTTGAGAAGCCAATAGTATAGTAATGGTTCTCAACTCTGTCTGCACATTAGCATCTCTGAGTTTTTAAGAAACATCTAATGCCACAGGCCCTGTCCCAAAAGATTCTGACTTAATTGTTCCAGGGTGGAATCTAGGCACTGGAGTATTTTTTAAAAAACTTTGCAGGTAATTCAGTGGAAAGCCAGAACTGAAAGCCCTTGTTAATTAGGTACCCAAGCCCCTGTACCCGTCCCTCCAGAGACCTCTTCTCTCCCACCCTTACCCCTGCCCCAGGCCTCTAGCGGGCCTGACACCTCACTCCTCTGTCACTTCCGCCTCCCTGCTCCACAGGGCAGAGTGGGCCAGTGTGTCCATCCACAGCCCCCGGATGGGAGAGGGGCACTTCTCTGCATGGAAGGGGTGTTTCTCTGAGAGGAAGATGCCAGTGGGGCCCCTAACTCACCTCCTTTGTGGGCCCGAGCGGGTGGGTTCAGACCCAGCAGGTAGAATAACATGCTCTTTATTCCCTAAGATTATTTTTCTAACAGAAGAACTTACCAGGGGAATTTTCTGAGCAATTTGATTCAAATTACAATCTATTTCTGCCCCTGTAAGTACCACAAATCAATATAGCAGTTTCTATTGTAAGTTAGTGAGATGGAGCATGGGCATTAATGTTTTATGTGCTGAGAAATCCATACATCCACTTGGAGCCTTTTTCAGAAAACCTTCCTCTTAGCAAATTTTTTTTTTTTGGTAAGATCTTGAGAAAGCTATGCACACTGATGGGCATTTGATTGGATCAAGTATAATTGTTTCCTGATTTGATAGCACTTGATTAGTTGTTTCTGTGGAGAACTGGACATATTTAGGCTGGTCTCGTAATGGTTCTCAATTCTGACTGCACATGAATCACTCAGACTTTTTAAAAACGCTAATGTGTGGGCCCTCTACAGAGAGGACTGGGCATAGAAATGGTACTTGTGAACTATGCTCCAGGCCAGGAGATTTGAATGTGGAGTCAGGAGAGATAGTTGCCACTCTTTCACAAAGCTTAGCAGGTCGTGTTGGGCAAGTGTACCACTGCAGCAAGTCTATCCAAACCTGGTCCACATACAAGAGAATTCTCTCCTGAGGTCCATGTTTGGTTTGGTTGGTAAATCTCATAAGGGTGTGTTTTGAAAAATGTTGATCAGGAGCAAAATGTACACAGGTCACTATTTCTAGGAACTTGTGATGGAACATGATGGAGGATAATGTGAGAAAAAGAATATGTGTGTGTGTGTGTGTGTGTATATGTATGTATATATATATATATACATATATGTATGTATGTATGTATGACTGGGTCACTTTGCTGTACAGTAGAAACTGACAGAACACTGTAAATCAACTATAGCAGAAAAAATAAAAATCATAGAAAAGAAGTGAATGTAAAAAATCTTTGGGAATCATCCATCTTTCTGTACTTGAGGAGATGTTTTATATGTAGTGTCATAGAAGTTACCAGCATTTTTGCTTTTTCTGTCCAGTGACTCATTATGGAACTTTGTGAAAAAGAAGCTGGCTTGTTATGAGAATGGGACATTCCTTTAGCCCTTTGGAAACATGAGAATATTAAAGTGACACTATGACCTCCTTTCCCATGTCCAGCAGAAGGGAGGGATGTTGCCTATGACTTGACATTAGAAGCAACTATCAGAGGAAATCTTCTGCTATCAGATTTTTTCTGGGAGGAAATTTTTTTTTCTCTCTCAGGAAAAACATAGGAGTTTCCTTGCCTCTGGCATTTAGGAAAGCCCTTTAAGTCTCAATACTAAAGCTATGGACAATAGGGTCTGCATGCTGTCTTCACCAGCCTTGCTGTAAATGTCCTATACCACCAAATGGGGTTTTTCTTAGGATGAAGAAGAGAACATAATCTGATCGTTCTTGTTTCCAACAAGGCAGCCACATAGTCTATCAGAGCCTGTCATAGGCTTTATGGAATGTGCTGTGCAAAGACACAAACATAATTAACAACTACTTCTAGCTGAAATCTCATTCTAAGTATAAAAAAAAAGTATACATATATATGTGCATATGTATTATGTGCCATTTTTTGACAAAAGAGAATAAAAACATCGTCAAGAAGAATTACCCTTAAAACATGTCAGAAGAATTTTGTTATATGGAAAATGAAAGAAAAGAGAAAGGGAAGGAGGACAGGAGGGAAGAAGGGGAGAAAGGTAGGACAGAAGCATGGAAGGAGAGGAAAGAAAAGAGAGAGATGGAAGGAAGAAGGAAGTCTTAGGTTTTGAGAAGCTCTCATTCCAGACCAGCCATGTCCATCCAAGCCCTGGGAAGATGCTGTGAATGCACAGTGAAGGCACGATCACTTGGAAGAAGGATGGTGTCCAGAATGTCTTGGTTCTTATCCCTTATCATCTGTCTGAACCCAGGCAGATCTTTCTTCACGTCTAAGAGCCTACCTTCTGAAAAAGGACAACATTTCCTTTGAGTTCTGATATTTCCCAGGAAGAAGAATGAGGAAAAAATGTCATCTGAAGGCAAAAGAGGAAGTTTTCTGACAAAAGTTGGAAAAATACTAGTCAAATTCCAAACAAGTAAAGACAAAAGCATATTCTAAGAAAAAGATGTATTTGAGCCCCCCCATCCCTGATGTATGGCTGTGAGTGATACTGGGGTACCTCAGTTTTATTTAACAGAAGAGTTCTGCTTTATGCAACTACATTCTTTATCAGCAACCCACAGAACCCTGAGAAAGGAATGTTTCAAAAATATGGAAAAGATGACTTCTCTGTTGGCCTAGCGGTTTAGGATTCAGTATTGTCACTGCTGTGGCTCAGGTTCCATCCCTGGCCTGGGAACTTCCACATGCTGTGGGTGCAGACGCAGCCAAAAAAAAAAAGAAAAAAATATGGAAAAGAAATTGCAGAAGTTCCCCGTTGTGGCTCAGCGGGTTAAGAATCTGACTAGTATCCATGAGGATTTGGATTCCATCCCTGCCCTCGCTCCTTGGGTTAAATATCTGCCGTTGCCACAGACTGCAGCATTAGTCTCGAATGTGGCTGGGATCTGGTGTTGCCATGGCTATGGCATAGGCAGCAGCTGCAGCTCCAATTCAACCCCTAGCCCAGGAACTTCCATATGCCTCAGGTGCAGCCCTAAAAAGAAAAAAGAAGAGAAAAAAAAAAAAGGAAATTGCAGGGTCTAGTTTGTTGGCCCTGAAACTAGATTCTCCTGTGTTCTCTGACAATTTTTAGGGATCTGTGTTAGTTACACGGAGGCCACTGCATTCAGTTTTGAGGAAGGTGGGAACTTGTACCTTTTCCTTTCTCCTTCCACATCAGACCTTCTAGGTGAGGTTCTAGAATACTTAGGCTTTTTCTTTGTATTAGGACCATGGCTATAAGATCTTATCATTATTTTGAAACTTGCTGTGCTGATTAGGTCTGTACTCTGCGAAAACACAGAACCTGCAGACATGGGTGCATCCTGCCCCACTGAGGAGAAGCTGGTATCAGAGACAAAGTGCTAAACTTTCAGTCTTCAGCAAGGATGAAAACCTGCACGCAACCCAATCTTTTCATTTGAGATTTAAAAGGCTCTGACAGTAATTAACAGGAGAGCCGCTTGACTTAGATCCATCCTCTTGGGAATCTGGGAAGCTGCCCACAAAAAGCTGGAGCTTTCTGACCAAGGAGAGGATTACATCCTGATCCTTGGGAGAGACCCTCCCGTTTGTCCTTTGAAGTGACTGCTTCTCTGCAGGTGTCAAGTAGCTCCCTTCTTGAGATCGGCTTTCAGAGTAGGAGCTTTCTGCCAAGCACTCTCAGCAACCCTTCTCTGTGGGTCTTTGGGAAATTCACTTAGTAATCCCTTAAAAGCATTACCAAGATCAGATGCAGTTCTTAAAGCAACATCGAAGAAGGGTGCTCAGCACCCTCATTCCTGGCTCAGTTTTTCTTAAAATTGGGGGAGCCCGAGAAGGGTCTTGAAGCATCCTTCCCCTAGTCACACATTCAGCTCCCTGCCTGCCCATTCCCAGCCAAGCACATGGGTCACAAGTGGTCGTTCTTTGTTAAATGTCCTATGGTGGAGTTTACCAGGGAGGAGACAGCAGGAGGTGAGTTCTGTCCCCACAATGACTTGGGTGACATCCCTGGCTCAGCCTGGGGCTCTGGGACCAGCCATTCCTCCAGAGCCAGCCCCAGGTGTTCACTTTACCTGTTTCCTCTATCTCCCCAGCAGCTGTCCCAACCTCTCAGGTGGGAAAGGGAAACAGTAGCCCTATTTGCTGATGTCTATATTTGAGATATTAGGATTTCCCATATTTTCTGATGATGCCCACTAGTGGTTTGGCAGATAGAGCAGGGTAAGGGGCCACAGAAGGTCACATCAGGGCAAGATCCTTTGCTGCTTTCCCCCGCTGTCACTTTCTGAAATTTAACTTCGTGGTTGTGCCCACTTTTTAGTTGTTTCTTCCAAATTTTTTTAAAACTTTAGCTTTCTGAAATTTTACTTAAAATCTGCACATGACCAACTAATTCCTTTTACTTCGTAGTAGGGAAGGTAGGTTTTCGGTGACTCTTCATTTGAGCATTTTGGGTTAGAATCATTGCTAAATATTCTAAAAGTATCTAAAAAAAATTTTTGGTTAGCAACAGACAACTTTATTTTGAAGTAAGACTTGTTTGGTTTCAAGTCTTTGCTGTGTGACTTCGACAAAAGTGCTTCACCTCTCTGAGTCAGTTTCCTCATCTTTAAGAAGTGAGGTAATGATAATACCTACAATCCATCAGTGTTGTAATGATTGCATGAAGTAATGGTGTCCAGATGTCAGAAGAACACCCAACATATGGTGGTTAAAAAAAAAATGCATAGATGAGAGTGACTATGAAGATGATAAGTGAATGTACTTTGCAAGGAGGAAGGCACAGAGGAGACCAGAGGAATAAATCAGTGTGTTGGGTATATGCAAACTTGTAGCACACATGAAAGCAACAAAGGGAAGTACTTTAAAGATTACAGTGATCAACAACAGAAAAGAGCTCAAACAGTATCTATAACCAGTAGTGGCATAGACCCTGCTCACACACTCATTCCCTCTCACCCACGTGCACAGAGACACACATGCATATAGATTCACACACACCACAGCCATGTACACACATCCACCTCCACTCACTTACAATATGCATGTATACATATGTATAACACATGGCTTGGAAAGCTATCAGTAGTGAGGCTTTTTAAACCATGCATTTAGCTGAATCAGTCAATCTGCCCTGGTCTTACTGCCAGGAGTGTCCTTGGCTGTTTTCCGGCACAATTCTATCCGAGATACAGGTCATTCACTTGACTACACTTTGCATTGACCTTGTAAACAAGCTTCTTTGACTTCTGTGGCCCATGTGGTCCCTGCGGTCTTCTACTTTTTAATCTGTTAAAACACTTTGAAGTTCAGCTTTGTGGATTTGACATCCAGCTCCCACTGGAACCTGGTGGTGGTTTCCTATTTCTGGTTTATTGCTAAAGAGTGATCAGAAAGAGAAAGCATTAGGGCAAGGTCACTACAATACACTAAATAAGAAATATATCCATGGTGAACATTCCAAGGCAAAATAAAGATATCTCTCTCTCTGCCTCAGGGTGATTTTCTACCTTGCCTTGTCTTAGAAAACGTGCTATATAATTCTCTGAATTATTTGCCACATTACTTACTTTATCAACCATGATATTCCCATCTTCCCATCTGCTTGTAATTAAAGAGAAGAATCTCTGAATGTCACAAGGACACTGAGGTATAGGCAATGGGACCAATAAGCTGCTGTAGCAAGATTTTTGTTAAATTTCCCTGCTACTTTAAAACCCTGATACTTTAAAAACAAAAAACAAAACAAAACAAACGCATCTATTAACACTTTATCCCCCTAAGTGCTGCTGGACCTGTGGGTTTGTGCCGAGCTGCTAACACAAGTATCTGTTCAGCCAGATGATGTTTGTTCAAGCTGTCACCAATAAAATCTACCTCCAGAGATGCAGAGTGTAATATAGGAGAAGACGAGAGGATAGAGCTGACTATTATGCTCAGAAATGCTTGGTGATCCACAATGAGAGTAAACATACCCAAATACAGGATAATAGTGTTACCAGCAGAGAGAGCATTTGAGAAGTGCTTGTACTCATGAATTTCCAGAGTCAAGTGTAAAGGTTCCCTGGCCAGTAGTGCTGTGGCACATGATTGTGGACGCTGTTTGATGTGGATACAATCTATGAAGGTCAAGGGGAGGCAGGCAGAGACAAATACATGGTAAATGTAGTCAGGACCCACTTGGCGCTCTTGCAGTCGGCTTGGGTACAGACCTTACCAGAATGATCCCTGGAAACAAACCTTTAGGGGCTCTGAGAGAGCTATGGGGGATGCAAATTCTGCCCTTAGAGCACCAAGTGATACCTGGCTTATGACTGAGAAAGCAAAGAATCCAATGCAGAGCACTTTGTAAGCCCATCAAGGGAAGAAGGTAAGAGGGCTTATAAACAACCATTTTCTTTAGATATTAAGAACAGCATAACTGCAGACCTAGTAAGGGAGATGTACATGAAAGTACATGCTGCCATAAGAGAGGTAATCTAAGAGAAAAGAAAAAATCTAAAGAACAAATTTATTTTTAAAAGGTAGGACCAAGAAGTTCCCGCTGTGGCACAGCAGGTTAAGGATCTGGCTCAGATTTGATCCCTAGGCTGGGAACTTCCATATGCCATGGGTGAGACCGTAAAAAAAAAAAAAAGCTAGGACCATCCTAAAGTGTCTCTTACCCAGAAGAAAATTAGGGTAACTCAGAAGAAGATAAGCAACCTTGGACCTTGGAAGGATTCTGCAAACACCCAAATCACACTATCACAGTCTGTAATTTTCTGAGATTTTTCAGATTAAGATAGCAAACGATCAAGAAATAAAAATCCCACTGATACGCTAGCTACATTCTCCATCCTGAGGACACATTACACATACATGAAGAAACTGCTGCTCCATGGTATTATAGAAATTTTTTTGAAACCCACAAAATAACCAGCACAAACTTAAAAACAGAGGGAAATAGTATTGGGAATTAGGCCTATGGACTCGATACTATTATTTTTCTCATCTTCTTCCTCTAAGCAGGCAGGGCTCCTAAACCATGGAATTATGTGGTGAATAGAAGGTATAACTTCCTTCACTATAGCCTATTTGTATTCAGTATAAAATGCTTACAAATAAATATAATGCCCTTCTTTTGCTTTTTTGTTTTCATTAAGCCCAGAACATTACCAAGTGTCATCTTCAAGGTCCCATGTTTTACCCTTTTCTTCAGATAGCTCATTCATTCATTCATTCATCAAACATTCAACTTACCTTTTGTGTCAGGCCATGCTGCCTCAAATATCCATACTCTGTACTGAGTGTTCTCATGCCTTCTCCTTGACCACAGCTGTTGGGACCAGCTGTGACAATTAGCTTAAAGCTAGTTCCTTCCCATGCTTCCAGAAATTTCTCTTAGCTAAAAATCATACTTTGGGGCCAACGTTCTCTGGGAATGTGAAGACTAAAACACTTGGCTAATTAGCGGATGAGTATCAGAAATGCAAGCATCAAGTATTCCCATGATATAACAGGAGCTATAGCACACCTCTGAACTGATTAAGCTCAAGAAGACACAGGCAGAGATGCCAGTAGATCACATACACAGAGAGTAGAAAGACCACACAATCCTGCAGACCCCGCAGAGAGATAAAAAAGCCTTGATTCCTAACAGCTTTACTGCTTAGGGGCCAGGCCTGGTTATTCAGTTGATATGGTGCCTGGATTTCTATGGCCCTCACTATGTCTTTGTAACCACCTAAGTTTTTGAGCCAGCCTAGACAGGTTTCTCCTTCTTTCTTACAGTGTTCTATAGAGTTCTGATGAAACTCCACCGATTACATAGTGCCCTGAAGAAAATGGCTGAGTCCATGAATATCTGAGAGAGACATTTTGGTGTAGGTCAATTGAATGACTCTTCACAGCTAGCCATTATCATATTTATCAAGACTGCCATTCAGCTCTATAATAGAAGCAAATATAGCTATCAATTTATATGTTAAAATTAAATTTGTTACCCCATCATGCTGGTAAAGTTTTGAGTGCATTGAATACATAATGTAGAGCAATTTACAAGTAAAACCTATCTCAATAGTAACTCTGAAGTATGATAAATTAGGTAAGAAATGAAAATCCCTATGACTGTAACTATGACTATAGCAGTATATGTTTTTTTATTTTTTATAATGATTTTTATTTTTTCCATTATATATAGTTGATTTACAGTGCTCTGTCAATTTTCTGCTGCACAGCAAGGTGACCCAGTCACACATATATGTATACATTCTTTTTTCTCACATTATCATGCTTCATCGCAAGTGACCAGATGTAGTTCACAGTGCTGTACAGCAGGATCCCATTGCTTATCCATTCCAAAGGCTATACTTTGCACCTGTTAACCCCAAATTCCCAGTCCCTCCCACCCCACCCGCCTTGGCAACCACAAGTCTGTTCTCCATGTCCATGATTTTCTTTTCTGTGGAAAGGTTCATTTGTGCCCTCTATTAGTTTCCAGATATAAGTGAAATCATATGGTATTTGTGTTTCTCTTTCTGACTTACTTCACTAAGTATGAGAGTCTCTAGTTCCATGCGTGTTGCTGCAAGTGGCATTATTTTGTTCTTTTTTGTAGCTGAGTAGTATTCCATTGTGTATTTATACCGTATCTCCTTCGTTCAATCATCTGTTGATGGACATTTAGGTTGTTTCAATGTCTTGGTTATTGTGAAGAGTGTTGCAATGAACATGCGAGTGCATGTGTCTTTTTCAAGGAAAGTTTTGTCCAGATATATGCCCAAGAGTGGGATTGCTGGGTCATATGGTAGTTCTATGTACAGTTTTCTAAGGTATGTCCATACTGTTTTCCATAGTGGTTGTACTGATTTACATTCCCACCAACAGTGCAGGAGGGTTTCCTTTTCTCCACACCCTTTCCAGCATTTGTTATTTGTGGACTTATTAATGATGGCCATTCTAACTGGTGTGAAGTGGTACCTCATGGTAGTTTTGCTTTGCATTTCTCTAATAATCAATGATGTTGAGCATTTTTTCGTATGCTTATTGGCCATCTGTATATCTTCTTTGGAGAAATGTCTATTCAGGTCTTTTGCCCATTTTTCAACTGGGTTGTTGCTTTTTTGCTGTTGAGTTGTATAAGTTGTTTGTATATTTTAGAGATTAAGCCCTTGTCAGTTGCATTCTTTGAAACTATTTTCTCCCATTCTGTAAGCTGTCTTTTTTTTTTTTTTTTTATGGTTTCCTTTGCTGTGCAAAAGCTTGTCCATTTGATTAGGTCCCATTGATTTATTTTTGCTTTTATTCTGTTACTTTGGAAGACTGGTCTGAGAAAACATTTGTAAGGTTGGTATCAGAGAATGTTTTGCCTATGTTCTCTTCTAGGAGTTTGATGGTGTCTTATCTTACATTTAAGTCTTACAGCCATTTTGAGTTTATTTTTTATAGCACTATATATTTAAAACCACTTCTACAGTATTTCCTTTCCAAAACATAAACTCACAATTACTGCTGGGTGTCTGTGAGGTTTATCTTAAACTCCTGTTTCATCCTTCTATTGTTGCGTACTTTAAATTCTGAAACATACTCTTACATCTTTTTGAACCTATCATTATTGTGTCTCTTTTGCAGGAAACTGGGTCCAATAAAAATATCCAGAGTGATATAATTCTGTATGTCATTTTCCAACTTAAAGAGAGTTATATCTATAGGCAAAAAATATCTGAAAGATTATGTCTTTTAAAAATTAAAATGTAATTTTCCTCTTCATGTAAAATAAGCACTATCCCTTTTCTAGTAGAATTGGTGATTTTCTGGAATAAAAGATAGTTATTATACCATTGTTTACCTGTGGGTCCTTGTGGTAAAAATACAATTTGTGTGGATTTAAATAGCCATGAGTTAATTGCAGCTCACGAGATACTTTTTAATATATAGTTATAAAAAGAAGCATCTTTTGTAATGTAAAACAAAGTAGTTGGAATATATGCTTGGGAAATGAAACCAATCAAATATTTGTTAAGAAAAAGTCTCTGTAGTCAAGAAAACCATATACTTAAGGAAAAGCATTAATAAAATGTTGAGTCAGAGAAAGCCAAATGAATTCATGGTTGTTCTGATTAGTGTAATATGATGTATAAATGGAAATGTAAAGGACAGTTTAGCCAAAGCAGTCTTATAAAAGGAGAACAAAGGTGGAGGACTTGAAGAAAGAAAGAAGTGTTCTTAGGAGAGGTCAATAAGGGAGCGAGGGGAGCAGGACACAGCAGTGTGAGTTCAGCCTGATTTCAAGGGCACCTCTGGACTGTAAATCACTCCTCAGAGTCTGTCATTCCTTGGGGTGAAGGAACCAGTCTTCCACACCTCACTCTAGTCAGCATTGGCTAAAGGATGAGAGGGTGGGGTAGAAAGGGGAAAAAATGGAAAATTTGAGTTTCTTCTGCTCAGGCAAGGCAACTCCTATGGCTCCAAGGTCCAAGGGCTGTGGTAAGTGCAGTTGTTACAAGCAAAGCCCAGAAGCTAGATGGGCTTGCAGGGTTAGTGAAAGGAAACCAGGGGGATCTGGGTGGTATGACAACAGTGTCCACTACACCTGTGTGGTAAAATAACGGGTTGTCCCCTTCAAGCCAACATTCTCCAGTATTAGGAGAGATGCTCAGAATGACCTGGAGAAGAGGTAGAAAGGATAGAGTTTAGTGGAGGGCTTTTTCAGGGTTTCCTTCCAACCACATTATAATACTCTTTCTGAAAGAGGTTCTGATAAGCACATCTTGTTACACTTCCAAGTGCTTTTTTAGCAACCTTGTAGACTGGTGTTACAGGCAATTTCCCAGTGGGTCTCCTAAATCCAACTAAATATAGCAAGCCCCAAAGTGGACTGTAACAGTAGGTCATCGTCTGTTGGATATTAGCTTCTATGCAACATAGCTAAGTCCCTCATCTCCTTCAAGTGTTTGCTCAAATCTTCTTAGTGAGACTTCCTCTGGACACTCTGTTTTAATATTTTTACATGCGTTTTTAATCATAATAAGAATTGATTTGGGGGGAAAAAAGTCAAAATTCAGACCCCATCTACCACCACTATCAGTTCTCTGGATCCCTCTTACCACAACTCTACCCTTTTTGTCCAGATGGCATTTACCACCTTCTAACACACTGTTTACCTATTACATCAATACCTTATGGTCTTTTCCCCTCCCCAACTATAATGCCACCACATGAAGTCATGGCTTTATGTTAAACACCAACATGCCCCAAGCACCCAGAACAGTACCCAGCACACAGTAGATGCTCAGTAAATCTTTACTGCCTAGCAATCCTACAGTTCACGTGACCCAGATAAACTGTTGTTCTCAAAGAAGCATAAGCCCTTTGTTCCTTGCTTTGGTGTCAGCCATTCCCATAATTTAGCCCCAGCTTCTCTCCCTAACTCTATTCTCTCTCATTCTCTCATTCTCTCTCTCTCTCTCTCTCTCTCTCTCTCTCCCCCCCCTCTCCCTCTCTCCCTCCCTCCCTCCCTCCCTCTCTCCCTCTCCCTCTCTCCCTCCCTCTCTCTCTCTCTCTCTCTCTCTCTCTCTCTCTCTCTCTCTCTCTTTCAGATTCCTAAAGTAAAGTGCTCTGACCAGCTCTGTTCAGTTACCATCCAGTCTAGAACATCTTTATGCGGTACACTTAAAACAGGGCATCCTAGGTTGTAGATTCAGGATTCAATCAACTGTTGTCACCAGAGCAGGATTACAGAACATGAAACATGACAACTTCTGAATTTTAGCAACAATTCATTTTCTCTTCATTCTAAATGAGGTCAGTGGAGAAAGCCGATACTTGGGCTGTGCCTCAAACTCTTTTCAATAAAAACATATATGTAACTATATATGGATGTGAGCTGACGACCTCAGGGCTCTGGCCCTCTGTCAACCAGCTCCCCAAAGCACCTCTTTGGGGAACCCTTGAAGGAAATTCTATCTGTAACAGATTCGCTGGCAAGGAAGAATAGCATAGAAGAGAGACTTGGAGTTAAATAGCAAACTGTGATCTTATTTAAGTAAATGTGTTTATAGATGAGAGTGTGGATATGGGATTTAAAGCTAATGTGAATGTAGTGATTCCTCTGACTTCAACAAGTACATGAAATTTAGAAAGAAAAAAATTAATGCAGAAAGAACTGGACACTGGCATTCTCATCAAGCTTCTGCCTCTAAGAATTATTTGACACTAGCTAAGTAACACAACCTCTCCAGAACCCTGTTTTCATACCTATAAAACAGTGAGGTTGGCAGAGAAAACCTGCAAGGCTTGCCAGCCTGCAGTCACAGCCACAGTCACTTAGAATTCTGGATTCAAAGTGTATGGATGAACATTCATTTGAATTCCCCGCAATACATTGCTTATTTGGTACATTTCACACAGATAATATTTCAAAACTTTTGTCAAATTAAAAATTCTGAGAGTTCCTACTGTGGCTCGGTGGGCTAAAAACCCAACTAGTGTCCATGAGTGTGTGGGTTCAATCCCTGGCCTCACTGAGTGGATTACAGATCCAGAGTTGCCCCAAGATGTGGCGTGGGTCACAGATGCAGTGCGAATCCAGCATTGCCATGGCTATGCTGTAGGCCAGCAACTGCAGCTCAGATCCAGCCTCTAGCCCGGAAATTTCCATATGCTGTAGGTGTGACCCTGAAAAGAAAAGAAAAAAGAAAAAAATTCCCTATTCAGGCAGAAAGTAAATAAAATATATTTTTAAAATTTCCTTTGCTCATTATCTGGCATTGTGTTATGCCGTGTGGACAGTTTTAAGCACTTAAGAATGATACCTTTACTCCATAAATATTAAATGTAGTACTGATCGATTATAATACTAAATGCCAGGGGTCATAGGTAACCATGGTAGTACATGTTTTCTGCATTATGGTTAGAAAGATGGATTATACAGCACAGTGCACTGGGGATATGAGGAAGACATGGAATTAGTGATGTTTCTGTTGCTTTATAACAGCTCTTCGGTCTTTTAACAAGAATTCTGCCACATGCTCCCTTTCGTGCTAACAGGGTTTGCTCAGTGACTGTCGTTCAGCTGCATTTTGCCCAGCATATCAATTAAACACACATAAGTATATCGAACTCTCCGTTAGGATTTCTCTTTGGGACTGGGCTAAAAACTCAATAATTCTGGTGTTCTGAAAATGCAGTGGTGTGCCTCCAACTAAGTAAATGATAGAATGACAGAACATGAACTTGGTGCCCACCTTGTCTAAATCCATCATTTAACATGTAGACAACGTTTTAGATGAAGCAACAAGTTACAGTGTCATTTTAAAAACCGTGGGAATTCCTGTCGTGGCTCAGCGGTGACGAACCCGACTAGTATACATGAGGACATGGATTCAATCCCTGACCTCGCTCAGTGGGTCAAGGATCCGGTGTCACTGTGAACTGTGCTGTAGGTCTCAGACTTGGCTCGGATCCCACACTGCTGTGGCACTGGCCGGCAGCTCTAGCTCCGATTCAATGACCCCTGGCCTGGGAACTTCCATATGCCGCGCCTGCAGCCCTAAAAGGCAAAAAGAAAAAAAAAGGAAAAAAAGGCCTGTAGCAATAATAATAATAAATACTGATCTAGTCCTTTTTTGTGCCTGGCACTGTTTTGAGTTTGACATGTATTAACACATTTCGTCCTTCCTGTATTCTAACCTTTGAGGATTTATGTTTATATTTATGCCCCCGTTTTACATACGAGGAAACTAAAGAAAAAGAGGCTAAGTAGTCAATCAAGATCACATAGCTAGTAGGCAAAAGGGCCAGTAATTTAACCTAACCCGTCTGGTTCCATATGTAAATGTGTATGTGAGCGTCAAAAGAGACATAGAATCCCAACAAATAAAAGACTTTTTACTAGAATTTAAACACATGAATATAAGTATTTCAGTCATTTTGGACTTCCACACCAAAGGCAGCAATCTGCTTTCATGGGTGAGTTTCTTCTTTTGGACCTTGAAAGTCATGCTGGGCAATTATATGGTAGGTCTGATTGTCATACCGGCATGACACATCAGGAGTTCAGTCTAGATTTACAACATGCTCATCATGTTACGTTAAACAGAAACATAGCTAACTTTGTGAGGTTTAGTAATACTGATTATATAGGTTTATTGTGGTCTATAATATACTAAAAAATTTTAACATAAGGAATAGGATATTTGGCATAAAGTAGAATGATTTAACTCTTCAGCGTGATTCAAAAGAATGAGAAAGAAAGCAAATCTTGAACCTCCTTATAAGGTTGTAAAGAAAGAATGATCAAGAAGTGTATTCAAGCTTGTAAAACCTCTTTTACACAAGTTCACCTGTAGAATAAAATCAATTCAAACTATTTTACCTTCTGACAAGAGTTTCTCCATAATTCTTTCCCCTTTCACATTGCTGGTTGTCATTGTTCTTAGAGCTTTTATTGAGCTCCTAGTACTTCTAGATACTTTACATAGGTTATTTCCAAACCTTACCACAATCCTACAAATTAAGTATTGTCCTCATTTTTAGTTTAAGAACCTGAGGTTCTAAGAGACAAAATAATCTGTCTGGGTTTATACCATTACTGAGCAGGATGGTGGAGATGGGTTTTTCTCACTGGGTTTATTGTTATTAATACTAAAAACTAATTCTATTGAGTACCTCCCAAATGCAAACACTGTGCCAGTTATTTCACACTGTCCATCTTCTTTACTTCTTACAATCATCCTGCAAGGTAGGTGTTATTATTCCTGTTTTACTGATGAGAGGTGGTAGGCTGAACCCACTAACCCCCTAAACACGTCAATGTTTGAACCTGCAGCACCTGGGACTATATTATCTTACACTTTGCAGAGGTAAATAGTTAAGGATTTTGAAATGGGAAGAGTATACTGAATTTTCCACATGGGTTCACTGTATTCATAAAGGTCCTTATAAAAAGGAAGTACAGAGAGATTTGACAGTAGAAAAGGAATGTCAGAGTCATGCAACAGGAGGAAGACTCAACCAGCCCTTGCTGATTTTGAAGATGGCAGAAAAGACCAGTAGCCAAGGTGATCCTTCCCGAGGCCTTTAGAAACTAGAAGAGGCAAGTCTAGAAGGAATACACAGCCCTGTTGCCTTATTTTAGGTCTTCCAGTCTCCATAGCTATAAGATAATTTGTGTGGTAAATTACTAAATTTGTTACAATTTGTTATAGCAGCAATAGGAAACTAATACAAGAGGGGTTATATAACAAGTCCAATATCACACAGTTACTAAATGGCAGACAAGGCTCAAATACAGATCCGTGCAGCTATAAAACCTATGTTCTCAACCACTGAAACTCTGGCAGAGGCAAAGTCGTCTTCATCCCAGTCATCATTATGGCAATGCCTTCCCAGAACATTCATATGTACCATCCTCCATTTAAGAATTTTCAGAATATTTGATTTCTACTTTTCAGGTATTTGAAATTTATACTAAATAGCACACACACTGTGTAAAAAAGTGAGAATGAGAGAGTTGACAGTATTTTTGCCAAATCTCATCCATACAAACATCAGACCTGAAAATAGATTACTTTCTCATGAAACCATTTTTCTGGAAATAACTGCTGGAATTGAAGAGAGAAGAAAATCTCTGGCACCAAGAAAACTTACAAACATAACGTAATGCGAAAACATTCAAATTGTCATCTAACCTAGAGATTTTTCACTTATAACTAATTAAAACATCGTAATTGTTTTTACGATTTTATAGCAAGGTCCCCTGTCTTCTGTTTTTTATTGTGGTATTATTATATACAAGAACAGATCCTAAATGCCCAGTCTAAAGAGTTTTGACTCATGTGCACATTCAATAACCAATATCACATTCAAGGTAGGACATTTTCATCACCATAGAATTTCCTTACGCCCTTTATAGTTTTCATCTTCAAGTTGACTACTTAATATTAATTTATAAGCAATCCTAAAAATCATTAAAAAACTAAAAATCATTAAAAAATAATAAACAATCCATTTCTTAAGCCCTAGTCCACAGTCTGCTTGTGCCCACATTGGATAATACACATATTTGGAATAGAAATTAGGCTTGTATTATTTAGGGTACACTTAAAAAGTACTTGCTTACCGTTCAGTATAATCTCATTTAGTGTCTCTGTAGTTTGTCCCCTACCTACTTCTGTAGTTTTGGTTCCTTCTCTTCTTTAATTTCCCCTCCTTGGCTGTATGCTCCCTATTCCTAGCATAGCCTCCTCCAAACCCATATATTCCTAGAGAGTATCTATACATCTTTTAATATCAATTCAAAGGCTACCTCTTTACTGAAAACCTTCCTAAAGTCTCTGCCAATTCTTGAAGAATTATTTCCTCCTGTGTGACTGTCATAGTCCACTCTGGCTACTATAACACAATACAGTAGACTAGGCGGCTTATAACCAACAGAAATTTATTTCTTACAGTCCTAGGGGCTAAGAAGTTTGAAATCAAAGTGCTAGCAGATTTGGTGGCTAATGAGAACCCGCTTCCTGGTTCATAGATAGCCTTCTTCTTGTTGTGTCCTCACAAGGTGGAAATGGAGAGGGTGCTCTCTGGGGTCTCTTTTGTAAGGGCGTTAATACCATTCACAAGGGCACTACCCCTGTGACCTGATTACTTCCCAAAGGCTCAGCCTTCTAATTCCATCATATTGGGGGTTAAAGATTTAACATATGAATTTGGAGGGATAATAACATTCAGTCTTTAACAGTGTCCCACTATGTCACAATCATTCTGCTCACATTAAACCTATTACTGCATTTTTTACATATGTATCACTCTCCATTGGGTCATAAAATAGTGTTGCAAACTTAAATGCCTTAATGCCCAGGGAAAGAGTGAATGAGTGAAGCAGCTAGGATTAATATAATAGGGAATAATGAGGAGTGTAGGAAACTGGAAAGTGTATACCACCACCTAGAGAATGCAAATGAACTTTCCAAAAGGAAATGAAACAAAACCAAAAAAAAAAAAAAAAGCTTTGGAGCCAAAAACTTTTGACATTGTTCTTTTCATGTACAAGCCACTAAAGTGGATGTGGACTCTTCAAGACGAAGAGGGGCAAATACTAGTGACTGGCCAAGGTTTTGAAGAGGTTGCATGTCAAGGAATTTCCTGGATTCAATTCACTTCTAGCAATCTGCTCCACTGCCTGGGAGAGTAAACCACAACTAATTGCCCTTACTTAAAATTTCTAAGTATTATCTGAGAAAACAGGAAACAATTTTCATCCCAGTACCTAATTGCTCACAGATTAATTTTACTTCCATAGAGAAAGTCAAGTGAAGATATGATTCCAATAAATGCTATATTACACTGTTTGGCATCATAAAACAGCTCTTTCTAATTAAGCAACATGCTTAAATTTGGGTTTCTGAAATATCAATAACATGTTCGCATTTTATAGGCAACTATTTTTGTACATTGTGTGTCTAATGGGTCTAACTTTATGGCACGATAATCTTTCCAATGCTCACAACAAGTCTTTTATAGGATTTATTCATTTTGACAGCATTACTTTCTTGGGTGTTTTCACTTCTTTGTTAGGGACCTCACTTCAAACCACACTTGATGGAGTATGTGCTAAGACAGAAATAGAAGCCAGAAGTTTGAGCAGTGCAACCAGTCAGATGTTGCTTTGAGGCAATCAGGTCTCAGAACTTCCAAAGGAAATGTGGAGTGAAGAACAGTCAGTTCTTGTAAACTCTCTTTAACCCCATAGAAGACTATGATGAGTGAACTTTCTTAGATTTTAGATGATGCTAATGTAATTTGAAGCATCTGCTTAGGTAGGCGGTGAAGTGAAGAGATTAATAGTACAGGCTCTGAAGTCAGAGGTCTTGAGTCAAATCTAAGGTCACATTAATCACTCAGGTTCCTCATCTATAAAACTAGCTGCCTCATAGCCTTGTTAAAAAGATCAAGTGAGAGAATTTGCAAAGGATTTAGCATCAATTCTGACACACAGTAGGACTCAGTAAATGATAATGTATACTACTTTTAGTATTTGAATGAAATTAAGCCAAGAAATCAGATGGCATATAGTTACTTTTCAGTCATAAAAAGGCTTACTTTGTATTATTCCTTATACTGATTGTTTAAAAACTTTGACTTCTCTATTTTGTGCATATACACACGTATAATAAAAAAGAATACATACAGTATTTTTTATATTAAGATTATAGTTTAAAAATGGTAATTTTACCTAGAGCTACAACGATGAGAGAATTATCTCTATGCAAACCCCATCAGCAGTGCTGGAAACTATGGCGAGAAACTACAGTGTAATCACTACACATTCAAGGCCCTGCATAGTCATTGAATTACTGACTTCACTGACCGTTCAAATTCTTATTCAAGCATTGTGAAGAGCATATAGTATGTTTAATCTCTAGGTGTGTAATTATAAAGAATTAAATCTGGAGTTCCCTTCATGGCTCAGTGGTTAATGAATCCGACTAAGAACCATGAGGTTGCGGGTTCCATCCCTGGCCTTGCTCAGTGGGTTAAGGATCCGGCGTTGCCGTGAGCTGTGGTGTACGTTGCAGATGCGGCTTGGATCCGGCGTTGCTGTGGCTCTGGCGAAGGCCGGCAGCTACAGCTCCTGTTAGACCCCTAGCCTGGGAACCTCCATATGCCGCGGGTGCGGCTCTACATAAAAAAGGCAAAAAGACAAAAAAAAAAAAAAGAATTAAATCTAAGGCCTCATTATGCACAACATTTCCCTGGGTCTTGAGATATTCATACAGTCTCATGACTTGCTCAGCTGGCTGTACACAGCAGCACAAAATTGGAGAATTAATAATAAGCCTAAAAAATCAGCAGATGCCACTCACTTACTTGTGCCCTTGAACAAGTTACTCAGTTTTTGTGAGACTTAACTTCCTCACCTAGATAGCCTGGGGTAGGACCATTTCCTTCTAAGATTTCTTCCAGGTTTCAAAGTCTGTGCTTATATGATTATCTACTTCACCTTTTTCCTGTCCCAACATAATGTAAGGGGAGCAGCATATTCCTATCATCCGCAATGGCAGAGATCCTCAAATAGAAGGACAGATGCCACCTACGGGAAAGGATCAGAATTGCTAGCGGGGTGGGAATGGGGAATTTTTGGTTGGAAGAAATCCCTCCACCTCAAGGTGATACCCACAATAGACACAAGTACTGTAAGGTAAATGTAAGAAGATATAAGCAATAAATTCATATAGAAGATGATAAAATGTTTCTGAATGGTATAAAATATCTAAATATGGGGAACAATATACCATATTCATGAATAAGATACAATAATACAAAATTATCATTTATGCCAAAATTCCTGTACAAAATTTCTTCCAAAATTTAATATTTTGGGGGGATGAAACTTAATAAGCCGATTCTAAAATTCACATATAAGTTCAAAAGGGCCAGATCTATTCAAGAGAATTGTAAAAGGTAAAAGGACTTGCCCTAAAAATTTCAGGACTTTAAGCTGTAGAAGTTAAGATGATAAGGTATTGAATAAGAATGAAGAAACAATGTATAAATTGACACATGTGCATCTCTAGTGTCCATGTTGTGTCTCCAGATATTTCCTACTGAAATGAACCAGGGCTCCTTAGAAAAATAGCTGATTCTAGGTTTGAGGCAATAAATTTTTAAGATGGTCTGGAATATCTTGTCATCTACATTGCAAAGAAAATCTCAAAACTACTAAAGTCATGACAAAAGGATTTAGGAGCCAATTTAAAGAGGCCACCACAGGCCAAAGATAATTGGAGTATCAATAAGAATGATAATAAAAATGATCAAGGTAAATATGTAATATATCCTTGTAATGATAATGATACTACACAATCCTAACTAACCACCATAAAAAACCCGATTCATCATTTTTAGGGAATGCTACAGAATGAGCTAATTTTGCCAATTTGTATATAAAAGAATCAAGCATTTATCCTACTTTCCAATAAAAACAATAACTCAAGGGATCCAAATAGGTGATGAGAATTTTTTTTTTATTAAAGTATGGTTGATTTACAATGTTGTGCCAATTTCTGCTGTACAGCAAAGTGACTCAGTTATATATATGTACACATTCTTTTTTAATATTCTTTTCCATCATGGTCTGTCCCAGGAGACTGGATATAGATCTTGGTGTTTATCCATCCTAAATATAATAGTTCACATCTACAAACCCTTTTTTTTTAAGTTTTTAGCTAGTAAATGAAGCAATGACAGAATTAAAATATCACCACTCTGTAACACTTCGGGAAATAATTAGGCAATGATTGCTTACACCACCAAAGAGAGAGAGAGAGAGAGAGAGAGAGTGCTTTCTAATAGAAGTATGTCTCAAAATATACCTGTAGGATTTTTATATGTAGAGGTGACTGAGTGAGGACACAGAGAAGAATTGAAAGAATTTCACTATTTATGTGTCCCAAGAGAAGAGAGCATGCCTTGCCCTTGGGGTTACTTTGGGGAGCACCGTATTTGGTCAGGATGCAGAAGGGGCAAGAGGAAAGCATGACGAATGGGCCTTATTCTGTTTTCTGGGGGAGGCAAAGAAAAGCAAAAAAAAAAAAAAACGGTTTAGAATTTGCTAGTTTGAATGATGTTGGTAGGCTCTGGTCTCTGGGAGTCATCTTTAGTCTGGTACCTGGCTCTGGGTGATTAGAACAGAAATCTTAGCTCCTAGAATGTAAAAGCCAGAGAGAGGAGGTGGTTCTGAATCTGGGCTCTGGATTGTATATTTGAAAGTCCTTTGCTACCTCTAAGGGCTGACTAACCCTGGGAGGGCCAGTCTCACCAGCAAGGTCACAAATATCAGAGCATGAAGAAAGAAAAGATAGTTTATATAGTTCATACTGCCACACGTGAAATATTATTGCCCCCAAATTGAACCCAAAATGTATATACCAGCACACATAAATTATTATTACCAAAACCAATTAACCTGATCAAGATTCTAGACCTGAATGCCAGTTTAAAGGATATGGATTGCAAAGAAGAAATCATTAAATGACACCCAAGGATACATTCAACAAAATCCAAACTATTGGAAACTCTATAAGACAAATAACCCCGTTTCTTAAAAAAACAAATTGCAAAAGCAAATAAATAATTTATATGCCCCCCCTCCTATTTAAGAGAGCAAGCAACTGTAATATTTAGACCTTATTTGGATCATGATTCAAATAGACAAACTGGAAAGTTATACATTACAATTGGGAAAGAACATGGACTAGATATATAATGATATTAAAATTAGTTAATATTTTAGGTATGATAATGATTTTGTAGCTATTTTTAAATAATCTTTATATTTTAGAGACACAGAATGAAATAGTTAAATATGAAATAACACTCTGTCAGTGATTTGCTCCAAAATATCCAGTAGTGGAAATGGGCTGGATGTATGCCTGAAACAAAACTAATCATAAATATGTTTAAATTTTTGCATAAAAGGTGAAAGTAAAAAAGATAAAAAATAAAAAACTTGAAAAAGTCTGACAGTATCCAGTTTTGCAGGGATATAGAATACTGGGAGTGTAAACTGATTCAAAATATCTATCAATATTAGGGAACAATTGGTAGTATCTGGTAAATCTGAAGACGGGTTACACCATTACACAATTCTGCATCTGGTTGCCCCAGAGAGACTTTTTCACATAAACACAGAAATACGGACACAAGGTTTCCATTACTCTTTGCCAAAATAACAACAACAACGACAATAACAATAATAATAATAATAATAATGAAATAACCTAAATGTTCCTTAACAGAAAAAAAGGATAAATGAATCCACATAACAAAAGCTATGCCACAAAAGTTAAAAAAGAAATGAATGACAACTTCGTGCATCAGCATGACCAAATCCCAAAGCTAAAATTTTGAGCTGAAAGAAGGCAAGTTGCAGAATAATAGATGAAATGTAATTTACATGTAATAAAACTATAAAGACAACCAACATTAAATGGTATAGTATATATGAATACATAATTACATAGTAATAATATATGAAATATATGTGGTTATGTTAAACTTTTAGTTCAGACAGTGATTAACTCTGGGAAAGAAGAAAATGATATAGGGTCTAGGAGAAAACCTCCAGGAAACAATAGGCAATCCTTTACCTCTGAAACAAAAATAAAACTAAAGCAAATACAGCAAATTGTTAAAATTCACTAACTCTTGGGTGGTGGCTACTTTGTGTTTTGCTATATTATTTTCCATAGTTGCCAGCATGTTTTAAGTAGTTTATCATTGTAAAATAAAAATGGTGGTATGCTCTCTGTTAATAATGCAGGAATGGAATGTTGCAGCTGTTTTGAAATTGTCTTAAATTAATAATTTAAGCCAATGTGAACACAATAATCGAGGGAATTGAGAGTTTAAATCTCTGTGGTATTAAATGGGTGTTATGCTACCTAACTGGCCCCTTAGCAAAGGTTTAGCTTTAACTGCTATTTTTTTTTTTTTTTTGTCTTTTTGCCTTTTTATGTAGAGCCACACCCGCGGCATATGGAGGTTCCCAGGCTAGGGGTCTAACAAGAGCTGTAGCTGCCGGCCTTCGCCACAGCCACAGCAACGCAGGATCCGAGCCGCGTCTGCGACCTAGACCACAGCTCACGGCAATGCCGGATCCTTAACCCACTGAGCAAGGCCAGGGATCGAACCCACAACCTCATGGTTCTTAGTCGGATTCATTAACCACTGAGCCATGAAGGGAACTCCTTTAACTGCTATTAAAAGGACAGAAACATATATCATTATACTGGCTTCTATTTTTAGTGCATACAGTGAAGATTGGTTGTTCCTTCTCTTTTGAAAATCATAGTTTCTACTTGTAATGTAAAACTTTTTTTAGTGCCAGCTTGACTTTGTAGGGTGACTGCATTATTTGATGCATTGTATATACAAATGCTCTCTTGTAATACATTTTAAAGAGCCCAAATGAGACATTTGCTTCTTTTTTTAACATTGCATTTGAAATTAGGCTGCAGAAAACAAACACTTTAGTGATGACTATATCCAAATACTGAAGGCAATAAGAAACCTCAGAACAATCCACTCCTTGTTGGTTACAATGGTTTCTTTCCAAATGAAAGAGATTTCAAATACTCAGAGGTTATTTTTTTTCTTTTCCTCTCTTCCAGTCTTATTTCGTCTTTCTTTTTTGTTATTAGTGTTGTCCTAGGAAGGATGACCTATGATATCTCTTCAGTTCTGAGAAAATTTCTTTTAATATTATAGCCACATTTTAATATCTACAGTTGGTACTTAGTGTCACAGAGCAATATGTGAAATGTGTTTTAGAGCTGTTCCGAACACATGACTCCACAGAGATCCCTTCTGCTGTACAGCCAAAGACTGTCAGCAGTATTTTTGGGGTGCAGCAGTAACGAGTGGTGGTAAATGGAGACAGAAGGCTAGCCTTTGGGCACTGTAAACCTTCAGCATCTGAGGGAGCTCTTATTTGTACCTTATTAAGAAAGAAATAGAAAGATTCCAAATATACTTGATAGAATCTCTGGAGGAAAGCTTAATCAAAAATCTTTAGAATTCCTCCTTCCTTAACTTCAAGCTGGTAGAACAAAGGCCTCACTCTCTACTTGGGTGGGTGATGAGATGGCATATTTGCAGGCTTGGAATAGACATCACTTTTATAGTGTTGGAATATGTATACAGTCTTCAGAAGTGAGACCCTATGTTGATGTGTGTGTGACATGCCGGGGACAGTAGCCCAGTGCTCTCCTGTTCAGACAATGATGCAAAACAGAAATGAAGCAGAAAATTATTCAAGTGTGGAACAAATCATTGGATTCTGCCCTACTTCCTCTTCCTAAATGGAAGCACAGAAGGAAAATGTCCTCAATTATGAGACAGAGTCTGAAAGAGTATAACTGCATAGGTCAGATAAAAGACAGTCTTTTTCCACTCTCCTCAGTTGCCCTCTCAGATTTCCTTCCTGCAGAGAGGGTGAAATGCAATAGAGACATGAACTCTTTTGAGTTTTTTTTTTTTTATTAATCTATACTTTTGCCTTCCATTTTATCTTCCTTGTTCTGTTCTCATTCCTCTCCTAATTTTCTTTCTCCTGCTTCTAACTTGACAATCATAATAACCTTTTCATTTGGTTTTTACCCCAAACCACATGTTTGCATATGTGTTCTTATAACTTCTGGTTATTGCAATTGTCATAGTTCTTTACTGGCTGTTTCGTCTTGTAACAACTTCATCATAACTTGGAAGTCTTTGAGAACATAAAACAACATAAACTTACTCTCAACCTAAACCACAATTTTTGAAATCAATCCCCCCAAATCATAGTATTTCATAAAATCCCAAGAGTTAATGGGTCAATAAATAACTATAGGTTGTCTCCAAAGGGGGAAAAGAAAACCACAAAATAACAAAAGTATTTTTACCAAAGTGAACAGAAAATGCATATGTATCCTCTGAGACTGAAAAATATGTGAATAATTAATTCCTGCAAACAAAATTCTCCTCCCACGGTTGCAATTATTTTAACTGAAATCTTAGATTTATTCCTGAGTTTTTCTTGGGTCCACAGAGTCTACAATCTAGTCCTAGGGGTCACAGTTTGTAACAGTTCTTGGAATAACAAGAAAATCACTGCCTTTGTTCAGCTCCTCTTTGTCTCTGTCTGTGAACTGTCATTGGCCTAATATTTTGTCAACAGTTCATCAATGTAATGAATGGGCAGTCTGACAGTTCTACCTCCCGGGACCACCATTTCCATCTGTGAGGTCTTCCAGTTGTCTCTCTACAGAAGAGTAAATGCATAGGATTGTTACAGGGCCTGGTGGAGGAGCACTGTCCTTTCATCTTCGGGAGTCTAGTCCAATCCTGATAACAGGCCCAAGCATTTATTCTTTCTTAGAATGTGTTTGCAGAAGGACTTTTGTTTGTCTCTTCAAGCTCTGTTATTTACTTAATGGAATGCAGCACTTAGCATCCAGTTTTTGTTTCTGAAGAACTAACCAAGTAAGCTGACCAGACTGGAACCACATCTTTCTCATTGGGTTTATCTGATTTAGTAACACGATGTAGCACTTTACAGGTATTAACTCATTTCATCTCCACAATAACCTTGTGAAATAAAGCTATTTCTTTGACTCTTACCCCTACTTAAGGCTGAGGAAGCAAAGGCCAAAGATGTTTAGTGACCTTGGTCAAAGTCATCAGACAGCAAGTGGTAGAGCCTGGCTCCAAGGCTCCACAATTATAATACTAGTTTACACGTCTATGCTTTATGTGCTTTGGGTGCTTCTGTATATTAAATGCAAGTTTCTGGAGGAGAGAACAAATAGAAAAGGGAAAAGGATGAAAGAATGGAAGAGATAAGGAAGCAATTTGCAAATATATGAATCTAAAAATATCATTAAGTATCCAAAAATAAAATTTGGATCTGAATTTTCTTATTATGCAGCAAAAGCTGGAATAAACTTTTATCTTTTTACTATATTGTGATAACTAAAAATATAGGTAGTTGTGTTTAAAATTTTTTTTTTAAATTCATTTAAAATTTAAGGCATGATAATATGACGAATGTCCATAAAGCTAATACTCATTCATAGACTAGAATGCAAGACTTCTCAGGTGTTACTAACTTATTTCCTTGGGAAGAAGTAACAGCTGCATGAATTTCATGCTCCTCATTCCCTCCCTTTTATCGTAGAGTTTTATCACATGTATTGGTAGATTGTTTAGTTTTGCTTGGTTCTGAGCTGTATTAAAATGGTAAAAATATCATTTACTTTTTTCACTTAACATTATACTTCTAAGAGTCAACTATGTTGAGTAAACTCTTCTTAATAAAATGTTCTATGGTGTTCAAAACACTTTAATGTTAATTATCTCAATTGATTCACTTAAAAATATATTAGAAATTGGTAGATTGGTCTAATTTTTCCTATTTCTTTTCCAACAATAGACACTAAAAATCCCAGATTTTTAGCCAGGCCACCATATGCATCAAGATCCACAGGACAGTTCGGGCTCTAAGACTTAACAGAGCGATACTACAAGCCTTCCATATCAGTGAATATGTTTGAATGCTTGTGACTGAATTTGCTTTCCATGTGGTATGGGTGTTCTCACATTATGCTGAGAGAAAAAAGTAAAAAAAAAAGTCCATGTCCTCTTCTTAGGACTTCTTAGAATTTCATCTTATTTCCATATGTATGGCACATAAATAAAGCTTTGTGTTCATTCCATACATGACTATCATGCCTATTTCACCATATCCAATAGGATATGGTAAATAACAGCATATGTAAATTCCAAAAAATATATATCTTAGGGAAGATTCTGTCTTCTATTACCTTCTAAATATTTTTACAGACATTCTTTTAGCTGCCTGGCAAGCATATGAGGCAGGAAAAGACCTGATGCCTTTGTGGCTGTCATGGGTTTTGTGTTATTTATTACTCAGTGCTGTGCTAATATCTACCTTACAAAATAGCACCAGGTCAGCATAAAAATTAGAATTTTGCTTCCTCCATGAAATGTTAATGACAAATATGCCAATGGCTCTTGATGCCAAAAGATTAAGAATACAGAAAGCTTCTGTCGACTAAACTGAAAGAGCGCCAAATCTTCTGCAGTTTTCTCTGTGACACTGGGCGGATAGCTACTTGTCTAATGTGGTATATTTATACAACATTGATGCTTTCTTCATGAGTTTTATTCAAGTTATATCTTCATATGGGGAATTCATTAATGAATTGAAGAAACTCACAGGGCAATCAAAAGCACCCTTCCCTGACCATTGGGAAATGGGTGAGAAGTAAATTTTCTACATAAACTTTTCAAGTTTGGTTTTGCTTGTGGATTGATTAACAAGTTTAACTGCCTAACCACAGAAAGATTAGTCATTATGACCCAAGGAGTAAAATATATGCATAGATGAGAAGCTATGTGTTCTTTAAAAACAGTGAGAACTGACTTGTACTAAGTGGTCACACTAAAACAGCTGCTATTCTACAGACAAGAACAAGTTGCCCAGTAGCCTTTCCGTAGTCAAAAGAACTGCTCCCCTTTGAGTGTATATGACCTAAGAAAAAAGAAAAAGCATAGCAAAAGTTTTTCCTTTTGCGTTATTATCCCGCAGCACAGTGAAGAAGTTCAGGACACAAGATTTGGAGTCAACCAGTCTTAGGTGAGGGTTATCTTTTCCACTGATTAAATATGGAGCTTAAGAAAGTTACGTAATCTCTCAGAGACTCAGTTTCCAAAATCATTGAGGGATTTTGTAAATGGTCTTTATTTCACAGAATTGCTATGAATATTAAAAGATAAAGCAAATAAATCAACTGACACTGACGTCCAGCAAGAACTTCTTACAGTAGAGTGTCCCATTGGGTGGTGGGATCATCCTACTGATTTAAAGAGCTCTGTCACGTGCCATTAGAGGACAGTGCTCTCCTGCAGACACAGAGTTGGTGGCTACATTCTTAGACATCAGTTTGCATTTGGTTTCCACATGGTCCCCAGCTGGAGCAGAGGGACAGGAGTCAGTGCTGAGTAGCACCTGGGAAACAACTAGTTTGTACTAGGGTTGCTCTTTTTTTTGCTCGGCATCTGACAGGCCGGAAGTAGCCCAGCAGCCTCCTCTCCCCACTGTAATCCCCATAGAGAGTCAGTATACACAACCTGATTCCATTTTGCCTCCACATGTTGATTGTTGTTCTTTTCTAGGGCTTCATGTTTTCTTTCTTACCAAGTCCTTTTCATGTTGAACTTGGGCAAGAGGTACCTGCACAGCAGGTGTGCTCTCCCCTCCTGATGAGTTTCTACTTCTTGTTTTCATCCCACGTGGTTAAAGACGGTTGTTTTGTGAAAGAAACAGGCTAGGCCAGAGTGAGGGCAAGCAGGATGTATTCCCACTCAGAGGGTGGCATCTATAAAGGAAAGTTCCCACATGAGGTACGCTCTCTTGCCCTAGTACTCTGTTGGAAATGGTCAAGAAGAGCAAAGCAAATCTGGACAGAAGGAATAAAGTTTCTGCAAGTATGATTTGCTAGTTTCGATCACAGCCTATTGTGTCTCAGGAACTAAACTGGTTATGATATTTTTTTTTTCTTTTTGTCGTTTTAGGCCCACACCCACGGCATGTGGAGGTTCCCAGGCTAGGGGTCTAATCAGAGCTACAGCTGCCGGCCTACACCACAGCCAGAGCAACACGGGATCCGAGCCGCGTCTGAGACCTATACCACAGCTCATGGCAATGCCGGATCCTTAACCCACTGAGCGAAGCCAGGGATCGAACCCACAACCTCATGGTTCGTAGTCGGATTCGTTTATACTGCGCCACGACGGGAGCTCCTGGTTATGATGTTTTAAAAACAGAATTCCAAGTTCCCATTGTGGCTCAGTGGTAACAAACCCGAGTGGTATCCATGAGGATTCAGGTTCGATTCCTGGCCTCACCTCGTGGGTTAAGGATCCAACGTTGCCGTGAGCTGTGGTGTAGGTCACAGACACAGCTCAGATCTGGAGTTGCTGTGGCTGTGGCGTAGGGTGGCATCTGTAGCTCGGCTTTGACCCTTAGTCTGGAAACTTCCATATGCTGTGGGTGTGGCCCTAAAAAGCTGAAAGAAAGAAAGAAAGAAAGAAAGAAAGGAAGGAAGGAAGGAAGGAAGGAAGGAAGGAAGGAAGGAAGGAAGGAAGAGAGTCAAAATTCATTTGGAGACTATAGTCAAATGGCACAAAGGTACTTATGATATGGAACTGAAATGAGGAGTTCCATTTGGAAAAACTGAATGATTCTAAGTGGTTTCCAGTGACTGGTATTTAACTAAAGCATGATGATTTTAGCTCACCACTGAATACTATGTATCACAGAGAGGCAGAAGAGAAAGAAAAAAAAAAAAGGAGAGGGGATTTTCTGTTTCAGTTCAGGAATGGACTGAAAAGAACAAGGATAGAGTGGAGCAGGGAAAAGCTGAAGGGAAAATTTACAGAGTGGGTTGAAAGAACTATATTTTTAATGAGAAATGGCCATGTCCTGAGTTCAGAGTTCTCTGTGGACTTCTTCCCCAGGAATTCTCAAGATTCCTCCTCTTTAGATGTTTTTGCATAGGCAGTCAACTGGCAACTTCCTAGGCTGCATGTTCCTCTCATGATACTGTTTCATCTTTGACTGTTGTGGCTTGTCATTTCTTTTTCCCACTATAGTCCTTGTACCTGCTGTCATCCTTGAAATCTATAGTCAGCTGTATTGATTGAGACTGACTAGGATTTTCACCTTAAGCAGATTTGAAACTCCTTTGAACATATTTTCAATTGGCGTTGTTTTAGTGCATTCTAGTGCCCATTTTGTAAAATTTTGAGTTTAATTTTCTAAGAAATAAATGGAACTGTTGATTGTGGTGGTGGTTTTTCAAAACTCCTAGAGCTATACATTGAAAGGGTGAAATTTACCTAATGCCAGTCACATCTCAAATTTTTAAAAGCTTTTTAAGAAAGAGAAGTAAATGTTTCAGAATTATCTGCTGAATTGGGGCACTACAGATAAACAGAACAATATGGGTATAATATACTGAAGCTTAGAACATCAGGGGCCTTGATTTGCAGCCCAACTAAGCTACTAATTAACTGTGGGATCTTGGGCACGCAATGTAATCTCTAAAAACTCAGTTCATCATCTATAAAGGAAAGGGTTTGTACAGATTAGCATTTCTCAAAGTATGTTTGGCAAGATGCTGGCTCTTCAGAATGTTTGTAGTTCTTGCATAAAAAAGGGTAGTGGAGAGGGGACTTTCTGATTCATTTCAGGAATGGACGAGGGAAGAATGGAGCAGGGAAAAGCTGAAGGGAAAATTTACAGAGTGGATTGAAAGAACTGTATTCTTTGTCAAATAAATTTAAGAATGGTTACATCAAACAAAACCAAATAGGTTTATTTGGTGTTGGACTTTTCATGGCTTTTTTTGCCTGTGTACAAATTTGTACAACATTCCCTAAGTGTATTTAATCATCTTCCTTTTATCCTTTCCACTCTAGCCTATTCATCATATAAATACATTTTAGATTTGCCCCAGCATCTTTTGAGTGGGTTGCAGGAAGCAGGCTGAGACTAGCAAAAGTAAAATATAACAGTAGAAGTAGGGGCAAAGTCAGACCAAGTTCTATTGAAAAAATAAAGCAATGGTAAGCCCCCCAAAAATGTGAGCCCTGTTAGAAACTTGAATTAACTTTCCTCTCCAGCAACTGTAAGAGCTAAGTTACAGCACAAAAGAGGGCTCATTTGCAGCCCCATTCTGGGAGCCCCTATACTTACTGTTAGGGTGCAAAGCCAGGAATGGGGGGATCTTTTTGAATTGAATGACCTAGAAAAAGCAGTAGACTGTTTTTCCACACTCTAATCAGCAGCCAAGCTTTACAGTTGTGCCTCTATGAAGAGGCTTAACTTTTCCAAAGTTCTTTTGGTGTTTATCAAATTATTTATATGCTGTCAAAAGTTGGCTGAAACTCAGTTATCTACAGCTATCCACGATGACTAGAAAACAGCATATAATGTTCTGATGGCCTCTGCCTTTCTATGAGGAACTTATCTAGTTATTAATGGTTATTGGCCTCCTTTACCCTTCTTTTGCAACAAAATTTCTGACAGCACAAATACAGAAAATGTAAATATGGTCACATATAATAAATGACTACTTTTATAATAGCTTGACTATATACTGTATATGATGAAACCCAGGAGTCTTCTCACTTTCCTAATTTTATTTATTAGCAACAGTGGTTGTTTTCTTATGTTACTAGAAATAATATACTATTAAGTAATTTCAACATATATTTTTATAAGTTAAATACATATAAAAGTCTTGGTAATTAAATTAATGGCATAATTTTCTTGGAAAGAAGTTGAACAAATGCAATGAGGGAAATATGGAGTCCTCCGTGAGAGTTGCAGAAAAGAAAATTATAGTATACACAATTGGAAACAGAAATGTGTGGCCCCTCCAAGGCAAAATGTCAAGAGTGACCTCACTAGCCCTTTACTTGAAAATAAGCCAACTTGGCTCTGCGGGTTGAGAACCCGACTTGCATCCACGAGGATACGGGTTCAATCTCTGGCCTCGCTCAGTGGATTAAGGATCGAACATTGCCACGAGCTGTGGTGTAGGTCACAGACACAGGTCTGATTCGACCCCTAGCCTGTAACTTCCAAATGCTGCACGTGCAGCCCTTTAAAATAAAAAAAGGGGGAAGGAAAGAAGGAAGATAGAAAGAAAGAACCAACTTGTGTCTTCTCTTTCATAGTATTAGAGATATTTAGGTTTCGTTTAAACTTTAGAAAAAAGAGGTAAAACACAAGAAGGTATTGCTTTCTCTTGTATATCAGAGCAGTGTTTATTTTAACCACTGGCAAGTAAATAGCTGATCTCTAACAGCAGTCTGTTTCCTTCTGCTAGTACCTGTACTCATGCTACTCTATTCCAGTCACCCTGCTAGGGAATAAAATATACCCATAGGGTCACTAGGAAGACTCTGTAAATACCTTGAGTTGATTTAACTCAACTTTTGAATTAGTGAATTATAGATTCACCTTGGGCCCTTAAACTGTAACCTTTAACCTTTCCGTATTCTGCCTGGTCCCAGATGCTCCTGGAACCACTTGGGGAAAAACTGCTTTCATAATTGTAAATTTATAAGTTTGGTTTGATAATGCTAACATGGGATCAGATCTAGAGAATACCATTAGCTTCTAATATAGAGACATCAATTCTTGACTTGAATGTCAAGAATAAAAATCTCATGAGATCATAAAGTTGTACTGGTCTTCAGATTTTTTTTTTTTGGTAATTTCTTTAAGTTCAGATATTTACATATGATCAAATGGCAAAGGTTGTCTGTAAGGTGCTGGAAACAACTCTGAGAGCACCTTCAAACTTAGCAGAAAAGAATTGTTTTTAATTAGCCATGTCTGCTATGAGCCCAGGAGAAGAAATTGGCAACGTGTAAGCTGAGTATTTTCTGAGCCTGTCGTTTTTACCAACATCATCCTGATTTTCCTTTGAAGATCCACCTCTTCCTTCATATACCCATTTTCATTTCAAAATATTTGTTTCTCTATTTTTAATGCATTAAAATTCAGATCAGCTTGATTAAGTAATAAATGTGTCAATAATCACATGTTCTCTCCTGTCAACTGTGGGCTATTTTGTTGATGCAGAGAAGGGATATTTGCTCTAACTTCAGGCTAATAATAATGCATGGATGGAATAATAAATGGATTGAAGATTCAAATTTTGCATATGAAAATTTTGCATTGAATCATGCTTTGTGAGATCTTTTAGCAGTAACAGAGCATCTTGCTAAAACATGAAAAGAAAAGAATAAAGATCAAAATCTATTTCAAGACAGTGCAGGCCTTGCCTGAAATATTTTAAAAGTGATATGGAATTTTTTTTTCTGGCTTTTTGTCTTTTTAGAGCCGCACCTGCGGCATATGGAGGTTCCCAGGCTAGGGGTCTAATTGGATCTGTTGCTGCCAGCCTACACCAGAGCCACAGCAGTGCCTAGATCCGAGCCATATCTGCAACCTACACCACAGCTCACAGCAACGCCGGATCTTTAACCCACTGAGTGATGCCAGGGATTGAACCTGCAACCTCATGGTTCCCAGTTGGATTCGTTTCTACTGCACCACAACGGGAACTCCAAAAGTGATATGGAATTATATAACAAAATGACAGACAGATAGATAGACAGATAGATAGATAAATCTGTAGATATAGATATGGAAGCGCTATCTACCATCTCAAGTTTCTAACACCTATGTGCTTGGTTTTCTCTGCAAGAGGACATCTTTTTTGATTTAATGTACTCCTAAAATACACTTACTTACCTCCATGCTTATTGCTTTTCCTTGAACCACTTATTTTCCATGAGTGTTTGATCTTGCTACCTGTGACACTTTTGAAGAAGTTAGGTTCAGAATTTGTCAAAGGGGTGTTATTCTTTTCCATAAGATAACCTTTAAGACTTTCCAAACAGAGCTTGATCTTGGAGTCCTTCAAAAATAAGTTTTTCTCTCTCTATTTCCATGTTTATTTCTTCCATAGCACTTAGCTGTAATTATCTGTAAATCTGTAGTAATCTGGAATTACTTTAGTATCTCTTTCCCTGTTCTTTGTCTACACCATACAAACTACATGAGGGCAGGCACTTGTCTGTCTTGTTCACCATGTCTTTAATACCAAGCAGAGTTCCTGGAACAGTAATTACATGTGAAAAGGATGTTGAATGAATGAATGAAGCTGACGGTGATAGAACAGAACGGAGGTAATTTTATTTTGTAAGCAGCTTTTTCACTAATTTGTGGGAATTCATAAGTGGAAAGCTGCTAAGCAGAGGCGTTTCTGTCCTCCTTCGTGCTTCTCTTGAGCATGGCCTGAGTACTTATCTCATGTAGATTCCTAGGCAGCCACTTCCTTTGGATCCCTGTCATTTCAGAACTAAGGCATTATAAACCCAAAGCAGGTTTTCTTGCCCCTGTTGGTCCTGACCATACCTGGAGCCTTTATTCAGCAAAGCAAGCTGCGGCACATTTTCTTCTCATTGTCTTACCGTTTGAGTCTACATAAAAGTTTGGGCCTTTCAATACTCCAAAAATGCTCTCTAGACTCATAACATCTGGCCCACAGCTTTTAATAACCCACAGGATGTCTTGACATAAGCAAGGTTTTGGTGATACTGAAAAATGAGATAATGGACATGAAAGTGCTTTGTAAGCTATAAAATCCTATACAAATGAAATAATGATCATGATTATTACTGTGATCACTGTAGCCTTAGCTAAAACAGAAACCTCTCTGAAAAGCCTTTTCACAATCTGTTCTTTTGGTTCTTAAGAAATACTGAGCTACATGCTTCCAGGGAAATTATTTCCTGGCATTAAAATAGAAAAAGGTTTTAAAAACACATTTATGCTTCCAAGTGCTATACTATAGATGAGAGATGAAAAAACAAACAAAACCATTTCCTACTGACCCAGACTCACCATTTATTCCAAATGTAGGGGATGCACAATTCTTAGTAGTTTACATTATCAGGCATGTAACATAAGCTTTGAAATATGCTTTCGTTTCTGACCATGAAGAATGAGCCTGATTCTCCCTTTATACAAACTGTCTCCTCATCCTGCTTCACAGAAACTGTCTCCTTAAGGAGGAGACCTCACTAGGCCGAATCAACCCAGCAATCTCTCAGATCACATCAGATTCATAATAAGGGAAGTTGCCTAACCAGTGTGATTTAACGCCTATTAGAAAGGTCCCCTAGACCTAGAGGCTCTACCTAGGAGTCTAGCCTGGGGAGTGAATATATTAAATAATAATCCTAATCTTTTTGAGTACTTTCAACTAACAAGCAAAAGTCAGGCTGAGCAAATGGGAGTACAAAGATGAATACATTCTTTAGCATACAAATGTTCCTAGAAGGTATTAGATTATATGCTAGCTAGGAAGAGAGCTAGCTAAAGAAAGGGCAGTCTCACAGTATTAGAAGCAGATGCTTGTTTCACAATTTTGCCCTTTGCTGTTCAAGAACATTTAGTTCTTTCCCACTATCTTGAGTAATATCACCATTTCCTAACAATCCCGATAAATGAAAATGTAGAATGAGTCCCTAAAAGCCCATAACATACTATATAATACCACAAGATTCTCAGTACATGGTATCAATTTCAAATATGTAACGTAACGTACTCTCATGAGAGATCATACTCCCAGAAAGAATCTAGATCATTTATTTTGGGAAAAGCCAAAGCACCTTTCAATGCTTATTTTTGCAACATCAGGTTCTCCTTTAGTTCCCCTTATGAAGAATTGGAGGGGAAAAGAATGAAATCTCTCTGAGGTAAACAGCATCCAACTAAAGAACCTTGATATTATTTACAAGCATTTGACACTGACTTGAGGTTTTACTAATGATTGGACTAGAAATTGGCGTTTGTAAAGAAGCTCTTAAAAATGTGTATAATTTAGCTTTGGTAGTTTGCATAAAGTAGAGGTTAGATTCTGCCAGTGACCTTTCATGAACCTCTAGGAGTGGATAGTCTTTTGGTGAAAAGGTAAAATATAAAGACTCCTTTTTCCTACCAAGGTGGTAATTACCCTTAAGTTTATATAGCTCTGATGTCCATGGGAGATCTTTATAATTTACTCCTGGGTAGGCTCTATGAAGCTTTTTTTTTTCCCTTGAGAGAAAACATTTTTTAAAACTAACATCCTCGCAAATTGGATAAGTGTGGCATAACAATGAGTGGTTTGTAGCCCATTGATAGAGACTTAAATGCCTTGAACTTTTGGTAACAGCATCTGAGAGAGAGATTTAAATCCCTTTAACCAGTAAGCATTCACTTTCTAAAAGTTCCTATTTCCAAGGCAGGAAAGCACTACATTTTGAAAGCCATGTAAGCCCAAGCAAAGGAAAATGTACCTCTACTTAAATGAGTTCAATGGTGGTCGGGTCTTTCAGAAAATGACTTTTGGGGAGGACCATCTGCAAATCCCCAAAAGAGTTGGTCCTTCACTCAATATCACAGGATTCCTCTGCCATCATGGTAATTATACATGTTGCCAATCCAGTGAGGACTGCACAGGGAAAAGATGAGTATTCACTGCAGCCAGTTCACTTTAGAGTCAATGGTAAATTCTGTGAGAAAACTTCATCCCGCAACTTTCCCATCCTCCTGGAAGTGGGGTGGGGAGCTTGGTGGTTAGCCAGAAACATGCAAACCTATCAATATAATTCATGCTGCTTAGGGTTTCAAAAAAACAGATATTTCCCAAGCCAGGGCAGATTAGCCTTTGGCACTGGAACTCTAGATTATTTATTCACTCAGTCACATCTATACAATGAGAAACTGCCTTGAAAGGCTTTGAGATGATGCATACAGTTCCCAGGGGAAGGCCTGCCTGATGAAGCGTTTAATCAAGTAGGCCACGGAGCTATTTGCCTTCTGTGCATGTAGGGGAAGCAAGCAGCGAAACTGGTGGAGAAGAAGCCATCTAGCCCAGGGCCTGATTTTCTCTACAGGGCTCTCCAGGCAAAGTCCCAAAAGTCCATCTTCAGGCTCACAATGTCAGCTCTGCTTTCTCATAAAATTCAGGGCAGGAAGGCGTTTTTTCTCTTACACTCCACTTGAACTTTCAGACTTGTGGTCAGAGCTTTTTGTTCATCATTTTGAATGCTTTAGTTTTCTTTCCCCAATGATAATGTAGAGTACACAAAGGCACGACGATGCCATTTCCCCCACAGCATCTAAAAACAGTGCTTAGATGAATAATTGGTTCTTGAAAAATACATCTCAATTGGTCTATTCGTGGCTCCTCACCTGAACAAAAATTTTATTTGGAAATAGAAATACCCCATTCTCTTATGTCAACACTGCCTTCCCTTTCTTTTGATCTAGGCTTTTCCCTCGACTCTTTCTGTCTCATGCTTCCCTACTCTAAACATTCCTGGGTCAAAAATTTACTACTTAAAAAATTTTCAGTGTATAATCTTTCATGGATGCAGTTAACTACACATCAGCGCAAAAGCACAAGTATCCATTTAATAGTACTTTGCATAGAAGAATAAAAGAAAAAAGATCTGGAACCCTAGGTGGTCATCTCTAGAGGAGTGTCCGTACAGATTATCTGGAATCCTTATTTAGGAAGAGCAAAGAACCTTTCTTTATGTATTTGACTGTCACCTTTCATGGTATAAAGTGGGCCTATTTACACCTATTTACTGTATAAAGTGGGCAGGCTCTACAATGAGTTCTCATCATCCCCATTGCCTCCTCACTGCTGAACCATGGGTGACCCATTTGGGGTCTACGTGCACTCAGACATAAGGTAGACAATGCCAGCTGTATTTTGCTTTAACTTTGATGCTTTGATGCTTTAGTTTCCAAATCTGTGGAATGGAAACAGCAATAGTACTAGTTCTAAGATTAGTGTGAGGATTGAGTTAATACATGTATAGCACTTAGTGCCTGACACTTGATGTGTACTCATCAGGTAATAGTTGTTTTTTTTCTTTCTTCCAGATTTAGGGATGTTCATATGTACCTCAGTAAATTTTTTTCCCATACCAGCTGAGAGTAGTGGGATGATGCCTCTTCATTTGGGATTCTTAATGTTGAGTCCTTGACCTTTTATTATAGACTTGTTCAAATTACAGGCTCCAAGTGATGACTCTGTATTTCTGCTCTCCGCATGTACTGCCTTAGACTGAGAGGTTCCTAACACATGAACTCTATCCTAAATTTCTTTGTATCACCCACCACGCCTAACACAGTATGTCACGGAGAATAAGAGTTCCATATTTATTTTTGTTGACAATTGTTTCTGTTTCTTCCTCTCCAGTTGTCTAAGGCTGATTATGGCAACGTTCCACTCTTTATCCTCTTCCACACCATGTGTGTTTTGATCTGAGAGGGGCTACAGAGCCTGTGAAGCATAAAGCAATGGGGGGCTTAACACATCAGTAACCAAATACGTGATCTTTGCCAGAACTCTTGCTGTTTAAATGGAAGAAAGGGCAAACATTTTTTTGGACAGATTTGTGTCCTGGGTCCTGTCATTTGTGGGCTGCTTGTGGGTTACTTATGGGCTGGCATGCTGATAACATGGGAAGGCAATGCAAAATTCTCACAAAAAATTCTATCAAAGCCAATATAAGAAACATGCATTTTGATTGTAGCCACTTTGACTACATGGGGTGAGGGTGAGACAATCCGTAACAGTGTGTTTAATGAGAAATGTTACACCATGTGAATGAAGATAATGGATGAAAAATTCAAGTTCACTGGACCAGGCTCCTTTCCACACATTCTTACATTGTCCAAAAACAAAACTTTTTTTCTCACCTATTCATTGCAACTTTTGAATGCAAATTAAATAGTGAAATGAATTTGTTCTCTCCAGAAGGAACTGTTTCCAGTGCTAGAAAATGCAGCTACAAAAGAAAACCCTTATAGAGGAATTTCACTCCATTGGGAAAAATCTCTTTTTTTTTTTTCATGAACTCTTAAAGTCCCTTACCTCTCCCATTTGGCCTAATTCCATTATTTTGGTTTCCAGAGTTATCTTGTGATTATTAATTAATTATTAATAATTAGGAACATGCCATTTCAGACAACCTAGACACCAGTCCACAATAGTGAAACATAGCCTTTCTTTGTATTTACTTGCAAAGGACCTTGTATATTTCTTTTTCGTCAAGTTGTGACTTTCCCCAGCATTTTGGCTTCATTTAATTTGTTCCGTGACCTATATACAAGGTATGTTCTTTTTAGTTGGAAGTGAGCAAGGGGGGTTTTGGTGATCACTTACATATGTTGCTATGTTCCCTTTGTTACTCTGCCTACTCCATTCTAAAGCCCCTCACATGATAAGATGAATGCAACTGTTTTTTGAACCATGTGAGAATTGAACTTTGGACTAGATATTTATTTGGCCATGCCCACAGCATATGGAGGGCTGAGGAAGTTCCTGGTCCAGGGATCAAACCTGTGGCACAGCAGCAACCTAAGCTGCTGCAATGGCAATGCTGGATCCTTAACCCACTGCACCACAAAAGAACTCCTGGACTAAATTTTTAAAACAAATATGTTTTTATAGTGAAGGGCTTTAATGTTATTTGCTTTCAAATTTTGCTTCTTTAAATGCTTTTCTAAAATCTGGGTGTTGTTTATAATTAGAGAGCATTTGAACTGCGTGAGTAAAAAGGTATCAACTATTATCATTCAGTGTGTTACATATTTTTTAAACACATAAAATAAAATCATAATTATTTGTTCTTTAGTTGGTGACTTAAATTTACCCTATAATGAGAAGAATGTTATGCTGTTGTCCAACATGAATTACTGAGGAAATCTCAAATAAGGAAATCTTCCATTCAAGTTAGTCTGAACATCAGAGAAGGGACGGTCATGTTTTAGATCACTTTCTGTGGTGCTGAGAAAGAAGTCAAGAAGATCCTTTATGACATGGGATGAGGGTCCAGATAATTACAGGAAACAAAGGCTCCTTGATTTCTAAAGCCTAAGAGAAACCAGGAGAGAAGGTTCCTGAAGGCAAGGATGAGATCATTCTTACTCATCCTACAAGCCCTCACTTTCTCACCAGAATTGACAGGGGGGAATAAAAATGTCTACCATTAAATGCCGTATTGACTTTTTAGTTTCAATTAGAGTGAAAGCCTTTTAAAGTCTCTAGAAGTAATCACTAAGCGGTTGCTCTTTCCCCACCACAGCAAATTACCTAATTTCTCTCTGCCCATTTCCTCATCTTTAAAACATATATAGCTTGTTTCCTCAGCCATCTCCTATAAATTCAAACAAAACTAATAGTACTGCATGTTAGTCAAGCCATATAGCTTTGCATCTTCAACATAGGCTTGCTTTTTTTTTTTTTTTTTTTTTTTTTTTTTGCATTTAGGGCCATATCTGCAGCATATGGAAGTTCCCAAGCTAAGGGTTGAATCAGAGCTCCAGCTCCCAGCCTACACCACAGCCACAGCAAGACAGAATCTGTGCCACGTCTGTGACCTACACCACAACTCATGGCAATGCCGGGTTCTTAACTCACTGAGCAAGGCCAGGGATTGAACCCACATCCTCATGGATACTAGTTGGGCTCATTACCGCTAAGCCACAATGGGAACTTCTAGTAGGCTATTTCTCCCAAACTAAAGTGAAAACGAGAATTGGAAGTAATATGAAGAATTGAAGTCTCATGCTCAATTTCACACTGGCAACACTCAGAGAATGACTGTGTTTTAAATAGCTTTGTAAATGCCCTGGAACTGGCCCTGAGAAAGAAGTAAGTAGAACATAAGTAATGCCCTGGAGCCCATTTGCTTCAAACTTCTGCCTCAAGTTCACTAAAATGACTTGTTCTGAGACCAGTATCTTCTCAATTATCAAATCCAATGAACACCCAAACTATTTCCATTCATTATCTTAACTGACCTCTTTGGAACATGGGCATTGTGAAAATGTGACCCACTCTTTCCACCTTGACTCTCTTTTCTTCTTTTTTACTTTGGAGTGGGATTAACAGAAGAGACAAGGGTACGGAGTCTGGAATCAGAGGCTAGCCCACTACCCACTAGCCGGAACTCTTCAGCAGGTTACTTGTCCTCTCCATGCCTCCGTGTCCCCATCTTAAAAATGAAAATACTGGAACTTACTTTGTAAGGTTGTTGTATTAGTTGAGTTAACTTAAGCACAATGCTTAAAAAGAGCTCCCCCACATAGTACATTCGATAAATATCAGCTACATTATTCATAACACTATTTTTCTTAGTTTTCTTCCTATTCTGATTATTGTCTCATGGTCTCCTTCAGAGAAACTAATTCCTTTTCTCACCCCATAAAATCATGGTCCTTGTCTTTCTTGCTTTGTACTCACCTTCCATGATCTCATTCACCTCATGCCTTCACATACAACCAGGAGGTGAAAGCTCCTTCAGTCTCAGTCTCCAGCCAGACCTCTGCAGCTCCAAGGTCTCTCTCTCTCTCTGATTCCTTACTGCACAATTCTTCTTTTTCCTTCCTTCAGTACTTCAAATTTAATATGTTCACAAAGGAACACATCAGCCCCTTCACAGAACTTTAACCATCAGAGAGGAGGGTATTCCATTCAAAGCAATGTAGTAGGAATACCAGGGGAGGATTTCTTAGTGAATGGTAACTCTTCTCTAGCTCAGTTCCAGCACAGGGAGGCTGTGGGTTGCCAAAGAGACTTCTGTCTGAGAAGGTAGATTTGGCTCAGATTTGTATAAACCTTGCTTAATTCTGGATTCCATTCCATAGGGAATAGGGAATCATTGAAAATTTCTGACTAGAGCACTCCTAAAAAATATTATCACATGTTTCTAGCTCCCATGTCAGTGAGCACTTAGACATTAATGATGCTGTTGGTGATCTCAGTCTCTTTCTTTGTCTATTGAGTATCTCTGTCAAGAACAGTCAAAGAGCCTGCCTCTCTCAGATTTTCTTTGAATGAGCCAAAAATGTCCAATATGTGAACATGAATCCCTTTCCACCATGGAAACCTGAAGACCAGCTGATCTGGCTCCTTGCCTCTTTCTGAAATCTCTGCTGAAATGAGATAATCCAGTTCCAGTTGCAGAATAGCAGGCCACTCTGACAGCTGTTGTTCCATGACCAGCTAGGCTGCACTATTTTAACTTGTACCTGGGAGGGTATTTTTCACAGGTTTCCTGAGTTATGATAACAGTTTAATATTAGATATCTCAGTAGATGGCAGATTCCGATTTTTTCCACCGTCCATACATTCATGCAGCAAAAGGCCAAAGGCCAGGGCCCAAACTGAACGTTCACTGTTGATGAATTATGCTACTCTAGAGAATTAGCTGGGTAGCCAGGCACTTCATTGGCCTCACAGCATCTTTGCTTTGTCTGATAAGAAAATGTAACAAGTCAGAGAAGGCAGCTCCACGAGAGACCATCACCTAGCAGGGTGGAAAAAAAAAAAAAGATCATAACCACACTGGAGGTGGATGCTGTGGAACATCCAACAGCCAGGAAGAGAAATTTCTGGCCGTTACGTGCCAAGAACAAAAAAATTACTCTGGAGAAGGAGTTACACCATTTGATTCAACAACTCTTAATTTAGCACCTACTGTATACAAGATACTTTTTTGCTTTTCCAGGCTAGGGGGTTGAATCAGAGCTACAGCTGCCGGCCTATGCCACAGCCACAGCAACACGGGATCCGAGCCGCGTCTGCGACCTGTACTGCAGCTCATGACAACACTGGATCCTTAACTCACTGATTGAGCCCAGGGATCGAACGCTCATCTCCATGGATCCTAGTCAGGTTCACTTACTGCTGAGCCACGAAGGGAACTCCCACAAGACACTCTTTTAGATGCCAGAAATATAGGATTAAACAAATAGACGAAAATCCCTGTGCTCATGGAATTAACATCCTCTTGCCTTGAGAAGGATTTTGAGACTTGAGAGAAAGTTGGGTTGGAAATGTTTGCTTGGTTATCTTACTGAAACCAAATTTCTTAATTGTACATCTATGCTCTAGTGTTAACACAAACAAAAGAATACACATGCACACAGAGTTACATACCTATATATGTATATATTCATGCATAACCATATATATAATTGACAACACCATTCCCCTCACCCCACATGGATTTCTGTGAGTGAGAAGGTATTCTCTCAGATGGTGTCACAGTTGAAAAGAAAAGCAGATGGTGCTTCTGGAGGAGGCAGCTTGCTCGCTGAAATGTCATGGATATACAGAAATAAAACCGAAAATGAAAGGCAAAAAAAAAAAATTCTCATTTGAATAATGAACTATCTCATGTTCCCCCAGAGCCACACAGCTCCAATAATGAAAAGAAACACTCTCAGATCCTTTGTTCTGCCTTTACAACAAAACTCAAACCACATGTCTGTCGTGTAACAAGCCACTCTGGATAGTTTCTTGAAGAAGAATAATCAGTGTTTGCTGGGCCCACTTGTAAAAATCCTGAAGGTACCCTAGAGAAGCTGGCACTCGTAGTAAACCATCTAAGGGGTAATTTGTGGGGACAAATGATACACTGAGTATTGCATTTGAACTTTAAGACAATTGTCACACACAAAAGAAGACTAATGGCTGAGCCCGCTCTCCACCCCAGCTTCCTGTCACTGTTCATTTTTCAGTGTTCCTCGGAGTTGAAGGAAGCCCCCAGGACTCATGGGAGCAGATAGTTCAAAATGATGCCTATAAAGCTTTTATAATTATTATTATGTTAAACACATAATTTGGTGGCTTTGTTCTGTGACTATATGTGCTTATTTCAGCCTCATAATAGTTGCCAGATTCTGCTGCAGGATATGTATCCTTGCAGTGAAACACACAGATCACAAGCTCTCTCCTCTGTACCCACTGTTCCACCAGCACTGGGCACACCAGCAAGGCCCATCATTGTCGCCTGGGAGCCTTGTACAGACCTGAAGTGACAAAAGGGAGTGACTTCAGTCAAATCAACAGAATGTAGTTACACATAAAGAGTTGCCCTTTCCTCCTTCTAAAGGCCTCTGAGGAGGCCTGTGATAAATTTTGCCTCAACTCCAGTTGAACTGGTTTTAGTATCAGTTGTTTACTTAGATCGTTACCTCCAGATTACACAAGAGACTCACCTGCCTAAAGTTTACTGTCTTCCCACCTACCTTCTGGGACAGGGAAAATCCTTCGGGAAAGATATGAAGTGAAAGATACAGGAAATGTGACCTTTAGCACTGTCGGATTGAACTAGAACCAAGTTGTTAAGGCCCCTGGGATCCCAGTGATGTGGAAGAGGAGCCAAGCATTGTATAAAACCCCTCTGATTTCCATCCCACCCCCAGACTTCCTCCCTCCAAAGCTGCTTCTGGGAACAGAGCAACTTGCCTGCCTGCCTGCCTGCCTGCCTGCCTGCCTGCCTGCCTGCCTGCCTGCCTGCCACTTAGAAACAAATCACCCCAGGTCTGAACAGAGAGAACTCACATTTTTTTTTACAGAGAAGGTGAGATACCCTAAAAGCAAATGTGAGCCAGCAAGGGAAGAGGTCTGGAAAATCAATTGAATTGTTTTCCCCTAAGAGTTACTTTATTGAATTGTTAGGATTTGAAAACAATTCAGAAGCTGTAGAAACCCTTTGATTGTAACCTCCCTTGCTCAGACTTTGGTCTTATGAGAAAGAATACTCTCTTCACTTAGACTCAGCAAATAATGGCTTCACAAAGGTTCTCAGTAAGGGCAGATGAGTCAGAGTCAACGAGAGGCAGCCAGTAGCAGTGCTTTGCAGTCCAACAAATCCTGATTTTAAAACTCAGGGCTCTCTCCTGTATAGCGGAGAGATGGAACAGCATGTTGACCAGGTGGTCACAATTAAAATATCAAGGAAGGGCAGACGGACTTGGGTGCTTCTGGGTACAATATCCTGAGGACACAATCTCACCAGGTAGTTGCCTGATGGGACATGCATAAAGTGAGTCTAATCTTGGGGAAACATAGAAACATGATTTTGGAACCTTTTATTTAAAAAGGAAGAGTAAGGCTGGAGGTTTCACAAATGATGATGTCATAAAATTCAGTGAAAAGATAACGTGTGATCTTAACTGAATCCTGTATGGAGGGGGAAATGCTCCAAAGAAAAACCATGGGGCTAATTGAAAAACAAAATTGAAATTTTTTAAACAAATTTTTTAAGCAAATCAACAAGACTAATAGAGCATTTAGTAAACATAAACCAATTTCTAAACATAAGGAAAAAAAGCAGCCTCTTCAGCATCTTGTTCAAGGTATTCAACCTCTCTGGCCCTTGGTTCACTTTGAGTAATAACGCAGAAATCGTAACGGCGCCTTAATTTCTCCTGAAGTTTACATGAGATAACATATGTTTGTGTGTACACGTTACTGTAAATAATGAAAAAACATAATTCGAACCAGATTAAATAGTAACAGAGGGTATCATCTCACAGAAGAAAATGCTCCAAACAGCGTATTACCTCAGAATAAATATTCAGGCCTTACCCTTTTTCCACATCCTGCCAGTGTTCCCCAAGAGCCAGAGGACAAGAGAGCCCAACCACACAGTCCAGACCAGTCAGCCTTTCAGAACAGAGAGCAAGCTGAGAAAGGTAGAGATGCATATGGGGAGGGAGTGCAGGATGTCTGCTCAGCTCAGTTTAGGTTTAAATGGTTGATTTAGTGACTCTATGGCGTTAAGGATCTATATGCTTGCATTCATCTGCTGCCCAGAGTTTTGGCCTCATACCCTTAAATGGAAAGAATCTTTCCTTTCTGTCTGATTGCCCAGTTTAGGTCTCATGCCCAGCTTAATCCAGTGACTCATTAGTGCAATGCTCTGACTGGCTTAACCCTGGATTCTAGAAGCTCCCCCCCCCACCACCACCACCACCATCAGGGAAGAGAATGAAACTGCTTTGAGGGGAGTAGGCTGTTTAGAAACCATTCCTTTATTGCTGCACAAAGACAGGCTTGGATTGGAAGTCACAGTGTTAACCTCAGTGTCCACTGTGCATAAGGCACCCACCACAATTCCTGGCACTGAGTAAATGCTTAATATTTCTTTTTCTCTCCCTGTTTAGCAAGACTCCCTGCCAAGCACTGTTCTTGCTCCTAAACACCCTGAGCATTAGAATGGCATGTAGGATATGATATTGGTCTTTCTCTGACTTACTTCACTTAGTACGGTCATCTCTGGGTCCAACCATGTTGCTGCAAATGGCATTGTTTCATTCTTTTTTATGGCTGAGTAGTATTTCTTTGTATATATGTACCACATCTTCTTTATCCATTCCTCTGTTGATGGACATTTAGGTTGCTTTCATGTCTCGGTTATCACAAATAGTGCTGTAATGAACATAGGGGTGCATGTATCTTTTTGAAATGGGGTTTTGCTTGGATATTATATCACTTATATATGGAATCTAAAAAACAAAAAGATAACCGTATTTACAAAACAGAAGCACACTCTTACTTTGGAAACAAACAATCTTACCAAAGGGGGGTTGGTGGAATGGCTTGTGTACACTATTGCGTGTGGAATGGGTGATCATTGAGGACCTGCTGTATAGCACAGGGGATTCTACCCAGTATTCTGTGATTACCTGTATGGGAAAAGAGTCTGAAGAAGAATAGATATTTATGTGTGTATAATCGAATCACTTTGTTACACAGCAGGAATTATCATAACACTGTAAATCAACTATACTTCAATAAAACTTTAAAAATGGGGGGAAAGAGTAGAAGAATCATGAAATATGTAAAAAGTTTTTTTTTTAAAGAATATGGTATATGATTGCTCTTTTTTACAGTGTTTACAGTGCACACAAAGGAGATGCAGAATAAGAACATAAAAAAAATCAGAATATCAATACAAGGTGGTGGAGTTCCCATCGTGGCTCAGCAGAAATGAATCTGGCTAATATCCATGAGGACGCAGGTCTGATCCCTGGTCTCGTTTAGTGGGTTAAGGATCTGGCACTGCCGTGAGCTGTGGTGTAGGTTGCAGACGTGGCTCGGATCTAGCATTGCTGTGGTTGTGGCTGTGGCTGTGGTGTAGGCCAGCAGTTGCAGCTCTGATTTGACCGCTAGCCTGGGAACCTCCATATGCTGCAGGTGCAGCCCTAAAAAGACCAAAAAAAAAAACAAACAAGGTGGTATGTTAAGCATTCAACTAGGGATACTGATTTGGGGTATGTAGTATAGTGGTTTCCAAGATATGGTCCCTTTTAGACGGGTGAAAAGAGTAAATCATTACACAAGTGTGGGAATCCAAATGTTCATCAATAATTAAACCTAGGCTTTAGGCTACATGTGATAACGTAATAAATAGACACCCTGAGTGCATTCACGGTTCTTGGTGGTGGGGCAGCCTTCAGCCATCTCCCCTGCAAGTGTGTTGGGTGCTCTGGTACCCTCAGTCCCTACTGCACCAGGGTTTCCGTTACTCACAAGCAGAACACTGCAGCCATGCCCTCCAGCAGCTAGCTCCTGGTCCTGCCTGGGTTTCCTTCTGCTAAAAGCTCCTGCAGAAGTGCCAGGTACCCTCGGGAGCCATCCCTCACCACCCACTTTCCCCCGCAGCAGCCTGGTGGCTGGCTGGGCAAAGCCACAGCCACCAGCCTCTGTCCTGGATACATCAGAGCCCTAGACTAGGTAGTCTGCAGCAAACACAGAGGCACTGGGATTTCTTTTTATATCAAAACACCAAAAAGGAAGTCAGGAGTACCCCACTGTTACTACCCAAGACACCTGAGCTTTCCTTATACAACCAGCAAAAGTAATAAAAATGTCTACTAGTAGTTGTAAAATGTTAGATACAAACTGAAGTATTCCTCAATTCATTGTAGCTTTTTACTTTTATCTATTTCACTCAAAACTGATATTATATGAACAACCATTGTCATAACACATCCCTGAAATGCTTTTGGTGTTTATAAGATATCAAACTGGAACAAGTCAAGAATACTAGGAGTTTCCATCGTGGCTCAGCTGTTAATGAATCCGACTAGGAACCATGAGGTTGGAGGTTTGATCCCTGGCCTTGCTCCGGGGGTTAAGGATCCGGCGTTGCCGTGAGCTGTGGTGTAGGTCATAGATGCGGCTCAGATCTGGCATTGCTGTGGCTGTGGTGTGTAGACCGGTGGCTACAGCTCCAATTAGACCCCTGGCCTGGGCACCTCCATATGCCGCAAGTGCGGCCCTAGAAAGGGCAAAAAGACAAAAAAAAAAAAATTACTAATTTAGGAGTTCTTAGTTGCTGTGTTCTTTCCCCCCCATCTCCCAGGACACATTCTCTGTCTCCCTGTGGGAATCATTCAAGCTACTTCATTCTCTTCATGCTGCTCTGTGCTTTGTGCCCTTTCTGCTGGAGCTTTTATTAAAGAAAGTACTGAAGGAAAGGAAAGCTGGTGTCTGGAAGGAGAGCTTTGCCCTTTTATAAGCTTCTGCTGCCATATTCTATTGCTCAGCTTCCACTCCCAGCTCTGGCCTGGGCCTCGGGGCATCCACTCTTCTCTCTGGACACAAAAGCACTCTGTCCAGGCTCTTGGGTTGGAGACTTCTCTTGCTGAGAAACGATTTTCCACTGACAAGTCAGGAACCATATGTGTGAGTTTTCCGGGGAAGAACATCTATTTGCCCTCATTTCCCATTCTTAAGAGAACAAGGTAATATTTTTTCCTATAGAAACAACATTCTCCCTACTTTGTTCCCTTTAGGAGGTTTGAAATTAGCTAGACATTTTCCAAATCCTAGCTCTGTCACTAATCACATAAATTCAACCTGTATTTTACCCATCTGTAAAAATGACTTACAGTGAAACATAGGATATTTATCTTTACACTATCAAATACATATAGTACATATTTGGTAAACTGCTGAATGCAGGAAAGAAGAGTGAATAAATGAGTAAATTCCTAGACATCCCTCCCCCAGCCAATTTAGACTATGTTCTTTAAAGCTGTGGAAATAAAAACCTTAAGTGGCAACAGAGTTGGGTGGTCTCGGGTGATCTGGAGAAGACATTCTCTCAGACTGGAAACCTCCAGCTATTTCCATTCTCAGTATATATTCCAAAGAGGTGCTCACACAGATCCCAGAGCACATGTCCAAGGATGTCCACTGCAGCCTTGTGTGAGATGGCAGAGAGTTGGAACAACGTGGGTGCTGCTCTGTAGTCACGATTCACTGTGACCGTGTAGAGGACACGCTCTGCAAGTGTAACTGTTAGAAGCAATGGGTTCAGTATAGACGTGGCAATATGGATGTATCTTAAAACAGTAGTACTCAAGGACAAAAAGTAAAACACAAAGCCATTTACACACAAGCACACAAAACAGTGATAATCATTTTGTAAGAAAAGCTTACAAGTAGAGGATTCACCATAAAAGCCTTCGCCTTTCTTTTTTTTTCTTTTTATTTTCTGACTTTCATGGCAGGCAGGGTAGAAAGGGGAAAAATCAGGTTGAGTAATCAGATGTTATAGAAACAATTTACCATTCCTTTTCACGCAAAAGGAAAAAGCAAATCCAAGAAATTGGTTTGTATTGTTTTTTCTTCAAATCACTTGATATTGGCAATAAAACTTTAGCTTAACTGGGATCTATTATAATTACGCAGGTTGATGTATGTTATTTCTTGTTCCATGGAACACATGGCAACTCTCCAGAAACTCTTGGTCTGCTATTATATTGTAATATTCTTCAACAGAGTTAAACTTAAAAAAAATCTTTCCACTTTTGTTGGAAATGATTTCCTGTGCCTTCATGGACCTTGGTAATGTTCCAAAACTTTTCTAATCAATCTGACATTGTAAGTTGTCAGAACAGATTTTCTTCCCCCAAATTTATATGACAATATACATTTAATATCTGTTATTCAAAAATCCTCTATTGTTTTCCTTTTGTATTATTTCCTTTGTTTCTGGAAAGTCCTTTTAAAAAATCTATTGAGTTATCTCCACAGAACTCTAGAATTCCATATCCAGAAAAACTGAATCAGCAAAATCTTTTTCACAATTTTCTGTCAAGTTACTTGGAGTTTCTGACTCACTTCATTTGAAAAGCTTCTAAAAAGAGGGGTGTTAGAACTTTGAGGAAGATAAACTGTTTTGATCAAACTAGTTGGTAAATTCAGTCATATAACCAGAGAATGCTGATAAGAAGTTTGTTGATTATGAGATTGATTTGTTGTTCTTTTCATATCTTGAGTGGCTGCCCTCATGAATTTACCAAAACAGAAAATATTGACCATAAAGTTAAAGCTAAAAATTAAATAATAATTACAACTCAGTAGGTGAAAGTTGCTCCTCCATGTGAACAGTTTACAAACCTTCCACGCTCACAAGTTCTTTTCTTTTTCTTCTTTGTCCATTAAGCAACACTGACATAAAAATATCACACTGCACGATCTCCTTAATCCATCAACATATCGGCCTCCATTCCTAAAGAACACCGTCTGTATGATTTCTGTGGAGCATCAGATTTGATAATGTGCACAGAAAATTATACTTACCTGAAAACATCAGAGCTCCTTATGGTACAGTAAGATAATAGATGAAAGTATTGTTATTGTTTTGTTTCATAGATTTTTGGTTTCTAATTGCTGTCATCCTTTAATCTTCACCTATAGTGCAGTGTAATTTAGGAATCACTAGGTATTGGTTCCACGTGAGTCCTTTATATCCCTGCCACTCAGTGTGGTCTTGGGGCCAGTAGCATCTGCTGGTTGTTGATCAGACATGCAGAGTCTCGGGCACTTGAACGGGTCTCCAGATAATTTTTGTGCACTTGGCAGCCTGAGACATGCTCTTCTGCATGATCTGACTGGCTTCTTCTTGCATTCATGTTCTTAACATGACTTCAGTTTCTGGGGGGAATTGTTTGTGGTCTGTTGTTTAATGAACATGTCTATAACCCACCAACAATACTTTCTGTTTCTGTGGGCTTCTTTTCCCCTATAAGTGGTAACACAAAAACAAAACTCACACTGACTTTCTCCCCCAAGTTAATTAAATCAGCAGAGTCCCATTTAAACGCTCTTTACTGACCCTCTCTAAGACGTGGCTTCATCATTGCCTGAGAGCTCACTTCAAGGATGTCTGTTAACAGATGTTAAAGTTATAAAGTCCAAGGAGTTCCCGTTGTGACACAGTGGAAACGAATCCTACTAGGAACCATGAAGTTGCAGGTTCGGTCCTTGGCCTCACTCCGTGGGTTAGGGATCTGGCGTTGCCATGAGCTGTGGTGTAGGTTGCCAGGGTGGCTCAGATCTGGTGTTGCTGTGGCTGTGGAGTAGGCCGGTGGCTACAGCTCCAATTGGACCCCTAGCCTGGGAACTCTATATTGCTATGGGTGCTGCCCTAAGAAGACAAAAAAAAAAAAAAAAAGTTGTAAAGTCCAGACAGTAACAGTGAGTCAAGGAACAAATACCTGCCGGGAAGAGGGCACTTTAGAACATTCTGCCCATTCTGCCTTTGATGCATGGGGATTTCACAGGCAGAAGGATCTGGCTACTGCAGTCTTTGTACAATAAGTTTCCTTCGCTCCTTCCTTGAGTCTAGCTCCAGTTCACAAACTTTAATGTGCTGAAGAATCACTGTACAGCAATCATACACAATAAAATGCATCTTGGCCTTGATATCCTAGTGAGGGCATTTTAAAGGTGGGTTTGACTTTACAAAATTTTTATCTTATATAGTAATTTGAAACCTAATCTCCATATAAAATGGAGCTCTATTTTTTAAACATTCATAACTGAAGTTTCTGACATGTTTATATTTTGTTATTAAATATGCAGAATTATGAGACTGTCTTGGCACTGATTTACTAATTTTTAGAAGTACATACGTAATATAAGTAAAATAGCTGATAATCCAGGGAAATGCTGTAATGTTAATAACCGATCATCTGGGTGGGATATAAAAATAACGTTATATAACGAAGTAAAAAGTGGAAAAACCAAGTCTACTATTCACCACATAAAATACTATTCTTCTTTATATAATGTCACATTAGCGATACAACCACAATTACAATCTGAGCCGCATAATATATTTTAGTATTGTATTAACTTTGTGTTACTAATTGTTCTTTTAAGAACATACATTGGAGAATATATGCAGAATTCTATGTATTGTTTGCATCTGTTGAAGATCCACTAACCAGTGGAAGATGTGAGAGAATGAGTATGTATTTGACCTTGGAACCACTTATCTTTGTGTTTTTTCCTTTATTGTGCCATGTGAGGAAGAAAAGGACTGAACGTTAGAGGGTGTGATTAAGAACAGAAGGTACTAGCCAAGGCAGTATTCAAGAGCTAGTAAAAACATTAGTTATTTTGCAGTGTGAACCTTTCTGTTAAGTTGGGTCTAAGGCTACCGAAGCATTATATAAATACATTGAAGACTGCTGACAGAGTAGAAATGTTTTGTTTTCTGAAAATACCACATGCTATTTCTGAAACATTCAGACTTTGGCATTAATCAAATGTACTTTCCAAGTACCTTTCCCGTTTAGAAATATGAATAGATATAGTCCACATGTTTCTGATTCATTTGCAACTAATCTATTAAAATTGGCAAGACCTATTTGCTAACCACAAGGTCTAGTGTGCCCATGGGGGGATAAAAAGCCTTTTAAAATCTTCCTTTGGACTCACTTAATCCAAAGGGGATTCAAACTCGGATTATGAGTGTTTATTAAAAGCCACTGAATGTTTCTTTTCATTCTGTTTCTTCTATTTGCTCTTCTTTGTCATTCTGAGAGGTCCTCAATTTTCCTTTCCTTGCCTTCCTCTCAAGATAGATGAAGGCCATGTCCATTAATAATATTAGCAATGATAAATTCCCAAAATGTGTATAATGAAGATGAATGCTCCATCCTCTTGGTTCTTACTTTCAAAATGAAAAAAAAAAAGTGTTTTCATTTGTATTATAAATTCAGCACATTTAATCTCTTCCATACTTAACTAATGATGTGTTTCAGTGTAGATGTTCTCCACTTGAACTAGCTCTAAAACCTAATACTGAAGCTGAGTGTGCATGTTTACAATTAAATGGTTGAATATCTACACATCAATCTGTTATTTAATTAGTTAATAGATATTTCACGTTACCCAGTATCCCAAATGTGCCCCATCATAGGATTTACCAGGTCCCTGCTCTGGGAGCTGGGGAACGCATATACTTAACCAGTGCCTCAGAGTGATTCTTGACAACCCTGGTCTCAGACACTGTGCTGATTAACTATGCTGCTATGAAACAGAGGTTCTCAAAAGGCCTTGGTTTTGGGTCATTTTAATCTTGTCAGTGAAACTTACATTTTCAATTATATGTGATTTAATGTTTATATATCATAAGACCTCTCCTATTAATATGTGTACAAACTGGATATTTTCCTCGGTCAAACTATGTGCCTTAATTTTTCTTTTGGAAAAGTGGTCAAAGTAATATTAAGTATAGTCGCTTTCTTTAAGTAGATTGAAGGAGCTGTTTAGAAAGGATCTGACACATGATAGCGACAGCCAAAACCAGTTTTGTAACTTTGGACAAGTTACTGCATCTATTTGAGATTTGTTTGGACATTAAGGCAAATATCAAAATTAGAAATAGAGTTGTATCTACTTTGAAAACGAAGAAGCCCTTGTGTCTTTGCTTTTATTTTATTTGTCAAGCCTTTATTTTTACTTTATGTTTTACGTAACATTAAAGGACTGTTAAATGTGTAAATTTACATTTGTAAAATGGGGGACATGGATTAAAACAAGTCGAGGCAGAGCATTTGTTTTCTTTCTATTGCGGTATAACAAAGCATCACATATTTAGCCACTGCAAAAACAAACAAACAATTTTATGTCATAGGTTCTGTAGACCAGAATTCTAGGCATAGCTTTTCTGGCTCTTCTCCTCAGTATCTCAACAGTCAACACTCAGTATGTTGGATTGATTTGGAGGTGTGAATGGGGAAGAATCTGTTTCCGAGGTCATTCATAATGTTGGGAGAATTTACTCCCTTGTGATTATAGGGCCATCATTTCTTATTGGACATCAGCTGTAGGCCACCCACAGTTACCAACCCTCTCCATCAGCAGTCCATACTATGGCCATTTGCTTCTTTAAAGCCAGCAGGAAAATCTCTCCAGTTCACTAAGATGTAGTCTTACATAACAAAACAATCCCAGAAGTGATATCCTGTCACCTCTCCTATATTCTTTTGATCAGAAGCAAATCACAGGCTTCATCTGCTCAAGAGGAAGGTATTATACTAGAGGCATGAATCATTTGGGACACCATGTGGGTCTGCTTCAGGGCTATAAAACTAGATGACCTCTAGAGTCAGTTCTTTTCTTAGAAAACAATGTGACTTAAAGTGGGGTCCTTAGACCTCATACATGAAAATGTCCTGAACTGCTCATTAAAATGCAGACTGTTAGGTCCAGGCCATACCTGCTGAATCAGAATTTAACTTAGAACAGGATGAGAGAATCCTCATTTTTCAAAAGTTCCCAGGTGATTCTGGTGCATATTAACATTTGGGAGTATTATCATTCCCACAATTCTGTAAATTAATTGTGAAAAAGTAACCTTTAAAAGGCAATGAGATACCAAAGAAAAAATAAATTGGAAACTTCATTAAAATAAAAATATCTGTGTTTCAAAGGATACTATCAAGAAAAAGAAAAGACGACCCACAGAATGAATCATGTATCTAATAAGGGGGGAGTTCCCGTCGTGGCTCAGTGGTTAACGAATCCGACTAAGAATAATGAGGTTGAGGGTTCAATCGCTGGCCTTGCTCAGTGGGTTAAGGATCCGGCGTTGCCGTGAGCTGTGGTGTAGGTCGCAGACGCGGCTCGGATCCCGCATTGCTGTGGCTGTGGCGAAGGCCGGCAGCTACAGCTCCTGTTAGACCCCTAGCCTGGGAACCTCCATATGCCGCGGGTGCAGCTCTACATAAAAGGCAAAAAGACAAAAACAAAAAACAACAAAAAAAATGTATCTAATAAGGATCTGCTTTCCAAAATACATTCTTACAACTAGAAATTCTTACACATCAAAAAGATAAATAACCCGATTAAAAATGGGCAGAGAGTTTAGGTAGATGTTTCTCCAGAGAAGATATAAAAATGGTCAATAAGCACATGAAAAGATATTCAACATTGTTAGATTTAAAAGGAAAAAGAAGAGGAAAGTGTCATCAACACTCATTCCAGATTTCTGCCTTAGTGCTTTGAAATACCTGCTGGTTTTCTCCAACACTTTGTTGAGATTAGACATTTGTGCTACACAGCATGCTATAATACATTCTGTAATACATTTTGCAATATTCGTTGGTAGCTCTTGAATTGTATAACCAATAGTTTGGAGAGAAACTGCAAAACTAGGGAGAAATAAACCACTTTGCATAATAAAGAATAAGGAAACTCATAGGTGAGAAGCAATACAAAGCAGCCCAAGGAGGGGTAGAAGAACTCGTTGAAAAGCCAGGGTCCCCATAAGATGGTGAAATATCCAGCTCCACAGGAGGGATTAGCCATTGGGAGGGAACGTGAAAGGACTTTTTAAGAACAGGATTATCTAATGCAATTGTCAGTCACCTTCTCAGTGGTGCTACAATATAATACCACTTGTTTTCCCTCTAAATCTGCTGAATGCACAGCTGTGTGCCTGGGAAGTGAATCAATGCCAGGGGAGAGACACCCAGTGTATAAGGTGGGGTGATGCTGTGGGTTGAAAGGAACCACACACATAATGAGGTAAGACAGTGGAGATGCATAAAAAGCAGGGGATAAGCATGATGAGGGGATATCTCTGCCCATGTTGAGAGGAACCCTGCATTTCCCACTCTATTCTCACCTCTTCTTCCTTCTCGGAAGAGATTATAATAGAGCCGCCTCTGAGCCAAAAAAGACTGAAACTGAAAATATTAAGATTATATGTTTCTTACCCTATGGATGGATTGTGATTATTTCTGGTCTGATCTTGAGTAAGCACTTGTAAGAATTCAATGTGCAGTTTGTCTCTTAGGGGGAGTGCCATGAGTCCCTGCAAAAGACTAGGCTTGTGCCGGTTTGCCCTGGCCTGCTCATCCACCTATTTTCACTGGGCACAAAATGATAGATGCCTTGATAAAGATCAATACAACATGGCCTCTGCTATTAAGAAAATACTTGGTCTGTATTTAAAATGCAAATATAATGTTAATGGTGCTCAAGCATGATGCTACTCAGTGTGTGCTCTGAATACTACTGCAAGTCCACAAGATGTTTTCTATGGCAGAATAAGTAAAGAAAGGGAAAATAAGTGTTCAGAACTTTCACAGTACATTGACAGAATAATTTTGTGTCTGTTGCATCTAATGATTAAAAACTGAGACTGTGTTTTATATTCTTTTATTTCATTTTTCTATGAATTTATTTGAATTATATTTTACAATATTATTAATTCATGATAGGTTGGAGATTAAAAAAAATACTGGTCTCTCACCACTGAAGTTTTGAGAAGTTCCAATACAGATATTTGGGGTGCACTATAACTAAACTTTACCTGGAGAATCAAGGAAAACCTCCCAGAAGAGATGATTCTAGAGAAACCTCAAGGAAAAGTAGGTGCATCAGGCAGGCACGAGAAAAGAAGTATTACCAAAAGGAAGAAGTGCATACAACAAGGCAAAAAGTCATCAGACAGCAAGGGGCTCTCAGAGAGCGGCAAGAACTTTAGCATGGGTGCTGGGATGAGGAGTGGGAGGAATTATGAAGATGAAATTGGAAAACAGACTTGTAGCAAATTCTGAATCTCATATTGCAGGCAATGGGTGAAGGTAGCAGGTAGGGAATGTAGCTTGTCTTAGTTGGCTTGGGCTACCATAGCAAAATACTACAGGCTAGATGCCTGAAACAACTGACATTTATTTTTCACAGTTCTGGAGGCTAAGGTTCTGGCAGATTTGATTCTTGATAACAGTGCTCTTCCTGGCTTGCAGATGATCACTTTCTCACTTTACATGGCAGAGAGGAAGCTCTGGTGTCTCTTCTTTTTCCTCCAAGGGCACTGATCCCATTATAAAGGGGTCCATCCTTGTTAGCTCATCTCCCAAAGTACCCACCTCCCAATACCATCACACTGGGGGTTAGGACTTTAAAGTGTGAAGGTGGGAGGAGGGTAGGGAGTATGCAAAGGTAGCTCCAAACATTCAGTCAATGAGTTGGCCATAACTTGTTAGAATAATAATTGTACATCTAGAAGAGCTGCCCAACAGGCAGCTGTGTGTACCAGCATGGTACTCTGCAGAGACTCACCTAGGTTCAAGATTCAGTTTGTAAAGTCATCAACCTAAAGGTGGTCGTTAAAGCCAAGGAAGTACTAAGATGCTACAGATAAAGAACACAAAGTAGGGAGTTTTCATTGTGGCGTAGCAGAAATTAATACGACTAGTATCCATGAGGATGAAGACTTAATCCCTGGCCTCGCTCAATGGGTCAGGGATCTGGCATTGCCTTGAGCTGTGTGTAGGTCACAGATGCATCTTGGATTCCAGGTTGCTATGGTTGTGACGTAGGCCAGCAGCTGCAGCTCCTATTCGACCCCTAGTCTGGGAACTTCCATATTTCTGAAACTATTTCAAAATATTATAGAGGAAGGAACATTCCCAGACTCATTCAATGGGGCCACCATCACCCTGATACCAAAACCAGACAGATACCACAAAAATAAAGAAAATTACAGGCCAATATTATTGATGAACACAGATGTAAAAATCCTCAACAAAATACAAGCAAACCAAATCCAACAATACATTAAAAGGATTGTACATCATGATCAAGTGGGATTTATCCCAGGGATGCAAGGATTCTTCACTATCCACAAATCAATTAGTGTGATAAACCACTTTAACAAACTGAAGAGTAAAAACCATATGATCCTTTCAATAGATGCAGAAAAAGCCTTTGACAAAATCCAACACCCATTTCTGATAAAAACCCTTCAGAAAGTGGGCATAGAAGGAACCTACCTCAACATAATAAAGGCCATATATGACAAACCCAGAGCTAACATCATCCTCAGTGGTGAAAAACTGCAAGGATTCCTGCTGAGATCAGGAACAAGACAAGGATGTCCGCTCTCACCATTACTATTCAACATAGTTTAGGATGCCCTAGCCACAGCAATCAGAGAAGTAAAAGAGATAAAAGGAATCCAAATTGGAAAGGAAGAAGTAAAACTATCACTATTTGCAGATGACATGATATTATACCTAGAAAATCCTAAAGACGCTACCAGAAAACTGTTAGAGCTCATCGATGAATTTGGCAAATTTGCAGGACACAAAATTAATACACAGAAATCAACTGCATTTCTATATACTAACAATTAAAGATCGAAAAGAGAAATTAGGGAAACAATCCCATTTACCATCAACTCAAAAAGAATAAAATACTTAGGTATAAGCCTACCTAAAGAGACGACCTGTACTCTGAAAACTGTAAGATGCTGATGAAAGAAATCAAAGATGACACAAACAGATGGAAAGACATACCATGTTCTTGGATTGGAAGAATCAATATAATCAAAATGCCTATACTACCCAAGGCAATCTACAGATTCAATGCAATCCCTATCAAAGTACCAAGGACATTTTTCAGAGAACTAGAACAACATACCCTAAAGTTTGTCTGGAAGCACAAAAGACCCAGAATAGCCAAAGGCATCCTGAAAAAAAAAAAAATGGAGCTTGAGGAATCAGGCTCCCTGACTTCAGATTATACTACAAAGCTACAGTCATCAAAACCATATGGTACCAGCACAAAGACAGAAACATAGATCAGTGGAACAGAATAGAAAGCCCAGAATTAAACCCACGTACCTACAATCAACTAATTTATGACAAAGGAGGGAAGACTATACAATGGAAAAAAGACAGCCCCTTCAATAAGTGGAGCAGGGAAAACTGGACAGCCACATGTTAAAAAATGAGATTAGAACACTTCCTAACACCATACACAAAAATAAACTCAAAATGAATTAAAGACCTAAATATAAGACCAGATACTATAAAACTCTTAGAGGAAAACATAGGCCAAACACTCTCTGACATTAACCACAGCAATATCTTCTCAGATCCACCTCCTAGAGTAGTGACAATAAAAATAAACAAATGGAACTTAAAAGATTCTGCACAGCAAAGGAAACCCTAAATAAAACGAAAAGACAACCCACAGAATGGGAGAAAATATTTGCAAATGAGGCAACTGACAAGGGATTAATCTTCAAAATATACAAACAGCTCCTGCACCAAAAAAACACAAACAATCAAAAAAAAAAAGCACCAAAAAAACAAGCAACTCCATCAAAAAGTGGACAGAAAATCTAAACAGACAGTTCTCCAAAGATGACATATGGCCAAAAAACACGAGACGATGTTCAGCATCACTAATTATTAGAGAAATGCAAATCAAAACCACTGTGAGGTACCACCTTACACCAGCCAGAATGGCCATTATCAAAAAGCCTACAAACAGTGAATGCTAGAGAGGGTATGGAAAAAAGGGAACCCTATTACACTCTTGGTGGGAATGTAAAGTGGTACAACCACTGTGGAAAACAGTATGGAGATTCCTCAGAAAACTAAAAATATAATTATCATTTGATCCTGCAATTCCACTCCTGGACATCTATCCAGAGAAAACTATGACTCTAAAAGATACATGTACTCCAGTGTTCATTGCAGCACTATATACAATAGCCAAGACATGGAAGCAACCTAAATGTTTCCATGTCTTTTTTATCCACTTGACAGAGGAGTGGATAAAGAATATGTGGTACATTTACACAATGGAATAGTACTCAGCCATTAAAAGGAAAGAAATAACAGTATTTTCAGTAACATGGATGGACCTAGAAATCATCGTGCTAGGTGAAGTCAGTCAAACAGTGAGACACCAACATCATATTCTATCACTTACATGTGGAATCTACCAAAAGGACACAATGAACTTCTTTGCAGAACAGATACTGACTCACAGACTTTGAAAAGCTTATGGTTTCCAAAGGAGATAGGTTCGGGGGTGGGGGTTTGAGCAGGGGGGTTTGGGATGGAAATGCTATAAAATTGGATTGTGATGATCCTTGTACAACTATAAATGTAATAGAATTCATTGAGTAATTAAAAAATCCAGAGTAAACAAGAAGTTCAAAAACCATAGGGGGCTTCAAGGGGTACCCAGGGGAAGAGGAATCGTGCTTAGGAAATTATAAGATAGTGTCAGAGAGGGAGGAGAAGGGGAAAGTGGAGTTAGAGAAGCAAAAGAGAATTCCAAGAATCAAAAGGGCTGTTCTGAGAATTCCCATTGTGGCTTCATGGGTTAAGAACCCCAGGTAGTCTCCATGAGGATGAGGGTTCAGTCCCTAGCCTCGCTCAGTGAGTTAAGGATCTAGCATTGCCTCAAGCTGCAGCATAGGTCACAGATGCTGCACAGATCCTAAGTTGCTGTGGCTGTGGGGTACGCTGACAGCCCCAGCTCCGATTTGACCCCTAGACTGGGAATTGCCACATGCAGCAGGTGTGGCTGTAAAAATAAAAAAAAAAAATTTTAAAGAAAGGGCTATTCAGGAAGTACTGAGAAATTGATGTGCCTCCTAATCCCTCCTATTAGCTGGCCTTATTACTTAGAATTTCATCGTCTGATCATCCCAAATCCTGGGAACCTGGTGTCAGAAAGAGGCAAGACTATCTTGACCAGCCTAGTTTCAATTCAGATTTTGCTATTTACTGTGTCAGCAAGTCATTTAGCCCCTCAGAACTATAGTGTTGTCATCTACAAAATCATGATAATATTTCTCGCCACGTCTTCTCCTTCACAGGGTTGTCAATATTGAGTGAGACCATATGTGTGGTTATTAAAATGCTATATCTGCAAAGTGATAATATTTTAAAAGTCTCCTGCTAAGCTGCGACATCTTAACTGAGAAGAGTTTATTATCATCCATAATCACATTTATGGATAATTAATTCTTGTCAGCTTCCTCCCAGAGATGGAACACATGCTTAGGTAATCACGGGAAGTGTCTATGCCAGGATATACAAAGCTGGGCATCAGAAGGACACTGGGGAGGTAGATGACAACAAAGGACAGGGGCTGTTGATGAGGAAACTTGTCGCCAGAATTACCGGGGCCAGAATTATTAGTAATAGAATGGGTCATGGATTCACAGCATTCCCAAGTCCCTGCAGTTTGGTGAAAGGAGAGGTGGTCCTTTAATCTCAAATTTTAAAGAAGTTACATTTAAAAAGCACATGCAAGAGAATAGGGCTTTTAAAAGAAATAATAGCTTAAATGTTGGCAAAATTGCCAGCAGGTTTTCTAGTGTTAAATATACATTCTGAAAATATAAGGGACATTTCGTAAAACTTCCTCTCTAGCCAAATTATCAAGAAGTAAGTGTTACCACTCTCAGACCTTTGGATGATAGAATTACTGAATTCACTCAGGGGTGGGGTTGGGAGTGCGGGATCATTTCTCATCCTGGGACCTCTAAAATTACTGGTAACAAGACTGTGGAAAATGTGTCAAATAAACAAAAGCACCGACTTCAGAGACCATAAGTGGCCAATTTCCCTGTGAAAAACATCAGATGTTTTAGCATTACTGGGGCCAAATGTATGTTCAAGTTAGGTAAAGACAGTGTGTTACATTTTTTTTTTTTCATTTCTCTTGCCCTACATCTATTGTTAATACAGTACAATAAAAATTAAGGTGATAGGTAGAACAAAATACAGACTAGATGTATTAAAGGTCAAATTAGTTCTGATTAAGACAGCCACTATTAGGGAATTTCCCATAAAGGGATTTAAGTCTTCCAGCCTCGGGCGTAAAGGGCAAAAGGAATTATTGATGTAGAAATAAGTGAAATACAGAAAAGAATAGGGGGATGCTTTGCCAAGTGAAGGATTCTAAAGAGAGCCAACTTTTCTTCAATTCATGTATTCATTCATAAAACAAATCTATACTACAATGATTAATCGAGCCCTTTTATGTGCCAGACACATTGCCAGTGCTGGGGAGTGAGCAGGAAGGACTTGGAAGGGGCCCCTTTTCTTATGAAGCTCATGGTATAGCTGGGAAGACTTAGATCAAACAAGTAATTAAACAAAGCACCACCTGACAGGACAGACGATGAGGTGCTGGAGGGAGATGAATGGAAAGTCATTTGAGGCCGTGGATACTGTTAATATCTTCAGCTTCTCCTTTCCCTCTGATTTCTTTGTGCCTCACACACTCTGATTCTCTTCCAGCCTTCCTTTGCTTTTAACAAAAAAATTAAGAAAGCTTTGGATTTCATGTCAGAAACCAGAGAAGCTCCTTGGCTCAGCATAGAATCCAGTGCAAGTTCCTGTGGCAGCCAAAGTTAATCTGTCAGCCTAATAACATGCGTAACCCATATTGTGTTTCATTGTGATTAACCTAAATCACTTCAACTTGTATTATGCTGACAGACTCAAACTACTTTTTTTGTTGTTGTTTTTGTCTTTACCTTTTAGTTAGTTTAATCTTGCCTGTTGTTGACATCTTAGTTTATGCTAGGAGACATCAGTGTTTCTCCAGTTTGCTACTGTCTGAAATTCCTTCACCAATGATAAGGGAGTGATGTCTTATATGCCATCAGGAAGGCTCAAATGAATGAAGTTGAAGAGTCAGAGATCCATTTACCTGGGCTTTTTCCAAGCAACATTTTGTATTTGTAATTTTTTTTTTTCCTTTAAGAGGGCCCCTAAATCCTGCAGCCACCCCCAAACCAAACTCAGACTAAAAAACTACATGCCCCCGAGAACAAAAAATATTGACTAAAATATATCCCTATTATGACAGTGGGACACTACAGTAAAATACATATTTGCAGGCAGGGCAGGACTGTCTAGGAAGGGAGGAAAATGTATAGAAGTAAACTTAACTGGTCTTAACTGGAAGCAAACTTTTGCTTAGGGCTGGTACTGTTCAAACATTCAATAATTCAACCAAGGAGTTCCTGTTGTGGCTCAGTGGTTAACGAATCTGACTAGGAACCATGAAGTGGCGGGTTCGATCCCGGGCATTGCTCAGTGGGTTAAGGCTCTGGCATTGCCATGAGCTGTGGTGTAGGTCGCAGACGTGGCTTGGATCCCACGTTGCGGTGGCTGTGGTGTCAGCCGGCGGCTACAGCTCTGATTAGACCCCTAGCCTGGGAACCTCCATATGCCGCGGGTGCGGCCCTGAAAAGACAAAAAAAAAAAAAAGATAATAATTCAACCAATAGTTATTGTGTACTCACTGTGTGCCAGGCAGTGTTCTAGAAGGGTGAGATTTATCAGTAAACAAAACAACAAAGCCTGACTTGTGGAGTTACAATTTAGCAAGGGAAGACAGACAATAAACACTAAGCATAATAAGTAAACATCTGTTGCATTAGTACAACAGGAGAAAGGTAGAACAGGATAAGGAGACTGAGAATTAGGGTGAGAAAAAAAGTCCCATGCTGCTACAAAAAGGCTGGTTACTTTTGTAGCTTTAGTAATAAGACAACTTTAAGTGAATTAGGACAACTCACCCCTGTGAACACTCTTTTAAGGCCAACCAATCATCGTCAGTCCCTTTTTTTTAAAAGTTAGCCAATCATGAAGGAACTTACTTGTTCCAAAAAAATAAACCTCTGAGGGTCAACCAACCAAACAACAGCAGTCTCTCATGGAGTAACCTTGCTTTTACTGATGAAATTCATGCCTATGAGATCCTGCCAATCCCTGAACTTCATGCTCCCCAAAGCTTTATATATATAAAGTGTACCCAACAGGGAGTTCCCATTGTGGTGCAGCGGAAATGAATCCGAATAGTATCCATGAGGATGTGGGTTCGACTCCTGGCCTTCCTCAGTGGGTTAAGGATCTGGCATTACTGTGAGTTGTGGTGTTGGTCACAGACACAGCTTGGATCCTGCATTGCTGTGGCTGTGGTGTAGGCCGGCAGCTATAGCTCTGATTCGGCTCCTAGCCTGGGAACCTCCATATGCTGCAGTTGCAGCCCCCCACCCCCCAAAAAAAATACCTAACAGTGTGTTCTCTTTGCTCTGCTTGGAGAGGCTGTGTGTGAGCTGCCTACCTCTCTCTGACCATAGCAAAGTAATTGAGCTTTGTTTCTTTATCTCTGATATGCTAAGGAATTGATTGCTGGACAGTAGTGGGTGGTGGACAGTTGCAAAGTGCAGATCCCATTGAGAAGATGACGTTTGAGCAAAGACAAGAAAGCTAGAGAGTTGGCCAAGCAAATATCTGGAGACAGTTCTAAGGAGATGGAAAAGAAAGTATCTCTCATTATGAGGTTAATGTTTAAAAACATGGGCTTTTAATTTTTTTTTTATGTTTTTCTTTTTTAAGACCACACCCATGGCACATGGAGGTTCCCAGGCTAGGTATCAAATCACCAGCGTATGCCACAACCACAGCAACATCAGATCCAAGCCTCGTCTGCAAACTACACCATAGCTCACCGCAACGTGGGATCCTTAACCCACTGAGCAAGGCCAGGGATCAAACCCGCATCCTCATGGTTACTAGTCAGATTCATTTCTGCTGTGCCTCGATGGGACTCCCTAAAAAAAATGGGCTTTTTAATGACATGGCCCTACATTCAAACATACTACACTACTTGTTGTTCCATCAGAGAAACAGTAATCTGTTCCAATGTTGAAAGAAAAATTGACAATTGCTAAACATGTTGAGAGATGGGCTGTGGTTCTCCTAACTTCCTAAGGGGTTTCAAGGAAAATATGATTATAGTTAAGTGTGACTTTACTTATTTTCAAAGCCTATCACCAAGAAACTTGTGTAATTCCATTTGCTTGGAGACATTACCTAACAACACTGTATTCCGGGTATTATTAGTATGTTTATTTAATCCCCATAATAACTCTAAACTTATATAGAGGCATTCCTATAAACACATATATATCCTTATTAAAGTTTTCAAGTTACTTATGAAGGAACTCAGGAACAGAGAAGTTAAGCAACTTGCCAGTGTTAACACATCTGGCAATAGCAGAGCTTGGGTTTCAAGCTCAGCGAGTCTAGCTCTGGAGTCTGAACTTCCACAAGAAGTTGGATATACTATTCTATGAATGTTATTATGACTAAATACTGACTTTTACAAACTCAAACATGGTTACTTTCAGAGTTCCCATCGTGGCTCAGTGGAAACAAATCTGATAGCATCCATGAAGATGCAGGTTTGATCCCTGGCCTCACTTAGTGGGTTAAGGATCCAGCGTTGTCCTGAGCTGTGGCGTAGGTCTCAGATGTGGTTCAGATCTGTCCTTGCTGTGGCTGTGGCACAGGCCAGCGGCTACACTCCAATTCGACGCCTAGCCTGGGAACCTCCATATGCCACAGGTTCGGCCCTAAAAAAAACAAACAAAAAAGTTTAAAAACGGTAACATTCTTCCAGCCAAAAGAAAAGTTTCTTTCCATCTTCTACCAGGCGATCTGAAGTCACCAAGTTCACCGTGTAGCCAGAAAGATGGTTAAGTGTCGTGAGATTCAAAAGGAATGTAGAATGTTCAGACCCCTGGTGGTGAGACAACTGAAACACTCTTTAAGACAATAGACAGACGTTCCTTGGGCCTCCTCAGGTACAAGAAGGTAGCACTTTCAGGGAATTAACGACCTGCTCATTCACCGTTCTCCATGCCGCATCCACCCTGCCCTCCAGGACTGGAAGTGTGAGCAGGTAGAAATCTGCCATCTTTACTCAAAAGGCCTTTTAGACTGGAGTGGAGATAATGAAATGTAGAGGGAGAGAAGAAATTCTTTGCTGACTTCTAATGATTAGCAAAAAAGACAGTTAAAGTTCAAGGGTGTGCCCGCTGAGGCAGTTTTTTTCACCTCAGGGCAATCTTTGCTTCTTTGTGAAACCAAACTGGCTAATTGGTCTCCTCCTCTAAAAACACCCACAAGTAGGTCCCTGGAGCCCAGTAAGTATCTAGGACTCCCAGCTATCTAGCAATAATGGGGACAAGAGGGGAATAAATTATCATTAAAGACTCATTGTCCTCTAAAGCTGGGAGTTTCAGCATTTAAAACATCAAAATGTGCTAGGTCATTTAATAATTCACTTCCTGAAGTTGCAGTCTAATTCTAATTGAAATGTATGTTCTAATTAGCACTTGTGGGAATCTTAAAAATAGAACCACACTTCTAAGGGTATCTCTTTGAGAAAGGTTGGCTTTAGTTTTATTGAACAGCTTTTCCCTTCATCTTCATAACTTTGTAGTTCATATAGATTTAATGAAGATAACTTTTCTTGTAAATCTGGTATAAGGTTGGGGTTTTCTTCCCTAGGATTTATTCACTCTCAGAATTCAGATGCCTGGACTCTAGAACAGGAAGTGAATATGAGCACTTTGCCACCCCAGCTCTCCTCATCTCTCTTCTGCACCTCTACAGGGCAATGCAGCCACTTCTGGCGCTGAGGGTGCCTCCAGGGCTCTGCCACGCTTTTAAACAACCCCATCTGCTATTTGATATTTTGAACCTGCCTTGCACAAATGATCACTTTTTCTCTTCAAAAAGAGAAGAAAACAACAGTTTGGTACAAAAACTAAGAAGACAACTCAGTGCTTTCTTTTTGATGACTAGTAGTGAAAACCAAAATTATGTTATCTTTTTATTAATACATTCCAGTTAAAGACCCCTCTTGAAGCTTCATAGTGAAGCAGTGAGAGACCACTGAACTTGGTAACACGATAGCTGGACTCCCATCCCAACGCCGGCACCCACCACCCATGAGAACTTGGCAGTTAACTTCTCAGAGCCTTGGTTTCCTTAAAAGTCAAAAGCAATAATAACAGTTCCTTCTTCATGGGGTTATGAAAGTAAAAATGAAAGAACAAAATGTGAGAGCACCCAACCTAATTCCTGACACACTGTTGATGCTCAATAAATTCTAGCTGAATTAGAATTTGAAAAGCTAGGGAAAAACTGCTTGAAAAGGCTTTTCCTAACTTTCCTTTCTTTTCTTTTTTTTTTTTTTTTGTCTTTTTAGGGCCGCACCCATGGTATGTGGAAGTGCTCAGAGGTTGAATCTGAGCTGCAGCTGCCGGCCTATGCCACAGCCACAGTAATGTGGGATCTGAGTCGCGTCTGTGACCTACACCAGAGCTCACAGCAACGCTATATTGCTGACCCACTGCATGAGGACAGGGATCAAACCCACATCCTCATGGATACTGGTCAAGTTGGTAACCCGCTGAGCCAAAATGGGAACTCCCAACTTTTCGTAACTTTCTTGAGGAAAAAACATACTCAGAAAAATGCGTAAATCATTGACATTTACTTCAGTGAATTCTCACAAAGGGAACACATGTAACCAGCACCCACATCAAGAAATAAAACATCACCCATATCCCAGGAGCCCCTGCCTCCTTCCAATCATCCAGCCCCACAGGGTGCTGATACTGAACTGATGACCTTATTTTGTTAAGTATGGATATGGAGACCACTACACATGCCCTGATAGGCTTTAATGCTGAAAATCAAAAAAGGGTCAAAGTGCATTGCTCTCCAGGTTGAATAGAGGACCCCATAATAAATTAAGTAGTGGAGAGTTCACGATTGGCACAAAATCACTGTTTCTGTAAATCTCCATTCAGCTGCAAGCCTGTGAACAAGGCTGTGTTAGGGACCATGGCATTTGAGAACTTGATCCCTGTTCTCTAGGGTTTTTACAGAAGGAGCAGCATTAGCAAGATGGGAAAACCCACTCTCTGGGATCAGCCAGCAGTCTGGTTTCTCCTAGTCTACTGGTGAAATAAGCCTAGACTGGAGGACTGGACTAAAGAAGACCATGAGTGGCAGGCAGAGGATATCAGTGGGCTCTGTGGAGCTCAGGGTGGCAAGGTGGAAGCATTTTGATTGTGGAGGACAGATTGAGGAACAGAGATATTGGGCACAGGAAATTGATTGGAACGGTGTGGGCAACAGTGTTATCCATTGTCACATCACAGGAACTAGGAGGGCTTGTTAACCACAGACTGGGAGTTCCTATCATGGCTCAGTGGAAACAAATATGAGTAGTATCAATGAGGACGAAAATTCGATTCCTGACATCGCTCAGTGGGTTAAGGATCTGGTGTTGCAGTGAATTGCAGACACGGCTCAGATTTGGCATTGCTTTGGCTGTAGTGTAGGCTAGCAGCTATAGCTCCAGTTTGACCCCTAGTGTGGGAACTTCCATATGCCATGGGTGTGGCCCTAAAAAAGAAAAAAAGAAAGAAAGAAAAAAAAACAGATTGCTGGCTCATCCCCAGGGTCTCTGATTGGGTGGGTCTAGGGCAGGACCTGAGAATCTAAGTTCCTAACAAGTTCCCAGGGTGCTGCTGCTGTTGCTGCTGGTCTTGGTACCACACTTTGAGAATCACAGGTCTGAACCAGTGGATCTCAGGCTCCATGATGCATTAGACTTAGAGAGAGTTTTTAAAATATCTACATTCACACTCCATCTGTAAAAAAAGAGTCTGGGGAAAAGCTAGGAATTGATATTTTCTAGGAATAATTCTGTTTTGTAACCGAGCTTGAGAACCACTCATCCAGACAGTGATTCTGAAACGTGGCTGCTTATTGGAATTACCCAGGGAGTTTATGAAGCAGATTCCTGGACACTGCCAACACATTCTGACGAAGATATCTGGAGTAAGGTCCTGGCATTCACGTGTCTACTCTTCATAAGCTGCTCATTCTAATGCAGCCAATTTCTGTTCTGGATTTTGGGAGCTTCCACTGAAAAGAGTAAGACACAAATCCTGGAGGCAAAGCAGGAGGAGTGCCAGTAAGTGAGGGTTCCTAGAATTTGCTGAGTGGTTAGATGGGCAGATGAAGGGAAGGGGCTCAAACCCTAGAGAGTGGAAATCTACTGACAAGCACAAGAAAGCCTTGTGTGGCAGTCGATGTTGCCATGGAAACTGCAGGTGGCACCAAGCGCCACCACTTGAGTGAATTCTCTTCTCTATAGTAGACAGACTAACCCATTATTTCTTCCGCTATGTGAATACTCTCAATCAGATGAGTCTCATCTTGCTTATCCGTGAACACTCTGTTTCTCAGTATTTTGTGTATCTCGTGCCTAAGCAACAATGTACCTATTTAATAGTTACTGGAGAACTATTCCATTTTCCTTAAATCTTCATTTCTGGTGTAGTTTCTCAGTTTCCCTGTTGTCATGTACAGTTCATCTTCATTCTTTTGACAATGACTGGACTCTTCAATTAGAATTAAAGGCTAATCTTTTAATGAAGAATTCTATTTTTTTCAAATGATATCACTTCCAAGATTAAAGGAGATCTAGTTAACCATGATCATATGAAGGTTTTATAATCAGATCATGAGGCCCTAATGGCTAGGCCACGCCACACCTACTAAGAGCTTCCTCAAAGAGCAAGCAGACAACTGTCATTAGAAGGAAAAAAATCAATCTCTGCAAGTGTACATGCCAAACGTAAACCTGCAAAATGATGGCCAGTGTCCCAATGGTATTTTAGCTTTATAGCTAGACTGAGAAAGCCACAAGTAGAATAAAGCCTTCTTATCACGCTTGATGTAGATAACAAAAGAAATAAATCCAAACTACAGCCTTTGGTTGACCTATTTTTGGAGGGTGGGGGTGAGATGGAGATTGTTGAATGCAGACTCTGCGAATGCATATTTGTTTCCTAGTAATATGAGGAGCGGCTTTTTATTGGAGGGCAAAGAAGATGCAGGTGGGGAAGGCTTGAATCTGCTTTCAATAGGAACAGGCAGGATGTGTCTTCTCCGACCTCTTGCTACTCTCCTATTTATGTCAAGCCTTCTGGATGATTGTGCTCAGATTCTTATTTAAATCCAATTAAATCTGAGACTTGAGTAAACACACATGTATATCATCCAGAAGATAGTATTAAAGGATTCTGCATTTAGGCCAGAGCAGCTGTATCTTTTCTGCTCTTTAAGATTTGTTCTTTTTCTTAGGATCTTTGTCTGGCGGGGGGGGGGGGAGGGGGGAACTGGCAGTAAACACTGGAGGTTTTAATTTTATACAAAACGAAAGGGTCCCTCTTTTTGGTCTAGGCCAGACTGATGATCTTAAAACACAATCTGACCGGGTCTCACTTTCCATAATCTCCCCATCACCCATAGAATAAAATCCAGCCTCTCAGGGGACTTCAGATTCCCTTTATGATCTGGTCCCTCCTTGCCTGTCTAGCTTAACTGCTTGCCATTTCTCATATAGACTATCCCATCAAATCCAGGCTTTTGCCATTTCCCCAGCTCAGAGCTATTTCATAACTGCATGCTTTACCAGTCTGGTGTATCTTGCCCATGTTATCACATGTGTGTTTGTGTGTGATTGAGACTCACTCATCTAGCTTGTGAGCTCTGTAAGGGAAGGTCTTCCCTTCTAATTGCCTTACTGTCCCCATGGGTAGCACAAGAACCAGTACACACGTGGCAGATGTTTGGTGAACATCCAGTGAAAGAATAAGCAACTGTGTTTCTGAGGTATAGGAGCATATAGACACTCTTGCATTATTATAGAATAGTTTCTAGAACAAGACTTTGAATCTTACAATACTGGCTTGCTCACTTTTTGCTAAAGTAAACGATGAAAAGTCATCAAAAATTTCAAAACTTATTTAGTTGACACTCAGCAGTTTTGCACTTCATGGACATGGATGTGGAGGGTAGCAATTAATTGAGAACTAAACTGGGATCCTGAGAACCAGCTAGGTGACCTTGGGGAAGCCACTTAATCTCTGTATCATCTAATTCATAAACTTGGAGCAATGATAGACTAGTGGCATGCCTTACCTTGAGGCGGGTGTTAAAAAATGAGAGAATATAATCTCTATGACCACTTCTGAAAAAGTGAACTGATGAATAAAAAGCAATTATCAACAAGGAGCGATTTTGCCCCTTACCCCAGGAGACATTTGGTAATATGTGGAGATATTTCTGATTGTCGAAGCTGGGAGGCTATTATGGTAGCGGCCATGAATGCTGGTTAAAAAAATAAAATAAAATCCAGTATGCACTGAACAGTCTCTGGACCCTCAAGAAATAATTATCAGGCCCAAACTATCACTGGTGCCAATGCTAAGAAACCTCTATGTCAGTTCTGTTAACATTTTTCTTACATCTTTATTGAAGCAACCAAAAAATGACAATAGTATTTAAGTTTTATGAACTGTAAGTTGGAGACTCGTGAATTTATTGAATTGGAGATTGTCCACATGCCATTCTCTGCCTCCAGGGCTAGCCAGCTGCTATGATTGAGCCAGGTGCTGTTTTAAGCACTTTATCTGTATTAACTCACTTAATCCTCACAACAACCCTATGAGGTAAATACTTTGTTACCCTTATTTAATAGATGAGGAAACTGAGGCAAAGTGACAAAGCCAGGTTCAAGCCCAGTCTTGCTCCAGGCATTGTGCCAAAGATTTGTCTAAGATTTAAGTCTCTCCATCTTCCACTAGGAGTAACTCACTTCTGGTCTTTTTTTTTTTTTTTTTTTAAGCTTGTTTGATTTTCCTTTCATTGTCCCCTTTAGGAGGGAAACTGACTTTGTTTTCTCAGGCCTTCTTAACAGAGGACCCACTGGTTTGAAGTGCTAGATTGACAGGAGAGGAAAACAGCAACAGCACAGAAAAGAGCAATAGGAAGCAAACCTCTGGAGCAACTGGGACTTGAGCCTGGCAATCTATGTTAAAGCATTTTGCAAGTGGTAGAGCAGTGGTTTTCAAACTCTACGAATTCACAGATTATCAGGGGAGCTTATTAAAAATGCTGATTTCCCGTCCTCGCCCTAAAAGCTTCTGACTCAGAGGCTCCCAGGAATCTGCCTTTTTAACCAGCTCCTACGTGAGCCTGATGCAGGTGGTCCAGGTGCACACCTTGAGAAACACTCTGGTGCTTGTGGGGCTTGGGGACAAATGCTAGCTGATCCCAGAAGGAGACTTGGGTTTGCCTGCAAGTTAATTCAAACCACCTGCATGGAGCCTATTCATGCTGTTCTGGTCCCTGTAATTCACTAGCTTTAGGCCAAGGAGCTTGATTGAGAGGGCAGGGATGGGGAGGCTGGAAAGGAGAAGAAAGGAGCGGGGCAATTACAACCACTTCCAGGGAGGTGATTGTTTCTCTGCGAACAGAGAGGGAGATGTCACTGGGGGCCCTTCTTCCTTCAGTGTCCCCCTAATTGGCTGTTGTGACTATCATTCTGCCCCAAGGGAGTGTAATAGAATCAAGAAGAGAGAAGAAAAGGATGCCAAATAACTTGAAGCAGGAACAAAAGAGGAGCAGGGCTAATTTCTACCAGCACAGAGAGCAGCCCTGATTGGTCCCTTTCCCCAAGGTCCTTTCACACCATCTCTGCAACCTTTCCCCTCCTTTTTCTTTTCTCCCTCCCAGGGACCAATAAACCCAGGTTGTCTGAACAAGCAGAGCTTTATAATTATCCAGGGAAAATTTTGATGGCCCAGAATTATGCCATAAAGTAGTGTTGTGCTGTTAAAATAGCAAAGCAGGGATGTTTTAACCTTCTCACTGATTCACGTTCTTTTGGAGACGAACACCAGGCAGATGCTCTCTTATTCTCAGAATCTTTCCAAGAGATCACTTGAGTTATTTCGATTTTAACATTTGAGCATAATCGACGTGCATTAATGATGTAGGCAACTTGCCTTTCCCTGAACTGAGTAATTTAAAGCTATTTCAGCAATACAGTGCAGCATAGTGATTAAGATTGCCTGGCCTCATTCCTAGCCCTGAAAATCACCAGCTGTGTGACCTTGGAGGTTACTTTACATCTCTGAGTTGCAGGTACTAATCTGTAAAATTGAGATAATAATAGGACCTGGCTCCCAACACCCACACCCACACCCACACACACACACACACACACACACACACACACACACACGAGTCTTCAGCGGATTGTTGTGACCACCAGATGAGACAATATTTGTAAGATATTTTGCCTCTTTCGCAATAAACCCACAATGTTTGCCTCCATTGTTCAACTTCTTTTTTTTCCCGGAATTATTCATGTTTGCTGTTTTAAACCTAATCTCTGGATAAAAATCAGTAGAAAAACACAAGGAAAAGAGAAACAATGAAAAAGGTGTTTCCACTCTAGTCGCATTGAATTTCAAATGCTCTTAACACACTGTGAGCAGAACAACAGATGACTTCCATCCAAAGGGAAGTACACAGAACTTGAGAGGTGGACAGAGAACAGGATAAATCACTCAGTTGCTTACCACACACATTGTGAGATATTAAATGTGGATTAGAAGTTTCTTACCAATACTCTGGCCTCCGTTTCTTGAGTGGTTTTATATTTCCAGACGGAACACAAATGATTATATGTGTGAAAAAAATACGTAACAGGCTGGAGGACAAACTCAGGGGAGCCAGAAGACCAGGGGCTCTGGAGTTCTGCTGTGTTCACTTGCAGCTCTCTGCAAGGGCAATCCTCTGAGTGCAGTGTTGCTGACAGCCCATCTCCCTCACAGGCAGCTTCCTCCTGGTTGTTTCTCAGAGAGTAAATGGCCCCAGTCAGTGCAGAGGTTGGCTGTGGGGGGTTGGGGGCTGAGACGGGACAGGATGGCGGGGGTTGTTGTTTACCAAGCAAGACATTTTCCACCAAAGTATTCAAGGAGAGAAAGTCCTGATTTTAAAAACAAAAGAAAAGCAAAAAGCCCTGCTGGGCAAACCTAATAATACAGCGTCCCCACCCCATCCCCTTTAAATAAGTTAACCCTCAAGCTGGTTTACCTTTACCAGATAGCACAACTTCCCAGAAATGGAGTTAGAAAGCATGCTGGAATTTTATAAAGTAACATCAAACAATGTTCTAAATTTCACTAATAAATTTTAAAGTGGAACCTCTTCTAGTGAATTCTGTTGTGGACTTCCCATCTCTCAGTTGGGTGCCTGAATGAAAACAACTATGGATTGAATAACAGTTTTAGCAACTTAATTGACCAGAGTTGAGTTTTAGACTTAAAATGGCTGTTTTGTTTTTTGTAGTATCTAAGTCACACATACTTATGGCAAAATTATTATATTTGATGGAATGAATGCACAGATATTAACAATAGTTGATTGAATCGTAAGCTTATTTTAAGAATTCTAAATAGATCTGTATGTGTTTGCATGTTCCCTACATATTCCCTTAGGAGGACACAACAAAACATTTTCCTGTTCTAATTCTCACTCGGATTAGCATTTATTAAGCACTGAAGCATGCAGAGCACTGCACTAGACTCTAGGGTTGAAGCAAGAAAGGAGAAAAGATGCACCGTGGAATGACACAAGGTCCAACCACTCAAGGAATTGCACGTTTCAATGTGAGATAGACTCGTACATGGATAATAGAAGAGTTGATGGGTCGAGGAAGCTCAATTATGTCATAATTATTGAAATTACTAGCTTCAAATGGCAAGTTATAGCATCGCTGTTCTTTCCCGGGATAGTATAGGGGGTCGGTACAGAGGGAATGAAATAGAATTAGAACTCCCAAGTAGAAATGAGCTTGGATCTGACAGCACACTGGGTCTTCTGACCTTTTTCATGTCATGGTATATTATGTAAAGAAAGCCAGAATTTCACTTTTACAAGGCATCAAGACTAAAGGACTTGTGGTGGAGGAGAATGAGATGCCTGTGACCCAGGTCTTGTCCAGCTGCTTCCAAGTCACACCTGGAGCCAGACATACCCATGCAAGGCTCTGCACATCCCAGACAGATGTGCCGCTTACATAGTATTGCCCCCGGAGAGCCAGAATCTTTACCATAACATGAAGGAACGTTGTCCCTACAGGGCCACTGTCTGTATGAGGGAGCACGCTTAGCAGGGCAAGCTGAGCTGGGACAGAGCCCCAGCCAAGAACTCACTAGTTTACATGACACTGGGCAGGTTAGCGCCCATCTCTAAATTTAGAAAAATATGTAAATTTAGGAAAATAATATGTAGTATCCTGTTGAGCCATGTTGGGTACTAAAGGATATGCCCTCTTCTCTATACTTATCAAAATATCCTCTCCTATTTTGAATCAAGTAGAAAACATTAGTAGAGGCTCTCCAGTGAAAAAAAACACACCTTTTAATAAAGCTCTGCATTACCCCGTCTGCTCACACACTATTACCAATCCTAATCAACTGCTGATGGGGGATGGGGACATGCTGACCAGGAATGACTGTCCCTGTTGTGTAATGGTACAGGGTTGTAAAACACACAGCTCATTTTTATTTCACATTATGTTTTATTCTTCATGGAGTTTGGATAATCATTTCAAATTGTTTTTGGCCATACCCTCAGCATGCAGAAGTTCCCGGGCCAGGGATCAAACCCACACCACAGCAGAGACCCAAGCCTCTGCAGTGACAATGCCGGATCCTTAACCCATTGAGCCACAAGGGAACTCCTCATTTTAGTGGTTTTTCTAATTACATTAAAATACTGTTTTTGTGGGGTACTGACTTTTTCGATGTCCCCTTAAATTTTGCTCCTGTAGTAAGTTCATCATCTGCCTCACCATGCTAATCCTGATCTTAAAAAATAGGGACTTTGAAAGACTATTGTCATTAGGAGAAAGGATTGTAAAATACCTTCACAAAATCAGTCCTTCAGAAGAGGAATCCTTGCTATGGTATTTTTCCAGTACCTGCAGAAACTTTGTAGCTATTACAGGACACATTGGCTGGAAATCCCTGAAGCAGCAGTGTGAGAACATGCAGCTTAGTAAACAGGCTGGAAAAGATGGGCAGTGAGTTCTGAGATGAGCCCCCAGATCCTGCTCCTCAAGGAAATGTTGATTCTTAGCCAGGATGTGCATGGGAAGGGGGCTGCCCCAGCTGGGATGTGTCTTCTAAATTCTGGGAAATCCCTTGTGGATACCAAGCTGCATGTCTGCCTTTCACCTGACACCCTAATGATTACAGTCAGAGAGCTCTTAGTCTTTGTCTGCACTAAAAGTGGTCTTAGATACTGCGTTGGACCCATAGACTTCTATAAAAAGCTCTACTTACCTCCTTCATGTTCAACAAAATCTTCACAACCTGCTTGACTGTGCTGTAGGCTTTCTCTCCACCGAGGGAGCTCTTCTCTCTGGCCCAGTGTGAGAGCTCAGTGGACAGACCCAGGGATTTTTCAGTTCCCCTTTGGCAGGATGAACAAGTTCCCGCTAATTGTCTGCCCCAAAAGCCCAGAGACTCTTTCCTCAGGGCCAGGGGCAGCACCTTGCCAGCTCTCCTGTTGAACCACCTGACCTGCAATAGTGTGAGAGCTGCAGAAAAGAAACTGATGCAAAACATCCTGTCCTTCTGCTCTGAGAATATATCCAGGGGAGACTTTGATGGCAAACACAGTGAAAGCACCAATGTGCAGTTAGATTCCACAAACACTGAAAAATTAGCACGTTGACTGCCTCTAACTACTTCCATTTATTCTGTAACTTGGTGTCTAGGAGAACAATTGCAGGATAATTTTGCAATATGTGGCTTCCAGTTTAAAAAGGCAAATAAATAGATGCTTTAGCTTTTCATTCCCTGAGAAGTTTTGCAGAGAAGGGGAAAACAAACCAAACAGGCAATTCAAAATTGAAAAAATTTTAGTCATCAAAAGAAAAAGCGCTTACCAAAGGATGTCCTTGACAGAAAGTAGTATCTAGACACAACACAGGGCTTCTCACTTCTGATGAATTTGCAGCCTAAATAGTAAAATAGGCTCATTCCCATTTCACCTTGTTTCCACAGAGATCAGGCTGACAAACAGCCTGTCACCAACAGTGATAGCCCTTTGTCTGCCCTGGATGCTGAAGGCTCTGTGAGCAAAGAATGAGTAAATGTGAGACAATTGTTAGCTGCTGATTTCATTCTTGCTCGGAACCATCTCTGTCACTTCTGAGTCACTAAGGAGCTCTCAGATTTGCCTCAATCTGACTTACTTTACACTCTGGCTTATCTCCTGTCCCTCATTAGCTTGTTTAGACTTTAATTCAAGTTCCTTTAATTTTTTTCTCTTAAAGGCAGTATCTGTACTTTAAACTGTGTCAACGATATGGAAAGATGGAAAGCCAAAAGTGGAAAAATATCATTGATAATCTCATCATCAAAGAATCACCACAAGGAGTTCCCATTGTGGCTCAGCAGTAAGCAACCCAGCTAGTATCCATGAGGACGTGGTTTCCATCCCTGGCCTTGTTCAGTGTGTTAAGGATCTGGTGTTGCAGTGAGCTGTGGTGCAGGTAGCAGACGAGGCTTGGATCCTGAGTTGCTGTGTCTGTGGTGTAGGCCAGCAGCTGTGGCTCTGATTCGACCCTTAGCCTGGGAACCTCTGTATGCCAAGGGGGTGACCCTAAAAAGACAAAACAAACAAACAAAACCACTGCAAGTAACATATTGATGAAAGTTCTTCCAGATTTTTCCCTATCTCCTACTCCTTATTTATTTATTCTCTTTTCATTTTCTTCCCCTGATTAGATTACATAGAAAATTCCCAAATATTTGTTGGTGTTTTCTACACTCAGCAACACTGATTTTTTTTTTTTTTTTTTTGCGTTTTGACTCAGAGTTCTATTGAGATGTGGTATAGGAAAGAGGTTGTGGAATGGACAGGAAGTGGATCCATCTGCAGTGAGAGCTGGAGATTCTGGGTCTCCCAGCCCTCCTTTTACCAGACCAGTTTTTATTTTTTCCCAGATATTTGGGCTAATGTGTGAGATTTTATTAGAATAAAGAATTATGGAGTTCCCATCATAGCTACTAGCACCCATGAGGACACAGGTTCTATCCCTGGCCTCTATCAGTGTTGCCATGAGCTGTGGTGGAGGTCGCAGATGCAGCTCAGATCCCACATTGCTGTGGCTGTGGTGTAGGCCAGCAGCTTCAGCTCTCATTCGAGCCCTAGCCTGGGAAATTCCATATGCCCCAGGTGTGGCCCTAAAAGGGCAAAGACAAAAAAAAAAATTATGTGGCCAAAATACAATCAAATTAAAACTTTACCTATTCTGTTCCATTTTCCTGTCAAGATAGGAGATTCTGATACTGTGCTTTGGCAGCAGTCATTGTGGTGTGACTGCACTGATACGACTGTTTTTAAGTGAGGGTATTTCTGTATGGCTTAAAAAGTCACCATTCCATGGGTAACTCATCCTCTAGTAGTGTGACATAGACATCCTCACCAAATTCCTGATCCTGTCCTATATTGATGCCTCACTCCATCCCGTAGAGAGAACAGGGTTCTCACAAAGTCTCCTGCCATTCCTAGCCATTTGTGTGAAATTCAGACAAACCCACTAGGACTAGGAGCCTCCATGATGGTTGAACCGGACTTGCTACCAAGGGGCTGCCCACCTAAGAAATACACTAGTTTTCTTGCTATAGTAATTGCACCCATGCAAGATACGGAACTGCAATGCCAAAACTGCTCTGTCTTTTTAGGTCAGGGAAAGGTGACCACCTCTATTGTCATACCCTCCCCCTTCACATTTCCCCACTCACTAATGAAACCTCTCCATGACTCACATCTGCTCCAAGAGTAACCATTTCCCAGGATTACTGAGAGTAGGAAAAAACCCACTTTCATCAACCAGGATGTGGCCTTGCCTCATAACCAAGAAGGAAAATAACAAAAAGTTTTATATTGGTACATACTATATACACACACACACACACACACACACACACACATATATATATATATATATATATATTTTTTTTTTTGTCTTTTTGCCTTATATAGAGCCGCGCCCACGGCATATGGAGATTCTCAGGCTAGGGGTCTAACAGGAGCTGTAGCCACAGCCACAGCAACGCGGGATCCGAGCCGCGTCTGCAACCTTCACTACAGCTCACAGCAACGCTGGATCCTTAACCCACTGACCAAGGTCAGGGATCGAACTTGCCACCTCATGGTTCTTAGTAGGATTCGTTAACCACTGAGCCACGAAGGGAACTCTGGTACATGCTATATATTTTAAAGTGTAGATTATTTGTCCCAGCCATGAGTACTTCATCACATAAGCACACTAAGCAAAAAGTTTGTGCATTTTCTGAGAAACAGTTTCTGTATTAAGCGGTCTGCCTTGCAGTACTTCATTTATCTCTTTACTGTGGTCTTATTCATGTATGTTCAATAAGTTACTGTTTACTAATGGCCCTTATTTAAAGATCTAAAATTACACACCTCTGTTTCTGTAGACGTCCTCATTATTCTAAATCTATTTAAATACATATAAAATAGATGTTACCAGAGAGTAGGTCTGAGAAGCTGGGATACTCAGACCTAACACTAATATTTATTCAGTGCTCTCAATGATATATGTAAATTATATGAAATTTATAAACATAGTTAGGAAGAATAAGATAAATATATTTGCAGAGGCTGGCTTATAACAGGCTTTTGAAGTATTTTATTGAATTGATAGGACTGTAAAATTATTGCATATACAATTTTTATTTTATTATTATTATTTGCTTTTTAGGGCCATACCCACAGCATATGGAGGTTCCCAGGCTAGGGGTCGAATCAGAGCTATAGCTGCCAGCCTGTGCCACAGCTATAGCAATGCAGGATCCAAGCCTTGTCTGGGACTCTCACCACAGCTCATGACAACACTGATCCACTGATGGAGGCCAGGGATCGAAACTGCATCCTCATAGATACTAGTCAGATTCATTTCGCCTGAGCCTCAATGGGAACTGCCACATACAATTTTTAAAATCCCAACAGTATAGCACTGTCAAAGTAAAAGTTCTCCATTTTTGGTGTAAGGGTTAGAGATAGAATGAGGGTCAAGGATGTCTTTGTTATAAGTTTCCTGGAAATAAAAAATATATATATTTTTAAACTTTTGTGGGATCATTTTGATGTGATTATGCAAAAATATCTTAGATGGGAGGTTCCACCAAAACCACACAGTTTTCATTGCTGTAGCTTTATAATACAATTCAATATATTCCAGGTCGAAAAGACCCACTAATTACTCTTTTCCTCTCCCCTCAGGATTTTACTGATGATGACTCTTACTTGCTTGTTATTTACTTAAAAATCATTTGGTCAAGAATTGTTTTAAACTTTGACTTTACAGAAGTAGCATTTTTAGCAGCTAAGAGAAATGACAATATGTAAAGGCATGATCGTTCAATGCAAGTCTATTAAATGCTATAGGCATTTTGCTTCTGTGAAGATCACCAGAAACCATTTTGACCTTTACTGCTCAACATCTGGCCTCACGGTAAATTAGAGTGTGTGAACACAGTTGGTGGTTTGTCCTATTTTTACACTGCTTTTCCCCGGGGAAGGTCTGAAAGGTATGAGTGGTGTTGTCTTGATCTATCAACACCTTTTTGGATCATAAGCCTCTCTGAACTGGAATTGTAAGGTATGAGGTGTGCTTAGAAAAAAGGAGGAGCCAGTTAGGTGTAAGAAAGAGGAAGAAAATTTACATTACAAATTGGGAGGTGGGCTCTTGAAGACTGATTTTGTTTTTCCTGCAGGTTGCTCTTTGTAACTTCAGAAGATTTATTCAAATGGGTCTATGCAGGAGTTCCTGTCGTGGCTCAGTGGAAACCAATCTATTATCCATGAGGATGTAGGTTGGATCCCTGGCCTCACTCAGTGGGTTAAGGATCCAGCGTTGCCATGAGCTGCAGTGTAGGTCACAGACACCACTTGGGTCTGGCATTGCTGTGGCTGTGGTATACGCCACAGCAACTCCGATTTGACCCCTAGCCTGGGAACCTCCATATGCTGCAGGTGCGGCCCTAAAAAGACAAAAAAAAAAAAAAATTGTCTATATACGCAGTTTCTAGGTGGCAACACAAACTTATCACCCATTCCTCTTCCTCTTCTCCTTTATTTATGTTCTTTTAGGTTGGTCTGAGCAGAGACCCACTCAAAATCCTCAGGTTATTGCCTTTTATTTTAAAGCTGTATGGCCAAATGAGGACTCTTTAAGCTCTTTCAGTTTACAAGAACAGAGAAACTTGTGATGGGAGTTAAATATAAGGATGCCCACTGAAATAAGGATAAGGAAAAAATAGGAGTTTTACACTGGCACATATGACATATTTTGAAGGTGGGTTAGCTGTCCTACCTCTAAATATTTTGCTGCATAAGCAAAGCAAGTAAACAAAGAAACAAAAGCATGCATGTCCTGAGAATTCATTTGTATATTAAATGAGGTGCCTCTCAAAAACCTTCCCTCTTGACTTTACCATGGTTTTATTTATTTCCACTAATAAACTAGTTGAAATTTTACTGTAGCACCTGCCTATTCAGGCCTCAAGGAACTAGAATAGGATTTAAAATGGCATCAGAATATAATACTTGCTACTCTCCTACGTCCTCCTAGGAGTTCTCAAGTTATTTCCACTTTCGTGTCTTCTGAGACTGCTTCACCACTCTGACCAGTGCTCTCTACTCTTACTCTCTCTGTTCGTTAGTATCTTCTTACTCCTGCTACATGGCATCTCCCTATTGCCTTCTTTTTCCCTCAGCTCATGCCTTTCTACTCGGCCAAATCTCTCCGGATATCTGGCATTCAAATTCAGCCAGAGAGAGAATCTGATTAGTTCAGCCTGTCACCATCCTTACTAAAACGCTTTTGTAGTAGCCTCTAAATGGACTGCTTTTATATCAGGCGTCAGTCCCTGGCCCAGTTGACCAGGGCAGGGTCACCTGGCAGAAAGCATGAGGCTCCATGCCCAGGGAATCCCCCTGCAGCTGCTTTTCTCAGAAAGATGTCATGCATGTGTCAGGCCTTCAGAGTGGAAGAGCCCAGTTAGTATGGGAAAGTTTTCGATTGTTATTCATGCTTCACTAAAGAGGTCCACACTAGTACTGTCACAGATACAGGACTTGACACTGGTCATTGAAGTGACAGAGCACCACGGAATGGAGCCCGAAGCAGCACATGTGGGCAACAAAGTTTCGTGGGGCAGTGAGTGACTCTAGCCAGGAAGGTAGAGCTGCTGGTGAGTGTGTTATGTGACCTATCTCCCCCAAGTCATACCAGCCTGGGGTAAGGACATCAATGGCCAAATAGCATTTGTCAAAGTCCATCATTCTGTGCTTAGAAGGGACTGACTTTTTTTTTTTAACCAATTCAGCTTGCATTTCCTGGAGGGTTTCTCCCATGTGCTCAAAGAACTAAGCCTCTTGACTTCCATGGCGTGTCTGAATCCTCTCCCTCTTTTGGCTTGATTCCTTGTGATGAAGACCCTGGCTGCAGCTGATGCCAAGAATAGCAGCTGTGCCTCCCGCCAAAAACACCAGTGCAGCTGCTTCTGCTGCCACCACTGCTTTCCAGACCAAAACTGCTCCTGCCTATAGAAAAAGATGTCACTAGATCTACACCAAGTGTAACTATGGCCACTGTCAAGGACATGACAAGCAGCCACAGCTGCAGCACACTCTGCTCACGCTAATATTGCTTCTCTCATTGTCAGTGAGGTTGTCACCCAGCATCAGTGCCACTCCTGGTGCCCATCTGCCTGATACTTTGCACCAGAAAGATCTAAGAGAAAAAAAAAATAGCTTTTTAGCTTTTACTTGTTCTTCCATTCAAATTTTATCCACCATAAATTTGGCCATGAGTCTGTAGGAGCTGGGCCAGGACATAATCTAGGTGACGAATTGTGTTCAGAATCATCCCTCCCTTCCAGGATGATCTTGCTGACTCCTCTACGTCTCTTCCTTTCTTTGGGATGAGTCCTGTCCCACCAAATTAGGAGTAAGCTGGGCCTCGGGCATCCCACAAGCTGCAGAGTATTTAGCCACTTCAGGGCAATTAGCTATACCTCATTATATGATTAAAAAATCTAGAGGTTCCTCAGACTAAAAGATTAGAGTCTGTAAGTATGTGTTTAAGGAGATTTAGAGATATCCTAATATATACAGTTGATGTGAAGAAGAATTAGAATCTTATCAGCTGTATCCTCCTCAGTCTAAAGAAAGAAAGAGAAGGCAGGTGGTCTTTCTGGATTACAAAAATGGGGAAGACCAAGATGCAGACATTTTTATATTCAGTCAACATCATCCAGAGGAAGAAGACACTGAATCTGGCAGACAAAGATATCCCAATCATTACTAATGTGTAGTTTATTTTAGCATAAAGAATATCTTCTTTACTATAGCCTGAGTAAAGTATTTCCTCAAGATTATTCAAGTATTTGCTCTATTTTTCTATTTACCAAAACATTCTCATGGACCATTAAATATGTGTACTTTGAGCATTAATAAATTCGGATTGGTTTGATTTGCTCTAATGGGCATTTATTTAGATACCTGGATATTAAATAAGATAAGATTAAGCTACAGATAGGAATTGATGAGTTTTGACATAGATGAAGGCAGGAGAGTAGATGAAATCAGAGAGGGAGGTAGAGAGAGAGAGAAATTTAGAAAAGAAAAGAGGTCTGGAGACAAAACCCGAGGAACTGCAGTATCTAAATACTGAAAAGAAAGGAGAATCTAGAAAACAAAATCAAAGAGGGGTAGTCCAGGGAAGCAGTAAAAAAGACCAGAAGAACGGGGTGTCAGGAAGAATGGGGCTATTTAAGAGACCACTTCAACACTGAAAGAGTGGTCAGTGCTGCGCAGTACTCCTGAGTAATCAAAAAATATTAATTTCAAAAAGTTAAACATATGGAGTTCCCATTGTGGCGCAGCAAAAATGAATCCACTTAGTAACCATGAGGCTGCGGGTTCCTGGTCTTGCTCAGTGGGTTAAGGATCCGGTGTTGCCATGAGCTGTGGTGTAGATTGCAGACACCGCTCAGATCCTGCATTGCTGTGGCTGTGGTGTAGGTCAGCAGCTGTAACCTCTATTCGACCCCTAGCCTGGGAACCTCTGTAAGCAATGGGTGTGGCCTTAAAAAAAAAAAAGGTAAGCATATGACTTTCATAAAAATTTATAAAATGTACACCAAAGAAAGACTTTTAATTCATTAACAAAAAACAATATGATATTAAGCCTGGTTCAGAAGAGAAATTGAAGATCAGAGATTTAAATAGTCAAGGCACACTGAAATTAACTTACTAATAAACAAAAAGCTGATTAACATTCTGTAGGACAGTAGTCTGTAATGTAATGTTACCTTATTGCAGTGATTGCATCTATTCTGAACCAAATTAATTCATTGCAGTAGCAGAAAGCATTTACATTTCTCTTGGTCAAGAATCACACACATTGGAGTTCCCGTCGTGGCTCAGTAGTTAACAAATCCGACAAGGAACCATGAGGTTGCGGGTTCGATCCCTGGCCTTGCTCAGTGGGTTAAGGATCCGGCGTTGCCGTGAGCTGTGGTGAAGGTTGCAGACGCGGCTCGGATCCTGCGTTGCTGTGGCTGTGGTGAAGGCCGGTGGCTACAGCTCCTGGGAATCTCCATATGCCGCAGGTGCGGCCCTAGATAAAGCAAAAAGACAAAAAAAGAAAGAAAGAAAGAATCATACACATTAATATCAGGTTTTTTTTACAAGTTCATCTCCACCCCTACTGAGTTGTAAAATAGCCTAGTCAATAAAAACATTAATAGAAAGTGCATACCACTGTCGAATTATAAAATACCCAGATGAGATAAACAATGTCTACCACTTTTACTAAAAAGACACCCCGTCATCTCTTTTGTCTATTTCCAAATTTTGGATACTTCTTAACAGTGACCACATAATAGGATAACTCACAGTGTCCTTTGCCCATGGCAGTGTGGAGGTCACTGGTGAGTTGGGGGTAGGAGTGGGAGGCACACTGGATAAGTTAAAGAATAAATGGGAGGTAGGATAATAGACATGAGTGCAGGTGAGAAGAAACAGAGCAGTAGGTGGAAGGCATGGAGGATCAGAATTTTCTTTTTTTTTTTTGGCTTTTTAGGGCTGTACCTGCAGCGTATGGAGGTTCCCAGGCTAGGGGTCTAATCAGAGTTGCTGCCGGCCTACGCCAGAGCCACAGCAACGCCAGATCCAAGCTATGTCTGCAACGTACACCACAGCTCATGGCAACACCGGATCGTTAACCCGCTGAGTGATGCCAGGGATCGAACCCGCAACCTCTTGGTTCCTAGTCGGATTCGTTTCCACTGCACCACGACCAGAACCCCTCCTTTTTTTTCTTTTTTAAAGTTGGAATGACCAGACCTCTAAGTCTTGCCTGTCCCCAGCTATTTGAACACTCTACGGTTTCTTCTTGTCTTTCATTTCTGTCTTCAGGTGCTCTGAAAGGTTCTATATTTTTTACCCACTTTCTACAGCAGCTGGGGTGAAGGAATTGCTAATGCAGCATGAGCTTACATCATTCCAAGTGGTCCCTCATGCCACAAATCCCTTAAGAAAATTGATGGCAGAACTCTGCTACCCTAGGCACTGCTAATCAGACGAGGAGTGTGTTTCAGGGTCAGGAAGAGGCAACATGTAGGTTGACCAATAACCAATGAGGTAGCTGCCCTAACAGCCCTCCCGCAAAAAGGTTAATAACAACTACCGGCACCCAGAGATCTTCTGTCTTGGAAAGACTGAAGAAGAGATACACAGAGGGAACAAGCAATTGGAAATGAGCGAAGTGGCTGAAAGATTTGTATCTGTAAAAACATTTGTATTTGTAGAAGAAGAAGCAACTATAAGGAAACAGAAATCTAAAGGTAGAAAGAACTGGAGGGGTGGGAGGAGTAGTGTCAGAGACAGAGAAGTGGCAAAGAAAGTGATAAAGTGCATTACGGGTACGGTGAAGTTGTCAGGGTGGGTAACAATAGGCAGATAGCCATGAACTTGTGAGGGGAGCACTACCAGAATTTCCCTTGTTTGAATCTCCAAGTATGCCATTACAAGTCCTGGTGTTAAAGATGGCAGAGTTTGCTAGGTTTTTGGCTTTGGTTTTGGTTTTGGTTTGATTGGTTGGTTGGTTTGGTTTACTTTGGGGTTTTTTTGGCCACAGCTACAACACATGGAAGTTCCCAGGCCAGGGGTCAAATCCAAGTCCACAGCTTTCACCTATGCATTTGGCGATGCCGGATCCTTAACCTCCTCTGCCATAGCGTCAACTCCCAGTTTACTAGTTTGTAACGTGAAAATATCTGACTGTTTTTGATCGACCGTCTTTTGTGAACCGAAAGATGTCATTATATGGTCTGACAATGGAAATAGAATTATGAGCCTGACAATATGAAAACTCTGCAGGGAAATCCATCCTCATGTTTATTGTTGGACACAAAATTAGTGTTCTGTAGAATATTGACAAAGAATACCCGATATTTACTGACTATATCCCCCTTTAAAGTTTTAGAAAGTTACTCAAACTAAACTCTTTACTGGGAATTATGGTCACTCTTGATTCATAAACATCATTATCTCCCTAATTCATGTTCTTGTATATGATACTTAGTTTAAATGGGAAATTAGAGAGATATCACTTAGTTTCTTTAAAAATAATAATTTTTCTAAAACTATAGAGAATGTGTCTTTTGTGAAAAAAAGTATTTGTGCTGTCTTTTTATTTCCCCTAGAGCTATTAAACACTGTGTGCTAGTCCTTTATCAGCAGTGTTTATACTGCATGATTTTGTTTATTTAGATGCTTGTAGAGTGTAAAATTATGGGTTTGGTGGTTTGCAGCTAAAATTTGCTTCCCTGCTTCCATTCTTGCTTTTACTTGAATTTTGAAGTTTGTCTTTTTTTTTTTTTTTTGGTATGTTTTTGTTTTCCTCTGTAAAGCAGATAAAGCATATATAAACTCCCCACAAAGAACTCTCCACAGATTGATAATGAGAATTCCTCTCCATTTTGTAGCTGCACAATTTTCAAGTCAAGTACATAAAAGGAGCATAGCTGTGTCAGGCTGGGGACTGGCCTTAAAATGTCTATAGCTTTTCCACACCAGGGTAGTTCATCTGCTTCCCCTTCACTTCTCCCAGAAGAGATCCTGTTCTCTTTGTAATTTAGGAAGCAACTTCAGAAGGCTGATTAGCTCAAAGCTATGGAGAATACCTGCTTTAGTTCGTTTGCTCTTTGTATGAGCCAGATATAAACCTACTTTGAAGGCGTAATCTGGAGCTGAGCTGTTTTCCTCTCTCTCTGTATGGGTGTTGTTGCTAAGTCCTCTTGGGCAAGGGAACACCAGCCTTTGTCAGTTTCTTAGACTGCTCTGAGCTCATCTGATTTTGACTTCCATCCTTCTGAATTTCATGGACTCTTGGGAGGGAAAGTCAATTTGTCTTTGAGAAATCTGTCTGGAGTTACAGTTCTTGAACCCAATTCAGTCATGTACAGTTAGGCAACATCAATTATATTAGTTTTTGTTTTGTTTTGGAGGGCTGGGAAGCTCTGTTTTTTGTTTGTTTTTTGTTTATGTTTTTGTTTGTTTGTTTCATTGCAACTAGTAGAAAATCAACTTGAACTAAGCCAGGCAACCAAAGAAAGGGGGTTTATTGGTTCATGGAAGGGGTTGAAGAAACAAAAGTGGTATGAATGCGTCTAGGCCTTAAGTCAACAGGAAACTCTGACTTGGATTTTGCAAGGTTTCTCTCAATCTCATTCCCTCTCTCCCTCTCTCCTCCTCTCTCTCCCCTGCATAACTCACCTTGGCTCTTCTCAGGGAGTTGCCTTCATTCTCTTTCATTGAAGTCTTACCTTATCCATGGGGCAAAAAACCACTGATGGCTTTTCATTAATCACCTTGGGTTTCCTGTGTACCAGAGAGGTACCTAGTCTCTTCTTGGTGGTTAAAATTTCTCAGGCAAGATCTTCGAATGGCTCAGCTGAGGAGGTGCCCACTCCTGGACTAACCAAAGGGCTAATCAAAATACTGCCTTGTAAGAATTGGATGGTTTCCATGGGAACCACAGGTTGGGTCAGAGAAGGAAGGAAAGAGGAGGAACAAGTCCCCCAAAAGGGGGGTGGAGAACAAGGGTGCTTGGTATCCACAGAAAGGAGATAATGTGTGCCCATTAAGGAAATATGGTAAAGCTTTGTTGGCACAAGGATATTCCTTCTCTGTATTTGAGTGAATGAGCTGACATATGTTTATTTTTCACCACCCCACATCCACTCCCAAGATTATAATTTCCCTCTTTTAAACATATGGAAAAAATAGGCTTATTTGTATGTACTTAACTATAATTAAATCTTTTTTTTTTGGTATTGTGAGATAAGCTATCTGATTAAATTCAACTTTTTACCCATTAATGTTAGTTGATTGGTTGATCCTGTATACACAAAGAAGTTTGAAGGGGCATAAAGGAAGCACATCCAGACTCCTTCCATTGTGTGTGATATGCCCAAAGTAAAACAAATTTTCCACAGAGCCAGTGCTGAAAATAAACTGTGATTTCAATCACAGAAGCAAAGCATCATGCTAAAACCCACCCTGCAGAAGTCTCATAAAACTGCCATTTGAGTTACTTTTTATTTTTCAGACTTTAAAGGTTATGTAAGCATCGTGTAGCCCATGGCTCATCCAAATATTGGACAAAGGAAAACTTCAGAAATCTCCCAGGAATTTCCTCTGGTTGTAAATTAATAGAAAGGATGGAATTTTTGACAGTCAATGGATAAATTTAACCAATGATTACTCATTAAAAACATAAACAAAAAGAAACCAAAGCCACCCTGGCTTTGAGAATTGGCCTAAATAGTAAGATTTTTCCCCCTTTTTCTCTCCTTTTGCCATTAGTTTAATGCCTTTAGAGCAAAATGCACTATGGAAAATTGAGCACAGAAGTGATTGCTGAACATGCTTCTTGCTTGCCTTTCCCAGCATCCTCTTTGAATACATACTTGCGAAGAGGGTCTGTCTTGATAGGCAGAGGGAGGTTTTGCACCCACGATCAATCTGGCAATACTTCAGCCACGTACTCAAAGCCTACTAGGTGCCAGCTACAGGACTAGGTCCTGGCTTACAGCCCTCAACCATTAGGACAAGGAGCAATCTTCATAAAGCCCAGTGTCTCTTCTTCCTCCTGCCATCAGCGTTCTGTCTTTGAACTCTTTTTAACTGATCTCCTTTGGTCATCACACATAGTGTTTCATGTGTATAACTTCCAAATCCGTAGTTCTGTGTACTAAATAGAGTCCCATAGATCTAATGGCATATAAAGCATGTCTGCATTTCTCATTACCACTTCAGATTGTGTATGTCCTAGATCATGAATCACCTCATCTGCCTCCAGTGTCCTCCTTCCTCCACATGCTCCGCTTCTGATAACTACGGTCCCACTTTCATCACTACCATAACTTAGACGGGTCCTTTTGTCCTCAGTATTTCCTCTCTTTAATCCAGATTCAGTATTAGTATCAGAGGAAAAGTCACAAAGGAAAACCAATTATTAACTAAGATCATATATGGGAAAGAATTTAGTACATTCTGAAAGCAGCCCATGTTCGTTCTTTCCCATGTTATTATATTTCTACCCCACTGAATATTTTCAATGACTACTTACATTTCTAAAATAAGTTCTAAACTATGAGCCTGAATGTTTGAGACTCACCCTTTAAGATCTATCCCTCTGCTATTTTTCACATTTATTTACCTGTGAACTTGCTATGTACTAGACAGCTGGCATTGTTCACTGTTTCCTTCACAAACACATGGAAGGGCCTCCTCACTCATGCTTTTCCTTTGTTCTGGGACACACATCTCCCGGTCCATCCCTTCATATCTCTCTCCTTGCCACCAACAACTGAACTGTGCCAGGAGGAGAAGCCCTAACATGGGATTAAGGAAACTCCATAGGGCACAGGATAACTGTGTCTTCATGGACCAGCTAACATAAGGCTGTATTTAGAAATGCCTGGCATGAATAGGGCTATGAAGACATATTCTAATTTAGAGAGGGAGGGAGGGAGAGAGGGAAAACAGTTTTATGGGACTTGAGCAGTAGAAAGCCAGAAGCAGAGGCTCCTTTCAGAAGTGGGACTAGAAGGGCTGTTCCTGGAGCCCCTCTATCTGGATACATGGAGCTTTGATATCAAGAGTTGCGAGGAGGATGAGTGAAGAGATACAGTAACTTGCCAGAGGAGGTGGGGAAGAACAGCTGTAGGGACAGAGAACACGAAACAGCTGCCATGGAAAACTCTCAAGCCTCAAGTCCTGCAGGGTCTCTCATCAGACACGTCTCCACTGTGGGTCTGCCTTAGATCTCAGAGCTAATTAGGCCTCCTTGAGTCACATAAACTGGCTAAAAAATTTTCAGCAAAGAGAAAGATAAGTTAAATTCTGACCCCTTTATGTGTATGTGATTCATTTAACTTGCACAGACAAAGGACAACTGAAATTTGGAAATTTCCCAAGGATTTGTTGTTTGTGCTTGTCAACACACCTGAGTAAAATCAAACTCCTAAGAATTATCTAATCTAACTTTACAGGTGGCTTTAGGGAGAAATAAACATCTAAACGCTTAGGGGCAATTCAAGTGTAAAATATGCTTTGAGAAGATGCCTGATGAATTTTGACATGACATGCTTTATTATAACAATGAATGATCTGATAGGAAAGTACCCTCAGGCTTTTGAGACTCAGTGGTGTCAATTTGGGGAAAAAGGGTAAAATATTTTTATCTTCAGGCTTCACTATTGTGCTTTGTTTTGGGGGTCTTTTTAGGAATGTTCATAATTGTTATTCAATAAAAAACAAAAAGTACATCTGCTGTGCCATTTTTATATGAAAAATCCAAGATGATCATCAAGCTATAAACTTATCTTGAGATTTTTAGACCGTGTGAACTCAATTTTGAAAATGCATGTAAAAAAGTTAAAACTTTATTTCTGGTTATTCATGTCAACTTTCCATTTGTATTTGTGATGGATTTATCAAATTTGATATTTCTTACACTGACTTCCTGATCTCCCTCCGGCAGTCTGCTCTACCTGAAAACATACATGTCCATTTCAGTAAATGGCAACTCCATCTTCCCTGTTGGCTCAGGCCATGATCTTGGAGTTACCTCTGATTCTTCTCTTTCTCATATCCCAACGTTCAAATATCCTATTGATGGTGTCTTCAAAATAGATCCAGAATCTAATCAATCACTTCTCATGTCCTTCATCAACCACCACCTTCTTGGTCCAAGCAGCCATCATCTAAGTCCTATTGATTGCAGTAGCCTTATTCTGACCTTCCTGCTTCACTCTTACTCCCTATAGTCTTCTCTCAAAAGAGGAGAGTGATCATTTAAAATTTCACATTTCTTCTGCTTAAAACTTTTAAATATTCTCCCATTGCTTCCAAAGTAAAGGCTCTTTAAAGTTTTTCGAGGTCTCTCAGACCTCACAGAATCTACCCCTTTACCTCACCTTCCCATTTGCCCTGCTGACCTCACCTCCTAGGACACTCTGCCCCACTGACTTTCAGCCACATTGTCTTCATTGCTCTCCTTCCATTCTGAGGGTGCTAGAGTTAGTCTCTGTGATTCTCTCCTCCAACCTGAGTTTTCTGTTCCTGACCCCACAGCATCCTCAGCGTAAGTACTACAAGCCTTGCAGTTAGCAGTGGACAGTCCTTGGGAGACAACAGTTCCCACCATAGTCCCTTAAATTCTTCTACATGTTTCCTTTAAGCATGAAGAACAGCTGAATTATATGTGATGGAAAGAAAAGAAAGGGGAGATGGGAAGACCTAATGAAACTCTAAAGTTAGGAGAATGGAGCCTTAAGCCACTAATGAGATGGCTTCCAAAAGTACTTCATATTATTTTATAGTTTTACCTTGTATTAAACCTCAAAATTTCATTTGGACCTTTCGGTACCATTTAGAAGAGAGACACAAATATATATAAATATGTGTAAAGACTGCAGTTCTCAGGCACCCAGATGGGTTGTCTTCCAGGTTCTAAGAAAGGCAGGTCACCTTTGGCAGAGAGAAATATTTCATCATTGATACCTCTAGCCTAGGCAAGCAACTGGATTCAGATTAGGAATTTTAAGGTTTCAGACACTGACCAAAAAGTAAAAGAAATCAAACAGGCAAAAAAAAAAAAAAAGGCATGTTCTTTAAGGTCCAAGTTAAGAAGCTTTGATGAAATTCACCAAAGCAAGTCTTGCTATTTTAAGTATGTATTACACATTTTCTTAATAAAATAAGACAGTCCACATGATTCATCTCTAGTGGCTTTTGAGCAGATCTTCAGGATAAAGATCAGGTTTCTGGAACTGACTGCAAATGTGTTCATCCTTTGGGAAGAGAGGAAAGGAAATCCAGTGATGCAGAAATAATCATAGAGCAGGCAGGAAAGAAAGAGACCAGAAGAAGAGCAGATTGGACAGAAAAAGCTACACATAAAGAGCTTGATATCAGTAATCAAACACCTCCTCAAACTATGCTTGACGATTTCAAAGGGTGGGAGAAATAGAAGAATGACTGACATTAAGCCACTCTCATTTTTCAGATGTCCTGTGATTTTTACTTGACTTTACCAATAAAAATACACATCTTCTCTGTCACTTATGGTCAATTACTAGATTATTTTAAAACTGATCAAATTTTGTCCAGAAATTGGTATTCTTTTCCTATGATTTCCATATTTCCCAAACTTTTGGAGTTTTCTGAAATTCCTAGCAAGAATTCTAGATATCATAATGCTGATTTTAATTCTTGTTAAAAATATTTTTCCCTCACTATCCATTCCAAATCCCCTCACCTTCATTTTTTTTTTGTTTTATTGTTTTCAGTTTTAATGGACAAATACAATTTTAAGATATTTAGGTTATTTTATTGGCATATAGTTGCTTATAGTAGTCTCTTATGATCTTTTGTATTTCTGTGGAGTCAATTATAATTTCTCCTTTTTCATTTCTAATTTTATGGATTTGAGCGCTCTCCCTTTTTTTCTTGATAAGTCTGGTTAAGGGTTTATCAATTTTGTTGATCTTTTCTAAGAACAAACTTCTGGTTTCATTGATATTCTCTATTGTTTCCTTTGTCTCTATATCATTTATTTCTTCTCTGGTCTTTATGATTTCTTTCCTTCTGCTAAATTTTGGGCTTTGTCTGTTCTTCCTTCTCTAGTTGTTTTAGGTATAAGGTTAAGTTGTTTATTTGAGCTTTTTTCTTCTTTCCTGAGATAAGGTTATATTGCTATAAACTTCCCTCTCAGAACTGCTTTTGCTGTGTCTCATAGATTTTGGGTATAGTTGATTTATGATGTTTCTTCAATTTCTGTCATACAGAAAAATGACCCAGTCCTCTGAATGGGCAGTGGAGCCCTACTGTACAGCACAGGGAATTGTGTGTGATTGGATCGCTTTGCTGCACAACAGAAATTGAAGAAACATTGTAAACCAACTATACTTTAATAAAAATAAAAAGATATTTAACTTCCTTGATTCCTCAGTAAAAACACTTTTATTTATTTATTTTGGTTCTTGTGTTTTTTCTTCCTATATCTCTGTATTATAAATTTACATGCTAGTTTTGATTTATTCATTCATTATAGTCATAACCTACTATTAGCTTCCTGCTATACTGTATCATGATTTAACCCATTTACACAATTATGTTAATACATTTTCTTGTTCTTTTAGTTGCCTTTGTTGTTTATCTTTGTTTATGTCAATTGTAAACAGTATTCTTGACTCTGCTTCACTACTATTCTTCCTCACTTTAAACCATCTGTATTTATACATTTATATTATCAAATTTAACATTTCATTTCTGTTCTGTGTCAAGAAATACTTCTGTTCTTTAAATATGTAGTTTACTATTGTTTAGTTAACACCCACTGAGGACTTCCTTTGTGTTAAGCACTATTAACAAGTGCTTTGGGTAAGTTAACTCATTTAAGCTTCAGGAGATTATAATAGATAGCTATTATTATTTCTACCCTACGATGGGAAATTGGATAATATAGAAATCGAGAATATTTCTAGATTCTACAGCCTGTAAGAATTCTAGAGATGGTGCTTCTAACAATTACATAATATAATCATTTTAGGTTGTCTATTAAAGCTGAAAGTCATTAACCACTATTTACATTCTAAGAAGACTACAAGTAGAATCCATGGCAGTGCCAAGCAGTGTGCTGTGATCATACTTAGTTTCTAATCTGATATTTTAGAGTTCCTAAGTATTTTTTTTCTAACTTTGCCAGCCTATTCTGTCTCCTAAATTGTTTTAATACCTCAAGAGTGAGATTAAATCTCTTTTTTACCCCCTCTGATACCTTTTCCCAAGCGTTCCATTATCCTGCTCCAAGTTGGTCTGAACCTCTCTAGGATGGATCATTACACAATCCTCTCCTGGACTGGATCACCACTTTTGCCAATCTCACATTTTACTCCTTCTTGGTTACTGTCTCATTGTGCTACTATATATCCTCAAGTAATACCCGAAGAAATAGTGGCAGAAACTATGTTTCAGGGAACCTTCACTTTTGAAGTTTTTTCAAACGTTCTTTGGACAGTTGGTTTGACTGCTCTTAGGATCCTAAGTTGAAAATCATTTCTACTCAAAGCTTTGAAGGCATTGAAGGCTTTTTTAATCTTCTAGACTTCAAAATGGTTGACTGGATAACCAATGTTAAGATTACACTTGCTATTTTATTGATGTACTCTTTCTTCTCCTTGGAAACTACTGGGATACTCTTCATGGTATTCTGAAACTTTATGACAATGTGACAGAGTCGGCTCTATTATTTGATGCACTGAGGATTCATTGAAATTAGTCTTATTTCGTCATCTACTTTAGGAAGTATCTCTGTTTTTGTTTCCTCCTTTCTGTTATTCTTATCTTTCTCAAATTTCTATGAACAAGATGTTGAACTTCTTTTTTGTCTTTTTTTTTTTTTTGCCTTATCTAGGGCCGCACCCGCGGCATATGGAGGTTCCCAGGCTAGGGGTCTAACAGGAGCTATAGCTGCCGGCCTATGCCACAGCCACAGCAACGTGGGATCCAAGCCACATCTGCAACCTACACCACAGCTCACGGCAATGCCGGATCCTTAACCCACTGAGCAAGGCCAGGGATCGAACCCGCAACCTCATGGTTCCTAGTCAGATTCATTAACCACTGTGCCACGATGGGAACTCCAAGATGTTGAACTTTTGAATAATAATATATGTGAATATATGTCTTAAAACTTTTCTTTCATATTTTCTTTTTAGCTTTTTAATTTTTATGTTAGAATTTTCACTCAATCTCTTCTAACCCTTTAATTAATTTTTTTCTTTTCTATGTTTTAGTTTCAGAAAACATTTTTATTAGAGTTAGTTGATTTATAGTTTTGTGTCAATTTCTGCTGTATAGCATAGTGGCCCAGTCATACATATATGTATATTCTTTTTATCGTACTATCTTCCATCATGTTCTGCCCCAAGAGACTGGACACAGTTCCCTGTGCTATACAGTAGGACTCCATTGCTTATCCATTCTAAGTGTAGCATTTACATATACCAACCCCAGACTCCCCATCAATCCCACTGTTTCCCCCCTCCACCCTGGCAGCCACGAGTCTGCTCTCCACATCCGTGATCTGTTTCTATTTTGTATATAGGCTCGCTTGTGCCATATTTTAGATTACACATTTAAGTAATATCATATAGTATTTGTCTTTCCCTTTCTGACTGACTTCACTTAGTATGAGAATCTAGTTACTGCAAATCCATGTTACTGCAAATAATATTATTTGTCCTTTTTATGTATATGTACCACATCTTCTTAATTCATTTATCTGTCAGTGTGCATTTAGGTTGTTCTCATATCTTGGCTATTGTGAATAGTGCTGCAATGAGCATAGGGGCACATGTATCTTTTTGAAATGTACTTTTGTCTGGATACATGCCCAGGAGTGGGATTGCTGGGTCGTAAGGTAGTTCTATATTTAATTTTCTGAGCTACCTCCACACTGTTTTCCATAGCGGCTATACCAATTTACATTCCTACCAACAGTGAAGGATGGTTCCCTTTTCTCCACACCCTCTCCAGCATTTGTTGTTTGTAGATTTGTTAACGATGGCCATTCTAACAAGTGTGAGATGGTGCCTCATTGTAGTTTTGATTTGTGTTTCTCTAATAATTAGGGATGTTAAGCATTTTTTCATGTGCCTACTGGCAAACCGTGTGTCTTCATTGGAGAAATGTCTATTTAGATCTTTTGCCCATTTTTCAATTGGGCTGTTTGTTTTTTTTGTTGTTGAATTGTATGAGCTGTTTGTGTATTTTGGAGATTAGGGCCTTGTCTCTTGCATAGTTTGTAAAGATTCCCATTCTGAGTTGTCTTTCATTTTAATGTTTTCCTCTGCTGTGCAAAAGCTTTTGAGTTTATTTAGGTCACATTGGTTTGTTTTTGTTTTTATTGTTGTTATTCCAGAAAGTAGATCAAATAAGATGTTGCTGTGATTTATGTCAAAGAGCATTCTGCCTATGTTTTTCTCTAGGATTTTTATAGTATCTGGCCTTCATTTTAGGTCTTTAACCCATTTTGAGTTTATTTTTGTATATGGTATTAGTGTTTTAATTTCATTCTTTTACATGGAGCTGTCCAGTTTTCCCAACAGCACTTATTGAGGAAACTGTCCTTCTTCCACTGTATATTCTTGCCTCCTATGTTATATATTAGTTGATCATAGATGCTTGGGTTTATTTCTGGGTTTTCTGTCCTATTCCATTGATCTATATTGGTTTTTGTTTCAGTACCATACTGTTTTGGTAACTGTAGGTTTGTAGCATAGTCTGAGAAACCTTATTTTTAAGTATCTAGAGTTCTTTTTGTTCACTATTTTTTTTCCCATCATATCCTGTTTTTGTTTCATGGATGCAGAATCTTCTCTGCTTCTCTAATATTGATTAGAAGGAGGGTTTTTTTCCCCCCCTGAATTATGAATTGACTTTATCTCCTCTAGGATCATATTTTTCTTTTTGTTAATTTTGATATTTCTCTTCTTATTGCAGGGTTTTCACATGTTCAGGGTTCTTTATTTTTCTTTTATAGTTAAACACTAGGCCACATAAGAGTCAATCTGTGAGCTCTCTGGGGGTGATTGGGCTTGTCAACTGGCCAGCCCTCACACCAGGGGGACTTTAAAATGACAGAACAGAGGCATTTTCTCCAGTGCCCTTTCTGGCTGTCCTGGTTCTTTTCAGATTATTTATTCATCGCCATGAGAAAAGGCCTTCCTCCTTTTTACATCTATCTGTTTGTTAAAGGTGTGTATGCCTGGCTTCCAGGAGCATTATGTACAGGGGAAGGGAAGACAATGTCAGAGGAGTCTATATTCTGTATTTCAGTTAACCTCCTTTTCTATGCCCCCAGCTTCACCTCTACTCTCCACTGTCCTCTGCTTCTGCAAGCTATATTCTCCAGTGCGGTGCAGATCTGATGAGTTTCCATCTGAGCTATAGCTCCCCCTCCCCTTTCAGCCTTCAGCTTCCTCTTCTCCACATCACCAAAACCCAATCATCCTCGTACCTCCAGGAAAGTCTTGAAATCATATTTTGATGATGGCTCCCTTGCCATTCTCACACTGCAACAGTGACCTGAGCCACAGCAGTGACAACGATGGATTCTTAACCTTCTGAACCACTGGGGAAATTTCAGACACTATAATCTTCATTAACAGAAGGTGCTTGTAAATGTTGTGGCTTGGCTATTAGACATTTTATGTCAGCCATTTTTTTTTTTCCAAAATGTATTTCTCTTCAGCCTTCCAGGATGGAAGGTGTTCCTTTCCAGTTATTCCACCACAGCATAATAAAATCAGAAGTTCTGGGAGAAGGCTTAGATATGGGTGTTCATTAGGAAGCTCTATGAGTGATTAAAACAGGCAGCTGGGGCTGGAATGACCGCTCTTACCACGAGCACAGAGAAGATAAGTTGTAGTCCATCTCAGTGCTGGTATTTGTCTCTTTGTGACCTATTTCAAATTTCCTGCCTTGATAGACGTTTTTGAAAGTCTTGATAATATAATGTCATTAACAAAAGTTTAGAGAGTGCCATATCAAGCTACTGAAGTGTTATCATCAAGTTCTGTTAGTTGTCAGATACAAGTAACTGTACATTTAATAGTTATAGGATCTGGGTGTTGCAGAGTCCCGGTTTTGCATGGTGTGATGGGACAGAAAAGCCTCCTGTGACGCACATTCACAGGAATGCCGATTTCTGTGGCTGCTCATGTAATAAACATTATGTCACATTTAAACCTCCCATAAGGCAAAGTATGCATTCCTATGTTAAGCGTATAGCCCAGTTCAGTTAATCCTGCCAGTAAATTACCAGTGTAATAAGTGCTCCCTACTAAATACTGTTAGAAATGTACATTTTTAGTGTGCAAGTTAATAAAATTTCTTCTTGAAGCATGAGTGTATTCCCTTTGCGAAAAAGCTCATGGCCAATTTTTACATTAAATCTTCCATTCCCTGGACAATATACTTTCCCACTGTGATAGAATTTTGAAATTCTAGTGTGCATCATCTGATAAGTTTACTAAAAATACAAAATTCTGGGTGTCAAGCTCAGAAAATCTGATTCCATAGATGTGGTTAATGGCCCAGGAATCTGCACTGAAGAAACTGTGCAGATTATCCCAGTGCAGGAGGAACCTGAGAATCTCATTCTCAGGCATAGAAAAGAAAGAGAAAGATTAACTAGCAAGTCAGTATCTTCTGATAAATACTTTAAGAGGAAATAGAGCAGAGAAAATCAGTATGTAAAGGTCTGTAAAGGACCTGAGTCCCGCAAGAGCTAAATAGATGGTAGCTCTTCACATTATACATGTAAGTGAACTGAAAAGATAAGGAAGTCATTATCGGTTTAACTTTTTTTTTTTTAAAGAAAATCTCACTTACTGAGGTAAAGAACTCTTAATTATCAAAATGCCAGACATTGAAGTTTCCTGTTGTGGCTCAGCAGTTATGAAACCAACTGGTATCCATAAGGATGTGGGTTCGAACCCTGACCTTCTCAGTGGGTCGAGGATCCAGCGTTGCCCCCAAGCTGCAGTGTAGGTCACAGACATGGCTTGATCTGGCATTGCTGTGGCTATGGTGTAGGCAAGCAGCCGCAGCTCAGATTTGATCCCCAGCCTGGGAACTCCCATATGCTGCAGATGCTGCTATAAAAAGGAAAAAAAAAAAGCCAGACTTTGAAATGACGTTTTATTTACTCTGGGAAATACTAATTCTACAGAATCGTGTTTCTTCAGCATACTGGATCGATGTGTCTCCCCCCAACACAAAAGATGCACAACCTCAACCTGCCTTTTTCACATAAATAGCAGTTTTCGTACTTGTCTCTCCCCAAGAATCTCTCTGCATCTGAACCTCTAAGTACTTACTCGTTGAGTCAGGACAAACCACAGACTCAGACAAAAGTGAACAGGTAAACCGGTTAAAACTGGAAGCCCTTCTTTGCTGTCATCTCTTTCCCTCAGAGGAATGATCGCCAAAGGGAGCAAATGGTTGAAAGTAAGTATTCAAATAAAATCAGTATTACATTCAAGCTACTTTATTCATTTTAAGAACTTGAGCTATTTTTCACTGTTATCGTAAATGGAAGCAGGTAGAAACCTGCAAATACCAACAGCGAGGGAAGTAAAAGTGACAGAAGTCTTTGTTAGGTACTTAAGCAGTTTGGATCGTCTTCCTCTCTGTGTATCCCCCAGACAAGCAATTATGATTGCTTTACAGATAATAAATTCTACAGGAAAGTTACTCACTCTGATTGAAAAGCCTAGCATGGTTGGGCCCAAAACAACTATGGCCAGATGCCAAGCGAAATTTCCTCTAAACATGACTGTCTTGCCCAGTTCCACAATCCCAGACAAAGGTTGCTTCAAACCTCTTCACCACCCACCCCATCCCTCTACTGGTTAGAACAAAAGCCCTTGACTTACCTACCATCCCCTAAGTTGTCCCTTCTTGCCTGCATTTCTCACCTGCTGCTAAACTTGTGGCCAGTATTTAATGGCTGACCTTTGGACTGATTGAGCAAAACTCAGATCTGCTCCCCTTGCAGTTCTAAAGGTATTTTGACCCCTAAATTAGTAGCTTCTTTTTGTACATAGAATTGTCCTCAATTATTAAGCTAGTCACACAGGAGGGAGGGGGAAATAAAGGGGAAAAGAAGGGGGTCCCTGGAAGATAACTGCTGTGAAGCAGCCCTGATTCTGCCCTTGAAGACTTCACCCTCCTCCTTCAAAGGAACTTGGAAATGGGTACAGGTCTTTTCATTCCATTATTACCTTGTGATTCAGGTAGTTATTTATTTATTTAATTTCATTTTTATTTATTCTCTTTTAGGGCCCCACCTGCAGCATATGGAGGTTCCCAGGCAAGGGGTCAAACTGGAGCTACAGCTGCAGGCCTACACCGCAGCCACAGCAATGCCAGATCTGAGCCGCATCTGCGACCTACACTACAGCTCACAGCAATGTCAGATCCTTAACCCACTGAGCTAGGCCAGGGATCGAACCTGCGGCCTCATGGATACTAGTCAGATTCGTTTCTGCTGAGATACGAAGGGACCTCCCAGATTTGATTTTATTTTTTTTAAAGAATCAGTTTACCCATAACATATTGTGACCAAAAATAAAATCAATGTCAAGAGAAGAAAAGTTTGCTAGTTCACTTACATTTTTTAGGGTGATGAGAATATGCTAAACCTTACATGAGTATCTGTTATCACTCATCTTTACCCATTAAAAACGCCTGTGCTGGTTGTCCTTCCTATTCCAGTTGAAATAAATGTCCTACTGTGCTTGCTTCAGCAGCACATATACTAAAATTAGAATAATCCAGTTTTAGCATATGTGCTGGAAGAAAGGAAGAAAGATTAGCATGGCCACCATGCAAGGCTGACATGTGAATGAGTTAAGCATTCCATATTAAAAGAAAGAGAGGTCCCACTGATGATTACATACGTATCACCCAAACTTAGAAAAAAATTTTAATTTCTACCTGCCACTTGATTTTATTTCAATATTTTTAATAAGTTTTTCATCCCTTGGCCTTTACTATCAAAAGTAATATTTTCTATTTTTCCAGCATCTTCTATGATGTCATCAATCCTCAAATTGTGATTGGTACATACTGGGATGGGACGCTCATCCAGGGACTCTGGTTCACGAGATAGACTAATCAAAATATGATGATCTAACGTAATAACCATGTTTGTGAACATAAGCCGAGGGTTTTTTTTTTTTACCTAATAAGTAATAATAATAACTATTTTCTTGTTTCTTTCTGGGTGCTAATGGCCAGCTTCAGAGAGATGCAATATTAGTACAGTAACACAGACACTCAAAATCAAAATATTTCCATCAGATTTTGATTTTTCTTTTAATTACAATAGAACATGAGTTTAGCTTTCTTTATTTTACAGTACTTTAAATTACAATACATCTAATGAATGAAAACAGGTGGTTCTCTATGATTGCGTTTTCTGGGCCCAGGAGTAGAAACAGGTTGTCCCACACAGACTGCTGAAAGCGCCACAGCAAGTGAAGCAGAAAGAAGGAATTGAGGAGGTAATTAGGCCTAAGAGAGTGAACCAAGTAGTATCAAATAAATAATTCAATACAAGCCTTTTTCATTAATATTAAAAAAAAAACCTAGAGGATGGGGAAGTTTTGACTGTCTTCTAGTACCCATAAATTACTTGTGCAGCCTTAAAAATTTCTGTTGCCTGTCTAGGCCTTTAAAATAGTAGCTCAAGGATTAGATTAGCAATAAAATGTTTGCAACAAGTACCTAGGATTTTGACTCCTAATGCAATGTTTTTTCACTACTACATGCAGTGGCCTGGTCTTCAGCAAGAGATATTTTGCTGAAAGGGAACTTCTTACAGGGCATAAAGGCCAGTGATAATCTATTCTGGAATGCCCAGTGGAATCCTTTAGCTTTAGTCTTCAAGATCCAAGTGTGAGCAGCTGTCACAAAGAACAAGTTCTCAGCAGAAACAAGGGCATGTACACAGGGGCAAGGCGGACGTAGAAGGAGAAAGGATTATCTCTCCTTCGCCCCTGTCCTGCCCCAGGCCAAAGTGTTCCCACGACTCTCATTTCAGAATCATTTATGAAGTCAGAGGCAGCTAGATATTCGCAAAAGTGCTGCTCTTCCTTTTAGTACCCATCCAATCTGTGAGCTCCAGAGCAATTGCAACCCTTGATCTCCAAACCCTTGTACATGAAGAGATGCTAAGCTGATCACTTTTCCAAGTCATTTTCTAACAGCCATATGACACATCTCATGACAAAAGTTGACACCATTTGAACACAACTTTAAAAATTGCTTTCTGATGTCATTATAAAAACATCACTAATTAGTTGATAGAACTAATAATGTAATAGGGAGATCAGAAATTGAGTTTTTACATCTAATAATTTAAAAAATCACTGAAACCACACCATTTGGTGAAAGTAAATGCTATTTAACACATTTTTCATCTTTTCTGGAAATGATGGATGACAGTATCAGAACTTTAAGAAGTGGAGGTAATTCTGTGAAAAACAGTAAATTAATGGGTCAAATTAGGCTATCAATCATTTACATCTAGGTATTCCCACTAACATTTACAAACTGATCCAAGTTTTGCCTCCCCAGCTCGTCCCCATAAATTATATTCACAGTACCCCAAATTTTTTAGTGTTCAGTCCCAATTATAAATAATTTGAAATTAAATTGGCAAGGGTATGGTAGATGGAGATTGAAATGCAAGGAAGTGCAGGCAAGAGAGTAAAGCTAAATTTGAACCGGAGCCACATCTTGTTATAAACATGCTTAAATACAGTCTTTGTCTTTTCCAAATGATTTGAGAAACTGAGGAAATACTATGGGGATAATTAAAACAAAGTAAAGAGAAATTCAAATTGCCTTTGATTTGAGGTATTCAGAAGATGCATGTAAAGATTTTGACTTTGTTTTGGCTTGAATTACCTAAACATAATTGCTCTAAATTTCTCCATTTCAGTTACTGTGTTTCCATGGGGTCTTTAGAATAAGAGATAAAAGGACCCTATTTAGCGGCATGTTTGTTGAACAACAGTGAGGGTAAATTAATAAGTATAGTCTTTACAAACCCACAAACCCCCAACACATTTCCATCCTTCTTCTCATTTCTTTCTTGAGAATATCTGAAATTTTAATTGCCAGTTATTCTCTTTTAAAGTAAGCAAATGCTATTTAGACTTAACTATAAGTTTTACAGTTTTCCTCACTCAATTATTATTTATTATTTTTTTAATTCATAGCTTTTTCTTGTACTAATTTTTAAAAATTTGCTGTAACCCATCCCCTAGAAAGTCTTTCTGAAATTCTGTAGGTGGCAAACTTCATGAATCCTTACAAATCTTAATATTAGTTTGCATTCTTGGTTCAAAATTATTTTTCCACAGAAATTTTGAAGAAATCTTTTCACTGTTTTCTTGCATCCAGTGTTGCTGATGAAAAGTCAGTAGAATATATTGATCTAGCACAACAGCAGATTTTGGAGTTTAAAGAATGAAAGTAATAAAGGAGTTCACATCAGCCCTGCAGACCTTGCCGTCTCATTGCACAGTGTGAGGGGGTTTCCATGACGGCCGCTATGCCCCTTCCTGTCCCTCATCTTGTGAGCCACGCATTGCCTAACATTTACTTCGGTAGTTGTATTTGTTTTCTATCACTTTCTAACAAATTACCACACACTTAGAAGTTTATACAATGCAAGGTTATCTCAGTTTTTGTGGGTCAGGAGCTTGGGCACAAGTGACTGGATTCTCTGTTCAAGGCCTTCTAAGGCTGAAATCAAGAGTCACTTGGGGCAGTGAGCTTCATCTGAGGCCCAGCGCCCTCTCCTAAGGTCACCACTTATTGGCAGAATTCATTTCTTTGCGGTGGCAGACTAAGGTCCCCGTTTTCTTGCTGGCTTGTTGTTGGGGATTGTGCTCAGCTTTCAGAGGCCACCTGCACTTGTCTGACATGTGACCTCTCCACAGCCACAGTTTGTTTTCAAGGCTACTGGGAAAAATCTCTCTGACATCTCTAGAACCTCTGTTAATAGGGCTCATCTGATTAGACCTGACCCACCCACAGTCAGGGAGAGATTTTTCCCCAAAAAACATAATTTAGAGAACCATCCATTCTGATACACATTGTTTCTGCTCATTTATTTTTAGCTGCTAGATTGAGCATTATACCATCGTAGGAACAAACCAGTCATCCTTCGCATCATAATTCAGATACTTCTTTAGGAAGGACTTTTCTGATCTGACAAACTCCCCCCAACACCTCTTGCCCGGTAGGTAGGTAGATACATACATACACACATACATACATACATACATACATGCATCAGGTCCCCTAATAAGGCACTCTCATAGCACTTACTATTTTTCTTCATAGTACTTTTTTTTTTTTTTTTGCTTTTTAGAGCTGCACCTGCAGCATATGGAGGTTCCCAGGCTAGGGGTCTAACTGGAGCTATAGCTGCTGACCTGCAACACAGTTACAGCAATGCCAGATCCAAGCCGTTTCTGTGACCTACACCGCAGTGCATGGCAACAGCAGCACCAGATCCTTCACGTGGTGAGCAAGGCCAGGGATCGAACCCGTAACCTCGTGGTTCCTAGTCAGATTCGTTTTCACTGCTCCATGACAGGAACTCCCAATTTTTTTTTTATTATTGATAATTTTCTGGTTACTTAGTCAATTTCTCTCTTCCCCATCAGTTTATAAGCTCATGAAGGAAGCAGTCATGTTTATTTTCCTCACAATTGTGTTCTCAGTTCCTAGCATGGAGGATATCAAAACATATTTGTTGAATGAAGACTGTTCTGGGACAAACATTCCTAACAGCATGGTTTCAGTAGAATTCTATGGCTATGGGCATTGGTGGAACGTGAAAGAGAACTTCAAAGTCAAAACTGCTGTCAGTAGGAGCAGGAAACTGGAGGTTGGTATACAGAAGGCAGCTGACTTGGTGCTGCAATAATGCTGAATCCCTGCAGTGTAGGAACAGCCATTGCTTCTCTTTTCTCGGTCAATAGCGAATTGAGTGTGTGTTTATGGGGTCCACGGTTATTTTCTTTTGAGAGAGTTAATTGATGGAAGGTTAAATAAAGCCACAAGTTTTTACCTAAAGAAAACAGAGAAAATGAAGGATTACTTTAATTATGAGCAATGTGTCAAAAGAAATGTTTCCCAAATTAATCTTTTCTGAGAGTGCAACAGTTCTTCCTATATTTCATTTTAACGCCTCTTAAAAAAATTGAGGGGGTAACATTTTAGCCAATCCTTCTTTTATAGACACACACATACAGTGTTCAGTCAGCTTTCACTTAGATAACAACAAACAACATGAATTAATTACAGGCACTAAAGCTTTTCTTTCCGAGGTGTTTGCTTTCTGAGGATTAGTTTTCCCACGTTAGCTGCAGGAGGCACCCCTTTCTAGTTAAAGAAGAGGCTTATTCTAGAAAGTGACTAGGAAAGCCTTAGTACTGCTCCCTCTCCTTTAAAATATCCCAAATCCTGGACGTCAAGCGTCAGAAATGTTACACATTCAATTGTGTCTTTTAAAGGCAGCTCAACTGAATTCTTCCAGAGAAAGAGCAGAACAGTTTTGGAATGGTTTGACTGTTAACATTTGTTCTTAATCTATCAAAGTTCTCCTACTCATGTTCACAGAGTTTGTGAGTATTCTCTGAAGCCTTTTCAGAGCTGGAAACCATTCCAATCCCAGTAGTAGGGGAGAGTTGAAAAGGATGGAGGAGGTGTTCTGTTGATTTCTTTTTTTCCTACAACGTTGATGAGTAAGAAAACTCTAAGACCTTTCTTAGAGGTCAGTGTTTGTTTTTCTGTGTGTGCTTTTTTTTCTTTCTTTCTTGGTCTCTCTAAGGGGATGAGAGGGGAGGGAGTGTAGAATGTGTTGGTAGAAAAACAAGAAGGGAAGGGGAAGAATGGAAAGAGGATGGTCTGAGATTGAAGATGGTTCATGTAGGGTGAAATTGTCAGAATTTAAGTGCCTTCCTCTAACTAACCTGCCAGGAGCTCTGTGTGATGACATTATAATGGTTCTGCAATATAAAACCCCAAGAAAGGCAAGGAAAAACAGTGGGTGGGGAAATTTGAGGTTTCCTATACAGTAACTTCTGGCCAAGAGCCAGGCTCTTTCAGGGCTTAGCAGTCATGTTCAGACTGGCCATGTTTCTTGTTTGTTTTAACTTTACACACTCATGCAGATTTTCTGGAAGTTCAAGAAGAGAGTTCAGAATGTGTTGGCCTTGCCTGGTATGATTTGTGATAAACAGTAACCTTCTGCAGGGTTTAACAGCAATTATACAAAGCACACGCAAAAGAACACAGGGTAACTTCATGTAGTATTAAGGAGTCGTCAGCATAAAAGTCCATGAAATATTAGGTCTGTGAGCAATAGCAGAGCAGATCAGCAGAAAAAGTTAGTGAAGATAAGTGCCTCAACCTAACGCTGAATATAAGGCAGGCAGCAGAGGATAAAATTCCCATTCAAAAGGAATGGGTCATAAATCTTTATCCTTTGTCCCAGCAGAGGAGGTCAACTAAACGTATAAAACAACTAAGGATCTGGAAAGAGAACAGTGGTCCTTTCCTTCTCCCCAAATGCAAGAGAAATGGATATAATTTTAGAAATAAGTGAGGAACAGATATTGCCAGATCCCCACATCCCACTCCATGGTACTGACGCTGATGATTTGCTCTGGGTTGGATGACTATCTTTAGAGGCTCTTAGCAATGAAAATATTGAGGTCTTCCCCACTGGCAATTTAGAACAGTACCTAAAGAGTGAAATACAACTTGCAGGAGTGCTGAAATTAATAGCTTCTTTCTAGATGTTTTGACTACAGAACCTGGATGAATTCATTGATTGCAGCTTGACTTCTTTTATCGGCGTGGGGTTGGTGGCTCAGCTTTGTTGATGTCCTGGACCCATATTGGGTCTGCTTGTTGGCTGACCCTCCCCTGGACTCCTTCCAGATCCATAAAGGGGCTGGAGAAGGCAGACGGAGAGGGCCCAGTGCCCAGGAACAGAGCTTGGCACCATCACTGTGGAAAGCCTTGCAGAATAATCTTCCTGCAGAAGTGGCCGTTGTTCCTGGCCCTCAATGCTTCTGTGCAGTGAGGAGGGCGTGGAGCAGCCCCCTTCCCTCCGTGGGCTGGGCTGCTGCATCTGAGGTGGTCTGGAGGGAGGTGGGGCCCAGAAAGGGCCATGGTGGTCACTTAGCAGTTTAACTTCCAAGCTGCACAGTAAGGCCACTGCAGGGAAAATGTCTGTACTTGAAGTAATCACAGGCTTTCTCCTCTAATACCAGCCTGCCCTGCCAAAGTGTCAGCAGCACAAAGGGCCCCAGTATTCTTCCTCCATCACAGAGTAAGCAGTGCATCCCCCTGCCGCTTGGCTCCCATCTCCCTGTCTGGACAGGAATATAGCTGGGCTTTCATCTAATGAGGGGTGGATTCAAGCCGATTACTTTTGTTTGGCCTTCACTGAAGACAACAGAGCAGGAGGTGTTTTACATCTGTCAAGTGTTCGAAGCCCCAGTGAGGGATGACTCCAGAACACTTTCTTCTCAGAGCGAAGTCTGCTAACAAAAAATCACGTACATTTTTTTTTTCCTGAAAAAAGAAATGTTAAGAAAGTGCTCAGAATTATGTACAGAAATCATGTGTTACTTGCATTATCAGAAAAATAAGATTAATTTAAAAGAGTCAGGGAGTACCTTTCGTGGCTCAGCAGTTAATGAACCCAGCTAATCTCCATGAGGATGTGGATTCGATCCCTGGACTCACTCAGTGGGTTGAGGATCCAGCGTTGCCGTGAGCTGTGGTGTATGTCACCAGTGCGGCTCAGATCCTGCATTGCTGGCTGTGGCATAGGCAGGCAGCTGCAGCTCCGATTCTACCCCTAGCCTGAGAATTTCCATATGCCACAGGTGTGACTCTAAAAAGAAAAAAAAAAAAGGCAAAAAGAGAAAGTTATCTGAATGTTTTCAGTAATTATCTTTAAGATCAATGACTCTTTTTTCCTTGCTCTCTCCCTGGCAATCTCCTCTATCCCCGTGGCCCCAACTTTTACCTATACGCTGATGGTTCCCCAAATCTATATCCTCAGCTCAATCTTTCTTATGAGCCCCAAACTCATGTATATCCAACTGATTACTTGTCACCTCAATATGCAGACATATCACAGCTTCCTCAAACCTCACATCTGAGATGCTGAGAGTCTTTCTTCTTTCATGACCTTCTCCAGATCCTCACCCTCTGCTAGATTTTTTCCCCACTTATCAGGCAGTCAACCAATAATCCATTTGCTCCAGTTATTCTTCACTCTTTATTCCATTTCCCTTTATCCTATCAGTCATTTCCTATATCCTATCAATTTTCTTCTTCCAGTAAAATCATACTTTCCAGTATAATAACACTTATTAAGCACTTACGTTGTGCCAGACACTATTTTAATTGCTCTATATGTATTTTATCATGTAACCCACACAATGACTCTCAGAAGCAGGTAAAATTATAATCCCCATTTTACAGCTGAGGAAACTGAGGTGAAAGATGTTACATAACTTGCCATATAACAGGTAACTATAGGAGTAAGAGCTCAGACCCAAGCTGATTAACTCCAGGGCCTACGCTCTCAATCCCAGTGCTGTACTACCTTTTCCAATTATTTATTTTGTACACGTATATATATTTATAAATACACTGCCCTCCAACCTCACCCCTTAGATAAAGCTCTGAGCATGATGTATCTGGATGATCCCTCTTCCAGGATGAAGGAAGATCCTAAATCACAAATGTGTTCTTGTCACTCTCCTGCTTAGTTTCAGTGGATTCTTCAGAATGTGTCTCACTAAATCATTTTCTCACCTGCTCATTGTCACAGGTGTGTTACTGAAGTGGAGGCAGCCTGCACGTGTTTGGCTTTATTGGTTCACCAGGGATAACTCTGTGATGGTGACCTCTGTCGCACAGAATGCTGAGTTGGGGAGATCCTAAGATGTTGGAGCAGGAGTGGGTTGCTAAGAAGATCAGGAAACTGTCAAGCTGGGCCAAAAAAACACATGTCTGTGGAACATGGAACTTTTCCTTTTTTGTATAATCAAGGCAGGGTACAGTTCTACTCAAACTGTCCCCAAAAAGATCTGCCATTGATATGGGTGCACGTTCACTTCATGTGCCACCATAAATACCAGAAGTCCAGTGTACAAATATGTGTAAGAAACTGAGACATGTTAGGAAAACCAAGTCTAGAGGATAAAGATCAAGATCCTTCTAATACTGACAATTCCATTTGTCTATTCTCTGGTCTTATCTATGCCATGCCACTTCTTTTACTCCAAGCACTGCTGTACCTGTAAGGATTTTGTGTTGGAGCACACCTTCCTCCTTCATGCCTTTGTGTCTGAAGATTCTCTTCCCCTCGGCCTAGGCAGCCCTTTCTTATCTTGTCTTCCTGCAAAGTCTCTCTTTGGTTTTGAGGGCTTCACACTCACAGGTCATCTCCTATGCCTTGCACTGCGTAGATAAGTTCTGTTCTCCCCAACGCTGTGTTCATGTACTCGCCTAAGTCACATCCTATCACTGTATGTGTGTAGCAGAGAACATTGTAATTGTTCATTCTTCTGTCTCCCTCACTAGACCGTGAGCTCCTTAAAAGTAGAGTCTTAGCTCTGGTCGTCTTTATATAACACGCCTGAACACTACATCATAGGTGCCCCTTAAATACTAGAATAGAGGAAGATACACTGTTTCTAAACTATTCAGTTGATCAGATCACAGTGTTTTATCTTGACTGAATGACCTGTATAGGACATTCTCTTTCGCTTTATCATGTTATGCTACAAAGCAGAAAACACCAGAAAGCTTTGTTTCATCCAGTTGTCCTTTTTCCTCAAATAACACAGGAATACCTATTATGAAAAGTGCCAATAAAGGGCCAGGGAGACTTTCATGGAATCTCAGGAGGGAGGAAAGGCATTTCTGTGTGCTAGCAACTTAGTATTTTCCTGCTTCAGCTGTCCTGCCAGGAACCGATCTCAACCTGAGCAGAGGGAAAAATGAGATGCTTAATGAAAATGGCCAAATGTTATCACCAGTGACTTCATGAGAGAAGCTATATCAGGAGCCATCCACACGTAAAATGAATTTCTGCCAAATTCTAGCCATCTGCAGGTATATGAACACTTAGATCTCTTGAGGGAGCCTTTTCAGTTTGGAGTTTTTTCTGATGCTGAGAAATTAGATGCTTGTGACTTACTACAGGGAAGTTATAAGGATGAAGTCAATGATTTCCTCAGAAATATAAAGATTAAAATGAAAAATTCAGAAAATAAAAATCTTTTTTGTGTTAGAAAAATGTATATCAGAAAGCTTGCGAAGCAGAAAAAACAATGACTCTTAATAGAGCAATGCCTGTCTAAAAATCCTTTATGAAATTTCTAAGCAATATGAATTTTCTTTTTTGCCTTGGGAATTAGAATATAATGACTGTGTTAGAGAGCATCATTCAAAAACAAATTATTCATTGCATTGAATATATCTATTTTTTATTTTTTAAGTTTTATTGAAGTATAGTTGATGTACAATGATGCGATAATTTCCACTGCATGACATGTGATTCAGTTATACATACATACACATTCATTCTCTTTCAGATTCTTTTTCCGTAAAGGTTATCACAGAATATTGAGTAGAGTTCTCTGTGTTATACAGCAGGTCCCCATTGACCATCCGTTCCATATACAATAGTGTGCATATGTACAACTCCAAACTCCCACTGATATATCTTTGAAGATTTGTTGTGTGGATATTTGAAGTCACTGTAGCGTATTATAGAAAACGAATGTAGCACAGAACTAGGATTAAAGGGCTCCAAGAAAGAATTGCTAGCATCAGAATTCCTGACATGGCTCCACGGTTAATGAACCTGACTAGTATCCATGAGGACTCAGGTTCAATCCCTGGCCTTGCTCAGTGGGTTAAGGATCTGGATTGCCATGAGCTGAGGTGTAGGTCGCAGACATAGCTCTGATCCTGTGTTGCTGTGGCTGTCGTGTAGGCTGGCAGCTATAGCTCTGACTGGACCCCTAGCCTGGGAACCTCCATATGCCATGGGTATGGCCTTAAACAAAAGACCAAAAAAAGAGAGAGAGAGAGAGAGAGAGAGAGAGAGGGAGAAAGAAATGCTAACATTTATATAGCACTTACTTGATGTCAGACATTGTTCTAAGGACTTCATACGTATTAACTTATGCATTCCTCACAAGTACCTTACCAAGTACATATCGTTACTATCCTCACTTTACAGGGAAGGAAACGGAGGCACGGAGAAGTGTAGTGAGTTCCCCAAGGGCATACATGATTGAGCCATGATTCTTACAGGGGGAGCCTAGCCCCAGAGTTTGCTCTCTTAATGTCTGCCAGTTCTGACTTATGTCCTTCCATGGCATGAGAAGGCATTACAGTCACGTAATAAGAATAAAATGCAATATTTTAAAAGCATCTCCCCCAAAGATGTTTAAAGATACCAAAGCAATAATGAGTTAGAGATATTCACTGCAGGTCCAATCAATCTATTTGGGAGTTGGGCCAGATAGCTACAAACGTATAGACATTTGAGAAAAATTATGAAGTACTTTATTTAAACCACCCTACACAAGTGGAATCCATCCTAATACAGAAAGATTGCCACAGAAGGAAATTCCACAAATTTCCTTTGTAAACCCTTGCAGTATTTATTAAGAAATTCTTCTTGATATCTAACCTAAATCCCTCTCACTACATTTTTAGACATTTCCTTGTTTTCTCCTTTGGTGGAGATGGAGAACAGCTGGCCAGTATTTTGCATATTTTGCCTTTATACCCAAATAATTCCAGTTGTTCTAACCCTTCCTGGAAGCCGTGCTGTCTCTCTCCCATGCTTCCATTTTCTTAGGTCTCTTCTGAACCCCCTTCTGTCTTCTCAGCAATTCATTTCACCTTTAGGGCCTGTCTGAGAATTGAACAATGCAAAGAAACTAACTCAATCCTTTTTCAGCATTATCAACACCAATTTCAAATTTGTAAATAACACCATTAGAAGTACTTGAATTCATACTGAGTCACAGTGACTAGGTTGCATCTGAGAACACCGATCATGAAAGAGAAATTATACTGACGCCTCCAGAACATGGGAACGTGATTAAGGGGCAATAAAGACAAGGGGGCAGCAGGAAAGAGCAAACCGTGGGTGGAGAGCAAGGACAATGAGTTGTGTTGGATGGCCCTGCTGAAAAGGGGTGCAAAGTTACACTCGTGTGTCCTGGGTGTGTGTGCTTGGGGAGGAAAGCTCTGTGTGTGGTGAAGCAACTGGGTTGCCTCCCTAGGGTGATGGTGTCTGCACACAGCAGATGGGAGCTGGAGGATGCAGGATGAATGGACCATTTTGAATGGAAAACACCAGTTTTGAGGATGACTCTGTCTTCAGGCTGCCAAGGAGGTGGCTCTGCTGATCTGAGGGGGAGAGAGCAGGTGCGGGTGTTGGCAGCGTGGAGAGACCCAGATCATTCAGGGTAGGTTCACCATGGAATCCAATACCAGTGATACCTTGTGTTTGCCCACTACATGACAGCCTACAAAGCACTTCCACATTCTTGATTTAATTTTCATCTCACATTGCGCCCTGTGATTAGCAGGCCAGAGGTGTTACTACCACTTTCCTTGGAAAGAGATGCATGCAGGATCACACCACCTGGAAAAGAGTGAGGAAAGCCCGATGCCCTTTGGCCTTCTACTTTGGTGCTCTTTACTCCACACCATCCTGCCTTTCCTGTGAGAGTTCTCAGAGCAGGTATCAGTGAGCATTTTGTTGAGATTCTTCTGTAAGGGTAAGAGTGCTGCTTAATTAGCTAAGGACATCCAGTACTTGAAGCCAACCTGTGCAAAAATCGTGCTCCATAAACACTGAAAATGAGTAATATTAATATGATGAAATGGTGAGAAGGGGAAGATGTTTCTTTGGCACATTGAAAGGTAGCTGACAGACTCCCCAGATAACCGATTACCCTCAGAAAACACAGTTAACTCTGGTTTAAGATTGGATGAAGGTCCCGTAACCATTGTTACACTCCTTGGTAAATAAACACTGAACAGAAAGATGACAAATTCTTTAAATAATGTGCTCTTTAATCACAGAAAAGAATATATTCAAAGAATTATTAATGCTATTTCCTAGTCACAATACCCTAAAACCAAACATTATCCTCATCAGAGTAAGCTGGGTACATTGAATTGTTCATGAGTCAAATAAGAACTAAATACCATACTGAAACTAAAGCAAAATTAGTTATTTTCCCTAGTAAGAAAGGGCTCTTTCTTCCCACCCCCAGAGTTTCCACACAGATTAGAGAATGGTCTATTTTATTTTAACAAAGCTTTTGGCAAAATGTTAACCAACCACAAATGTGGCCTTTGAGCCCAGGCACCAAAGAAACCCGTACTAATCCTTTGAGAAATACAGTTTGTCCAGCAGATGAGAGGAAATAGAAAATCATAGTTGTATCAAAACTTGTAAGTTAGTTAATTTAACTATCCCAATTATAGTGTGAAATCTCTCATAAATCAGCTGCCATGATATCACGTTGCACAATATCATGTTTGTTTTTTTTTTTTACCATATTTTGTGATGCTCCCCAATATAAATAATGGTTAGCTTAGTGTTGTTTATTCATTCAGTACACTTATTGGAACATGGAAACAGTCAGACTGTACAAGTCAGTCAGACCACATGAAACAGCCAGTAAAGAGCAAGACAGATACATCTGGTCCTTGCTTCACAGGGTAGTCATATAGGGGGCCAGAGCCAAATTTTCCTAACCAATCAGAAAGAAGATCTTGGACATCTTGGCCCCAACCATGGATGTATAACTATGAATAATGGAATAGAAAACTCATTCTAAATCCCATGAGGCTTTCCATGGAAAAATACAGTTTTGTTTTTGTATTTTACTTCATAATTCTGTCATTTTAACCAAAAATTCTATTCTTCCTGGTCCTAAGAATATAACTTCTCTCAATGATAGTCCTCATTCTATGCGAATTTTCTCCATGTATTCTGATTACTTTAGCCTGAAAACTTCAATCATGAGATGATGGTTTTTGGCGGTTTGTAAACTTGCATTTTCCATCTCATCTATGTCTGATGAATATTCAAACTTATTTGCTCAGGTCTTCAGTAGTTATAGTCTGTCTGCACAGTGTATCGAGATATTCATTTGTCTCAGTTCATGGTACAAATGAGGCCAGGTAGCATGTGCAGTCCCTCTAAGAGTCATGCATTTTATACAGTGGCAAACTTCTGCTTGGTCACCCTTAAAAAGACCACTAAGAGGGTTGGGCCTCTGTGGATGGTTCATCCCAAGACCTATCACCTGCCAATGAAAATGAGCTCTCAGGGAGTTCCCTGGTGGTGTAGTGCGTTAAGGATCTGGTGTTGTCACTGCTGTGGCTTGGGTTCAATCCCTGGCTTGGGAATTTCTGCATACCATGGTACAGCCAAAAAAAAAAAAAAAGTAAGGAAAAAACGAGCTCTTGGAATCCACTAAATGTGGGCTCTGTTCCATTGTCTTCATCTGCAACCTCCTAATCTGGTTCTAGAGCCTTTGAAATATTAGTCCATTTCACACAGTCGGAGAACTCACGATGAAAGTCCTTGGAGGACCAGGAAATCCGTGTGGGTCCAGAGCTTCTGCAAAGAGCCAACTCTGCTGGCTGTGCTACTCCCCTGCCCTGGCCTGGCCTGATAACACTCTTCTGGACTTATGCTGAGTCAGCAGAATTTCCCATCCCCTGTGATCATTTTTCTACACAGCTTTTATTAACTGAGCAGAACAGAAAAAGCAATTTACATTAGAGCCAAACTAACACGTGGTAGAAATTCCCTGAGGGATTTAAATGAACATGGTGTCCCCTCCTTATGAGAGAAAGTCAAGAGAGTGACAAATCTGAGTTCTGCTTCATTACAAAAAATAGACAATTTCCAAGGGTTTTCTCTGAAAAGAATCAAGGGACTAATGAAATACAAAAATCCCACCCTGAAAATGAAGAAACTGATGAACCAAGAAGTTAAGTGGAGAGAGTGATGCAGATCAGTAACAGAATAATGTATTAGCTTCCTAGTATCATGTGCTCAAAATAACACACACCTATTATCTTAGAGTTCTGGAGGTCAGAAGTCTAAACTGAGCTGGCAGGGTTGCGTTCTCTCTGGAAGCTCTACAGGAGCTTCTAGAGGCTACTGGCATTCCTTGGCTCATGGCCCCACTGTCCTGTCCATCTTCAAAGCCAACAGCATAGGACTTCCAAATACCTTTCCTTCTGACCTCCCACATCTGCTGTCACAGCCCTTTCTCTGAGTCATCCTTCTTATAACCACCTTTAGGATTAATAATCTTCCAACTCAAAAATCTTTAACTTAATCATGAATGCATAGTTTCTTTCACTGTATAAGGTAATATATTCAGAGATTTTAAGTATATGACAGTGGGGAGGGAGGCCGGGTATTATTCTGCCTACCACAAATAACAACCAAAAATTCTAAACCTCATTAGTGAGGTTAAGGATCTAGCAAATATGTGTGTTAATTTCCTTTAAGAAATTTAAAAATTATATACTAGATACAGGATACTATGATTGGCAAATATAGCAAAGCAAATAATAAGCCTGAAATTCTCTTTTATTAATTGACAAAAGTATATTTTAGATGTAATTCACAAATAGGCCTTCTTAAGATCCTTTAGAAAGGAGTTCCTGCTGTGGTGCAATGGGATCAACAGTGTCTCTGCAGTGGCAGGGACACGGGTTCTATCCCTAGCCTGGGAACTCCATATGTCAGGGGGCAGCCAAAAAAGAAAAAAAAATACATACCCTTTAGAAAGAAAAAAAAAATAAGAATAAAATTGTACTGACAGAGGAGACAAAGAGCTCATAATCCCCTTTTTTTGTTTTGTTTTGTTTTTTAGGGCTGCACCTGTGTCGTATGGAGGTTCCCAGGCTAGGGGCCATAATGAAGCTGCAGCTGCCGGCCTACACAGGATCCGAGCCATGTCTGTGAACTATACCACAGCTTACAGCAGTGCAGGATCCTTAACCCACTGAGAGAGGCCGGGGATCAAACTTTCGTCCTCATGGATACTAGTCAGGTTCGTTTCCACTCAGCCACAACAGGAACTCCAATCTCAATATTTTTTAAAAGTGATCTTACAAATCAAAAAGAATGGGATGAAGAACATGATTAAAAAACATGGACAAGGGAGTTCCCGTTGTAGCGTAGTGGAAACAAATCCGACTAGGAACCATGAGGTTGCGGGTTCAATCCCTAGCCTTACCTCAGTGGGTTAAGGATCCGGTGTTGCCAAGAGTTGTGGTGTAGGTTGCAGACGTGGCCTGGATCCTGAGTTGCTGTGGCTGTGGCTATTGCCAGCATCTGTAGCTCCGATTAGACCCCCTAGCCTGGAAACCTCCATATGCCACAAGTGTGGCCCTAAAAAACAAAAAACAAATGAAAAAAACCATGGACAAAATGGGCAATTTACATAATAAAACATACAAATGGAAAATGCATATGTAGTAAGAAATCCTCTTTTACTTCTCAGATTGGCAAGTTTAAAAAGATAGGTGATAAAAATCTTTACAGTGCCTACAAGGCCAGCATGAGCTGACTTTTCTCCCCCGCTGATCCTTCTCTGTCTCTCACAGATCTAATCTTTTTTTCATCTTCACCTCACTTGTTTGCTCCAGCCAAAAATAATACCCTTTCACACAGTATAATAGAACAACTTTGCAATATCTACTAAAACTCAAATACATATACCATTTGACCAAGGAATGCACTTAAAGAAATTTAACTTTCATAAATATTTATATAGGGAGACGGAGTTCCTGTTGTGACTCAGTGGTAACTAACCCAACTACTAAGCCAACTGGTATCCATGAGGATGTGGGTTCAATCCATAGCCTTGCTCAGTAGGTTAAGGATCCTGCTTTGCTGTGAGCTGTGGTGTAGGTAGCAGAAATGGCTCGGATCCCGAGTTGCTGTGGCTGTGGTGTAGGCCGGCAGCTGTAGCTCAGATTCAGCCCCAGGCCTGGGAACTTACATGTGCTGCAGGTGTGGCCCTAAAAAGAAAAATATAGATACAAGAAGAAAGGTTATATTACAAAAATGTAATTAGAAAAATTTGGAAACAACCTAAATGTCCACAAATAGATACTTGGTTAAATAAATTAATGTACATTCATAAAACAAAATGCTGTGTGGCAACTAATTTAAATGTGTGTGTGAAATATTTCTCAAATATACTGACATGGAAACATTTCTGAATTGTGTCATTTAACATAATTAGTAACTGGTACGTTTTAGTCCTTCCGGCTGCTGTAATAGAACAGTCATAGTCTGGGGGGCTTATGAAGAAGAAAATACTTCTCTCATTTCTGTAAGCTAGAAGTCTGAGATCAGGGTTCCAGCATGGTTGGGTTCTGGTGAGAACCATATCCTGGGTTATAGACTTTCCACCTTCTCCTTGTCTTCTCATGCAGTGGAAACAGAAGTAAAAGAACTCCCTGGGGTCTCTGGTGAGAGCACTAGCCCCATTCCTGAAGCCCCTGACTTCCTGATTTAATGATCTCCCAAAGGCATCTCTTCCTTATACTATCACATTAGAGGTTAAAATTTGAAAATATGAATTTGAAGGAGACACAAACATTCAGTTCATAACAGTGTATGTTATGTATTCTATTTTTACTCATTATACTTTACATTATTTATAAAATAATATATCTAAATACATGTCCTTTCCAAAATATCTGAAAATGGCTGGAAGAGGAATGAATATTGGTTTCCATTTAGCTGATTATTAACATATACAAACTGTCATAGTCCATTTGGATTGCTGTAACAAATGCCAAATAATGGGTGGCTATGAACAACCGAAATGTATTTCTTCACAGCAGTGTGGATGGACCTAGAAATTATCATATTAAGTGAAGGAAGTCAGAGAGAGAAAAACAAGTATGAGGTGAGATCACTAATATGTAGAATCTAATAAAAATAATACCAAAGAACTTACAAAATAGAAACAGCCTCTAAGATTTCAAAACTGAACTTAGTTACCAAAAGGGAAACGTTGAGGGGAGGGATAAATTGGGAGGTTGGGATGGGTATATACACAGTGCTATATACAACACTGATAAGTAGCAGAGACCCACTATATAGTACAGGGAAATCTACTCAATATTCTGTAGTGGAAATGAATGTATGGGAAAAGAATCCAAAAAGGAATGGATATAGGTATATGTATAACTGATTTAGTTTGCTGTACACCTGAAACTAACACAACATTGGAAGTCAACTATACTCTAATAAAATTTTTAAAATTTAAAAAAAAATAAATGTACTTCGCATAGTCCTAGGAGCTAGAAGTCTGAGATCATCTTCAGGTGAGAGCCCACTTCCAAGTAGCCCACTTCTCATTGTCTCCTCACATGGCACAAGCGGCTAGAAATTTTCTGGAGCCTCTTCTACAAGACACTGATCCCATTCATGAGGATTCCACCCCTGTAAATTAAGCATCTCTCAAAGACCCCATCTGGTAAGACCGTCACATTACTTTCAGGGGTTAGGATTTCAATATATGAAATTATGGGGGGGGGGGGACATAAACATTCACACCACCGCATAAACCCAGAGGAAACATTTCTTCAAATCATCTTTGTATGTTCCCGTCCTATTGGAGAGAAAATACCTAGTAAAAACTGGCTTTGTCAAGATATTGGAGAATCTCATTCCTTGTAGTCTATGTTTTACTATTCAAAGTCGACACCGTCTGTTCGATGCATTATACTCAACTTGGATATTTTCATTACATTATATATTACATAGAGAAAACTTAGGCAGCCTTAGAATTTTTATAAGCATACGTTTCTCCCTGCCTTATGTTGAAATATAGATCTTATTAAAATAAATTTTTCTAAAATGAACAATTTTATTGTAGAAGCTTGGTGAGACTGCTTCTGAAAGCCACAAACTTCTGCTACAGTCTTAAATGTGGCCAAACTAGTCTACAGCGAATTTTATTAAAGAAGGAGCAATAACAACTTTGTCTTTTCCCTTTCTTTGAGAAAACTCAAAGAAAGTGGCCTCTGCATAGTTTCTTCTAGTTTTCTCATGCAAATTTTTTCTGCTTTTACAAAAAGGGTTTCTAATCATTAGTGTCACCAGATAAAATTATTTTAAATAAACAAATTCTCAATTTTTACATTTAATGGAATAATTTCTAAACAATCATTCCCAAATAATCATTTCCAAGGTTGTTTTTAACTTAACTTTTTTTTTCTCTGCAAACCCATGCATGCAGTGTTATAGACACTTTCCTTCTGGACAACATCCTTCTAGCCACCGTGCATGTTCGGTTTGGTTTCAATGTCTTTAGGAAAAAAAAAAAAAGTACTGTATAAATTCAAGGTGAAACAGATTAAATTTGAATTAGAAGCCCCTCTGGTATTGCCAGGGAAGTGTTAGCATTTTTTCCTCTTCTCTTCTTGGAATCAAACAAGAGACAAGAAATATAAAAAGAATCCACAAACTCCATTTTGGCGAAAGGAGGTAGCAGATTTAAACTACGATCTCAAAAACCAGTGTAACAGCTACAGAAAGCAGCCAAGATAAGGCAGAAGTCACCCATAAAATGTGAGGAAAACAGCAAAAAAAGTCAAAAGATGATCCAATAACAACATATTTCAGAAAAATATACTTCCTACAGATGAGGGTTCGTTGATAGGTGGATAAATTATATCACGTTAGCATCAATGGATGGGGGACCTGTGTGAGCAGGGCTGGCAGCAGAAGTCTTCAGAAACTCAGTTAATATCAGAGAAGCAGAGAAGGTGGGGCTACATTAAAAGCACCCAGCTTAGCCATATTAGAAGTAAGAAGTCTGTCTCTGAGGAAGCAGAATGGGAGAGAGCGTGGCATTAGGAAGCCTTAAAGGCTGCAGTTGTATTTCTTTCTCCTACAGGAACTTCCTGCCAAAAGTTACCCAGGAAAATTCAGTTGTTCATTAATAAAAGGAATTGGCACAGTATTGACATCCTAAGATTATATGAGAAAATACTGAAAATAGCACTAAAACCTCCAAACATGAAAACACTCACCAGAAAACAAAATATTGCCACAAAGTAAATGAAAATTGTAGCCAAATGTTTCACTGTGAACTTAAAAAGTTAAAAATCAGGTTTCTCTATGAAAGAAAATCATAAAGCAGATATAAATAAATAATAAAGATTTGGAAGACTGAAGTAACATGATGAATAGAACATCTCAGGTTGATACACATATGTTCTCCATACTCACAGTATGTATTTTCAGAACTGAGCTCCAAATAACTAATTTCCTGGGATTGTTTTTTTTTTTGTTGTCATTGCCTTTTAATTGCTGACAACTCCTTGGCTTCATAATTCAGAGTAATTTATTTTCCATGACATTTATATATCAAATATATATATATATATATATATATATATATATATATATATATATATATAATCTCGATGGACAAAGTGCTATGCAAGAAGAAACTTCTGACAATGATAAACAAATGATTGACCTTTCTTTTAAATTAAACACTTTTTGAAACATCTTTTTGTTCATTATTCAGTTTTCCTAACAAAGAGAACTACTTTTAAATGGTTAACATTTCTGTTTGCTTTACCATCCCCTTGGGAAATTTGGTGCACCTAGGTCAGAGTTTCTTGAATGTCAGTAATATAGCTTTTTAAGTGAAGAAAAAAAATCCCATGAACCATTAATATTAACTATAATTTTTATTATATTAACTGTACATCAAAAAATTAATTGCAAGCTCTGTGGTCTCATAGTTGTGCTACCACTATGAAATCAAAGCAGACAAATCAATGTAAATAAAATTAAACAAATGAAAATTAAAATTGAAATTAACTGATTATGTGACAAATTATATTTTGTGGAAATGAAGTCACCATCCACAAGACAAATAGAGAGTTCACATGCCAAGACCTCTGGGGGCCTTGAAGATTCAATTTTCCTTCCAAGTTTTTTTCAATTTGAAATTATGCTTAATGATGTAATTTGTTCTTTACTTAGTAGGAAGCCATTATTTCTAAATTAAGTTATCTTTTGTTCTTTTTCTAACTAGCATACAACAGTGACAGGGTACTTTCTGGTGCCAATAAGAACGTTGACAAGAAATGCAACTGCAAGCACTAAAATCAGATGGTAGTCTTCAACTATAATCACTCAGAATAGCAAACTAAGTTTCTGCTAATTTTATTTTAGGTGATTGTAGAATCCAAAACACAGAATTTTGAAAATTATTTTTAGTATTTATTTAGTATAATTTCCCTGTTTGAGAAATGTTGTTCAAAATTTTTAGAACCCTAGACCACCAAACTTGGTGTCCATTTCTAGACAACCAAACTTGGTATGTGCTTAGTGAGCCAAGTCTGATTTTATAACCTCCCATGATTCTTGCCACAAGAGTCTCACATTGCACAGGAGAGTACTGTTTTGTGGCTTCATCTTAAGACTTACTACATTAATGTGGAAGTCTCAGAAATTTAATGTTTCACCTTTTCTGAAAGTAAGGAAGAGTAAAACCTCAAAGTACGATTCTGTAGATTTAAGAGAATCAATTAGAAGACTTCAAGACTCCATTAATAAGTCTACAAATAACAAATGCAGGAGAAGGTGTGGAGAAAAGGGTGTCCTCCTACACTGTTGGTAGGAATATAAATTGGTTCAAGCACTGGGGAAAACAGTATTGAGGTTTCCTCAGAAAACTAAGTATAGAACTACCATAAGGTCCAGCAATCCCACCCCTGGCATATATCCAGACAAAGCTACAATTCAAAAAGATACATACACTGAATAGACATTTCTCCAAAGAAGATAAACAGATGGCCAACAAGCACATGAAAAAATGCTCAACATCTCTGATAATTAGAGAAATGCAAATCAAAACTACCATGAGATACCACCTCACACCAGTCAGAATGGCCATCATTAACAAGTCCACAAACAACAAATGCTGGAGGGGGTGTGGAGAAAAGGGAACCCTCCTGC